>CM062804.1:12355331-12955331 GCA_031772625.1 Pinus tabuliformis
ATATGTTGATCAAGAATGAAGAAGCTAGTGAAGATAGTGATGAAGAATCACCAGGTATTGATTTTTGTCTTAATTGTAGACATGATGACCATTGTACAAATGATTGCACATTTTCCATCTTATGTAGTGATGATGATAATGAATCGATTGATATTTCCCTCTTGGGTAAAAGTGAAGATAGTCATTATGCAGAAAAATTATATTCAAGAATGATGGCCCTAGAAGTATAAATTAAAAGGCTCACAAATGAGAATAGAGATCATCAAAAGTTACTTCAACTATTTGATGAAAGGGACTGTACCTACAAAGAAGAGATTATCAGGTTAAAGAATCATTTGGAAGAAGGAAACAAAATTGAAGAAGGAATGAGGAAGCAGTACAAGGAAAAGGAAGATCAATATAAAAGGTTGTAGGATGAAGTAACATAATTAAGAAAAAACGTGAATGAAGAGGATAAAATAACCAAGGAGCTTAAAGAAAGAACTAGTTACTATGAAGGAATTGAATAAGAAAGCATCTCTCTCAAATCCAATCTTGAAAATTCAAAAAAATGATATGCATACATCCTTCAAGTATTTGAAGAACAAGAAAATGGGCTTAAGAAGGAAATCATTGAGTTGAGAACTCAACTAGAAAATACTAGAGGTGAAAAAGAGGTTGAGGTAAGTGTTCTAGAAGGTAAGCTAGCAAAAAAAGATAAACATTTAGATTTCAGGATAGTACTAAGCTTTTGGATAAAATTATTAGTAGTCAAAGGTCTTCTTCCATTAAATTTGATCTTGGTTTTCATGAAACTGTAAAATGAGAATCTAGTTCACAGGCTTGTGCAAGGATCTTGAAGGATAACAATATTAAATCTGAAATTCATATTAAAGAGATAAGAAGTCAACAAGTTCAACATCCAAGGAAGATGAATTTTCAAAAGAAACCATTTTCTCCCAATAATAGAAACATTAACTGATTCTATCCTCTGAACAATAATGTTGAATGATTTATATGTCATAATTATGGACATGTTGCACCCAATTGCAGAAGTAGATTGTTTCAATCTCAAGAAAATAGCCACTTCACAAGAAGGTCATCAACTGCTAGGTACTCAGGTCTCTTCAAGGGATATTGCTTTGATTGCGACATATTTGTTCACAAAGCTATTTATTGCAATTGGAGGAATATGAAATAGAAATATTATAATTCCTTTGTTTTGTTTTCTGGTCATATAGGATGTTATGCTTGTAACAAGTTTGGGCATGTAATAAAAGAATGCAAGAATAAATCAATGCCTCTTCATAGATAATATGGCAAGCAACCAGATAAGAACATCACGACCAAAAGACCTAAGAAAGATTCATCCACCAACATTTCACATATTGAGCAAAAGGAAGAAGAATAGATAAGGTGTGGCCTTTCTCTTTGATCATTTGAGGATGAAGATGAATGGTACATAGATAGTGAATTATCTCATCACATGAATGGTGATAAGGACAAGTTTGAGTCTCTCAAGAAAAATAAAGATGCTAAGGTGATTCTTGGAAATAGTGTTCCAGCAAAATTTATGGGAAAAGGAAGAATCAAACTTGGGAAGTATGCAAAAGCAGTTGATGCATTATTACTTCAAGGGCTAAAGCAGAATATTTTAAGTGTAGGTCAAATGGTTGGAAAAGGATGTATAATTTATTTACATAAACTAAATGTGAATTTATAGACAAAGAAAATAGAAAAGTTATAGCTAGAGGATACATAAATCTAAAAAATATATATGTGTTAGTAGAGAAGAATTTAGGAAAAAATAAGAGGTATAACTCCTCTTCTTCTTCAGATTCAGAATAAAAGAAGATAGTTCCCATTGCAGACTTTTTTTAAAGTGTACTTCTAGCAATGACTACAGAAGTGATGTACGGTACATGACCTCATGAAGAGAAGGTGATGATTATTAGGTCCATATGATCACTGACGTATGATCTTAGGGGGAGCCATAAATGAGTATATTGGTGATGGTTCTCTAGTTTGGTTTAATATTCATTTGATGACATTTTGGTATTACTGACATTTCATCTAATAAAGTAACAATGAACAGGAACAAACAATACAGGTTCAGGGGGAGATGTGACTATAAAGAATCAACAATCTACTTTCTGTACACAGATCTGATGAAGGAAAGTTGTGTATATACACGAGTTTTGATCTAAATAGTCGTGTATGGTTTCATGTGGTGATAAATGAATGACACAAACTTAGGGGGAGTTTCTTATATGCTTCTATCAGTTATTATTGACTCTGATTTGTTACAGTTTGTTGATGGTGCTCATATATTGCTTATAATGATGTTGGTCCATGATGGTTCATGAGTTGCTGCAAAATGTTATTGTTGCTATGATTCTTTGATATATTTTCTGATTGATGAGGTGGATATGATCAGATTTGACAGTGAATAGTCAGCACAGGTTTATGGGAAGCATTTTCTATGTCGCTAAATGTTCCATTGTTGGCATTATGGGTTCTTAAGCATTCCTTGTTACATGATTATGCTCATGATGAGTATATATCATTGGTGATGTATAATTATTGTTGCTGTTATTGGTGAAGATACATATGTTGCTATCGTTCTATCATTAGTAATGATGAAATCATGGATGATGCTTGTATAATGCTTAAGTTGCAATTAGTGAATTTGATCCTACTTGATACACTTAATGAAAAGGATGTGTATGTTATGGTCATTATTGATGTTGAAGGTTCCCCTTGTCTTTGGTGGATGCATGAAGATAATATGATGACATTATGGTTCAAAAGGTTGATATTGTTTCCTATGGATTATAGCTCTTCCTATATTTAGAAATTTTTTTTTACATGAAGTCAAGAGGATGTTTATTAGGTTGCTACTAAAATTTATTGGTGATGCTTGGAAGCATTGCATATTTGGTCACATGTTGATGAGGTTGGAAAGTTGATGCTCCATTTCCCTACTTCATGATGATGGTGAGATCAGATGTTCATGTTACAGGTTACTATATGTTGTATGATGGTTGCTGATGACTATCATGGTCTTGCTACCTCACTATTGAGGTCTATGACCTTGGTTATAAGTGTTAGACATGTCTCTTGATGTAAATGGAATGTAAAGGCCCATGTTGTAAATAATTGTAAAATCCAGTCATGTATGGGCTATTGGGATCAAGTCATGCTTTGTATGTAATCCCATTTTTTGGGGAAATTGATGTAATGTTGGGTCAAATATGTAACCCCATTATGTTGGGTGACTGATGTAATCATGAGTCATTAGTAACAGGAAAGGTCATATTTGGTTGAGTCATAAAGTCTTGTGCTTTTATTTTATATCTTTAAAAGTTATGACATATTCTCAGGGGGAGCTTGGTAAGTATGCAACTTTCATACTTAGCAGATCAAACCTACAATGATCTTCTCTATGAAGGGGGACATAAGCCTTCATTCAGCATTGGTCAACCCTTTTCCCTTGTTGTCATAGGGGGAGAGAAGCTTGGTGTTTGGGGAAGAATGATTAGTGACAAGGTTTGCAGGTGATTACAAATGGTGACCAAACACTAAAATGGTTTCCATCAAGTCCAAAGGGGGAGATTGTTGTCATTATGGCTAATATGTTGTCCTTGATGGAAACCTACTTGATAAAGATGTCAAAATTACGACATCATGATGATTATACAGATTGTACAAATGTTACAGGGGACATGTACAAAGGAATGATAGATCAAATATAGATAAATGATAGAGGTGATGTTTGAGAAATTATACGCAGATCCTAAGAAGCAAGGTCGTGTACATACACATGTAGTGTGAAGAAAAGTCACGCACATCATCCACACCTTGGTAATTTGGATACCAAGGGTCATTACCATGGTATTGGACCATAGTAATGGGTGCGTCAATGATTATTTGATCCCTTCAAAGAATACCAACATAATTATTAATGGATTGACCTATGGTATTGGTTAACACTAATGTTATTTAAGGAGATGGAGATCAAGGTGTTATGTGTGTAAATAATGTGTTATACATGTGTGATCTGATTTGGAACAGGTGTGCACTAGGGAGCAAGGAGAAGACTCAGATCTGAAAGATCTGAAGATGTGTTGACATATATGCTTGATTGATTTGCATGTTGAAAATGTCTAAGTAGCTAACAATGATACATTTGTGGTTATAATGATGTTGTGATATAAATGAATTACTCAAAAGTATGTAATGTTGATAGTGAAGGTTGTGAAGTGTGAAGATTATGTTTACAACGAAAGTTTTCAGATCTGTATGTAGGTTTGTCTTAGGTTAGTCACATATATATTCTGTAAAGTGTTTTCAGTATGTTCACATATGTACGTGGATGTTGTGTATGGTAAGCATGTACATACACTGACATGTTTTGTGGAAGTCACGTCTATAGACTAAGATTTTGCAGTATGGCTTGTTGATGACATTTGATTAGTTATGTTATGTTTTCTGTTATTTGTTGATGACGACTCTAGCATGATAATATTTGTTTGACAATATTGATTGAGTTAAGTTGGTTATGGAATGGAATTTTGATTCGTGACAATACTACAATATGGGGATATGTAATTGGCTCAGTGACCTATAATTGGTTTGGCACACGATTTAGTGGTTGTTTCAGTAATCCAGTGATTCAGATTCAATTGTCAGTAATTTGAGATCTATATGCAAGTCTTATACAGAGAAAGCGTGTATTTACATGGGTGTGCTTAAGAACAATAGTGTATACATTTTGATGTATGTTTGATCAGGGTTTGTAATAACAACAATTGGTTTCTGCGATGACTAACAAAGTATGGCTTAGTATATTTATGAATAGTTGTGCATTGGTATGTTATGGTTATGATTGGTTTGATTTTACTCTGATTAAGTGACTGATTTAGTTCGTTCAGTAATTAGATGATTTGATTTAGTATTTTATTTCAGAATTATTACTTGGTATTAGGCTTAATGATGGAAGTGGGTCCAGTCTAAAGTTATGATGAAAGGTGGCCTATATCTTTTGATGTTTTTGTTGGGTGTGTGTTATATTCTTTCGACGAATAGCCCCACGCATGATGCCAAAGGGTTAGAGGTGGGATACCATCACCCCCTTTGTTACGTAGGGCATAGCAGGGGGGTGGAAGACCCCTCTATCAGGGGGTTTGAAGGGTGTGGTAACCCCCCTCTACGGGGTCCCCTAGGAAATTTATTTTTGGACATTGTATTGGGTGGGACAGCCTATCTATGGTTTTGTGTATGGGTTTTACACATGGTTTTGGGCATGATGGTTTCCTACCCATGGTATCTTGTGGATCCGGTCAAGGGAACTACGTTTATGTTCTAATCTAGGGTTAATGGATTGGGGTTTATGGATGCTTCGAAATGTATATATATGTGTTGTAACATTGAAAGGAACAATAATGAAAAATCAATTTGGTAGTCCCAGTTTTTGGATCTAGGGGAAAATCTTTGTGTATAATTTTTTTTTTATGTTTTATGCTCTTTATTTTATGTTTTTTTAAGAATTTGTTTGCAGGCAATTTATGTATAGGGTTAAAACCTACATATGGTATCATTGTTGT
Organism: Pinus tabuliformis; assembly: GCA_031772625.1. Lineage (NCBI taxonomy): Eukaryota > Viridiplantae > Streptophyta > Pinopsida > Pinales > Pinaceae > Pinus > Pinus tabuliformis. The sequence goes on from CM062804.1 coordinate 12,360,917, forward strand.
TTCAGCTTTAAGGGGACATCTTTGCTGCTGAGGGGTTTGGCCCAGGCCTGTGGTAGACCTTTTTTAGTGGGAGATCTGTGGGATCGATTCTTGCGGTGAAAGAAGATGACAAGTAGTGGAAAGATAGAGATCGAGAAATTTAATGGTCAGAGTTTTGAGTTGTGGAAACTCAACATGGAGGATCTGTTAGTGGATAAAGATTAGTGGATCACGAAAGACCCTCATACTAAACCAACGACAATGTTGGATGAAGACTGGTGGAAGTTGGGTTAGAAAGTAAAGAGCACATTACAATTGTGTATCTTAGATTCAATATTGTAGAATGTATCAAGGGAAGCTACGATGAAGGATTTATGGGACAAGTTAGGGACTTTGTACCAATCTAAGTCTTTTGTGAATAAATTGTTCCTATGGAAAAAGATGTATAACCAAAGGATGAAGGATGGAGACTCGGTGACAGAGCATTTGAATGCCTTTAATACTGTGGTAAGTCAGTTGTTATATGTTGATATTAAAATTTCAGATGAAGATAACTGCATCAGTATGTTGTGTTCTCTACCAAATTCGTGGGATAGTTTGGTTGTTGCAATAGGTAACAATACAACTACCTTTAAGTTTGATGAAATAGTTTCATCCTTGTTGTTGGAGGAGATGAGACGGTAAAATCTGGAGGGCTAGAATGGACATTCCTTATCTATACAAGGAAAGTCCCAGAACAGAAACAAAATAAGTCCTTGAGTGGGAGATCTAAATCTAGAGGGAGATATAAATCTCTAAGAAAACCTGTAAAGGTGTGCTGGAAATATGGAAAGGAAGGGAACTTCAAAAAGGATTGTAGATCTAAAGCTCTTGAGAAAGGAAAGGGATCTGATAATGCTCCTTCTTCAGAGGAAAAAACCACCTCAGATGAAGGTGGGAATGTGTACTTGGTTTCTTATTAAAGTACACATGTAGATCATGAGGCATGGTTGATTGACTCAGGTGCATCCTTTCACTTCACTCCCCATAGGGGGTGGTTCTACGAGTATGATAAATATGATGGTGGTGATGTATTCTTAGGGGATGATAGGAGAGCTAGAATCATCAGATGTGGAAACATCAAGCTGAAGTTGTAAGGTGGAAGGATTAGAACACTTCCGGATTTTATGCATATTCTTGCATTGGCCAAAAATATGATTTTTGTAAGCAAGCTAGATGATGCAAGTGTAAAAACAATGTTCGAGAAAGATCTCTACAAGATGGTTCACGAAGAATTGGTATTGATGCAAAGAGTTTGGATTGGAACTCTATACAAGTTTCTTTGTAGCACTATTATTGATGGGTGCAATAGTTCTGTGGTTCCTAAAAGTGGACCAGAAAGCCTTGTGGTCTCTGGAGAAAAGACCATGTTATGGCATCAAAGGCTTGGACATATTGGAGAGAAGAGCCTTCGAATACTTCATGGTAATTGTATAGTAGAAGGTATGTATAATTTCTCTTTGGATTTTGATTTCTGTGAACATTGTGTATATGGGAAGCAAAATCAAGTGATTTCCCCTCTGGTGATAAGAGGGTGAAAGGGATATTAGAACTTGTGCACAATGATGTGTTTGGACCTATGTCAGTTCCGTCACTGGGTAAGTTTGTGTACTATGTATCATTTATAGATGACTTCTCAAGGAATACATGGATATATTTCCTTAGGAAGAAATCTGAAGTCTTTGACAGGTTTAAATAATTTAAGGCTTTGGTGGAAAACTAGACAGAGAAGAAGAAAAAGGTGTTGAGGACAAATAATGGTAGAGAGTTCTACAAAAAGGAATTTGAAGAGTTCTGTAAGAAGTGTGGTATAGCATGACAACAGACTACTCCATACACACCTCAACAAAATGGAGTTTTAGAAAGAATGAATAGGACATTGATGGAAAAGGAAAGAAGCATGCTCAATGGTGTCAAGTTAGGATAGGAATTATGGGTAGAGGCAGTGGAGACTACATGTTACCTTGTTAATAGATCACTTTCATCAACGTTGGAGGATAAGTATCCACATGAGGTATGGATTGGTAAGAAACCCTCTCTTTCACATATGAGGGTATTTGGATGTGATATATATGTACTTGTTCCAAAGGAGAAAAGAACCAAGTTGGATAGTAAATCTGAAATGTGCATCTTTATTGGGTATAAGGATGGTTTAAGAGGCTATAAGATTTGGAACCTAGAAACAAGGAAGGTTTTGTACAACCACGATGTGGTGTTTAGAGAGGTGAAATATGTTATTAAACATGAAGTCCTACCAAAGGAACCTGAGAAGATAGAGTTTAAGCTAAAGGAGGAAGAATCAAACTCTGCAATAGAAGAGGAATCATAGGATGAAGAGCCATAAACTCTAGTTGTGAGAAGATCAGTTTGAGAAATAAGGAAGCCAGAAAGGTATAGTCCATCTGCTTTATGTTCAAAATTTTCTTTATCTATTACTGATGATGAACCCAAAACTGTCAAGGAAGCAGCTGATTCAGAGGATGACAAACTCTAGAAAGAGGCCATGGTTGATGAAATGGCATATTTGCACAAAAATGAGGCTTGGGATTTGGTGGAGTTGTTGGCTGGAAGGAAACCCATTGGAAGAAAATGGGTGTTTAAGAAGAAGATTAATTCATAATGCAAGGTGGAGAAGTACAAAACTCAGTTGGTAGAAAAAGGTTATTTCCAGATTTCAGGATTTGTTTTTGGTGATATTTTTTCTCATGTTGCCAAGGTAGCTTCTATTAGATTACTTTTATGTGTTGTTGCTATGTTTGATTTTGAGGTAGAACAAATGGATGTGATGACAACATTTCTTCACAAGGATCTAGAAGAAGCGATCTACATGAAGCAACATCGAGGCTTTGTAGTGAAGGGTAAGAAAGAATTGGTATGCAGGTTAAAAAAGTCTTTGTATGGGTTAAAACAATCACCAAGGATGTGGTATCAGAAATTTAATACATTTATATAGGGACTTGGATTCACCAAAAGCAAAGAATATCACTGCGTATTTTTAATTAATTAGTGACCACGTTATTTATTTGGCATTGTATGTGGATGATATGTTGTTGATTGGAAATGATAAAGAAATTATCCAAGATTTGAATACCCAATTTTCCTCCAAATTCAACATTAAGGATATCGGTGTTGCAAACTATATTTTGGCCATGGAAATTAAATTAGATCAAGCAAAGAGGGAGTTCTGGTGAAGGTTCCTATTCCTATAGGTGTAAAGTTATCTACTGAATAGTGTCCCAAGACACAAGAAGAGGAAGATGACATGTCTCGTGTTCCATACGTAAGTGCAATCAGTAGCTTGATTTATGCAATGGTCTGTACTAGACCAAACATTGAACATGCAATGGGAGTATTGGGCAGGTTTATGTCAAAACCAGGGAAGGAGCCTTGGACAACAGTGAATTGGGTTTTCAGGTATTTGCATGGTGCTAGTGATTATGGTCTGTGCTACCAAGGAAGACCGGGATTGGATAGAGATTTGGACACCCATGGCTTTGTTGATGTAGACTGGGCTAGAGATCTGGATCAAAGAAGATCTACAAGTGGGTATGTGTTTAACCGAATTGGAGGTGCAGTCAGTTGGATGAATAAGAGATAGTCTTTAGTGGCACTTTCAACTATAGAGGTAGAATACATGGCAACCACTCATGCAATCAAGGAAACAATTTGGTTGTAGAGATTGTGTTCAAGTATGGGGTTAGTAAAACGAGCTATAAGGTAAGACTGTGATAGCTAAAGTACAATTTTCTTGGCAAATAACACTGCTTGTCATTCAAAGAAAAAGCAAATTGATGTTCATTATCACTTTGTGAGGGATATAGTTGAGGACAAAAATGTGTTGTTGGTAAAGCTATACACGTTGAAGAATAATGTAGATGCATTAACAAAGTCTGTGAGCACTGAGAAGTTTTCTTGGTGTAGAGAAATAATGGGCATTGCAGGACTAGACCAATGACTAAGTTCTCTTGTGATGCCCTCGTGTGGAAAAGAAAACAACAAGTGGGAGAATGTTGGGTGTGTGTTATATTCTTTCCATGACCAACCCCATGCACAATGTTAGGGGTTTAGAGGGTGCAGTAGCCGCCTTCTACGGGGTCTGGAGCAACGCCCCAAGAATTTTTTTTGCACCCTATATTAGGTGATCAGACATACCTATGGTTTTGTGCATGGGATTTACACATGGTTTTGGGCATGATGGTTTTCTGCCCATGGTATCTTGTAGATCCAGTCAAGGGAACTACAATTATGTTCTAATCTAGTGTTAATGGATTGGGATTTATGGATGATTGGACATGTATATATATGTATTGTAACATTGAAAGGGACAATAATGAAAAGTTAGTCTGGTAGTCCCGGTTTTGCAATCCAGGGGAAAATCTCTATGTATATTTGTTTTATGTTTTATGCTCTTGCCATTGTTTATTTTCTGTTTTTTTAAGAATCCATTTGCAAGTAATTTTTGTATAGGGTTAAAAGCTATAGTTTTGAGTCAGGTCGATCCAATATGAGATATTATGAAACATGGTCCATAGAGGAACTGAGGGTTGGATACTTCAGTGAGGGAGTCAGAGCTTCCTTCCATTGGTAGCTAATAAAGTTGTGGAGGGGTTAGGTGCTCCCTTCCGGTTAGAGCTCCCTTCCAGTAGGTTGTGGAGAATGAGAGAAGGTTATAGATTTCTGTAGGTGGGTGCCTACGTGATGGTAAGAGTCTACTCCAGTGTAATATTGTAAGATGTTTTCCTTTACAATAAAAAAAGAAGACAAAGACTACGATAGCGGTGGTTTTTTCCCACATTGGGTTTCCACCAAAAATCTTGGTGTTCATGTGTGTTGATATGTTTCTCATATGTTGATGATCTATCTACTCTTTACTACTCATTGTTTATGCTTAATGAATGAATAATGAAGTAATAATGCCCTGGTTAAGGATGAACAATGAATGAAAAAAATGATAAATTAGTTATCTGGATATACATTGTTTGCATTTACCACAGTTGCATACATAAGTTGGTCTCCTGAATGACAATATCGTACATAAATTAGAATAAGAAATTTAAAAGCTGAAGTGAGTTTAAAATACTGATTCACCCCCCACCCTCTCAGTATTCTTCCCAACAAACTGCAGTTAAGAAAACAGAGTTTGTCATTTCTACATAACGAAATCTTCCTATCAAAATTTTGTTACTAGCCATCCAATCTTGAAAAACAACCACAATGAGGTTCCACCAAATTTCTAATCCTTCAGCACTGCCCCTTGCGTGAGGGGCAGTAAAAATTCCTAAAAGTACAAAATATTGAATAATAATAAACTATAATAAAAGTACAAAATATTGAATAATAATAAACTATAATAAAAGTACAAATTTTGGGAATTGTGCAAAGAGAACCGCGTAGGAATGTTAACATGTGGAAATGTGAAGAATAAGGAAAGTTGTTGGGCTTATTTTGTATGTTCTTTTCCAATAGTCATGTTCACCACTTGTACTAATATTTTATTACTAAAGGGTTTTTGGTATGCTTGTGCCGAAACGTAAATCTATAAATAAATTAATGCTGTGAAATGAAAGACATGTTGTTGTATAGGATTTTTATGTTTTATATTTCTGATATATGTTTATGACAGTATTCCGTTGTAATAGGAATTGGTATAAGCTTATGAGCCGTGATGAAAGCAATTATACTTGTTTTTCGAAAATCGCAATATTAATGAAAAGATATTTTTCGACTTGTTTTGTGTCTTTTGCGAATTATGTGATGACGTGTTTATTTTCCACATTCTAATCTGTGAAATTTATGAATGATGGGTTTACTGCACATAAGAGGGGAATACCTCATTTTATTTTTCTAATAATAAGAAGTAATAATATGTTGGATATGATAGTGTAAGGTCTCTATCTCCATCATTGCATAATTGTCTAGGTTCCTACAGTTCCTGATAGATGCCTTAGGTGAGACTTCACCTGTTTGTAGGTGTTACTAAAAGGGCTTGTGTATGAAGGGGCTTTTTTGGCTAATTCACATTAAACCCATGTTTTCTCTCTACTCACCAACATACGAAAAAATGATCTATCCACTAGTGGGATGCTATCATTAGGATTGTGTGAAGCTTGGACACCCCTTGGGATAGTTTAATCCCCCCAAAAGTTACTTCCATCCTCAATCCCTCCCCATGAGGTTGAACCTCAGACCTGAGTGGGTTCAAATTTTATTGGGAAGAGTTGAGGTTGGAAGTCACTTTTAGGGGGATTAAATTATCCCAAGGGGCATCCAAGCTCAATTAAGCTTCACACAATCCTAGTAATAGTATTTTATTAGTAGATAGATTGTTCTTCTATCCAATAAATGAATTGACCTTGATCTAAGTTCAACAAACAATTTAATGTAATAATAAAGGTTTGATTAATGTCTAAAAAGTTATGAGGTTCATTAAGATTTTTAAAATATAAATTCTAGTATTACATAGCAATCTTATCATTTAAATTAATGTTCTAGACCAAGGTTAATGTGTATTTCCAAAAAAATAGAGCACATATTTAGTCTAGGGTTAGCATATTTCTTCAAAGGAATTAGGGAAACATATTTAAAAATATTTAAGAGTTTACTCTAATTTCTATTTTAGTATAGTGATAAATAATGTGTATTTAAATAGAAATAAATATTTGTTTATATTATGAAAAGAGCTTGATTATATCCATTGGAAATAAAATATAAAAACGTATTAAATAATTCATTAAAAAATATAGGCTACTTGAATTTACTACCATCTACTTAACCCTTATGTTTCTTGGTTACTCATGGTTTAAATGATAAGTAATGAGTTTCCAATTCTAATTGTTGTCTTAATGAAGAGACATGGAGGAGACAAAGTGATTAGAAAAGAGTTAAGTTAGGGTTCTGCTTCATTTTTGAACAAGAGAAAATGGTGACACTCTTTCCTTCAAGTGAAAATATTATTACCCCTATTGTTTCTTGTCTAAGAATTTTTATTTTTATTTTCGGAGACCACATCAAAGGAGAATATATGATTTATTTATTTATTTTTCATGAATTAGAAGAGATTTGTTGGGAATTGGATGTCATTGATGTCAACCCAAGCAGTAGCTAGAAGTCCCATTTTTGACAAGGAAAATGTATGTGAATATCAGTGAAATTGCTAGCGAGACTATCATCATTTGATAGCCCCATCGTACCATTTCTAACGGTAGGTGGCATGCCACATAACTCCTCACGGTTGAGGAGATATGCCTCATCAAAGTTGGATGCCCCGATTGTGTGGTTATGGTGCCAAAAAGAGATGTTAAAGGCAACTCGATGATTGGTTCAATTAGGAGAAACTTGGTTATTTTGTATTGGTTATTGAGTTGTCTAAGATAAATATGGTGCTTCCATTATAAATTTAGACTCAAAGAAAGTTTCATGTTGGCTCCCTAAAATATTTTCCATTGGTATTCAAGTCGGCTTTAAAAAAAATTAAAATTTATGTGTTATTTTTTGGTTGGCTCAAGGTTTAAGGGTTAGTCGGCCCCCTTTACAAGCACCCTTATTTTCTATACATAGGAAATTCGTTTGGCCTCCTAAGATACATCAATTCATCAAATTTTCTCTTTCATTTTGTTTGGCCTATGTATTCTTGCAAATCAGAAGGAAGGAGGATGAGGTTCAAAGAGAGTTTGGGCCAAATTTTTTTATCTTTAGTTGATAATTTTTCTCTTCTAGTGAGCATCTCTATGGCCTAATTTCAGAGGTTTCTTCAAATCCAATGCTACTTCTTCAAAAGTAGTATGAGGCAATGCAAAACTTATGAGTCTAACATCTATCATGGTGCGACTAGTGTTATCATGTGTAAGAAATAAAAGTAAATGAAAAGGTTTTTGACATTTTGTGTAGGGAGTCCCATCATTAAACTTGATGATCATAGTGCATGGTGCTATAGTATGAAAAAATGCAATTCACCAGTGTACACCTGAGCATGGAGCAATGAATGTGTGGTCTATTGTACATTCACTGTTGGTTCATTATCTATTGACACTATTTATCAAGGAAGTCATGATGAGATTAAATGACGTGGATATATTAAGAACGAGCCACGATTGCTTATTTTGAAATGTTGGCTCTTCAATTGTTTTTATAAACGCATTATATTGATTACGATCTAACCAACTCTATGAAATCATGATTATTAGGGGGTCTCGTACATGTAAAGGAATGAACAATATTTAATATACAAATCGAGTTCAAATCCAATGCTACTTCTTCACAAGCAGTATGAGGCAATGCAAAACTTATGAGTCTAACATCTATCATGGTGCGACTAGTATTATCATGTGTAAGCAATCAAATTAAATGAAAAGGTTTTTGACATTTTGCGCAGGGGGTCCCACCATTAAAATTGATGATCTTAGTGCATGGTGCTATAGTATGCAAAAGTGTAATTCACCAATGTACACCTGAGCATGGAGCGATGAATGTGTGGTCTACTATACATTCACTGTTGGTTCATTGTCTATTGACACTATTTATCAAGGGAATCATGATGAGATTAAATGGCGTGGATCTATTAAGAATGAGCCATGATTGCTTATGTTGAAATGTTGCCTCTTGACTTGTCTTTATAAATGAATTATAATGATTACAACCTAACCAACTCTACGAAATCCTGATTATGATCAAGGGTGTAACCAGTTTAAGGCCTCTCGTTAAAGGTCTTATCAGGCCCCAAAATTCTCATATTTAATACACCATTTTTCTCTATGATTACTCATGATTTTATCTAATTCTTATCATTATTAATATTTTTTGGATATTGTGGGGCTAACTATCTTAAATTCAAGAATGACAAGGTAACTCGTTTAATTTCCTTTGTTTTTCAGTAACTTAAGAGGAGTTATGCGAGATTTCTATTACTAATGGTTCACCATGTGGCAGATGAACATCAATAATTGGTCACTTGTGCACCAACAAGTTGAGAAAGGACTGGACATGATCATATTGTAGCATGTAACAAATTTATAGCTTGATCCTACACTAGTAGTATAGTTCCTGCACCCATTTATATTTCGACATATTGGCGCACTTCCAAGAGAAAATCATGAACATGGTTTTGTCCGTAGTGACTTTTTCATGCTCCCATGTCAGCCAAAACACACCCACATCGTATGAATGTATTTCTAGAAGATAAATAATGCCTCAAACCAAATTTGTAGTAGTTTTAAAAATAATCAACTTCCTCCTCAATTTACGCATAGATGAGGTCGAATATAAAATTTCTAAAACATGGGTTTTGTTCACAATATGAAAAATTGAGTACTATTTTGGCCGTTTTCCAAAATTATCCATGTTTTGGAAGATACGAAAGGTTATTTGAGACAAATTTGTTAAAAGATACACAAATTTCAAGATTTCCAAAATCATGCCCGAATTTGAAGAAAATGAAAAAATCAACATAAGGAGTGGATTTGTACATGCACCAGAAGTATTATTAGTTAGTGGTTGTGTCAGACCTTTCAATGGAAAATTGTTATGATTTTCTTTCTAATTCATTTGTACTCGATTGGTTGGTTTGAAGCCTGGTAATGTTTTGTAAAAATTAAAAAAGGGCAAGTCATGGCCTTGTGCTAGCAGTGAGACTATTGGGGCGGGGTTGTTGGTTTAGACTTTGAGGAAACTCTCTTTTGGGTGTTGGACTCTGAGAATTTGGCTCATGATGTAAAGGAATGAGCAATATTTAATATACAAATCTCGTATATTAAAGGAATGAATGAGCAATATTTAATATACAAATCGAGTTCAAGTCCAATGCTACTTTGTTCAAATCCAATGGTACTTCTTCACAAGCAGTATGAGGCAATGAAAAACTATGAGTCTAACATCTATCATGGTGTTGCTAGTATTATCATGTGTAAGCAATCAAAGTAAATGAAAAGGTTTTTGACATTATGCGCAGGGGGTCCCATCATTAAACTTGATGATCGTAGTGCATGGTGCTATAGTATGAAAAAGTGAAATTCACCAATGTACACCTGAGCATGGAGCGATGAATGTGTGGTCTATTATACATTCATTGTTGGTTCATTGTCTATTAACATTATTTATCAAGGAAGTCATGATGAGATTAAATGACATGAATCTATTAAGAACAAGCCACGATTGCTTATGTTGAAATGTTGGCTCTTGACTTGTTTTTATAAACACATTATATTGATTACAACCTAACCAACTCTACAAAATCATGATTATTAGGGGTCTCATATATGTAAAGGAATGAGCAATATTTAATATACAAATCGAGTTCAAATCCAATACTACTTTTTTCAAATCCAATGCTACTTTTTCACAAGCAATATGAGGCAATGAAAAACTTATTAGTCTAACATCTATCATGGTGCGACTAGTATTATCATGTGTAAGCAATCAATGTAAATGAAAAGGTTTTTGACATTCTGTGAAAGGGGTCCCATCATTAAACTTGATGATCATAGTGCATGGTGCTATAGTGTGAAAAAATGAAATTCACCAATGTACAGCTGGAGCAATGAATGTGTGGTCTACTATACATTTAGTGTTGGTTCATTATATGTTGATACTATTTATCAAGGAAGGCATGATGATATTAAATGACGTGGATCTATTAAGAATGAGCCACAATTGCTTATGTTGAAATGTTTGCTCTTGACTTGTTTTTATAAATGCATTATATTTATTATAACCTAACCAACTCTATGAAATCATGATTATTAGGGGGTTTAGTATATGTAAAGGAATGAACAATATTTAATATACAAATCGAGTTCAAATCTAATGCTACTTTGTTCAAATGCAATGCTACTTCTTCACAAGCAGTATGAGGCAATGAAAAACTTATGAGTCTAACATCTATCACGGTGCAACTAGTATTATCATGCTGCAACTAGTATGGTGCAGGGGGTCCCATCATTAAACTTGACGATCATAGTGCATGGTGCTATAGTATGAAAAAGTGCAATTCACCAATGTACGCCTGAGCATGGAGCGATGAATGTGTGGTCTATTGTACATTCATTGTTGGTTCATTGTCTATTGACACTATTTATCAAGGGAGTCATGATGAGATTAAATGGATTTATTAAGAACGAGCCACGATTTCTTATGTTGAAATGTTGGCTCTTGACTTGTTTTTATAAATGCATTATATTGATTACAACCTAACCAACTCTACGAAATCATGATTATGATTGAGGGTGTAACCGGTTTAAGGCCTCTCGTTAAAGGTCTTATCAGGCCCCGGAATTTTCATATTTAATACACCATTTTTCTCTATGATTACTCATGAATTTATCTAATTCCTATCATTATTAATATATTTTTGGACATTGTTGGGCTAACTATCTTAAATTCAAGAATGACAAAGTAATTTGTTTTATTTCCCTTGTTTTACAATAACTTAAGAGGAATTATGCAAGATTTCTATTACTAATGGTTCACCACGTGGGAGGTGAACATTAATAACTGGTCACTAGTGCACAAACAAGTTGAGAAAGGACCGGACATGATCATATTGTAGCATGTAACAAATTTATGGCTTGATCCTACACTAGTAGTATAGTTCCTGCACCCATTTATAGTTTGACATATTGGTGCACTTCCAGGAGAAAATCATGAACACGGTTTTTGTCCGTAGGGACTTTTTCATGCTCCCATGTGAGTCAAAACACACCCACATCATATGAATGTATTTCTAGAAGATAATTAATGCTTCATCTCAATTTTATAGTAGTTTTAAAAACAATCAACTTCCTCCGCAATTTACGCATAGATGAGGTCGAATATGAAAATTCTAGAACATGAGTTTTGTTCCCAATATGAAAATTTGAGTACAATATTGGTCATTTTCCAAAATTTTCCATGCTTGAGAAGATATGAAAGTTTCTTTGAGACAAATTTGTCAAAATATACACAACTTTTGAGATTTCCAAATTCACGCCCAAATTTGAAGAAATTGAAAAATTCAACATAAGGAGTGGATTTCTACATGCATCAAATGTATTATTAGTTAGTGGTTATGTCAGACCTTTTGATGGAAAATTGTTATGATTTTCTTTCCAATTCATTTATACTAGATTGGTTGGTTGAATCTGAGTAATGTTTTGTAAAAATTAAAAAAGGAAATTCATATCCCTATGCTAGCAGTGAGACTATTGGAGTGGAGTTGTTGGTTTAGACTCCAAGGAAGCTCTCTTATGGGTGTTGGACCCTGATCATTTGGTTCACGATGTAAAGGAATGAGCAATATTTAATATACAAATCTTGTGAGAGGTTCTATATTTCAATTTAATGTGTTTAATTGTTTCACTATAATTTAAATTTTCTAAAGGAGGCATGAGATTATTAGATGGTTAGATGGGCCCACCAATCTAGCTCATTACTCTCCTTCTTGTGCATTCATTCAGCTCAATTGATTGATGCTTGACATTTTTCCATTTGGTGTGCTAGCTGGTGCATTGATTGACCTCAAATTTAAAGGTTTCTTGTGCAAATACTATGTACTACACTTTTTTTTTGACACATGTTTTCTTATTTCATGTGTGTTCTATATTCTCATATCCAGAAATATTTCAATTATAAGCATGGTTGGTTTTTATGGGAGACAATATATTCATAGGTCACTCTTAGGCAATATCAAGTTCACTTTGTACATATTATGGTAAACAAATACTTTGCCTCATAGGATTATCTCTTGGGGTTGATCTAGAATGTTTCTAGTAATATAAAGCATGATCTAAAATCCATCATTGGTTTATAACTTAAGTCATATTGTGATTGTCCTCAATTCTTGTCTACGCAGTGAAACAAGGTTATATATATATATATATATATATATATATATATTATTTTGATCATCAATATTTTAAAATATATCTATATTGTATTATGCAATATCCCTTGTTATTTATAATATGAATTGCAACACAAGTTATAACGTGATCTAGACTAAAACATGTGTTCCAGGCATGTGACATTACTTTCGAAACAAAGCTTAAAATATATTGCGTAGTCTAAAGTGGTAGAGGAGTTTCCCTGAAAGTTATGGAAATTTCGGTCATATTTAGAGAAAATCCGACAAGGATTTTTGTAAATCCAAGTTATAGTTGTTAAACTTCAAAATTTTAGGTCCTAGAATCTTTTGATGGTGCTGAATCTATTTCCACTATCAAAAACATGATTCAAAGACTGCCTCTACAAGATTTTTTGAAATTTTTTTGCTCGGATTCCGGCCACTTTTGGTCGTTCGGGAAATTCCTCTGCCTCGTTAGAGGACTCCAAAATATATTACTTGATTTACAAGACCTGCGAAGTAATTCTTTAACATATTCATGGTATTGCCTTTTTTTTAATGAACACTTGGATTTGATTTTGGATTTCCTTATGGCATTGAATTATTAAGTTGTGTTTTTTTATGGTCATAAAAATAGTATTCTTTATGCTCTTATGGTTGTGAAGCATTTTGAGTTCTTTGTTGTTGAGTTGAGGTAACTAAATATTTCCAGAACTTGAACTTGGTTTGTTGAGTAACGTGTATATATATATATATATATATATATATATATATAGATATAGTCTTTAAAAGACTATTGTTAGATCTGAATAGAACATTGTGATTCATGAATTTGATGCTTGGTTTACATAACTAGCATATTGCATTAGATTAGGGTGCCATGGGCAGATTTGTAATCTTTCTTTTATTAACTTTGATTTCACACAGAGAGTTTTTAATCGAACTCAGTGCAAAATTATGATAGGCTTGGAATTCGGTAGTAGTTGGTTTACCCAGAATTTTAATTGTCTTTCTACTTTACATTTGTCAATGGTTAGGTATCTAGTTAATTAGTAGTTAGGGTTTTCATTTGTCTTTCAATTATCAATAGTTAGGGTTTTCTCTTTAATTGCAAATAGTTAGGGATTCCCTCCAATTGTTGATAGAATGCAGGATTAGTGTTTGCAGTAGGTATGGTTTTTCTTCTGATGCATGCCTTTGATTGCAAGATTAGAACAAGAGATTGACTAGTGTAGGAAGTCAAGGTGTGAGCAATTTCTAAACAAATTAGGGTTTTTATTTTGCATGTCCCTGAAATATTTCATGGAATTTCTAGTACTATGCCTCGAGCTATGCCTTGAAGCCATAGACCCTGAATTGAAAATTAAATGTTGGTTCATTAATTCACCATATACTACACCCAACATGTCTCTAGTGAGAGATTAATTAAAACTAGTAAATTTGGTAGAAATGTAGTGGAAGTCGATGTCTCGCAATGAAGTCTGAATTCTAAGGCTAATGAAGGTAGGACTAGATTTTTTGGTGAAGGCCAAACATAAGTTGTTTTACTATTTTTCTATGGTGTAGACCAACTATGTTCAAATTATTTTGACGGAAGTTTGGTGGAGTCTTGGTTTAATGGAGGTCCGACGGAAAAATCTAATTTAGTTTGACCAGGGGACTTGATATATGGTCTGGCCTATTTGGTGACGGAAAAACTCGTCTCCTTAGAGTACGTTGGTTGAATCACATAAGCAACATGTTGATATAACAAGGACCAACCATGTGCATGGCTCCATTAAGGTTGAAATTATAACAATAAAGGAGTGCAAGTGAATCATTTTTACAAGCATCACAAAGTAACTGGGCTGGTAAAGGGTATGTGCTGATCATATGAGGTTGCAGGTTCAATCTACCAAATTGACAAATATGAATGTTGTTTTATTTATTTTATGTTGGAAATTTTTCGATTAGTTAAAATAAGACTTGAATTTATCGTATTGATACTAGAAAAAAGACCAAATTGGATAACGCACTCAGAAACATGCATTCTGTTGAACATTTAATTTTGTAAAAAGTTTATTATGCCTTTTATGGGTTTTTGAGAGAATTATATATTAAAAACCAGAAGAAACACTAAGATAAGGGTTTAAAGACAAACCTTGTTGAAATGGTTGATGACATTGTTTGCTAATTGTGATAATGACATTACAGGGTGATTGTGTTTTGGTAGTTCACCTGTGTATTATTGATCTGAGCACCTAAGGTTTGAGACAGTAGAGAGAGCTTGCAATGGTTTTATGGTGACAATTGAGAAAACTTAAGGTTGGGAATAGGACAAATTTGTGGCACATTGGATTGTGCATGTGGGAAAGAGCTAACAGTGACATGATTTCACAGTACAAAAGTGATAGCGAATGCATGTATATATCTTGAGTAGAGTTATTGAGATAGGGTTTGTTTTGGAAAGAGTCATCTATGATTGAGAGTATGATGGTGAGTTACTGATATAAGGGTGGATCCAGTTTGAAAAAATATGAAACATAGTCCATGGTGAAGGTTGGAACTTTCAAAGTAAGTGGTGGTTTGTTGAATAAGGGTGGTAGGGTGGTGTAAGGCGAAGAGTGGATTCTCCTTCATGTTGGAGTCCCAGAAAACATCGGGGTGGCAAGGTGTTGCTAAGGTAGGTTGGTTCCTATGTAGGGTGTTGTAGCATCCTTCCAGTTGGAGCCGATAAAGCCAGGGTGTTGGAGC
This sequence comes from Pinus tabuliformis, assembly GCA_031772625.1. Classification (NCBI taxonomy): domain Eukaryota; kingdom Viridiplantae; phylum Streptophyta; class Pinopsida; order Pinales; family Pinaceae; genus Pinus; species Pinus tabuliformis. The sequence goes on from CM062804.1 coordinate 12,376,479, forward strand.
ATCCTTTCAGTTGGAGATGATAAAGCCAAGGTGTTGGAGCATCCTTTTAGTTGGAGATGATAAATTAGGGAGTTGGAGATTCCTTTATGTTGGAACCTATAAACCAGGGGGTTGGTTCCTCCTCTATTTGGTTTTGTAAATCTTGGAATTTGGTCCATCCCATTGATGTAATTTTTCAAGACATATATTAAAAGTGTTTAGTGGTTTTTCTCCTAGAATGGTTTCTACCTAAAAAAAATTGTGTATTGTTCATTTGAATTGATTTTGTTTATGTTTTTATTTGATTCTAATGATAATTAATTCTCTATATTTAAAACTAACTAATTTAAGTGAAATATTGATTCACCCCCCTCTCAAGATTTCCAATAATTAGAATCAGAACTAGTTCCTTCAGTTGCAACCTAACAACTGGAAGGTAGATCTCAATATGGAAAAGTCAAGAAGAAGGCATCTAAATGATTTAAGGAAATCTTTAGTATTGCATTAGTTTCAAAAAAAATTACAATTGATGAAGAAAGTTAGGTTGGCGTGACTCCTTTCTTTGATGGGATAGGATATGTGCCTTGGTGTACTAATATGAGGAAGGATTTGATGAAATTTGGTCATGGAGTATGGGATTTAGTTTTTGATGAAATCATATCCAAAAAATTAATATAATATGATGCAATGGCTATGAATATAATCTTGAGTGGATTGTCAGACTCAATAAAGGACAAAGTGGGTAAATGTTCATCCGCTAAAAGTATTTGGAACAAGCTATATGAGATTTATGAGAAACATCTTCCTATATATGACAAGCTAAGGCATGATCATAAAAATAAAAGGAATAGTAGCTCATATGAAGAAGACAAATAATAATAAGTGGAAATTGAGTGAGAATTGATCAGTGAACTAAGAGATCTTAGAAAAACTGAGAAGAAAAATCACATGCTCGAAGAAGCAGTAGCTCTCCTAATACTTCAAGTGAAGGAAGATTAAAATAAAGATAAAATATCAGCAAGACAATTAGAGTAAATTGTTTAGAAGTTCGAGGAAAAAGTTAGTCAAAAGCAAAAGGAACTTGATGCATCTCTAGCTAAAATAAATAGGCTCAAGGAATGACAAAAGGATCATTTGGAGGATGTTGAAAGAATCATGCCATCAATGAAAAGGATCAAGAAATTACTTGCTTAAATATGAATGCAAAAAAACCAGGTGATGCTCCATGAAATGAAGGAACAAGTTCCAAACCCCTACAAAGGAAAATTGAAGAGAACCCTAATAACAAGATCCCCCAAAAGCTAAATCTAGGGAAAATTTTAAAGGCAAAATTTCGCAAATGGGCTATATTTTGGACATTTTCTGAAAAATATATTCGCTAATTTTTTTTAAAAATCATGTACCTTTTACATATATATGATTAAATGGATGCTATTCGCAAAAACATTACCAATTTTAATAGTAAATTACATGTTTTATATTGAATATTTGCCTACATTCTATATGTATGAAATTTCAAACTAGAATAATTGCCTACAATACTATATATAGGAAAAATATTAAATACTTAAAAAATTCCCTAGCTAAAACAAAGTGAAAAATAGAATAATATTGAAAATGTTGTTGCTCCAAGAAGTTACGCTGAGATTATCAAGGACAAGGACCAATAAAGAACTAAACCTCCTCCATGGAATAATGTCTCTGGAAGATCAACAACATCAAGGCAAGTCGTTTCATCCAAGTAACCTAGTATATTTTTTGGTTATTTTTTTGCAAATACTAACTTTGGGAATAAGGGTAGGAATTGAAAAGCTTATGACAAGGAAGATTATCAAGGTAATTATCAAAACCCTAGAATCAAGCTTGTAGGATCACAAGACATATATCCAAATGGATTTATCAATAAAAAGTATATGTCAGTTCCTTAGTCTTTTAGGGATCATATAAAATTCTTGAAATGTCATAACTATGGACACATAGCTCGTGATTGCAGATACATGATGGAAATGATGGAATCTTCCATGAAGGAAAAATATAATATCACGTACAAGAAGAAGGACTGGAGAAGAAAACAAAAGCAATAATATTAGGTGAATGAATAAATATCAGCAAACGTGTTGAGGAATTGTGAAGTTGAAAAACCATGATGAATCTATCGATGAGAAGGAATATGTCAAGGTTTAAAATGATCCTACAACAAAGCAAGTTCATATATTGTTCTAAGAAATATAGTTTGGAGACTCCTAGCCCTATGAATGATGAAGAAGGGGATTTTATGTAGCAATAGTTACAAATTTGAAGATATATCCTTTGGGAAGTTTTATTTAGAATGGTAGTGGCTTGATGATAGTAGGTTGCAAGACTCATTATCATCAAGGGTAAGGTGTTGGCATTATGATACATATGTTGTACTTGATGGCAACCCACGCATCTCAGATAATAAATTATAGTGTAGAGAAAAGTTCACGCACTTATATGCAGAGAAAAGTTTATTTCATGTAGAGAAAAGTTCACGCACTTTTATGCAGAGAAAAGTTTATTTCATGTAGAGAAAAGTTCACGCACTTTTATGCAGAGAAAAGTTTATTTCATGTAGAGAAAAGGTTCATGCACTTTCATGCAAGGAAAAGCGCGTATATGTTGGAGAACTTACCTTTGGTCCATGGTAGTTATTCCTTGGTATTTGAACCTATGAGGAAAAGCACGTATATGTTGGAGAACTTACCTTTGGTCCATGGTAGTTAGTCCTTGGTATTTGAACCTATGAGGAAAAACGCGTATATGTTGGAAAAGTTACCTTTGGTCCATGGTAGTTAGTCCTTGGTATTTGAACCTATGGTTTTGGACCATGGTACTTCGTCAAAAGTGTTGATCTCACGTACTTTCATGGTTGGTTCATGGTATTAGTCCAACAGTTTTTTGATCCTATGGTTTTGGCCCGTGGTATTGTGAAAGGCCTAAGCCTATATAAAGCAAAGGAGATCACTTGGCTAATTCATCCTTGCAATTGAATATCTTAAGATCTGAAATATTTGGTTATTGTTTTGAAAGTTTGATCTATGAAAGTGAAGTTGAAAGCGAATCTGTGAAGGGTGATCTCTCGAGCGCTGCAGCTGCGCAGTGCGGAGGAGCCACAGAAGGCGCAGTGCGGAGACACCACAGAGGCGCCACAGAAGGCGCAGTGCGGAGACGCCACAGAGGCGCCACAGAAGGCGCAGTGCGGAGGCGCCATAGAAGGCGCAGTGCGGAGACGCGACGGAGACGCCACAGAAGGCGCAGTGTGGAGGCGCCATAGAAGGCGCAGTGCGGAGGCGCCATAGAAGGCGCAGTGCGGAGGCGCCACAGAAGGCGCAGTGCAGAGGCGCCACAGAAGGCGCAGTGCGGAGACGCCACAGAGGCGCCATAGAAGGCGCAGTGCGGAGGCGCCACAGAAGGTGCAGGTGCGGTGGTCGCGGCGCCACAGAAGGCGCAGGTGCGGAGGTAGTACAGATATCCGCAGATCTATACCAGTGAAGTTGCGATCCCTGCTTAAAATTTGTTTTAACTACCTTTGACTATTCTGTAGGGTTTTGGGTGCATAACTGATGTTTGGTTACTGGTATTGAGTTCAGATAACAGCATGATTAATGACTTATCTTTATGTACTAGATCTGGTTGATAACTCTCATAATATCATTGTATATGTATGGTTCTGGTGATTGGGTGATTCAGAAGGTTGTTTGATTATGAGCTTCAATGTTGTTGTTGGGTCTAGTATGAAAATTGGATGAAAAGTGGCCTTTCAGATTATGTGTTGTGCTTCAGTGTATCCAGTCTGAAAATTGATGAAACGTGGTACCTGGAGGAGAGAAGATTGTAGGCCAGCGCCTATGTACTAGTATCTAAGCTAGTACAAAAGCTAAGGGAGATCTTTGGAGCATTGTAGCAGGTAGCAGCCTGCGTACTAGTAAATGGATCGGCTAGTACAAGAGCAAAGGGGGTTGTAGCTCCCGTACTGGTATAAGAATGCACTAGTACAAATATTGTAAAAGGATTTTCTTATTAAGAAGAAGATTGAGATGACTTGCAGCAGGTGGTTTTTCTCCCGCATTGGGTTTCCACCTTATATCATGGTGTTCATGTGTGTGCCTTATGTGTGATGATCTATTCTCTATTACGGCATCTGTTATTTGATAATATGGTTGATAATGTTCTAATGCACTCATTGAAGATCAATTAACTTAATCATAAGAAGTTGTGGAAGTAGCATATATGAATCTGATTATGGAAATGAAAAAGTTTTATTAATGTGATAATACTGATTCACCCCCCCCCTCTCAGTATTATTTCCAACAATTGGTATCAGAGCAGGTCCTTTGATAGAAGCTTGATCGCTTGAAGGAGATCCGTGGAACAATGGGAAAGAAGCTTAAGAAGAAAGCACCTAAGAAAAAAAAGTCATCTCAGAAGAACTATGACAGTGGGAGAATCGATTGGGGATTAGGTATAAGAAGCTCTTCAGATTCAAAATCAGATTCATAATCATTATCAGGTATGAATATATTATCCTCTGATGTTCCAGCTATCTTTCCTTTTGGAACAGATGAAAGTGATAGCGAAACTACTGAATTTTCTCTTATGGGTGAACAAGAAAGATATCAAATAGAGGCAGAATTTAAAAGGCTGACAGACAAAATTAGAGATCAACAAGATCTATTGAACAAAAGGGAATGTGATTTCAAAGAAGAAGCTACCAAACTAAAGGCCCAACTAGAAGAAGGAAACAAGGTAAGAAAGCTACTCAAGGACAAGGAAGACCAATGTCAAAAATTGCAGCATGAAGTGACATCATTAAGAAAAGAAGTCAACGAAAGAAGCACAACCTTCAAGAAACTCAAAGATAGATCCAGCTACTATGAAAATCTTGAAGCTACAATCCTCTCACTAAAAGGAGATCTTGAAGAATCAAAGAAGCAGAATACAGATCTACTCCAAGCTATTGCAAAACAAGAAAACGAAGTCACCAGCTTAAAATATCAACTAGAATGTGCCTTCCGAGTTCGTCAAATGCAGCAGGATCTGAATGAAGAACAAGAAAAGGAGATTCTCAAACTAAGGGAACAAATGGAAGAAGGAAGGAAAGCTGAAGAAGATTTGAAAAAGCAATCTCTTGAAAAGGAAGAATAGCTTCAGGGTGAGGTAAATATCTTGAAAGGTAAACTAGAAGAAAAGGATAAGCTTTTACGATTTCAAGATAGTTCTAAAGTCTTGGATGATATTCTTAGTAGTCAAAGGTCTCCTGCTATAAAGAATGGTCTTGGTTTCCATGAATCTGTTGAAGGTGAATCTAGTTCACAAGGTGAGGCAAGGAACTCTAAAGAGAAATCTAAAGTGATCAACGAAGAAATGAAAGATCAATCTCATCATCAACCAAGAAAAGAGATTCCTCAAAGAAAATCCTTTACTCCTCCTATGAATAATGTTGAATGTTATGTATGTCATAATCTTGGACATGTTGCAGCTAGATGTAGAAGAAGAAGGGTTCAAGACCATTATGCAGAAAGATCATCACATTCAAGGTACTTTTATGGATGTTGCTTTGCTTGCAATATGTTTGGTCACAAAGCTGCTGATTGTTACAGGAGGAATATGAAACATGTAAGATGTTATGCATGTAACAAGCTTGGACGTATAGCTAAGGAATGCAGGAACAAAGTGTGGGCACCATATCAAAAGGAGAAAATGTCATCATCACGCTTGAAGACATGGAGGAAAAAGGAAGTACAGTCAGAAAAAGGCGGCACTGCACAACGTACAGACATACCAGAATAAGAGGGAGCTGAAAGTACAAAACTTCAGTGTCCTAAATCTCATATGCAAACTCCATAAAGGAAAGTTGCATATATACGCGAGTTAGTTACTGCACAGTCGCGTATATGATTGTTTGAAGAAAGGCAGTAGGGACAGATTCAAGAGAAGGATCAGTTTTGCTCTAGTTAATAATAATGATGTGTGGATATGATGGTTAGAAGTGTTTTGGTTCTAACTTGATATTGATGATGTCTTGATACTTCTTATTGATATGCATGATCAGACAGATGGCACAGGTTTAGAGGGAGCATATGAACTTAATGCATTATTGGCATTATGGTTAATAGTCCTTGGTGATGATACTTATATGGATAAATGATTCATCTTGCTATGGTTATGAGTTGTTCACATGGTTCTTGGATCAGATTTATGGTTGATTCTCTAATAATGCTTGCATGGGAAGCACTTAGCTTGAATTCACATCTTCTTGATGTTGATTCACTCATATGCTGTTGTCGTCATATGCATAAAGATCATATATTACAGTTATGATTCCTTTCATTCTTGGCACAAATGGATGAGGATTGTTGGCTGGATACAGGGATGATTATTCAAAGTTGCATTGTTGGAGACATGATGATAATGAGCTCTTATCTATATGATGATAGGATTGTTTCATACATATGTTGATTAATGCAGATATTCCCAATTGATGATACTTGATTCATGTAGATCTGGATGGCTATGATGTTTCTCACATAGAATGTGAAATTCTGTTGATGCGGACATACCTTGATGATTCATGCACTAATACAAGTTGCTGGTCTAGTTGCTGTTGACAGATACTATGGAGCAGATCATAAAGTGTTGTTGCTGATGTTCATCTTATTTAGGTGATGTCATATCAAGACTCATGATGTAATAGTGTCATCTCTTCAGGTCATGTAACGACCTATGTTGGTTTCCCCACTATGCCTGGGATGAAGATGTAATGTATTTGGTTTTCATTTTTCCCACTTGGTTGGGTGATGGATGTATGTATTGAATCTTTTAGGAAGGTCATTTGTGATGTAGAACATCCTTTTGCAGACCTTGCTTACAGTCAGGGGGAGCCTGAGCATGAACAACACTATATAGCAGAGCAAACATTTCAGCTTGTTCTCAGAAAGAGCATGATCAGATTGGTGCACCATGACATATACAAAGGGGGAGCTCATTCAGAGATTTCAACAGGTACTCAGGGGGAGCTTATAATGCATTTTTGGCATTATGGAGGACGTACAAAAGGAGATCTTGGATGCTAGTCTGATTATTGCTGCAATCTATCTCTTTCATGGTCATTTATGGTGTTTGGTGGATTATGTTTCTTCTTTACAGATCTGGTTCATATTCAGGGGGAGCATGTTCTTAGGGGGAGCATAACCCTTTGCCCTTGATGTCAAAGGGGGAGAGTGATTGGTTGTTGTTGCCATCAAGTACAAAGGGGGAGATTGTTGGCATTATGATACATATGTTGTACTTGATGGCAACCCACTCATCTCAGATAATAAATAATAGTGTAGAGAAAATTTCACGCACTTATATGCAGAGAAACGTTTATTTCATGTAGAGAAAAGTTCACGCACTTTTATGCAGAGAAAAGTTTATTTCATGTAGAGAAAATTTCACGCACTTTTATGCAGAGAAAAGTTTATTTCATGTAGAGAAAAAGTTCACGCACTTTCATGCAAGGAAAAGCACGTATATGTTGGAGAACTTACCTTTGGTCCATGGTAGTTAGTCCTTGGTATTTGAACCTATGAGGAAAAGCGCGTATATGTTGGAGAACTTACCTTTGGTCCATGGTAGTTAGTCCTTGGTATTTGAACCTATGAGGAAAAGCGCGTATATGTTGGAAAACTTACCTTTGGTCCATGGTAGTTAGTCCTTGGTATTTGAACCTATGGTTTTGGACCATGGTACTTCGTCAAAAGTGTTGATCTCACGTACTTTCATGGTTGGTTCACGGTATTAGTCCAACAGTTTTTTGATCCTATGGTTTTGGCCCGTGGTATTGTGAAAGGCCTAAGCCTATATAAAGCAAAGGAGATCACTTGGCTAATTCATCCTTGCAATTGAATATCTTAAGATCTGAAATATTGGGTTATTGTTTTGAAAGTTTGATCTATGAAAGTGAAGTTGAAAGCGAATCTGTGAAGGGTGATCTCTCGAGCGCTGCAGCTGCGTAGTGCAGAGGCGCCACAGAAGGCGCAGTGCGGAGGCGCCACAGAAGGCGCAGTGCGGAGACGCCATAGAAGGCGCAGTGCGGAGGCGCCACAGAAGGCGTAGTGCGGAGGCACCACAGAAGGCGCAGTGCGGAGGTGCCACAAAAGGCGCAGTGCAGAGGTGCCACAGAAGGCGCAGTGCGGAGACACCACAGAGGTGCCACAGAAGGCGCAGTGCGGAGACGCCACAGAAGGCGTAGTGCGGAGGCGCCACAGAAGGCGCAGGTGCGGAGGTAGTACAGATATCCGCAGATCTATACCAGTGAAGTTGTGATCCCTGCTTAAAATTTGTTTTAACTACCTTTGACTATTCTGCAGGGTTTTGGGTGCATAACTGATGTTTGGTTACCGGTATTGAGTTCAGATAACAGCATGATTAATGACTTATCTTTATGTACTAGATCTGGTTGATAACTCTCATAATATCATTGTATATGTATGGATCTGGTGATTGGGTTATTCAGAAGGTTGTTTGATTATGAGCTTCAATGTTGTTGTTGGGTCCAGTATGAAAATTGGATGAAAAGTGGCCTTTCAGATTATGTGTTGTGCTTCAGTGTATCCAGTCTGAAAATTGATGAAACATGGTACCTGGAGGAGAGAAGATTGTAGGCCAGCGCCTATGTACTAGTATCTAAGCTAGTACAAAAGCTAAGGGAGATCTTTGGAGCATTGTAGTAGGTAGCAGCCTGCGTACTAGTAAATGGATCGGCTAGTACAAGAGCAAAGGGGGTTGTAGCTCCCGTACTGGTATAAGACTGCACCAGTACAAATATTGTAAAAGGATTTTCTTATTAAGAAGAAGATTGAGATGACTTGCAGCAGGTGGTTTTTCTCCCGCATTGGGTTTCCACCTTATATCATGGTGTTCATGTGTGTGCCTTATGTGTGATGATCTATTCTCTATTACGGCATCTGTTATTTGATAATATGGTTGATAATGTTCTAATGCACTCATTGAAGATCAATTAACTTAATCATAAGAAGTTGTGGAAGTAGCATATATGAATCTGATTATGGAAATGAATTTTTTTTATTAATGTGATAATACTGATTCACCCCCCCCTCTCACTATTATTTCCAACATAAGGTTCAAATTGAATTTGTTAGGACAGCATGACAGGGAGTGAAGTTGTCAAGGGAGATGATTGAATGGTGTTTTCATTGATGTCAAAATCAATCATGAGAGTGCATCCTCTTTATAAGTAATGAATTAAATAAAGGAATTCATGACTTGAACGCTTTTAATATACGTCAGTGAATTGCATTAAGTGGAGTACTAATGGACAAGAAGCCCTAGAAGAAGATAGGGGGAGAAAAGCATATTGCAAGAAGACAGAGGAAGATATTTTGATAGGGGGAGTTATCCTTTACCATTGACGTCAAAGGGAGAGAAAAATTATGAGAGGAAGATCAAAAGTATGAATTCAGGGGGAGCAAGTGTATTGCCAATAATGCCAAAGGGGGAAATATTGGATATTTTGTATTAGTTATTGAGCTGTCCAAGTTAAATATGGTGCTTCCATTATAAATATGGCCTCAAATAAAGTTTCATGTCAGCTCCCTAAAATATTTTTTGTTGGTATTCAAATCAACTTTCAAAAAATTAAAATTTATGTGTTATTTGTTGGTCAGCTCAGGGTTTAAGGGCTAGTAAGATCCCTATATATATATATATATATATATATATATATATATATATATATATATATATATATATATATATATATATATATATATATATATATATATATATATATATATAGGAGATTCAACTGGCCTCCTAATATACATCAATTCATCAATTTTTCTCTTACATTTTGTCTAGCCTATGTAGTCTTGCAAATCAAAAGGAAGGAAGTTAAGGTTCAAAGAAAGTTTGGGAAAATTTGTTTTATTTTTATTTGTTATTTTTTCACTAATAGTGAGCTTCTATGTAGCCTATATGAGGCCTAATTCGGAGGTTTGATCAAATCTAATGTTACTTCTTTTCAGGTAGTCAGAGGTAGCATGAAGCTTATGAGTCTATCATCTATCATGGTGCGACAATTATTATCATGTGTATGCAATCAAAGCAAATGAAAAGGTTTTTGAAATTTTGTGCAGGGGGTCCCATAGTTAAACTTGGTGATCAGAGTGCATGGATTTTTCCAATATTTACTCGATTTTCTCCTTAAGTGTGTAGACATAATCTCAATTGGATCTTATCCTGGACAATTTTCACTATTCTTTGAGTTGAAATTCATCAGATCAGGTTCATTCTATAATTTTTATCATCTAAATTATATAATATGCATTTGAAACTATATTTTATTATTAAATATGATCTTTGGTTTATTCTAGACCGTAGATCTAATATATATGCTTCTAATTCTCTTGAATCAGCTAATAGGAACAAAATTAATAAATTTCATTCTTTAAATCATAAGAAACTTCATATTTTTTCTAATTTTAATATTTCTTCTTCATCTCTAAATCTTCACCTTCCAAAATCTAATGCTACCTCTATTTTGTGCTCTTTCATTTTTTCTTCAAGCCTCCATGAATCCTCTTACTCTTCTCTCCCATCCCAATTGTCTCAGATTTCGTTACAACCTCATTCCTCTCCTCCTAATTATGACCCAAGTCCCTCCCTAATTTCTCTATCATTTTATTCTTTTGTAGTCGTGCCCTCACCCTCTCCTGTTGACCCCATCCACTCTTCTTGTGAAGGTTACTTCACTTTACACCCCTTGAATACATCGTCCCACACCAATATGTCAAACAACATGACCCCTATGTCACCTTCCTTGAATCATGTCCCTCCAATTAACTCATACCTATATGTTTCCTTTATTCCATCCATCCCTAGGGCTCTTTCATCTTCCCCAGTGCTGCTAGATTCACCCTAGTTCCCCTAACCATCCTTCCTTTGATTCTATCACTTCAAAATTCACTTTGGAATCTCCTTCTACCTCATAATATGCTTCATATTCATCATCCCCTACCTAAAAGCCTACTTCATCATCCCCTCCATGACTTGTGTTGAGCCTCTAGCTGAAAAAATCACATTTGTCCCTCCCTCTATCGTTAAATTTCCTATAATTTCCTGCGCTACTCCTTCACCTTATTTGAAAAATTCCCCCAATCCTTCCCATAGTTCCAATCAATCCAATATCCTCATGGATATAAATAAACCTAATAACTCATGTTCTCATTCTAATTATAAGACGAGTTTTAATTTAAATTTTAAAAATATTGCCAAGGTTAGTTTTATTTTAAATTTAAAAAATAATTGTAATTTTATTTTTAATCTTAATTTTAAAGACAGTTCCAATGGTATTTTAAATTTTAATTCTAATCTCAAGGTTGATCTTAATTCTAAATTTAATCCTAATTCTAAATCTAATTCCATACCTCCTAATGCTAAGCCCCTTTTTAATCTTAACTCCAAAATTAACATCAATATTAATTCTTATCTCAATGTTGGTCAAAATTCCAATTCTAAATCTAATTCCAAAACTCTCCCCCTTAATTCCATACCTCATCCCAATTATAACCCTAGTTCTAAACCCATATTTATTCCTAACATTAATTCCAATTGTAATAATAATTCTTCCTCCTCCTCTCTTACACCCCTTCAACCTATGCTCCTCCTCCTCATACTCTTAATGCTAAATTGGTTAACCTATCCTTTGTTGAGCTTGAAGATCCATCCTTAAGAATTTTAGAAAAAGGATTCAAATATTCTTTTGTTCCCTGTACCATTCCCTATGAGGATATTATATGTTTCATTGAACCCATCTCCCACCACCTTCCCTCCCATGTGGTAGACGATTTTCGGCAAGAGCATAGATGCATTCTTTGGGGCTCCAAACTCTCCAAACCTAACCTTACAAAAGAGGAATGTATATCCCTTCTCCAGCTCCATTCCAACCCTAAAATTCTAATTCTAAAAGTTGATAAGGCAATGCATCAATTATTATGAATTCCTCTAATTGCCATTATAATACTTTTGATCTCCTTTCCTCCTCATACAAACCTTTAACGAAGACCCCCCTCTAATCTGTGACCAACAAGGTCACCACAACCATTAAATATTCATCTCTCAACCCCTCCATCCAAAATATTATTATCCCCCTTAATCCCATTACCCCTAATATCTATAGTCAACGTAAAATCCAAAAGAATGATATTATCCTTAGACCTATAGTTAACAGTATTGGAGGTCCCACCCATGCCCTCTCCAAATTCCTTTCCAAGAAGCTTCGTCCCTTTTTCAGTTACTCTTCCCATTCATTAAAGACTCCTCAAATTTCATTCATCAAAACAAGCACCTTAAGCTTGATGAAAATGACATCATGGTTATCTTTGATGTTGTTTTCGTATTTACCAAAACTCATATCCCCGAAGCCATTGATCTTATTTCTAAGCTTGTAGACTCTAAAACCTTCAACCTTATCAAAATTTCCTTACCACCACCTTTTTCACTTTTGACGAAGTATGCTACGAGCATGGCGAGGGAACAACCAAAGGTTCATCCCTTTCCCCTATTATGGCTAACATTTTCATGGAGCACTTTGAAACCTTAGCCCTTGACACCTTCCACTTAAAATCTAAATTTGGGAAGTAGTTTGTTGATGACACTTCTGTTATTTGGTCCCATGGTTTACCTGAACTCCAAGCTTTCCTTTCTCATCTCAATCAAATTCACCCTCACATCCAATTCACTATGGAACTCAAAGATAACCATTCCCTCCCTTAGAAGGCTCATACTGATAGGTATCTTCATGCCAACTCCCACTATCATCCAACCAAAAAGTGTATCATTCTTAAAAGCCTTGTTACCTGAGCCATTTGGATCTCCTCTTCTCAATACTTTCCCAATGAAAAACCCCATCTTACAAATTCACTAAAAGCCAATGGTTACTCCAAATCCCATATCCACAAGTCCTTTCAATATTTTCTCCACGCCCACCCTAAAAACCTTTCCAGTAACCCACCCTTAGCCAAAGTAACCTTGCCTTACATTCAAAGGTTGTTGATCATATATCCAAAATTATTTCTAAAACGAACATAAAGACATTTTTCAAACCCCAGAAAACCCTCAACTATCTTTTTAGATCAGCCAAGGACAAGAATGAACCTATGTTACACCCCAAAGTCTATGAAATCCCTTGCTCTTGTGGAATGTCTTACTTAGGGAAAACGAGTAGAACCTTAAAAGCTCATCTCAAGGAACATATGGATGACACCCACCATAATTGCATTGTTAAATCTTCCATTGTTAAACATTCCCACAATACCAAGCATCTAATTTATTTTGATAAAAATAAAATCTGAGCCTCTACTCCCTTCCACTCCAACTGTGTCATTATGGAAGCCCTAGAAATTGAAAAGCACCCCAATAACTTTAATTGGGAATATGGATATCATTTAAGCCATTCTTAGAAGCCAACAATTAATTTCTTATCCTCTAAACTCAGTTCACCTTACACTAATATTAGTTCTAACCCTCTTAAACTAGCCAACCCCCTGCCCCTGCTCTTCTTCCTCTTCGCCTCTTTTCCTATCCCTTTCTTTCTTTCTTATTGTCCCTCATGTTCATTTATTTGTTCCTTTCTGTCCAATAAATATTAGTTTACAATTCCCCTTTACTAACTTATTATTGTATTAATTTTAATAGTAATAACTTCTTTACCTTTACTTCTAATGTAATTAATCAATTTCCTTTTATCTAATTCTAAATTTCATTCTATATTACTTATTTAATCTCATTTTTTTTGTTTTCTATATTTTAATTTTATACCAAATCATTTAATATTTAATCTCCTTACTTTAAATCAATCCTTTTAAATCTTAATATAATTTAATTCATAAACACTACATTAATTTTATATTAATTCTAATTTAACCAAAATTAATCTCATTGTAACTATACAATTATAATATTTTATTCAAATTTCTTTTAATTTTAAATTTTCCATTTCCTATCTCATATCATATCCCATAATTTTTATTTCAATAAAATGATAATATTTTTTATTCAGACAAATTAATTCTTAATCAATTATTTAACCTATTATTAATAATAAAAATTTCCAATTCGTAATACTAATTTAATTCACTTATTTGACCTATTATCAATTAGATTATTTGACATGCTTTCATTTTTACCATATTTGACTAGTTTAATTATTTTACCCAATTTGAGCTCATTAATAACCATTTAAATTAGTTCTTTTAATTCAAATTTGATTCTAACTATTTTATTATTTGATATTTTGTTTCTGTATTTTCTTAATTATTTAATAATATCAATGGTCTCATCATTTCCCCTACTCTAATGGTTATATTTTAACTCCATCCTCTATTTATCTTGGTTTAGCACTCTTCGCATCATCATTTAGCTATATGTACTTGAAGATGGTTGAAGTGCTCACTTGAAACATTGGGCATTTCAACGAACATGACACATAATGTACCAAAAGTTGTAATCAACATCAGGGTTATTTATGTCTTCATATTATGCCTTTTCTCCTATACTTAGTGCATTGATTTCCATATGTATAAGTAACCTTGTGTTATTTCCATATACTAAAAGAAAGGTTGTTTAGCAATTGCTTACTTTTGGAGTGACTTTGAAGACCCATAAAACATTCATCAGTTTCTTATGCCAATTCTTCTAATTTCCTGCCACTATTTTCTTTAAGATATTAACTAGAGTCTTTTTCGTTGATTCAATAGGGTCATTACTGTTGACAAATCCTTAGAGAAGCATTAGACCATTTGTTAACTTGATTTCTCTTTACATGACAATTATTTGTGATTATGTATTTTCTTCTTTATTAATGTTTATGTACTCATTGTAATAGCCCTCGTGAAAATTCCATGTAATAAAAGTAAATAAAGGAAAAACAATAAGACCATGAGTAAGGGACACGTATTCCAAGTTGAAGGTTGGGAAAATATATCCTAGTGGGCATATTTGGATGTATTTATGGCTAAAGGAAATTGGAAAAGGAAAATGCAAAGGCATAAAAAGGAAAAAATGCATTTTTTGCACATTTATTTATGAAAATTAAGGAAATTAGGAGAAAAGTAAGGTGAAGGGTCACAAGTTGCACGTGAGGAGGAAAATGAAGGAAAATAATGGAAAATGAAGAAAATAGAGGCCTCATTAATAAAAAGGCTTATGAGGATCAATTTTTAAACTTTTGTCAGTTCAGTTTTGGAGCTCTCTCATTATTCTCTCTCTCTCTCTCACTCACTCTTGGACACTTAGAGTTTTCTTGGAGCACTCTAGCTTGGAGCAAGGAAGGAAAAACAAGAAAAGGGGAAGGAAGGAAAGCAAAGATCAAGGAATGAAGAGTGAGATCAAGCAACTTCAATAGGGATACTTGCATGTAGCATATTGCATGTGTGATTTCCTAGTTGGTTTTGACATGCATGGATTTTCATTTTGGTGTATGGTTCTCTTGTTGTCGGCGACATGGTTTTGATGGGTTATGACATTGGTTTTCAACCTAGCCTTCCCTTTTCTAGATGCCATGGTGTGTTGGGAAGTTTATCTCAGTTTTGAGCTTTGGAATTGCTGGATGGGTTTCAGAATCTGGGGCGGAGGTGGTCTCAAGGTTCCTTCCCAAAGGCCTAGGAATTCGGCCTTGATCGGTTTTGGCGGGATACTATTATGAAACCAGCTCACAAAAAGATAGAAAAGATAGATGAATCCCTTATAATTCAGCCTCTTTGAGGGGCCAACCTCCTTTACATTATACAAATGAACAATTCTTGGATGATACAAATGACAAGACCTCCTTTCTATATATAGGAGTCTACGGGGTCATAATATAATCAAAGTCGACATAACAATAATAATGTAAGGGCACAATAATAACAATAGTGGGCTTCTCTGGGGCACAATAATAACAATATGGGGACTACATGGGCATAACAATATCATAAGGGGGTTGTACTAATAATAATAAGGGGTTACACTAGTAGTATAGGGACCTAACATGCCCCTCTCCTTCAAAAAGTGTTATCCTCAACGCTTGAGTAGTTATTGATGCTTCTATATAAAATTCTTGTCCTCCCATGTGGAATATTCAGCAAGTAAGTTCTTCCACTTGATGAGATACTATGAAATTTATTGATTTCGTAGCTGTCAGGGTCTTCTTTCTGTGACTACTCCATGTTCCAATAAGATTTTTCCTTCCTCGTCAAGTTCTGGCAATATTGTTTGAACTGGGATCTTCTGCAATTTTTGAATGAGTGGCCACACTTCTTCATCCTTCTTCCATTCATCCCTTGCTTTGTTTATCCAGTCTGGTTGGATAATATAAATAGCACAACACAATGCTTCCACATCCTCATCCTTTCTTGAGAGTGCATCTGCAACAACATTTTGCTTCTTTTTTTTGTAGATGATTTCAAAGTCATAACACAACATATTTGTGACCCATTTTTTCTGTTCTTCTAAAGATAATCTTTATTCTAAAAAGTATTTAAGACTATCATGTTCCATTTTTACCTTGAAGTGTCTTCCCATTAGGTAAGGTCACCATTTCTTAAGTGCATGTAGTATTGCCAACATTTCCTTCTCATAAATAGCTTGCTTGAGATGTAGCCATAAAAATACCCAATTGCCTACATCAAAACTTCTTTCAATGTGATGTTGATCTGCCTGTTGTTTAATTCAATTCTGCACCAAAGTGGTGTTATCCTTTAAAATTTGGAGAACTTGTTGTTGATGCTCAATGTGATGTTTCACTTCTTGAAGCTTTTTCTTCTTGATATGTCCTTCTATCTTGAGAGTTTGAGGAGCGGTAATTTCTTCCATTGCATTAAAAGATATGGTTGGATTCATTTCTTGATGCTCAATGTGATCTTTCACTTCTTGAACATTTTTCTTCTTGATATGTCCTTCTATATTGATAGTTTAAGGAGTGGTAATTTTGGCCAATGCATTACAAGGTATGGTCGGATTCATTTCTTTTTTCTTGATGTGACCTTTCACTTCTTGAACCTTTTTCTTCTTGATATGTCCTTCTATCTTGAGAGTTTGAGGAGTAGTATTCTTTCCAATGCTTTACAAGATATGGTCAGATTCATTTCTTCTTTCTCTGGGGTGGGTTCTTGGTGTATATCCTCTTCTTTTGATGTTTCTTTATCCTTTTCTTCCCCCTCTTCATAATCTATGTAAAATAATTTATTCTCAGCACACTTATGACCTTTAGTGTATTTGCTATCACAATTGTAACAAAGCCCTTTTTCTCTTTTTTCTTCCAATTGTTGTGGTGTAAACCTTGTAGGTTGTGGAAGGATAGGAGAAAAAACACTTCCATAATTATAGTCGTGAGTGGTGGGATTCCTTGTTTCCATAATTTTGCTTTCAATTTTTCTTGATAACCTGAATGCCTTCTGCAATGAATCAGGTTCCCAAAGATGAACCTCGTGTTGCATGTTATCCTTTAAAGCCCCTATGAAGACATCAAACATTTTCTTCTCTGGAATATCATTTACCCTTATATTCAATTTTTGGAAGTCCTCAATGTGCTCTACCATTGAACCCTTTTGTTTGAGATTTATCAATTGGCTAAATAAGGTGTTTCTCTTTGTATCCTCATAATGTGCTATCATTTCCTCCGTGAAAATTAACCATGTGACAAGTGGTTTATGAAAACAAAGCCCTTTATACCATAAAATTGATTCGGTTCTAAATAACTAGATGCAAATACGTACCTTTTGTAACAGTGGTAGACCATGTAGATCAAAATATTTCTCCATATGTAGTATCCAATTTATTGGATCCTTGCCATCAAACTTCTTCATCTTGTTTTTTCTTGATTTTAGGAGCTCGATCTTGAAATGACTGTAACTTTGTACTTTAGGATCTTTAACTTGAGGGAGGAGTCTCAATTTAGGACCTAGTGATCTGGTGTGGATTTCGGTAAAGCCTGAGAGGCTGGTGTCTCAGTTTAGGGCCTAGTGATTTGGGATTAGATTGTGGTAAAGCCTAAGAGACAAGGAGGCAGAAAAATCCTCAAGGATAGTGATGGATTATAGATGGAATTCCAAGTTTGGTTTGGTTTTGTGATCATAGCACCAATTGTGGTGTGATCATGGTTTGGTGAGGGTGGATATGGCTTAACCTCTGGATTCCCTTGGTTTTTTTTGGATAGGTTTATCCATGAGATCCCACATTCATGCTTGGAATATGACATGGGTGTGTCTGGCTGAAATAAATATTTGGTTCAGCCATGTCTATGGTCGGGTGGTACGTGGAAGTCTCGAACCTAGACAGATTTACCTATGGTTAATAAAATATAAGTTCTCTTTATTTTTCACTTATTTGTATGTATATTTAATGACTATTATCTCACTGTTATTTCCATGGTTTTATTCAAGTTATAAGCATGGTTCATTGACTGGCTCATGTCATGGTTAATTCATGTATTTACTTGTAATGGTTAACATGATGGATGCAAGATCTAATTGATGTCATAACAGTTCAAGGGAGAAGGTGGTAATCCTTCTTTTCATGTTTCATAAGAGTTTTCAGTCATTCATGTTCTATCTTGTATCCTAAACCTATAGATTGCATTGATGCCAAGTGTTTGACAAAATGTCAATCCGGGTTGGGGATGGTTAGGCCTAGTCCTGAAGTTGATTTTTGGTGTATAAGTCTTGTCATCACATGTTTAATGGATTCTGGAAGTTACAAAAAGTTATGGGCAATGGCTGGAATTATGAGCTAGAAAGTACCTTAAATTTTGCGGATGTTGGCACATGTCTGCTAGGAAAAGTCCCTCAACACTAGAATTCAGGCTTGTGGGAGCATCCAGAGGTCCCTAGACATTAGGATGCCCATAGCATGAGATCTCTAAGAGGTCAAGAGGTCTAAAAAATCAGTGGGACCTGTTAGGTTCCTATACCAATAGGAGTCATAATTTTGAATGACTAAGGTTAAGCCTTGTAATATTGTACATACATTTGCTTTCTGCAAATTTTTTCCATATTATAAAAATTAAAATATGTGAAGAGGGTATGTCCTAAAAGAAAAATCAAAGGACAAAAATAATAAGAGAAGGTAAACAAAATTTGAAAATATTCGAACCCCAAAAACAAAAGAGACCATGAAAGTGTGCAAGTCTAAATGCCACTACTATTTACTCTTATGCATAATAATGATTGTGTACAACTTGTTATTCATGTCACAATCCATGGTAATCAAACCATTTAATCTTGGTTATTTCATGCTTTGAATTTTATGTTTATAGTTAGAGAATAAAATCTAACTAAACAGTTTAATCTAGGCAGATCATTAGATAGGTAGAGAAAATAAAAGGAGCTCATAATCTTAATCTAAGCCCTTGGATGATATAAGGTTAGAATTAGATAAATTACCTTTCAAAAGAAAAATAGATGAATAAGGGTTTCCTAGTCTAAATGCACCCAAAGAAATGAAGAAAACATGTTAGAGGTAAGAAATGGGTAAGTAGAAGAAAGGTTGTTGAACTACAAAGTTAATTGGATCGAAACACATGCATCATGCTTAGATACATCTTTCAACATGTATGGTCAATTATGGAAGCAAAGACAAAGTTTTACAATTTCATGTGATTAACTGCCCCTTATTCACTTTTCCCCTTTACTTACTAATCTCCTATCTACAAGTATGTTCTAGTACTTTTAAATCCTATAAGTCAAACAAGCTCATAGCATTTCTCTGACTTTTGGTGGGACCGAAACCTCAACTTAATGACTTATGGACACAAGTGATAGAATCTCCCTTCATACAATCCATTTCTCCTCATCACCCTAAGAAAACCCCTTTTTCTATAGTTAAACACCATTTACCTAGGAAAAGTGAAAACCCCCCATGTAAATCCCTTTTCGCTCAAAAACCCACAAAACACCTTTTATCCTAAGTATAAATCTAAGTGCGAAAATGTTACATTTTACCTCTTTACTTAGGAAAAACCCACTCTGCCCATCGCTTTCATATTAATTATTAATTTTATTACATAATTCCCAATAAAACCCTTATCCCATATATTAATTAAACTCCTAAATTAAATATCCCAACCCTTAGTTTTAATAAAAACTATATAAATTACCCATATCTCGATACAACCTTACTTAATTTACCTAATCCCGGTAAACCTAAGTTAATCCCATCATTAACCTCACCCGATTCCCTAATCTCGCGATTAAGCCCTGCTCGATCGCTTAACCCAAGATTAATTCCTAAATTAATCCCAAACCATTGTGATTAAAACCCCTAGGCCCCCTCAACTCCCGTTCATTTCCTCCATGCATATTCTCCACCTGACTACCATTAGATCACAAGTGTCCAAATCTAATGGACCACATCCATATTGGCCGAGGTCGATAGCCGACCTTTACCCACCCGATAAGGCGGTTTTCCCTGATCCCCCAAATGCTATGTGTCACGCTCCAAAGTCGATAGGGTGACCCCTCTGATAAACTGCCTTTGCCTCATAAGCGGTGCGATGACCCCCAATATCGCCTCCCTACCAACACAATAAATCGCCTGTTATTTGTAAATATGAAATTTCATGCCATATTCAAAAAGTTGCCCGTTAAGACTTTAAACCCTGAAAACCTTGTTTTCTTGCCTTTTGCCCGTTTCACAGTATAAACCCGTTAAAACCCTTCAACACCACCCTGAACCTCTGCGATGCAATTCCACCTCCATTCATGTCCAAAACACTGCCACGACCCCTTCCCCATGCATCCCTATGCAAATAAATCCATCAAGTGCCTGTCTAGCTGACCCAATTTTCTTAATAATTGTTTAATTTTACAGGTAATTAGCCGAAGACCAGAGCTTGGATAAACAGTTCTGAAGCTAGTCGCAAAACCTGTTTACTCCAAGACTCGACAAGAAAACCATTAAAATCCTATATTTAGAAGAAGAAGACCATTATACAAGGAACAGAGGTGAGGACAATTACACACAGAGCCGAGAGGAAAACACTCATACAGAGCATTGACAGTCAAAACATAGGATCCAAACCAAAGATGTAGTTAGAAGACAAACAAATAAAACATACTGAGACTTGAGCAATATCCACTTCCTGATGTTGATACACATAAAAAAAAAAAAAAATTACTGTTGAAACACACAGTAAAAGGTTAAATTATACTGTAAAAGGGAAAAACACAGTGAAAGATAAAGACAGGTCATCAGAGTGAAAGAGTATCAGAGTCAGAGAGTATCATATGGAAGCCAGAAGTAAATAAAACTTCCAGTGTGATAATTAAAACAACAAAGGGCATAAAGAGCTAAACTCAAACCATAAAAGCCAGCAGTACCACAATAAAAGGGACAAGCGCATGAAAGCAGTTCACTAGCTGTCTCTATCTTCCTGCGAGAAGATATTTGTATTTCCTAGATTAAATCTCAAGTTAGCTTTAGATATTTGTAATAAAACCTTCGTATAAATACTTCACAATTCGAAGTATTTAGGGTGGATTCTTAGACATTTCTATAGACTTCTTGATCAAAAGACTGAAAATCCATTAGAGCATTGATTGAGCCAGAAAGCTGGATTGATGAATAAAGACCAGATATTTCAAAGGATTCATGTGTAGAGAGAAGTGTAGACAAGTATTTTCTCATGTTTTTGTTATCTTTCTTAAATTTTCCATAATTTTTATCTGAATCTGAATGCCATAACTGAAGTATTATCTCATAGTTTGTTTAATTACTCTCTGTTATAACAGTTAGGCAAATACATGTTTTCAACTGATAATATAAGTTAAGGAATTCTTAATTTCTCCTTAGTTTAGGTTGATCTATAGCAAAGGATTCCTAATTTTCCTTTGTTTTCGATTACCCTTTATTCCTCGTTTAGATCCCGGTTTGAGAATTCTTAATTGCTTTCTCACCCTGGTTTAAACCATTTCACCCCTATGGCCTAAACACCTACACTCTACTCTGCTATCTTGCCCTTTGAACATTCCCTTTAATGTGTTGATCCAGTTCTGCTGCCCTTCTTTTAACTCCATAGCCTAATGGTCTAGAGACATCATTCTATCCATCTGTTTAAAGAACCCCACCACCCAATCTTCAATACAAATCAAAAACCCCTTGAACTTTCATAACTAGCCTAAAATCCCATCAAACAAAGCTAAATAATATAGAGAGAGACCTCTCTGAGCATCAGGAAGGCTAGGTCGTGATCTCCAAAAGTGGTTTGTGGTTACCCCGGTGAACTCTTTCTTTAATGTTGGGAAATTATGGGGTGATAACATAGTGGCGAATCTGCTGGGGAAGACTAACATTTTATTTAGAAATGTTCTACAAGTTTAGATTTGATCTATGATGGTGGACAGTGATCAAACACACAAAGGTTAAAATCATCCACCTGGCGACTCCAAATCAATTTCACAAACAAGACGCCACTGGAGGAATGAACCTGAAAGAACTATATGAAAAGATTAGGCTTTTAACTTGGATTTTTATCCAAGACATTATGTTCTTTCTCATCAATAAAGTTTCTCAATCTATATTGTATTTTAGAGAAGATTTTAGATTAATTTTTTTATTATTTACCTTTGAAAATTGTAGATATAAAGTCTCCTTACACATTTGAGCAGCATTCTTCTAGCTCTTATGAAGATCATTTTCCAATTGAGGAGCATCAAACAATCAAGACTAATCATACAATCCCTGTACATATTCCAATACCTCATAAAGTTCCTGATAGATATAAGTCACTCATTTTACCTCCTACACTCCATGCTTTCCCTAACAATTGTTACAAGTATCTCCCTAGGTTTGATGGAGAGAATCGTATCACTGCACAAAAACATATTCAAGGTTTTGAGAATTATCTGGACTTATTTGAAATTGATGAAGATGATGTTGTTATTAGGATTTTTTCTCTTCCTTTGCAAAGTAGAGTAAAGAGTTTGTTCAAGAATTTACCTATTGCAAGCATCTCAAATTTCCAACAGTTTGTCAAATTTTCCCTTGATAGATGGATAATCAGAGTCAATCTTTTGGTGATCATAGAAGAATATAATCAGTTAAGAAGATAGCCAAATGAAACAATAGAACAATTTTCTGACAGATTTAATCAAGTCTATTATTCAATGCCATCAAATATAAGACCTCCCACCGATTCATCTCTTTTGCATAATCCAAGAGCATTTGATCCAGAGATAGAATTTCAGCTAAGAGAAAGAAACCCCTCAACACTGGAATAGATGCAGAACATTGCAGTAGATGTAGAAGTTAATCTACAAATTAGAAGAGAAAAGTTGAAAGCAAAAGAAGAGGAAAACAACATTGCAGAGGAAAAACTCGACATTTTTATCAAGAAAATAGAAGAAAGGATGCAGAAGACCACCATGAAAGATAATTTTTTTGCTCAAAATCAACATGACACATTTATTTCACAAAAAGAAGAGGTTGACAGCCATGAACAAATTCCTGCCAATTCCAACTACCATAGTTCAAAAGATAGATTCAGAGAGCAATATGTAGAGGAGAAATCTCCTGATCTAATGTGTATGTTTGATGACATTACTTATTTTAATGATTTCCCTAAATTTGATCAATATGATGATAATTATGTTCTCCAAATCCAAACTAACTTTACAGAGCAATCAGAAACTAGTTTGGGAAATAAAGAAATCAAGTTTTAGTAGCTTGAAAACAGTGATCATCTCATTCACATCAGCTATGAAAGTGAGGAAGAAAGTGCAGAAAATTTGGGAATAAGTGAAGCTTCTATGACTCTTTGTTTTAAATCATTTCAGTTTTTAAAGGAAATGTGGTATAAAATCTCTAAGGAAAAGGATGAGCATCTTGTAGAAATATATGAAGTTCCATTCGAACCTATATGCAATAAGTTGCAGCAATCCTTTTAAGTTGTTTATAATCCAATAGCTGATAGGTTGGGTAATGAATGCAATCAGATTTTTTCTCCATTAACCGACTATGAGAGTCAAAATCAAGATGATAAAGGTTTCACCAGACAAACATTTCAATCAGTAGAAATATCATCACAAAGCTTATCTGAAAGTCTGCAGGGCGTTAAAGATAAAAGTGATATTCCAGTTTCATGGGATGGAGGCCATTCAGAACAATTGTGCAATTTCTTGAATCAGTTGAACAATAGTGTATATATTTTGGAAGATCCTTTTATATAGTTTTTAGAGTATAAAAAGGAAATCAAGTATTTCCTTACCTTCTCATTGGTTGACAAGGTTATATTTGGCTTTAGAATCTCAGTTTTAATCATAAACAAGCCCAAGCAACAAAATCCACCAATGTATATGATGCTTGAATGGTTGCATTGGTTGTTTCATTTTACCTAACCAGTAGTTGCACAATTGATTAGAGTAAGTAGGTAGGATTTCAGTTTGAATAAATTCAGTTTTTTAACATCAAGTTTATGTTAGATCAGATTTCAGTTTGTAGAAAAGCGTGTATTTTCAATTCAAGAGTTTCATTCACAAAGATTATACAACAAAGCATATACATGTTTGGGATTCGCCCAATGGATCAGGCTACTAGTCGATGGTGTTCTTGACATCTCACAAGGAGATGCCATCCCCATGTGGAGCCATTGTTAGGTTCCTATACCAATAGGAATCATAATTTTGAATGACTAAGATTAAGAATTGTAATATTGTACATACGTTTGCTTTCTGCAAATGTCTTCCATATTATAAAAATTAAAAAATGTGAAGAGGGTATGTCCTAAAAGAAAAATCAAAGGACAAAAAGAATAAGAGAAGGTAAAAAAAAATGAAAATATATGAACCCCAAAAACAAAAGAGACCATGAAAGTGTGCAAGTCTAAATGCCACTACTATTTACTCTTATGCATACTAATGATTTTGTGCAACTTGTTATTCATGCCACAATCCATGGTAATCAAACTGTTTAACCTTGGTTATTTCATGCTTTGAATTTTATGTTTATAGATAGAAAATAAAATCTAACCAAGAAGTTAAATCTAGGCAGATTATTAGATATGTAGAGAAAATAAAAGGAGCTCATAAGCTTAATCTGAGCCCTTGGATGATATAAGGTTAGAATTAGCTAGATTACTTTTCAAAATAAAAATAGATAAATAAGGGCTTGCTAGCCTAAATGCACCCAAAGAAATAAAGAAAACATGTTAGAGGTAAGAAATGGGTAAGTAGAAGAAAGGTTGTTGAATTACAAAGTTAATTGGATCGAAACACATGCATCATGCTTAGATACATCTTTCAACATGTATGGTCAACTATGGAAGCAAAGAAAAAGGTTGAAAAGTTCATGTGATTAACTCCTCCTCATTCACTTTTCCCCTTTACTTACTAATATCCTATCTACAATTATGTTCTAGTACTTTTAAATCTTATAAGTCAAAGAGGCTTAGAGCATTTCTCTGACTTTTGGTGGGACTAGACCCTTGGCTTAATGACTTATGGACACAAGTGCTAGAATCCCCCTTCATACAATCCATTTCCCCTCATCACCCTAAGAAAACCCCTTTTCCTATAGTTAAACACCATTTAACTAGGAAAAGTGAAAACCCCCCATCTAAATCCCTTTTCAATAAAAAACCCACAAAAATCCTTTTATCCTACGTATAAAGCTAAGTGCGAAAATGTTACATTTTACCTATTTACTTAGGAAAAACTCACTATGCCCATTTATTTCGTATTAATTATTAATTTTCTATATAATTCTCAACATAAACCTTTTCCCGTATATTAATTAAACCCCTAACTTAAATATCCCAACCCTTAGCTTTAATAAAAAACTATATAAATTGCCCATATTCCGATACAACCTTACTTAATTTACCTAATCCCAGTAAACCTAATTTAATCCCGTCATTAACCTCACCTGATTCCCTAATCCCGCGATTAAGCCTCACTCGATCGCTTAACCCAGGATTAATTCCTAAATTAATCCCAAACTGTTGTGATTAAAACCCTTGGGCCCCCCCTCAACTCCCGTTCATTTCCTCTGCGCATCTTCTCTGCCCAACTACCATCAGATCACAAGCGCCCAAATCTAATGGACCACAGCCATATAGGTTGAGCCTGATAGTTGACCTTTACCCATCCAATAAGGCAATTTTCCCCGACCCCCCGAATGCTAAGTGTCCCGCTCTAAAGTAGATCGGGTGACCCCTCTGATAAACCACCTTTTCCTCATAATTGGTGCAACGACCACTAATACCACCTCCCCGCCAACCCGATAAACTACCTATTATTCATAAATATAAAATTCGTGCCATATTCAAAAAGTTTCCTGTTAAGACTTTAAACCCTGAAAACCTTGTTTTCTTTCCTTTTGCTCGTTTCACAGTATAAACTCGTTAAAACCCTTCAGCGCCACCCTGAACCTCTGTGATGCAATTCCACCTCCATTCACATCCAAAACACTGCCACGACCCCTTCCCTAGGCATCCCTGTGCAAATAAAGCCATCAAGTGCCTGTTTATCTGACCGAGTTTTCTTAATTATTGTTTAATTTTACAGGTAATTAGCCGAAGACTAGAGCTTGGATAAACAGTTCTGATACTAGTCACAGAACCTGTTTACTCCAAGACTCGACAAGGAAACTGTTAAAAGCCTATATTCAGAAGAAGAAGACCATTATACAAGGAACAAAGGTGAAGACAATTACACACAGAGTCGAGAGGAAAACACTCATAAAGAGCATTGACAGTCAGAACAAAGGAACCAGACCGAAGATGTATTCAGAAGACAAACAAATAAAACATACTGAGACTTGATCAATATCCACTTCCTGATGCTAATACACATAAAACAAAAGAATTTACTATTGAAACACACAGTAAAAAGTTAAATTATATTGTAATAGGGAAAAACACAGTGAAGGATAAAGACAGGTCATCAGAGTGAAAGAGTATCAGAGTCAAAGAGTATCAGATGAAAGCCAGAAGTAAATAAAACTTCCAGCATGATAATTCAAATAGAAAAGAGCATAAAGAGCTAAAATCAAACCATAAAATCCAACAGTACCACAATAAAAGGGACAACATGAAAGCAGTTCACTAGTTGTCTCTATCTTCCTGCGAGAAGATATTTGTATTTCCTAGATTAAATCTCAAGTTAGTTTGAGATATTTGTAATAAAACCTTAGTATAAATACTTCACAATTCGAAGTATGTAGGGTGGATTCTTAGACATTTCTATAGACTTCTTGATCAAAAGACTGTAAAGCCATTAGAGCATTGATTGAGCTAGAAAGCTGGATTGATGAATAAAGACCAGATATTTCAAAGGATTCATGTGTAGAGTGAAGTGAAGACAAGTATTTTATCACGTTGTTGTTATCTTTCTTAAAGTTTCCATAATGTTTATCTGAATCTGAATGCC
The DNA here is from genome assembly GCA_031772625.1 of Pinus tabuliformis. Lineage (NCBI taxonomy): Eukaryota > Viridiplantae > Streptophyta > Pinopsida > Pinales > Pinaceae > Pinus > Pinus tabuliformis. The sequence continues at coordinate 12,403,880 of CM062804.1, forward strand.
ATAATTGAAGTATTATCTAATAATTTGTTTAATTACACTATGCTATAATAGCTAGGAAAATACATGTTTTCTACTGATAATCTAAGTTAAGGAATTCTTAATTTCTCCTTAGTTTAGGTTGTTTCTTTATAATCTATAGCAAAGGATTCTTAATTGCCCTTTGTTTATGATTACCCTTTATTCCTCATTTGGATCCCATTCTGAGAATTCTTAATTTCTCTCTCACCCTGGCTTAAACCATTTCACCCCTATGGCCTAAAGACCTACACTCTACTTTGCTATCTTTCCCTTTGAACATTCCCTTTAGTGAGTTGATCCATTTCTGCTGCCCTTCTTTTGACTCCACAGCCCAATGGTCTAGAGACATCATCCTATCCATCTGTTTAAAGAACCCCACCACCCAATCTTCAATACAAATAAAAAACCCTTTGAACTTTCATAACTAGCCTAAAATCCCATCAAACAAAGCTAAATCATATAGAGAGAGCCCTCTCTGAGCATCAGGAAGGCTAGGTTATGATCTCCAAAAGTGGTTTGTGGTTATCCCGGTGATCTCTTTCTTTAACCTTGGGAAATTACTAAGTGATAACAGGACCTAGGGGAAAGATTCCTGAGTGGCTAGGTTGCCTCTTGGGCGTGTTTTTGTTGATGTGGAAGGTATGGTTGATGTGTTTCCATCGATTCCATTTCCCTAAAGTCATCAAGGAGGTTTAATCCTATCATAGTAGCCTATCATCACATGTTTACCCTAGTTGGCTAGTTACTTGGGTAGATGTGGGAGGAGGTTGGTTACAGATTGGTATTAGAGCATGGTTCACCCCTCGAACTAGATGGGATATGTGTTGGTCATGCATTCATGTTGTTTGCACATGTTTCATTCATCCTTGAATTCTTGTTGCATATGCATGGTGTTGGTCATGGTCATAATGATTTCGCCATGGGAATAAGGATATCATTGTGTGAAGTGTGTTTTCATGGGTGTATGATTGGGTACGTGCTTTTTATGTTTGTGTACGATCAATATATAGTGATATGGTTTTTGTTTTCACAGATGAGGTCATGGCATGTGTAGTTGATATGGTCATGCATTAATGACTATAATCTAGCTAGAATGATGGACATATGGTTTCATGCCTGTGTTATATTTTATATGATGTCATGATTATATTGTACATGTATCACGCTGATTTTTTGATCTTGCAAACAAGGTATCCTCCCCGAAGTATACTAAGGTACATTGAATTATTGTGATTTGGTTTTTGGTGACATAGTATGACTTGCAGGAAAGAGATCAAAACGGCTAGTAATATGGTAGACTACAAAGACTCTCCCTATGAATCAGATGAGCAGCGTGGTGTTTGGAATTCTCCTAATTTGATAGATACATTGAGAAGCTTGAAGGAAGAAATAAGGAGTTGTGAGGAAGACAATGACAAAATCATGTAGCCACAAGAGAATCAAGCAGAGGTTAATGCAATACTACTTCATATTTTTCCAGAATTGTAGCGACATGGACCACTTCGGATCAACCATGAGGAGGAAACAACTAATGGAGCATATGGAAGCAGGTCTTATGGCGGTCATAGGTCAGACAAAGATGACATGATCAAAGATGGCAAGTTGCTAGACACTCCGGATAGGAGAGGTGATGGAAATATGTACTATCCTAGTTTTGGTTCGGATAGGCATCATGATTGTTATCATCCTTATAGGAGGAGTGATAGGGGATACTTTCCGGATGATTTTAAGAAAGAAAAGGCACCTACATTTGATGGAGAGATGAAGAAATCTCAGGATGCAGAGGCATGGTTTCTTGGTGTGGGGAAGTTCTTCAGATTGCTTGAGTATTAAGAAAACATGAAAGCAAAGATAGCCACTTTAGGTCTAAAAGGTAAAGAAAAAATTTGGTGGGAATATGTGAAGAATATTAAAGGTATACATGAGGATGATTTGACTTGGCATGAGTTTGAGAGTCTCTTCAAGAAGAAGTATTTGTCAGAGAGATACTTTGATGACAAAGCTAAGGAGTTTTATGAGTTGAGTATGGGTTCCATGACAGATGATGAGTATACTATTAGGTTCTTAGAGTTGTTGAGATATGTGCCTTACCTCAAGGAGGAGAAGGTTAAGGTTCAAAGATTCATCAGTGGAGTGCCAGTAGCATACAGAGACCGAATTGAGTTCAATGAGCCTAGATCATTGGAGGAGGCCATCCGAAAGATGAAAAATTGTTATGAGTAGTCGAAGCACAAAGTTGAGCATAAGCATGACTTGAAAGGAAATGAGAAAGCTAAAGGAAAATGGCCACCAAAGCTAGGAATACCTCAAGATGTGAGTGAGAAATGTATTCCCTTATAAGATGTTCAATACAACTGATAAGGGATATGGAGAGCAGCAGGTTAGAGGTGGTGGTAGAGAACCATTGCAGTGTTGGATATATGGAAATGATCATCATAAGAGGGATTGTCCGTGGTATCAGGGTGGTATACCCCAGATATATAATGATTAGGAGGTGCATACAGTTGGTGATGTTGGTCATAACAGTCCTCGGATTTATGCACCTATGGACAATATGCAGGCGGATCATTAGGAATCTATAATTGAGATGGATAGTAAGCTTTATGATCAAGTTGTTTCTATTTTGATTGATCCAGGATCTAACTATAGTTATATTAATCCTAACCTGGTGGATAAGTGTGGTTTGAGAAAAGCAGTGCATGCATAATTTTGGTTGGTTCAGTTGGCTACAAGTACAAAGAAGAGTGTTCACCATTGGGTAAGAGCTTGTGCACTTGAGTTAAATGGTATGCCTACAACAACACATTTGGATGTACTACCACTGGGATTGTATAATACACTTTTGGGTATGTGTTATATGTGTATTTGGGCACATCATTATTGATGATTAGATCAATACAAATAGAGCTAGTCAAACCCTAATTCAGTTTCTACATGCCCTAGACAAGTCATCATATTGAATGTGTTGGCTTGTTAGGGCCTGACCCAGGTTCAGAGGTGATTTAGCCAAATAAATCCCAGTAATACTAGCTGTTTCGACAACAGTCCGTGGATTTCGAACTGAGGTCTCACCTGAAGTAGGATGGGAGGGTGCTAGAACCAAGTTTCTACATCGTGGAGGTGTCTGATTATTTAAAGTGGTCCACGGTTCGACCCTGTGCACATGTCACTACACGCACTTACCCGTACCTCGCAGCCTGAGATGTTGCCTTCACGCAGCCCTACTCGTGCGGCCAAACGTTATTATTACCCAATTTCTTACTATTATTTCCACTGTTGGTTGATTAGCTTAGCTTATTTGCATGCGTAAAGTATACTTAGCCATATAAATCATTCATACAAGTGTGCGCAGTAAATAAACAGTATAATTGTAAATCATATCAAACAGGTAAAGACCCAAGAACAGATACACGGAATTAAGATAAAACTTCTCTTTATTATTATCTTCCTTCAGTTACAGACTTGACTTTGCCCTGCGCACTCAGCTGCAGACTACTAGGCCTCTGTGCACTTAGCTGCAGAGCCTTCACCTACTCTACAACCCAAGACACACTTAGAGACTTAGACTCTTGCTCTTTTCTCCTTCTTTCTCCATTCGGTTTTTTTACACTTAGAGCCTCACTCTATTTATACAATCCCATGGTCTACAGACCATGGGTAGGCCAACATTACATTACAAACTAGGGCGAAAAACCCTATGACTCCAACATACTTCCACACCCGCAATTCGTGGGGCTTTACAACATCATTCGGTTAAAACATGGGATTTGAGCCCCAAAACATTCCTTGGGGGGATTCCATGCCCAATAGGCCCCCAAAACAAACATCGTGACTCGCCCTTGAGTCACTCAGTCAGTGTGGCAATCTTGGCGTGAAGTGCCTCCAACTGTCCTTGAACTATGCTGATGTCGGCAGCGCACTGAGCCGTTGCTTGTTGAATCTCTTGCATCCTCTATTCTGAGACCTCCATGTCTGGGGTGCTTCTCTGCATGTCTACCGATATCAGTTGCATATGTTTATAGTCCTATGCCTTTGTCCAGCTCCTCAGAGCATGAATACTATACCTCTGTTGGCTAGTCAGATAGTCGGCCCACCCATGTAGGGCTTCAAGCAGCTGCCATTCACTTTGCCTGGGAAGGGTTCTCCATTTAGTTTGACTAGCTGGACCGCACCTCCGTCTGTGACCTCCTTAACCACGTATGGTCCCAGCCAATGCATTCTGAATTTTCCTAGAAATTTTTCAAACTTCCTATCATACAGCAGCACTAAGTCATTTTCCTTGACAGTGTGCAACTTGATATGGCGATCGTGCCAGGCCTTTTCATGCTGCTTTTGTACCTGCTGCTGAAATCTAGCCAAGAATCGTTCCTCCTCAAGTTATTCTAATTGCATGAGCCTTTCCTCCAAATCTTCGTGGTTCATCATCCCTGTGAGTGCTGATATGCACAGATTAGGTACGATATATTCCATCAACATGATAGCTTCCACGCCATAAACTAACCGGAAAGGTGTTTGTCCCGTCAGTTTCTTACATGGTGTCCTATAAGCCCATAGCACTGTAGGTACGCACAGGTCCCAATCGTTTCATTGCGCATTGCACACTTTGGTCAGCGTAGTCTCTAGTATTTTGTTGAATGCTTCTACAGTCCCATTGGCTTGTGGGTGATACAGTGTACTTTTCTGATGATACACCTGGAACTCTTTTGTGAGCGCACTAATGGTTTTGTTCAGGAAATGTGTTCCGTGATCACTCATTAAGATTTTCAGACAGCCAAATTAGGTCAACATGTTTTCAAACAAAAACTTCGCAACCGTAGCAGCCGTACAGTCTTTGACTAGTTGCGCTTCTGCCCATCGTGTCAAGTGCTCCGTCGTGGTGATGATTTAGTGCATGCCCTGTTTTTCCTAAGGTTTGATAGGTCCCACGAAGTCAATTTCCCATTTCTCAAACGGTTGCAGTGCCATTTGCAGCTTCAATGTCATCTCGTCCCTCCGCGATGGTTTTCTAGTCCTTTGACATATATCGCAAGCCTTACAATGTTCTTTTGAATTCTCGTGAAGGGTTGGCCACCACAACCCTGCACAAAGAATCTTTTGTGTGGTCGCGCATCCTACATAGTGTCCTCCTGGAGCGCCCCCATGTGCTTCCATGAGGATCTGACTCCGTTCAAATTCAGGTACGTATCTTTGCAATATCTCATCATTTCCCATTTTTTATAGGTGCCCCGTGATGACAGAAAAACCCGCCGTGCGCACCACCAATTCTTTCTTTTGTTAGATAGAGTATTCCTTTAGCGCAATCCCTGTTGTCAAAAAGTGGATTATATCTTCAAATTTCCCATTTGCGACGCGCACCGCAAAGAGATGTGAGTCAGGTAATCCTTCCTCCAAACCAGTAGGTTCCTCACCCATCTCAATACGCGACAAGTGATCTAGTCCTGCGTTCAGGCGTCCAGGTTTGACCATGACCTCAAAGTTATATTCTTGGAACAATAAGAGCCACCTACATATGCGCTCCCCCAACACAGATTTATTGACCAAGTACTTTAGCACGGAATTGTCTGTATACATCTTGAAATGTCCTCTGAGCAAATAGTGCCATTATTTTTGGAGCGCATACACCATCGCCAACCCCTCGCACTCGATTGTGGTATAGTTCTTCTCAGCTTTGGACAATCTACGAATTGCAAATGTGATAGGATTATCTAAGCCTTCTCCGCCCTCTTGTGTGAGCACTGCTCCCAGCGCAATACACGATGCATCAACATGGACATGAAGCTCCACATCCCATTTTGGGAAGACCAGGATTGGCACAGAGGCCAACTTCCCCTTTTGGACATCTAGGCTCTTCATATAATCATCATTCCAGCAAAATGTGACATATTTTTTCAATAGTTTCTCCATCGGTGCGTTGATTCGGGCATAGTTTTTGATGAACTTCCTATAGTACCCTGTGTGTCCCAAGGTAGCGCACAGTTGTTTAAAACTTCGTGGTGCTTTCAAATTTAGAATCACTACAATCTTCACAGGGTCCACCATTAGTTCCTGTTTGCAGACCACATGTCCCAACAGATTTCCAAAGGGAACGAGGAATGTGCACTTCTTGAGGTTCAGTTCAATTTGGTGTCATCGGCAAGTATCCAACATCAAGCATAAGCTTGCTACGTGGTGCTTAACCAATCCAAAGACAGTCCAGTCATCCAAATAGACTTCCAGAAACTTGTGGATGTATTCTTTGAATGCGGCAACAATGATGCACGAAAAGATGGCTGGTGTGTCCTTCAATCTAAATGGCATAATGGTGTATTTAAAGCAGCCCCATTCCATTGTGAAGTTCGTCTTGCTCCTATCTTCTGGCGTGATTTTGATATGGTGGTACCCTGAGAACCCATCCGTGAACGAGTATGCTTCTTGTCTGCCAACATTTTCCAATACTTGATCTGTGAACGATGTTGGGAATGGGTCATGTACACAGGCGTCATTTAGCTTCCTAAGGTCCACGCGTATTCGTATTTCGCCCTTCAGCTTTTCCCCTGCACCACCATAGGGCTCACCCAATCGAATTCTTCCACCAGCTCAATAATTCTAGCTGTAATCATTTTATCTAGTTCTACGTGGACCTTTTCCTTATACTTCGGATTCAAGTGGTAAGGCCTCTGTTTAACCAACTTCACGTTGGGTTTTAGGGTGATCTTCATCATCCCTAAGTTGCCAACGATCCCTTTTATGTTCGTAATCTTAGTCGAGAATAAGTGTTGGTACTCGTGGAGTAACTCAATGACCTTATCCACCGTGGCATCATCCCAATAGTCATTGAGCATTTCATACTTTGGTTCAACCTCCATCCTAATGTTTACCTGCTTCGTTTTTAGCGGCGTGGTGATGTAAGGGTCTTCAATCAATGTTCCTCGAACCTCGTGATAGCCTTTTGTTTCTAGGATGTTAATTTTCCGTAGATCCTCATCATTCTCCTCAATATTGACATTGTAACACTCCAGCGCACAGCTCAGCTATGATGCCCATTCCAGCTGAAGCACTTTCATTGGCTCCTGGGGTATTTTGAAGATAGCTGCTTTTACTGCTTGTAGCGCATCATCAACAGTATCCCACCAATGATGTTCAAACATGAAGGTCAACAAGAATCCTTTGTGCAAGGTATCCCATTCACTCGTGCCATGGCGGAGCTCCATCTCAGTATACCAATTCATGGGTATGACATCTAGGGAATGACAAAACAAATGCACCCATTCAGGTTGTGGCTCTTCCCCGTAGACCTTGGTCCATTTCATGAGGTGTGAACGTGGATCATCCCATCCGTCATACTTGTCTATTAGTCGTATTTACAGTTTCCCAAATCGTAGGTGCATCATCCTTCTGCATCCTCATCAATCCTTAAAATTCCGCTGGTGCATACCCCACCACCTTCCGAGCATAGCGCACAGTACCCATTTCAAAGCATCAAACCACTGCTATTCTGGCACCTCTCTTTCAAATTTGTTCAAGAAATCATCCACCACTATCAACCTGTCATACATAGGTAGATCCCTTACTTCTGTGGTCATGCAGTGTAGTGATCTTACCATCATGTTACAATTGAGCGTGGTTACCTCGTGTAACCAGTTCTGCCATCGCTCTTTTTCCTCATCTAAATCTGATGTGTAGGAGCTTTCGTGCTCCCACAAAATCCTACCATCAGCTGTAAGATTCACCCAATCCTGTTCCTGAGTAGTTATCTTGTAGATACAGTCTAGATCGTCATTACTCTTGTCGTTTCACACTGGCTCTATGTAGCGTGATCCTTCCACAAGGTCTAAAGGTACCACTACGCGCAGTGAATTTTTCTCAAAAATCATTTTGCGCTTCTTTAGATTTATCACTCCGTTCATATCAGTGGCCCAATATATTCCCAGTAGCGCAGGATTGGGATTTATGTCATAAACAATCTCTATCACTTTGAAATCTGTAAGCGCACTCACACCTTCAATATCTACCATTATTCCCTACAATCTTCCCATCGATAGGATCTTTTGTTGGTTCACCATTTGCAATTGAATAAGAGACCATTGCAATGCGTGCCTGCCCATGTGCTCCCATGTTTTCTTTGGTAGGATGTTCGCATCTGATCCTAGATCCAAAATCACTTGATCCATTTCATATTCTTTGATTTGAATAGTCAATCTCATCTCCCTTCCTGTTCGCGTTGTGTGTTTCCCGAGCTTTCAGACTACGTGCGGTTCGCCTGTTCCAGCACATCTAGTGATGAGTTCTTGCAGCCCTTTCACTACTTTAATATGGCGCAGCAAATTCATGCATGTCTCCAGTTTGGTAGTGAGCATTAATGGGTCAATCTCTAGTTCTAGTTTGTGTTTACTACCTGAAGGAGGCCTCCGTGAAGCTCTTCTTAGCTTCCATGTTTGTCTCCTTAGTGCGCTCCAAAACGAACTCTGGTTCCTTTTTTGGAGCCTTGCGAACCCAGACACTTTCTTGGGGCTGCTTGCCCTTGTCATCTCCTATCATGATACTACTTCAGAGCATGATGTTTACATTCGGGTCCTCCTCGCGTGGCTCAGACCTCATCATTTGCATGTTTTAAGTCGGGGGAGGCTCGAGTGTTCCTTTATCACGCAACTTGGTTACCAGTGTGGGGCAGTCTTCCATTTCATGATCAAACTGGGTACAATATAAACATGATGCTCTCATCAGATTTGTACAATCATGGGTGTAATTCCCTGGCCCTTTGCAATTGTAACAAATCAGCTGTCTATCACCCCTTCTTGGTCCCATTCTGCCTCGACCTCGTTTGCGTCCGTGAAATCTAGTGCGGACCATCCCTACATTTTTAACGAGGGCTTGTGTTTCGATCTGAACTCTCTAGGTAGGAGTCTGATCCATCATCATTTTGTAACTTCTACAGGTGCGCTCATCATGGCCACTGACCTGTAGAATTATAGAACAACTACTGGGACATCTGCCTAAACTTCTATAATATGTGGAAGCTATCTGTAGCATGCTTCCCTCCTATCTAACAAATCGTGCACCATAATGCAGGCACCACGCTCGGTCCTTCTTGTGCCTCTAGTCTCAATGGCATCGGCCCTCCTCCCGCCAGGTAGTTCACGAAGACTGGACAATGGTCCTTGTCATGTCCCTGGCCTTTGCACTTTATGCACCATACCTCCTCACGCACCTCTCGATGAGTTGTCCTGTCTTGTTTCAAACTCTGCATCTCCAGACACAGGTTTTTCAATTGCACGTGGATTTGTTGGACTCCTAGGGTAGGATCTTGTATTGGGGTCTTGTGCAGTCTCATTTCAATCTCCAAAGCTTCAACCTGAGTGGATAGCTTCTGTTGTGACAGCGCGGTCCTTAGATGTGGCATGAGTGACACTACAAACCATGAGCGGTGTTGCCCAATTGTTAAGGTCATATTGGCTTCATGAATCATACCCTTCAGTAGCTAATCTAACTCCCAGGGGGTCTCGCCTGGAAGCATCATGATCTCCTTAAACTCGATAATCAATTGTGTCTCTGATTTTGGTCTACCAAATTCCATGTTTAGCGCAACTTGGATATCTACGATCCCTGCGTTTGGATGGTCATTGGAATGCTTGATGTTCCACATCAGTGCGCGATCCTGCAAGGTGCTAACTAGTGTTTCCTTCTTGATATTATCATCTGTGACTCCTTGCACTTCCCATACAGCCTTTACCACGAACCAAAATTGGTTCGGATCTTCGTTCCCTACTCCTTTGAATACCGGAAACTTTATTGTGCTCGCCATATTGAACTATGGTGGTGGCAGAGGTGGTGTGGGTGGAGATGGGGGTGAAGATGGTGAAACTGATGGTGGTGTAGGTGGGGGTGGTATGCATAGAATTCGTTGCCTTATCAGACTGATCACACTTCTTGGTGAAACTTTCGCGAGCTCTTCCTCACTTTCTCGTCGAGGTGAAATCAAGGGGCTTGTTTCTATCTCTGCGGTACCTTCGTTTCTATAGATCCTCCCACTTCGTGTATCCCCAAATATTAATTGATTCGCATAACCCTCTTTTCACACAATAGCATCTTAATCCAAGTTTTCAAAGATTTAACTTACTTACCTCACGATCCTTTGAGGAAGCATCGTTCCGCCTCGCTATAGCTGACTAAAGTGTTTACCACGAACTCGGTGATAAACCCTCCTATAATTCGGTCGATCCAATAGTCCACAGAACGTGAAATCTTATCTTTTGATGCTTCTAGTCTTCATAATGACTCTAGAGTCCATATAATAGGTTTTTCGAGCCTACACCTTCCTTGACTGTCTGCTAGCTTCGCGATCCACTCGTACAACTCAGATGGGAAGGATGCAAAGAAAACTTCGTGGATTTTCGTATACAAGTAGTGCTCTAACCACTGTTCCTCTGATACTCACGGATTCATATTTTCCTACACTGCGAACTCGTGAATTTTTCTATCCAACCACCCTTCAATTTCTTTCTTTGTCAGATTCCAGTGAAACAACATCGAACATCTCTTATGTAGATCCCAGTCCCGATAACGGAACCATTTTTTGGCTTGTTGGGACCCGACCCAGCTTCAAAGGTGATTTAGCCAAACAAATCCTGGTACTATTGGCCCTTTCGGCAACAATCTGCGGAGCGCGGACTGACGTCTCACCCGAAGTAGGATGGGAGGGTGCTAGAACTAGGTTTCTGCACCCTAGAGGTGTCTGATTATTTCAAGTGGTCTACGGTTCGACCCTATGCACACATCGCTATGCGCACTTACCCGTACCTCGTAGCCTGAGATGTTGCCTTCGCACAGCCCTACTCGGGGGTTGAACGCTATTATTACCCAAGTCCTTACTAGTATTTCCACTGTTGGTTGATTAACTTAGCTTATTTGCGTGCGTAAAGTATACTTAGCCATACAGATCATTCATACAAGTGCGCGCAATAAATAAATAGTATAATTGTAATTCATATCAAACAGGTAAGAACCCAAGAACAGATACATGGAATTAAGATAAAACTTCTCTTTATTATTATCTTCCTTTGGTTACAGACTCAACTCCACCCTGCACACTCAACTGCAGGGGTCTGCGCACTCAGCTGCAGACTACTAGGCCTCTGCGCACTCAGATGCAGAGCCTTCTCCTACTCTATGGCCCAAGATACACTTAGACACTTAGACTCTTGCTATTTTCTCCTTCTCTCTCCATTCATTCTTTTTTACACTTAGAGCCTTGCTCTATTTATACAATCCCATGGTTCGTGGACCATGTGTAGGTGGATATTACATTAAAAACTAGGGTGGACAACCCTATGACTCCAACATACTTCCACACCTGCAATTCGCGAGGCTTTACAACATCATTCTTTCAAAGCATTGGCTTTGAGCCCCAAAACATTCCTTGGGGGGATTCCATGCCCAACAGAATGTTTTCATCCATGAAAGTTTCCTAGCTTGAAACCTGCTGAAATGCCTCTTTGGGACACCAGCGCATCCTTGGTCAGGGGCAACTACTCTGCATAGTAGGTAGGTCCATTCAGGCCTGCACTGTAGTGCACTTAGGCCCACTTTAACCTGCGTTGGGCGAGGATGAGTGAAATTTACATATGATTCTGGGAATATTCCTTGATTCTAGAGCATTCTAGAAGGATGCCTAACTCTTATCTCATCCTATGAGCTCATTTTTGGATAGGCAATGGATTAATTAACCCTGTATCCTCTCATCCCTTTCTCCATGGAAACTAGCTATCCAATTATGGAAAACATTCAACGCCCAATTTATGACAAAACCACTTGCATTTCCCTATAAATTGAGCACTCATCATAGTGATCAAGAGGCTAGAACTTGGATATTATAGAGAAATAATGTTGGTTTGAGACTTGAAATCATTTCCAAGTAATGTTATGCCATTGGATTGATGTGTTATTGGTGTGATGAGGGTTTGGACTAAGCTAGATGAGTGACACAGGATCAAACCACATTGGATGTAACTTCTCCTTCTATCAATCAATAAAGTTGTTTGTTCCTTTTCCAGTACTTTTGTCTATACCTATGATGAATGTATGTTCAAATGTTTTGATTCCATTTGTTTACAGTAGATAGATCAGATGCTTTGATTGTTGTCATCTTTTGTTTATGTTGGAAGGTACCAATTGAGCGAATTCAGTTTGAGTGGGAGCAACAGGAGAAATTCAAAGGAGATCAAAGGAAGCGAAGTATCACAAGAAGGTTCCTTTATATTATTTTTCTATTGTAGGAAAAGGTTAAACATCTTTACTTCTGTTGTTCTAAGTGTAGCTACCCACTTAGGGAAGAGGTACTTATCTGTAGGTATAAATTTAGTATAACAAATTGGCGACCATACTGGGGATCGACCATCATTCCTGGTAGTTTACCCTTATCATATTACATCCTAGCAGAGTTTAATTGAATTCATTGATCTCTTTTCAGTGATCTTGATGTTTTTTTGGTCAAAAAGTGTGCTTAAATGTCTACTAATTGGGCTCTCTGGAATCAGCGCAGTGTTGGTCTTGACACAATGCACTGCAAAGTAGCCTTAGCTTAGAGACAATGCCCTGTATCCCACTCAGGGCTACGCTAATCCCTATCAAGCCAAAAAACCCATCTTTTGCTTGATTTTTTCAAAATTTTCTTCTGATATTGTTTGCTGAAAGATCAATGTTTTCTATGGATATGAAATCAGTTTTCATTTCTTCTCCTAGCCCCACTTTGACCTTGATTTTTTAGTGTTTCTTAAGAGATTTCTTTATCATTATCAATTCATTGTCAAAGTTAGCTTACATTGATTAGTATCTTTTGAAAAAGATTTGTCGTAAAGTCTTCATTTCTTTGAAAAGAAATTGTCATAAAGTCTTCGTTTCATATGAAAAGCAATGATTAATCGTTTGTGCATTTAGTTTCCTTATGTTCATCTAAACATTAAAGGAATGAAAATAAAAACATGCATAATGCATTTAGAAGTTTGTGTGTGCTTGTAGGAATGGTATAGGGAAAGTTGCATTAGATATGCTCTATGCTCTTTGTTTAAAGATTTTGATTGCTCTATCCCTTTTAGTTACAGTTTTCATTGTTTAAATCAAATGAAAATAATGTTTCTCATTTTAGTTGCATTCTAGGAGTTTCAAAAACATCACATGGTGAACCTGAAAGGAAAACTTTTAAACAAGATCAACTAAAATTTATCTCAATTAACCTAATGGAGCATTGTAACTTAACGCATAACATTTAGAGGTCTAGGCTAGAGACATGTTCCAGCGTCATTAAACATAGCAGCTATCATTAATGGTCTACGATACATTCCAAGTGTGATACATCATTCCAAGTATGTAATTATATCGTAGCTCTTCCACATACTTTCGGGTATATAGGGCAGTGCTATAATACGAAAATTATAAAGGAATGCTCTCACTGTGCGGTTTCGCATTAGATAGTGCTAACATGGATTGGGCCTCCACGTACTTTCAGGTATATTTGGGACTACATTAGGTTGCTATCCATCCATAATTAACCAAGTAAACCGCCTTGTATATTGTGATACATTGAAAACAACATTCGTGGAGATTGCCTGCACGAATGTTAAGTCCTTGGTTTACTGAGGCAGTATATTGCAGTTCATAGTTACTTGGTAACCCTTTTGCCTAGATTACCCTCTTTTTGTTTATTTCTTTTTTGTAATAAAATGAATCAACAATCGTGGAGGAAAATCAACCTTTACCCCGTTGTTCATGGAGGACAACGAGTAAACTGCCTTTACCGCCTCAAGCTACACCTAGTCAGAAAAAGCGGTCTTGTTTAACTGAGTCCAGTGCATCACAAACTTCTGGTTCTTCATATGATTTAAGAGAGTCACCTATACTGGTAAGTATTGTGATCCCAGTTACTCCTACTATTACTGGTTTATCTGCTACTAAATTGGAGCCTTTACAATTACCTGAGGACACTAAAACTGAACTTAGTGAAATGGTAACTAAAGTTGTCCAACAAGAAGTTGATCCTCAACCCAAAGTTGTTCAACTAGATATTACTTCTGAAATTGAATATGTTCAACTGGAATTTGATCCTGAACCTATCATAGTTCAACCAGAAGTTACTTCTGAACCAAAAGTTGTTCAAGAAAATCATATTGAACCCATTGTTCTTTTACCATAACACTTGGATCTCGAAGTTGTTCCCGTATCAGAATACGATCGACTGATTTATCCTCAAACATCTGTAATTGTTAAGACTTCTCCTTTACTGTGGAGTCAAACACCGGTAATTTATTACGGACCTGACGGTGAAGTTCTTCAACCCAGTTTGGTTGTTATTGAAGAGGAATATGAAGAAGAAACTTCACCCAGAACTCCAACTCATTTTGGACCAAGGCTTTATATTTATCCTTCTTATCCTTAGTTAACTGCTCCTTTTGATCCTATTTACTTTCAAACTCCCATAGATTCCTTAGGACATTTATTGGGTCATTTGATTATGGATGAAACAACATCCCAGACTGTATCATCTGTTATAGCTGCGACAACATCTACTGTCGCTACTTCTTCAATGTTTACCACAACACCTGAGTCACATATTTATGGTGGTCTGTTCATCCCACCGGGTTACCAATCATTATTTGGAACTCACTTTGGTGTTTCTTCTAGTCCATGGTCTTCACCCATGTTGTCCATGGGAATTTTACCTGGTTCTTCACTTACAGATACTAAATAGTTTGATCCATCGAGTCAATATCAAGCTGGTCCATCTGCTTACCATCCAATGTATCCACTTTACATTAAATTACCTCCATATGGAGAACAATATGCCCAATCTGCTTATCCTCCATTCTCTAAGGGGCCATCATATGGTAGTATACCGTCATCTTTAGGTCCAACTTATTCTGGAAGGACTGTTTTTCAATTGCATCCTACAATGCCCATTCAACCAAGGCTTGTGTATCCATCACAACCAATGAAACCTATTTCATCCATACCTACTACGCCTATTGTTACAACTTTACCATAGTCACAAGTTCAGTTGATTGAATCTCAACCTTTCCAAGTTGGTCCTTCAACCTCTTACCCTCAAGTTTTAGGTCTACAGACTCAGTCTTCTCAGGCCATTTTACAACAACCATTTGTGTCTGGAATCCAACAACCTTAGGCCAATTTACGATTAACTGGGATGACTTAGACTTATACTGGTCTTATTTATTCACAACCTGTTCAAACTTACATTGGTGGTAAAAAACCATTACATCAAAAACCATGGCAGTCACAATATCAACAACAACAATTCCAACAGTACCAAACTTATCCTGGACTTGGTCAAAAAGCCTATGTTGGGTTTGGTCAACAGAAAGCTTACCCAGGTCCTCGTCAACAAGCCTATGTTGGGTTTGGAAAACAACAAATTTATATTGGTACCCAACAACCACCTTAAACTGGATATGCTCAATAAACCTACCCCTATCAAGGTTATCAGCAACAAATTCTTTATGTTGGCATGCAAGGGCCTATTACCCAGGAAATTCCATCTTACCCTAGTTACGCTCGACCCGACCTAAACAGAAAATTGCCTTTTGTCGCAACACTTGAATTACCAGATTTAAATCAGCTTACCAATGATCCCATTCTTTATGCACCTTGGTGGTTAGTGATTCTACACAAATTGCCTTCTGATATTCCTAAGTTCAATGGAAACCCTGGAGAAGATCTGTCCAATCATGTTATGACTTTTCATTTATGGTGTTCATCCAACTCCCTAAATGATGATTCAGTAAGACTATGTCTTTTCCAGCGAACGCTTACTGGTCCAGTTGCAAAGTGGTATATTGAATTACCACGAGCTTCATTTGACAACTTTACATCCTTAGCCACTACATTTTTAACCCACTTCCAGTTACCCATCAGATATGAAACTGGAATGGAACTGTTGACCAACTTTAAACAGACCAATGCTACTCACATTTCTGATCATATTCACAAGTGGTGTCGTCGTCATCGAATGGTCAACTTTTGTTCTTGATCATCTTTTAGCTGAGCGGTTTATTAAATCCTTGTTTCCATCTATCACTGAGGATGTGGATAAAGGAGGAGTTTTTACCAAAGAGCAAGTAATTTCTCTTGCCCAATACTTAGACTTGATTTACACCTATTTTGGCACGCTCTATGATAAGATTCCAAATGCACCTAGACTAGCTTTTATTGTTTCACCACCTCCATCTAGTAAGGACTCTCATGGTGGTGACGGTGTGATAGGTTCTTCAAGCACTCAAACAGCAAGTATACCATCTAGTCAAACACTTGCTATTTCAAATCAAAATTCTAATGTACCTAATAATACACTTGCTTTCGAAATAAATACCATGTCATATGACAAAGATAAAAATGAAAAGTAACCTAGAAGCAAGAAAAAGGGGAAAACCAAAAAGAAACTAAATTCTCCCCCTCAAGAGAAATCATCTGATTCCTCTTCTCTAGCTAGGAAACCTCATCACCCATGTTTAATTTGTAATGAGGAGCATTTTACGCGAGACTACCCTCACTACTTGAAAGTCTCAAAACTTCTTAAGACTTCTAATACATCTGCTGTGTTGATAGACCCTTTTCCAAATCTAGAGACTCATTTGGTTGCTACAGATCATGCTTCCACTTCACAAGTGCTTATGCTATCTGCCACTAAGCCTAAGACTAATGTTTTGGTGACTACACAAAGTACACATTACGGTAATCCACCATCGTTGTCAAATAACCAGGCTATAGATCAACCAAATACTTCGACTTCGAATTCATCTGATTCCATTCCACAACCCATTGCACCAAAGTTAACAAAAAAACCGCCTAAGGGAGTTGTTCATAAATCTACATTCAACCCTCAAGTTCGAGCAGTGCAAAATAATAAGATAGTAGAAGATTTGGCTCAGTCACCTTCTACTATGTCAACACTTGAGGTGCTTCAAAATTGTCCTTCCCAAAAGCATTCTTTATTGTCAAAAATTGTTGGAATTGATCCAACAGATTCCAATCTCGTTGTTTTTAAACATGTGGTTTATACACCACAATTACCAGCAGAGTTAGCATTCTTGATCCAAGTAAATTATTTGAATAAACTCATTCACCGAACCATTGTTGACGAGGGTGCATCTACTTGTATCATGTCAATGAATTGTTGGAAAACTCTTGGCTCACCACCTTTGTCACGATCACCTATAACGTTAAAAGCTTTTGACGGTCGCACTTATACACCTTGTGGAATTTTAAGCAACCTGCAGATAGAACTAGGGAGCAAAACTATAACTGTTGAAGTTGAGGTCATTGATGGACCCCTTGACTACAATATTTTACTAGGAAGATCGTGGGTTTACGCTATGGTTGTTATGGTTTCAACATACTTTCATATGATCGCTTTCCCTCATAAAGGTGGAATCACAGTAATTGATCAACTCGCCTTCTTCACCTCTAGTTCATAGGCAACTGGAAGTGTTCCGTTAGTTCATAGACCTCCGCTATATCTTCAGAACATTGGAGTAGGTCTCTTCAAACATTCTTCCCTAATGGGCACCTTTCCGCTACCATCACCATCATGGCAGAAGTTTCAAACGTTGAGACTTGTAACATGATATTTTCCACCTCATCTGACTCATGGAAGATTTCCAATAATTCTGAAATTAATATGTGTAACGAAACCATGCCGCTGAGCCCAATTGGACTCGCATAGCAATCAATCATTTTGGTTTGCATGGAAAATCCAAATCCATCATCACTAATTGTATGGGTTGATTGTTCATTAGAATATGGTACTTCCTCTGATCCTTTCTCACGTACATTTTCTACTGATGAAGGAATCATCCAATCAATGATGACAGAAGAAGAACCATGGGCAAATTATCATCATCAATCCCATCTTCTAGATCACATAGAAGATATTCCAAATGAACTAAATCACCCTTCAATCATTGATTTCCTTTAGAATTCTATATTTATAGACACAGTCAATTCTGAACAAAACTTATCAAATATCTAACAAACAATTTCTATCGATATTTCAACCAAACCTGGAATTGTAGAAAACATCCATGTTGGCAAATCTTGTTCTCCATCAGAACTTGAAACTTACCATGCTCTTTTCCATGAATTCTGTGATATATTTGCTTGTTCATATGAGGAAATTCCAGGGATTGATTCTAGTATAGTTGAACATGAGATTAAAATGTGTCCTGATGTCAATCCAGTACAATAGCACCTCTGTCCTATTCATTCAAAGAAGGCTGTTGCCATAAAAGTAGAAGTTAAGAAACTTTTTCATGCTAGTTTCATATACCCTGTTCCTCTTACTGATTTGGTTTCAAATATTGTTCCTGTCATGAAGAAACAAGGAACAATATGAGTGTGTGTTGATTATAGGGATGTTAACCATGCTTGTCCAAAAGACAACTATCCCACTCCTTTTATCAACTAGATAATTGATGAATGTGTCGTATGTGAAATATTTTCATTTATGGATGGATTTTCTGGCTATAATCAGATCAATGTACGCCCTGAAGACCAACATAAAACTTCCTTTATTTGTCCCTAGGGAACATTTGCATATAGGAAACTCCCTTTTGGTTTGAAGAACGTTGGGGCAAATTTTCAGAGGGCAATGAATTATGCCTTCCACAACATCAAACACATTGTTCAACCCTATCTAGATGATTTACCTACTCATTCACGGAAACGGGCAGGTCACCCGCAACTTTTGAGAGCCATCTTTTTATGGTGCCAACACTACAAAATTCGACTCAATCCACATAAATGTGTGTTTTGTGTTGGTTCTGGTCATTTTCTTGGTTTCGTAGTGTCTAAAGAAGGAATTTGATTCGACCCTTTAAAGGTTAAGGAAATTCTTGATCTGCCTCCACCTTCCAATTTACTTCAGTTACAGAGACTCCAAGGGAAGGCTAACTTTCTAAGGAGATTCATTCCCAACTATGCCGAAATGGCTAAAGGATTCACTCGTCTTTTGAAAAATGGAATTCCCTTCCATTGGGACCAAGTTGCGCAAGCTTCCTTTGATGCTCTCAAAGATACCCTAATCCCAGCATCACTAATGTATTCCCCTAATTATGAGAACGACTATTTCTTGTATCTCGCTGCTGTAGATAAAACCATTGCTATGGTTTTAGTCCAAGAAGAAGATGGGATTGAACATTTGATCTATTATTTAAGTCATAATCTCAATGATACGTAAGTTAAGTATTGTTACGTTGAAAAGCTAGCTTTGGCTACTGTTCAAGAAGTACAAAGATTTCACCATTATATCCTGCTTCGAAAGACCACTGTCATTTCAGATTGTAACCCTATGAAATACATCTTGTCACATCAATTTCTAGGGGGAAAATATTCAAATGGATCATCATTTTGCAGGAATTTGATTTGGAATTCATCAAATCCAAGTCAAAGAAGTCTCTAGTTTTTCCTAAACTTCTTTGCGACCTTCCCTCTACCGCCATCGACTCAACAACGAAACAATCAATTCCATATGAGTCTCTGTTTCTAATCTCATCAACTGACCCTTGGTATGGAGATATACTAATCTATCTCCAAACCCAAAATTTCCAGCTCGATACCTCTCGCTCGCAACAGCAACGTATTTGATATCAAGCTAAAGATTATCTAATCATTGGCGACACCCTTTACCGTCGTGGTATCAATACGATTTTATGGAGGTGCCTCACACATGAGGAAGCTGAGAAAGTTTTGAATGATTGTCATTCTGGTGCTTGTGGTGGAAATTTATCTGGTTATGCTACCGCATAGAAGATTCTTTGTGTTGGTTACTTCTAGCCAACCATATTTAACGATTGCATTACTACTATCAGAAGTTGTCATGCATGCCAGATTTTTTACCGTAAAACTCGATTACCACCTACACCACTACATCCTATCATCGTTGTTGGACCATTTGCAAAATGGGGCATTGATTTCATGACATGTAACCCTCACTCGACTGGGGGGCATGGGTATATTATTGTCACCATTGACTATTTTATGAAATGGGCCGAGGCGATGCCTACATTAACAAGAGTGGTGAGATAGCTGCAATTTTTTTCTTCAACCATGTGGTTGCATGGTTTGGTGTACCACAAGCCATAGTTACAGATCATGGTTCGCATTTTCGCAATTACATGATGATTGAATTAACTACCAACTTAGTACTTTGACATGATAGTTCTACTCCTTATTACCCACGGGCTAATGAAAAAGTTGAATCCATCAAAAAAGTCCTTAAGCGAATGCTTCAATGAATGATAGGAGTTGACAAACGAAATTGGCATTTGATCCTGTACTCAACTTTGTGGGCTTACTGAACCTCGGTAAGAAATGCAACTAGGTTCACACCTTTCCAATTGGTGTATGGCTGGGGGCAATCTTGCCAATACAATGTGAAATTTCATCTTAAAACTCGCAATTGACTTGTTACTTGACACTTCTGATGAGGAAGCATGTTTCTTAGAAATTGTTAACACCCAGGTTGTTCCCTTTGACTCCTAAGGGAATACGGCCGGGGTAACCACTAACCAAGCTTTGGATTATAGGCTCTAGCCTACCTGTAATCAGAGAGGGCTCTCTCTTTTAGTTTTAACTTTGTTCTTG
Organism: Pinus tabuliformis; assembly: GCA_031772625.1. Classification (NCBI taxonomy): domain Eukaryota; kingdom Viridiplantae; phylum Streptophyta; class Pinopsida; order Pinales; family Pinaceae; genus Pinus; species Pinus tabuliformis. Next base: position 12,424,523 of record CM062804.1, read on the forward strand.
AGGATTTTAGGCTAGCTGTGAGGTGAGAGTTTTGTTTAAAGTTTTGGTTGGATGATGTCTTCCAGTAGTTGAGATGAGATCTTCAGAAGGTTCAGTCCATTGGGCAATGGAGTCTGTGATTATGGGTTGTTTGGGATATTGAGTAAGATTTCTATAATTGCAGGGCCATTTAGATATATCATGAAACAAACTTAAAATTAGGAATATGAAATATGTCTAGCCAGTGAGAGGCAACTAAGATTCTTTCACTAAGCTGGTGATGTAGGAAAAGGATATATCACCCAGGAACAGCTTTGAATTCTTGAATAATACTCACTGTGAAAGTTTTAGTATGAAGGTGAAGCAACTAAGAATTACACTTTCATAGCTAATACTGAAGAAAACATTCATAACAACATAGATTGAGTTCAGGGTGTTTAATGGACAAATCCTGAAATATTCTTTTTTTGTGCTATTAAACTGTGAAATATAGAGCATAAGCGGATTATGATAGAATGAAATACATAACAAGAAGGTTTAGGAGACTTATTGTGCCATGAAATATGCAGGAATCCTGTAGCAGTAAGCAATCACACCACAATACATCAAAACATCTCAGAACTTTAGAAATTACATCAACTCCCTGTATTAAAAGTCTGAAATTTACAGCATAAGTTCTCCAGAAGAGAAAATCAACAAACCCAGCAAGCTTATGTGAGGGGATATATATACAATCGGTTTTACAAAATATCTGAACGCTGAGTCATTTGCTCAATAACTGCATTCACCAACTTTCAGAATAGCAGATAAGAAAGTTATTGCTATCTTAAATATACAATGAATACCCTTTAGTTTTGTTAGAAACTTTTTTGACTTTTGGAGGCCAGTGAGTCGGTTGGGCACTTTGTATTAACTTTGAATGATAAGCTCTTTATTGCTTTATCGTGCTGTAGCTTTCTCGGCCCTGTCACCTGCATCTGTCAGTGCTGCTTTGGTGGCCAAATTTTGTCTACTGAGTTGGCTCTGTCCACTCTTCTCCAGTCATAAAGAATGTATCAATTTTCTGAACCTGATGATACAAGTTTTGATGAAAGTCTATTTTTTACAGCAATGTCTGTATCATGCTTGTCCACCATTCCTGAGTAGGCAACTGATGTCTCAAAATTGTGCCTAATGTTTCATCTGCCTCAGTATATTTGTAGTAATTAGGAGGCACTTCAAGCAGATGTCTGATCTCATTCATGATAAAAAACAGATTCTCTATTTTGTCATAGAGACTCTGCCCAGATGCAGGCCCTGTTTCCTCTGGGGTACTTGATCCTGCAGTGATCTGATTTGTAGAAAATGTATTTACCCTTTTGGCATAGTTTTCATGGGATAGTAGCCTTCCTACGCTGTTCAGTAAGTTGGGAAGGCCTCTGTTATGTAATGCTGTGAATTTCTCTGTGAACTTGTTCACCTCTGTCTGCATTTCTTGACATCTTCTATCCAATGTTTGCACAAGACTTCTTAAAGTGAGCACCCTTTTCACCAGTAAGATGGTGTCAGTTCTGTTGGGGATTCCTATTGCTGCCAACTGAGGGCCTGTGCGGTTGTTCAGGACATTGATCATCCTATTAGCTATCTCAGGCATATTGCCTAGAGATGTCGTTGCTCTCTGGCTTTCCTTGTGGGCCCTGCCTATGAGATCCATGTGCTCATGAATGGTTTCTATATACTGCCATTGATCTGTTATGGATTGACCAATATTGGCCCATAGGACTTTCTTGATTTCTGCCACCACTTTTTCAAGAGAGAGCTCTTTCTCCAGCTCTTTTATCCTTTTCTCAATAGCCTTCACCTCTCTTGTTTTTTCAGCTACAGTTTGCTTTGATTTATCATACTTTTCCTTAATTGTAGCCAATTTTTCCTTGGCTTCACTTAGTTCTGCCATCTGGGCCTCTAGAACTTGAATCTCCTTCATCATCTTCTACATATCTAGGCTCGGTGCCTATTCTGATGTTGTTGCTGGTGCTGATGTTGATGGGCCTATCCCAGCTGTTTGCTCTGTGGGAGGACTAATAATTTGAGGAGGCTTCTCAAGATTAATTACTGGCTGAGGGGGCTGAGATGTCTGGCCTCCCTCTTTCTGTTTCAGGGCTGCCTGTAATGCAGCCTCTGTTTCTACCAACTTCCCTTCTGTTTGTACCAACTGTTTGTGTAGTGTTAGCAGCATGGCTGCTACATCTTGGTCTTTTCTCTGCTGAGCAACCTCTTCTGTTTGAGGGTGAAGGGTTGCTGGAATCTTGACCATCTTCCTCAAAGCTGCTATATCTGCATCTCTTACCTTTAATAATGCCTGCACAGCTTTGGGATCACTTGGGTCATGCCCAAGCTCTATAATGATATCTTCCAAAGACTTAATCCTGTTGTCTTTGGCTTGTGAAGATGCTTTCTCCAATTCTAATTGTGCAGTAGTATTATGGAGACTATTTTGCAATTTGTGTGCAAGGAAGGTTTTGTCTGCAAGAGTGGAATAGACCATCTCACCCGTTTGCTTATGAAGCTCTATCTGGTCCATTGGGTGGATGTCTTTTGCAAATACCTCCAGGTTGGTCCTTATATAATCTGCAGCTGACTGTGGCTGCAACATAGTAGGCATGAAATGACTCATGGTCATCTTCCCCTCTGTTATGTCATATGCTGACATAAGCCTCTGCTGGTTTGTGGGAGCCATTTTGAGTAAGTGATTGTATAGCTGGAGTCTAACTGGCTCATTTCTCTTCTTGATGTCAATAAATTGTTGTTTTATGCTTGATTCTGCCCTTTTTTGCTGGCTTGAGGAGCTGACCTCTCCTCCAAGTGTTCTTTCTTGTTCCTGTTGGAAGGAACTGGTAGATGCTTCCATGCTAGGGGGGGCCATACCCATGGATGGCCCAATAGGAATCTCTTCTTCAGAAAGAGGATTTAACCTTTGCCTTTTCTCCCCTTGTTGACTTGTTGAAGTAGTGAGGGGAGTTTCCTGCTCTCTATCCCTCTTCCTGGTCCTTTCTTCATTTAATGGAGTTTGGAGCACCGAGGCATCCACTACTGTTTCCTGCCTTGGAGGCACACTTTCTTGAGCCTGCTGCTCTGTAGATATTGGGGCCTCAGCCATTTCCTCTTGCTATTTGGGCTGCTCTTTCTGCTGTTGGGGGTGGCTGCTCCTGTTCCATCTCTTTTCCTTTACCTGTGCTGGCTGTCTGAGGAGTAGTTTGAGCTGCCTGCTGGGGGGCCGTGGAGGATGAGGCAGCTGCTCCAAATTGAATTTGATAAGAAGCGGAAACCTGCCCACAATTTTCCATGTCAGCTTCCTTCTCAAGATTCTTTTCTTCTTTTTGTAGTATTTCCTCTTTAGTACTTGCCTATTCTAATGTGCCTTCTTTCCATCTTAACAGATTTGCATATTTTTCAATATGAGGCAGCCTGACATGATCATAGCTAGCCAACTTATACTTAACCCTTCTAAGGCTAATGAAATGATTGGGATCATAGGGTATCCAGAGGAAACTGGTTTGCAATCCGAGGCGTTGCAGGATCTTATCTGCTTCTTGCCATGCCTCTTCTCTTTTATTATAAATGAATGAGCCTAGCTGATTTCTGACTTTTAGTTGCACCTTCTTATTTTTGCTGTGGAAATGGACCATGTCTGCATTTCCAAATTGTCTGAAATACTCTAAGGCAAAGAGTCTCATAGGGACATATCTTGGTAGCCTATATGGGGCTAACTCATAGCCATATATTTTGATTACTGTATGGTGTTGGTAGAAGTACCAATCCCCAATGCTGTAGGCCTTTGAGAGCTGTAGGATTCTTTGCATCTCATCTGTTAATCTTGGAGGAGGGGCACTCAACAGCAAGGACATGGTGGGATGGATAAACAGGTCTATGAATTCACAGTAGTTATATGGTGAAAAAGATATGTGATGGAAAACTGAAGACCAAAATACTACAGATCTTTGGTTCCCTTGGGCATCAAGCTTCTTGAGAGTAATAGGGAAGCTATCAGGCTGATAGAATAGGAACAAGTGATAGATGTAAGAAGTGTATCCAAATATCCTCTCCCTCTCTAGATTCATCAATTTCTCATGAATCTTATTGGCAATGTAGGTAACATAATCATAGTGAACAGAAGGAGGCTTTCCAGGGGAGAAGATGGACAACATCGCCAGAATTGTTTCATCAGCATCCTCAGATGACCTATAACCCAGGACATAACTGATCATATCCACAAGAATCCTACCCAACTCATTGAAATATACATTTCCTATGGGAGGAGTCCTCACAGTTTCAGAGCCTGGTTGAATGAATAATTGATTGATCTTTAAAATTTGGGCATTAGACAGCTTGCCTCCTTTCTTTAGCAAGTCCATCATGGAGAGAGGAGTCAATGGCTTTGCAGTATGAAAGTGTAGCATCTCATTTATGGCCTGAGGGGTGACATGGAACAAAACTGAGCCTGAGGAATTGAGGACAGCATTCTGACATGGGTCATAGTTGGCACTGCATCTATGTATCAAGTCTGGGAGGATATTGACCTGAGGGAGATTGAAAATGGGCAAATTGGAGTCCCAAATCCCTAGGATATCATTTCCACTGAGATGCTTGGCTTTAAGGTCATTGAGTACATGAATGTGGTATTTGCTGTAGTCTGGGATTCCCTCTGCCATTTGGTAGTCTCTGTCAGCCAGGGCCTGCCATTCTAGCTCTCTTTGTGGGGCATTTAGAGGTGTTACATTCAATGCCACTGGTGTTTCCATGGTTTTGGTACTTTGAATTATATTTGACCTTAATTTTAAGGGCACAGCGATACAGAGTAGTGAATTTTGCAGTAGCAGGGCAATTTACAGAGGAAACAAGGTGAGCTATGGTGAAAACAAGTTGAAATGCTCCTAAAAAAAGGTTTAATGAGAAAATGCTGGGACTTAAGAGTTGTTTTCCTGGTGGACTTGTGTAGCAGAGGTTTTAGTTTGCGAATGCGCAAACAGGCTATAAATTTGTGGAAATTCGGCTCAATGCGGACAGTTTGCAGGTGAATTCAACCTTATAGTTGGATATAAATGATGGTCACCGATGATTTGCTGGTAATTACAGCATTTTTCTCTCTTTTCTCACTTGTTTCAGTGAATTATGCAAAAAACCAGGTGCGGAGGGGAGATTTTGATAAATACCTGGTAAACTCGGGCAATGGTGGCAATGCAGGCGAGTTGAGGGTGCCCACGGTCTTTAAATCACTTTCTGCAGGTTGGCGGCGAAATGGTCGTAAAATTGCATGCAGGGAGCACAGTAGTTATTTTGTCAAAAAGTGCGAAAAACCGTGATTTTTGGCCAAATATGGACATTTTGGGCTTTGGCGCGTTTTTTGGATGACGTCAGCATGACGTCATCAGGTGGGGTCGGGTACGGAAAGGTGACATGGTGGCCTGTGAGTGGTCCACGGGGACTGATGAGGTGGCGGACAGCATGGAGCAATGGTGGGCCATGCGCTGATGCGGGGTCGACTTGGCGTGACGTGGGCATGACGTGGGCAGGCGGTATACGGAGGGCGGTAAGTGGTTCCATCAGACCGCTTATAGTACGGGAGTGGTTTTGGCAGGCAGCCTCACGATATAACCTGGGAACGACGCGTGGCACTGCCCTGACGTCATGGTCTAACATTTTTCGGGAGGTAAAGTACCGCCATCGGGGGCGGTCCGATATCACTGTGAGCCGTCGGATGGGAGGGCCCAGATCCAATGGTTGACGGGGCGCAAAGCTGATAGGACAATACGGCGGGACCCGACGGCATTATATTAATAATTTCCTTTGTTTTATGTGAAATGCACATTTTAACAAAACTTTGGTTAGGCGACAAAAGTGGGTTTTAACAAGGTTTTTGCAAATAGTGCGGGTAAAGCATTGCGAAGGGGTTGTAAGGGGACAAGGGCATAGTTTAGGTTATTAAACCAACCAGGGGTTAGTTTAATCCCTGACTTTAAACAAACCACCTACAACAAGACTTTGCTTCTACATGGTTTTCCAAGATTTGAACATATGGCTATAATGCCAAAGGGGAGGGATATATACATATTTTGGGTTATTTATACACAATAGTGATATAGTAATAGGGAAAGGGGAACATAGGGAGTTAAGTGTAGATAGAGTTAGTAGTTAGTATTGGAGGGGAATGTGGAAGAGAGGAGGCAAAGACTAAGTTGTTAGGGAACAAATTTAGTTAGGAGAGTAGATCAAAATGAAAAGATTTTTACACAAGAAATGTGGCTCTTTATGCTACAAGGATCAATGAATGAGTTTGATTTCTCTCATAAACCAAGGTGATAGAGGGATGTTAGCAAGGAATTTGATGGGGGATGATTGGGAAGTTAGACATGCTCTACTTTGTTGCTCCAAAATTGCTTAATAGGAATATCTGCACTGGCCACCATGTGTTTCCTTTGCTCAGGCCAGTGATATGAAAGAAATCATGCTTCTGCAACCCCATCTACCTACCCATTCTATTGCCTAGCATTTTTTGTTACTTCAAGGAGGGTGCACTTAGACTGGCAAACCCTCATGTGCCTTTTTCTTTTCCTTTGGCATTTTCTTTTGATTTTCTATCTAAGGCTAGCCTTATTACTTCCAAGGCCCCAGATTAAGCATTTGGGCACCTTCATTCTCTACCTAACTACTTATCTACCAAGATTGAACAGTTTGGACAGATTTCTTTCTCTAGTATACAACAAAAAATTGAAATATGGCATGACCCAGCTTAGACTGTTGGATCACCCATTCATAAGTAGGACTGGTATCAAGCAACTGTAGATAGGTGTTTTCCACACAAATATGAGATCTTTGCACCATTAAGGTAGATCATATTAGCACTTCCCCTGCCAATCATGAAAAGTGAAACCTATTGGTATAGGTAGCTAACAGTGGCTCCACTTGGGGATGGTTTTTCTACTTGAAAGACCAAGAACAGCAGGTCAGAATGCCTTGGCCCTTGACTTCTTCTCAAAACTTGAAAGCTTTCTCATTGGACTTCAACACTGGAATCTGTCACCATTGTGGAACTTCTGAAATGAAGGCCTTTTCCTGCTTGTTTACAAAACTTCTTAAACTAAACTATTTATATGCTGAAAGAAAACAGTATATACAACTGACAATGTACAGGGCCGAGCCATGCTATATACATGGAAAGTAATCAAAATAGTGCTTTAACATCCGGCCATTTACAGGGCCCTCTTCTACTTTAGTGCCATCCAAATTTTTCAAGAAATAAGTGTTATTTCCTTGCACTGCTTGAATTACAAAGGGTCCCCTCCAAAGGGAATCAAACTTACCATGCTTTCCCTTGCCTTCTCTTCTTGAATCCCATTTAAGCACTTTATCATCAATAAAGAAATCTTCAGCCTTGGTTCTTCTATCAAAGGCTTTCTTCAGCTTCTCTTGTAGGATTTGAACTCTGCTATACACTTGATCTCTGGTTTGCTGTAAACATATTATCTGGTTTATCCTTCTTTGCATGTCATTTGGTTCAGCTTGAATTTCTTGGAGTAGCTTCATGACAAGGACCCCTAATGATGAAGGGAATTTGGCTTCCATTCCATAAACCAATTCATATGGGCTGACCCCAATAGATCTCTTGGTTGTTAGCCTGTCTGCCCACAAGGCATTTACAAGCTTTTTGTGCCAATTTTTCTTATTCTCTTCCAGTATCTTCTTAATGATGTTGATAAGACTTTTGTTAGATGATTCAGCTAAACCATTGCCTTGAGGATAGTATGCAGTAGAATGGCCCAAGGTGATATGGAATTTGTGACAAAAGTTCACCATCTTCTTGGATCTGAAAGCAGCAACATTGTCTGTTATAATCTTGTCAGGACAGCCAAATCTAGAAAGAATATTAGTCTCAAGGAACTGAATGATAGTAGAATCATTTGCTTGTCTGCATGGGACAGCCTCAATCCATTTATTAAAGTAATCTGTGGCTGTCAGGATCCATCTATGTTGGCCTGAAGATGAAGGATGAATTTCCCCAATGAAATCCAAGCCCCATTGCTGAAAAGGCCTTTCTGTTGCAATAGGCTTTAAGGGAAGTGGTAGTAACTTTCTTTTTCCCTTAAACACTTGACACTTATGACATGTAGTGGTGAAATTCTTAACATCAGAGAACAGAGTGGGCCAATAGTAACCTGCCCTTAATATCTTATCCACAGTGGACTTCCAGTACAAATGTCCACCACAATCACCTGCATGAAATTCTTTCATAACATTGTTAGTCTCATCCATATTCAAACAGCTCAGCAGTATACCTTCATGATTTTTCCATAGTAAATTACCATTTATAACACAAAATCTTGAAGCTTTCATTTTTAAAAATCTAGATTTGGTTATGGACAATCCTGGGGGAGCACACAGGTTTTGCAATATATAACAGATATCAGAATACCACAGGGATTGTTCAAAGGCTGCATTGATCTTTGGAGTCGCCAGCTCCGATTCATTGTCCAGTTGGTTAATATCCAAGGCTTGGAAGTTTGCTTCTGACATCAATTTAGCCAAACCTTGCCCTTTTATCAGTTTTGTAGGTCTTATCTCAATGTCAAATTCCAATATGTTAGCAATCCATTTTCCTCTTCTGCCTTCTAAGTTTTCTTGAGTTAGTATGTCTTTCACAATGGGATTTGGTACATAAGCAATAACATGGGAGTATAGGATGTAGATCCTAAAGTCTTTGATGGCTTTGACCAAAGCATAAGCTTGCTTTTCCATGATCTGATATTTCAGAGGTGCATCTCTAAGAGCTCTACTAAAGAAAGCAATAGGTTTTTCATTCCCTTGATCATCTTTCTGCAATAAAACAACAGCAATGGTATGCTGGGAGGCAAAAGAGAAGATGATAAATTCTCTGTCAAATTGAGGATTTGTTAAGACTGGGGTTTGGGTAAGGGCCAATTTAATACCTTCAAAAGCTTGGTTTGCTTCTACTGTCCACTTCACTTTTGAATCCTTTTTTAGCATGTTGTTTAGTAATCTGATCAATTCTGCTAAGTTTGGGATAAACCTCCTTAGAAAGTTGATCTTTCCCAAGAAGGCTTGTAATTCTTTATAATTTCTTGGATGGGGCATTTGCAAGATGGCATGTATTCTGTCTGGGTCAATTCTAATGTCCTCCTTTGAAATGATATGACCCAATAGCTTACCTTCTTCCAAACCAAATAGAGACTTCTTAGGATTTAAGGAAATCCCATATTTCCTACAGGTTATGAATATTTGTCTCAAGTGTTTCAGATGTTCTTGGTCAGATTTTGAGAAAGGTGTGAGGTCATCTAAGTAAATAACAAGGAATTCATGAATCTCTTTAGCAAAAGCAATATCCATTGCTCTCTGAAATGTAGCTCCTGCATTTTTTAACCCAAAAGGCATTTTAACATATTTGAAAGTTCCCCATGGGGTTGTGAAAGCTGTTTTATCTTGATCATCAGGGTGGACTAGGATCTGATTGAAACCTGAAAATCCATCAAGTAATGAGATTCTTGAAGCCCCTACCACTCTTTGGAGAATGTGATCCATTTTAGGTAAGGGATACTTGTCTTTGATGGATACTTGATTCAAATCCCTTAGATCAACACAAAGCCTAATCTCACCAGTCTTCTTTCTTGTGGGGACCAAATTTGAAATCCAGTCTAAAAACCTGATTGGTGCTATGATACCAGCTTTAAACATTTTTTGTACCTCTTTCTCAATTGAAGGGAGAAGCATAGGATTAATTCTTCTCAATTTTTGCTTGAATGGCTTTTGATTAGGCTTGAGAGGGATGGTGTGTTGAATAACAGAGGTGTCATAGGATTTCAAATCCTCATAACTCCATGCAAACACATCTTGGAACTCTTTAAAGAGGTCAATGTATTTGGGCTTCTGGTCAGGAGGTAAAGATGCAGACAATTTTATTATCTTGGGTTTTTCAGTAGTTCCAATGTTGCACTCTTCTATGGCAGCATTAAGGGGTTGCATTTTTGGTTTTCTAGGAACATCATTTGAGTCAAAAATGTCCTCCAATGGAGTTAGGCCTGTTGGTAGAAAATTGTCTTTTAGCTCTATGATTTCAGCCTCTGCACCAGCTATTTCATCAAAATGCAATTGTTCAAGTTCTTGTAATTTTTCCTTGTCAAAGGTTGTTGGACAAAGTATTTGATTTGTTGTTTTGGGTGATATAGCTGTTTGGTCCTTTTCAGTTAGTGGCTGCGTGTCTTTCACAGAATCAACATCAATGTTCAAACCTGCAAATTCATGTTGTAAGGTCAAGAAACTATTTATCTGTGTGTCATCCTCAAATACTTGCCAATCTTTAATATTGTTTGGGATAGAAGGTCTGTGTTTTATCTCAGCTGCAAAACAATGGTTGGGTTCAAAAGGCAATTTGCATGTACTGGCAAATGTAGCTAAACTGTTTGCATGAAGGTTGTGGGTCCTAGGTATTTTAGTCATCTAAAATTCAGTGAAAGCCTTAAGTATTTCAATAGCAGCAGATCTGTACGATCTTAGTCTTTTGTCATTGGTGACAAAATTACCTTTCACTTGTTGAATAATTAAGTCTGAGTCTCCCATGATTGAAACTTTTGTGGCCTGTAAGGATTTTACCAGTTTGAGGCCTAGCAGAAGAGCCTCATATTCTGCCATATTGTTAGTACATCTGAAATTAAGCCTATAGGCTCGACCTTCTGCATGATTGCTTTGTTTGTTATGAATCCACACTCCAGCTCCTGCCCCTAATTTGTTGACTGATCCATCGAACTCAAGGAACCAAAGGATCTCTTGATTTAGGGGAGACTTGGCAGCCTCTCTATGACTTGGAATTATGAGTTGGAGATCTTGTTTTTCATCTGGTTTGTCTTCTAGCATTGTCTCATCAATTGATTTCTCAATCTTAATTTCTTGGGAGTTTGATTGCTCATCCATATGCAGACCTTGTTCAAGTAAGACAGATTTGTCATCACATATTGGACCTATATTGTCATTAAACAGAATGAAGGAATCCATGTCTGAATGGACTGCATAAATAGGGAAATTTTGAGGTTTTTCTTCACTGCTCACCATGTATTTCATGAGTGACTCTCTGTATAACCTCTTTGGATGCCCAAAAATAGAGATAGTGGCATATGACATATCCAATTGCAGGGAACCTTGGAGTTTGGCTCCCCATGATCTTGATAACAACATTCCATATTTGGGTGGGATATCAGCAACTACAACATCCATTAAGATTGTTTTATTAGGGTACTGGACAAGGGACACACATAGATCTTTTATCAGGCCTAAACACTTAACTTGGCTGGAGTCAAATGAAAATAGGTCCTTATATGGTCTTGTAATGTCTAGATTCAATCTCTCCATTACTGATTTAGGCATAAGGTTCTGAGAAGCGCCTGAATCAAACATTGCATTGTGTAATATCTTATCATGAACACGCAAGCTGACTTAAAAAGGTAAGATTCCAGTGGCTGCTGTTTTTCCATCAACCTCCGGACTGAAAAGTAGTTCTGGGGTATCATCCAACACATTGACATCATCTTTGTTGTGGGTCAGTTGAAGGGACTTCTTGATTTGTTGTTTGTAAATTTTATGCTTCGCTAGCTCTGACAGAGGAATGGCTATCTTCAATTTGCCAATTTCAGCTTCTAGGTCAAAAGGTTTTTCAGATTGGATCTTGGTGTTCTGGTTGACCACTTTTTCTTTCTCAATTGAGTTTTTAGAGGCTTCTTCTTGACTTTCAATCTGATCTTGAGGTTTGTCCTTTTTACTCATCTTTTGGAAAGTGTTGCTTGGATTGTGCTGTAAAGGTGATGCAACCATTGGTTGTTGATTTGAGGGAAATGCTTCGGTTACTTCTTCAACTGTTACTTCATCTGTAATTGAATCAGTTTTGTTAATATGCTCTGTGACAATAGCTTTCCTAGGCTGCAGGCTATCCTTTGTTTTCTCAGGCTGTGGCACATTTACAATTCTGCTTCTCAATTTGTATTGTTTATGAACTTCAAAAACAGCTGTGTCATAGCCTTGTTTGAAATCAAATGATTCACCTGATCTAGTTTGGAACTGGCTTATGTCTTCCTCTTCATGATCTTCTTGACTTAGAAATACTTGCTGATCATCGTTGAGGCCCATCAAATTGATGTGGGTATCATCTATCTGCTCACTAGAAGTAGATGCTTCAGCATAGTTTTCTTGGAACGGAGGCCTTATCTCTAGTTCAGGGCTGGCCTTGCCAACATTGGGATTTTGATTTCTTCTGAAAATGGGATTCCTGATTGGATTATTCTGTGGTGCTTCCCATGATGACTTCCTCTCAACTGATTCTACTCTGTCACCTAATCTATGCATACCAGTGATTATTGCATCTAATTTTTGATCCCAGCCTGAAGGCTCTTCTTTGAAGGTAGTCTTTCTTTCAGTTCTGGTCCTATTCCTCTTAGCTATCAGGTTGGCTTCTACACTAACTGCTATGTCTTGCATCTCATCTAAAGTCCAGGGAGCCCTTTCTCTTAATTGGTATGCCATATCTGAATCAAACCCATCAGGGAAGGTATATAGAGCTAGATCAGGTGGGGGTCTAAGATTTTGGCGAATAGCAATGTAGACACTGTTGAACTGAGCACAATAATCTGAGACAGTTTCTTGGGGACCTCTTTTGATAGTATTGTATTCAGATAAAATATGAAGTGGATCCTTTTTCTTCTCCCATCTGTTGATAAAGGTTTGATACAGGGCTTCAGGGTCAGCTATGGAGTTTGCTGGGAGCGACCTAAACCATGATCTTACATCTCCTGTTAGGCTTTGCACAAAAATTTTCATTCTAACCCCATCATCATCTATCTCATAATTTTCAAAATAATCCTGCATTTTCTTAGTATGTTGAAGGGCGGGATAAGAGCCAGTACCATCAAAATATGAAATCCTTCTTTGGTACTCTTGAGGCATAGACCCTGGATTGGCAGGTAACTGCAATGGAGCATACCTATTAGCCATGTTTGGTGGGACAATAGGGATAACAGGAACTAATGGGACAAGTGGAGGAAAAGGGATGAGAAGGGTACGTGTAGTTGATGGAGGGGTTGAAAGGACACCTTGTGAAGTAGATGAAGAACTAGGAGGTTGTGGCACGGTGGTGTGAGGATGTAGAGAAACCTTAGCAGGGGTTGGAATGTCAGTTTGAAGACCTGTTTCAGAACTTGAATCTGATAAAGTCCCTTCTAATTTGTGTCTCTTAAGGATTCTTGAAATCAAGTTTCAGTTTTGGAACTCAGGTGATGGATCTGGATCTGGGTTAGATCTTATATAGCGAGTTTTCTTCTTAGGAGCCAGTTTCTGTGTTTTTCTTTAGGAGAATTTTCTAAGAAGGTAGTGATATTTGACAAGGGCTGATCAGGTATAGCACAACTGTATGGAACTTAAGACTGAATAAAGATTGACTGAGGCAGCTTTTATGTACTCCTGCAAATGCAAAGTAGAGGCAGTCTCTAAGGCTGTCTGGTTGTCACTCAAGCTTTATCTACAGTATTAAGAATCAGACAGGGGGTTTATGAATTTCATTCAGGTCCCCAGTGGAGTCGCCATTTATGTTAACACCCAGGTTGTTCCCTTTGACTCCTAAGGGAATACGGCCGGGGTAACCACTAACCAAGCTTTGGATTACAGGCTCTAGCCTACCTGTAATCAGAGAGGGCTCTCTCTTTTAGTTTTAACTTTGTTCTTGAGGATTTTAGGCTAGCTGTGAGGTGAGAGTTTTGTTTAAAGTTTTGGTTGGATGATGTCTTCTAGTAGTTGAGATGAGATCTTCAGAAGGTTCAGTCCATTGGGAAATGGAGTCTGTGATTATGGGTTGTTTGGGATATTGAGTAAGATTGCTATAACTGCAGGGCCATTTAGATATATCATGAAACAAACTTAAAATTAGGAATATGAAATATGTCTAGCCAGTGAGAGGCAACTAAGATTCTTTCACTAAGCTGGTGATGTAGGAAAAGGATATATCACCCAGGAGCAGCTTTGAATTCCTGAATAATACTCACTGTGAAAGTTTTAGTATGAAGGTGAAGCAACTAAGAATTACACTTTCATAGCTAATACTGAAGAAAACATTCATAACAACATAGATTGAGTTCAGGGTGTTTAATGGAAAAATCCTGAAATATTCTTTTTCTGTACTATTAAACTGTGAAATATAGAGCATAAGCGGATTATGATAGAATGAAATACATAACAAGAAGGTTTAGGAAACTTATTGTGCCATGAAATATGCAGGAATCCTGAAGCAGTAAGCAATCACACCACAATACATCAAAACAACTCAGAATTTCAGAAATTCCATCAACTCCCTGTATTAAAAGTCTGAAATTTACAGCATAAGTTCTCCAGAAGAGAAAATCAACAACCCCAGCAAGCTTATGCGAGGGGATATATATACAATCGGTTTTACAAAATATCTGAACGCTGAGTCATTTGCTCAATAACTGCGTTCACCAACTTTCAGAATAGCAGATAAGAAAGTTATTGCTATCTTAAATATACAATGAATACCCTTTAGTTTTGTCAGAAACTTTTTTGACTTTTGGAGGCCAGTGAGTCGGTTGGGCACTTTGTAGTAACTCTGAATGATAAGCTCTTTTTGATTTATCGTGCTGTAGCTTTCTCGGCCCTGTCACCTGCATATGTCAGTGCTGCTTTGGTGGCCAAATTTTGTCTGTTGAGTTGGTTCTCTCCACTCTTCTCCAGTCATAAAGAATGTATCAATTTTCTGAACCTGATGATACAAGTTTTGATGAAAGTCTGTTTTTTACAGCAATGTCTGTATCATGCTTGTCCACCATTCCTGAGTAGGCAACTGATGTCTCAAAATTGTGCCTAATGTTTCATCTGCCTCAGTATATTTGTAGTAATTAGGAGGCACTTCAAGCAGATGTCTGATCTCATTCATGATAAAAAACAGATTCTCTATTTTGTCATAGAGACTCTGCCCAGATGTAGGCCCTGTTTCATCTGGGGTACTTGATCCTGCAGTGATCTGATTTGTAGCAAATGTATTTACCCTTTTGGCATAGTTTTCATGGGATAGTAGCCTTCCTGCGCTGTTCAGTAAGCTGGGAAGGCCTCTGTTATGTAATGCTGTGAATTTCTCTGTGAACTTGTTCACCTCTGTCTGCATTTCTTGACATCTTCTATCCAGTTTTTGCACAAGACTTCTTAAAGTGAGCACCCTTTTCACTAGTAAGATGGTGTCAGTTCTGTTGGGGATTCCTATTGCTGCCAACTGAGGGCCTGTGCGGTTGTTCAGGACATTGATCATCCTATTGGCTATCTCAGGCATATTGCCTAGAGATGCCCTTTCTCTTTGGCTTTCCTTGTGGGCCCTACCTATGAGATCCATCTGCTCATGAATGGTTTCTATATACTGCCATTGATCTGTTATGGATTGACCAATATTGGCCCACATGACTTTCTTGATTTCTGCCACCACTTTGTCAAGAGAGAGCTCTTTCTCCAGCTCTTTTATCCTTTTCTCAAGAGCCTCCACCTCTCTTGTTTTTTCAGCTGCAGTTCTTTTCATTAATTGTAGCCAATTTTTCCTTGGCTTCATTTAGTTCTGCCATCTGGGCCTCTAGAACTTGAATCTCCTTCATCATCTTCTGCATATCTAGGCTCGGTGCCTGTTCTGATGTTGTTGCTGGTGCTGATGTTGATGGGCCTGTCCCAGCTATTTGCTCTGTGGGAGGACTGATAATTTGAGGAGGCTCCTCAAGATTAATCACTGGCTGAGGGGGCTGAGATGTCTGGCCTCCCTCTTTTTGTTTCAGGGCTGCCTGTAATGCAGCCTCTGTTTCTACCAACTTCCCTTCTGTTTGTACCAACTGTTTGTGTAGTGTTAGCAGCATGGCTACTACATCTTGGTCTTTTCTCTGTTGAGCAACCTCTTCTATTTGAGGGTGAAGGGTTGCTGGAATCTTGACCATCTTCCTCAAAGCTGCTATATCTGCATCTCTTACCTTTAATAATGCCTGCACAGCTTTGGGATCACTTGGGTCATGCCCAAGCTCTATAATGATATCTTCCAAAGACTTAATCCTGTTGTCTTTGGCTTGTGAAGATGCTTTCTCCAATTCTAATTGTGCAGTAGTATTATGGAGACTATTTTGCAATTTGTGTGCAAGGAAGGTTTTGTTTGCAAGAGTGGAATAGACCATCTCACCTGTTTGCTTATGAAGCTCTATCTGGTCCATTGCGTGGATGTCTTTTGCAAATACCTCGAGGTTGGTCCTTATATAATCTGCAGCTGACTGTGGCTGCAGCGTAGTACGCATGAAATGACTCATGGTCATCTTCCCCTCTGTTATGTCATATGCCGACATAAGCCTCAGCTGGTTTGTGGGAGCCATTTTGAGTAAGTGATTGTATAACTGGAGTCTAACTGGCTCATTTCTCTTCTTGGATTGGAAGGGTTATGTAGATCTGAATCTACTTCTGGTAATTCAGCTATCATAGAACAAGAAGAAACAGATCCCTCTGTTAATTGGAAACTTCCACCAGTTTTGCCGCATGATGTATATAGAAATTTATCCTCTTTTAATTTCCATGCCATTTGTCAAATTAAAATCATAGAGAAATCCATCAAAGCTGACTTAACCTTGAATGCTATGCTGACTTTATCTCTCCTAGAAGCCAAACATATAAAAGCAGCAATTAAAGCAGGTTACCAGTATGTCCATCTGGGGATGGTGAGAATAGGACTGAATGCACTCCATAGAAAAGGACAAAAAGCCTATGTATTCTCAGCCCTATTTGATAATCGATGGACCACTTTTACACAAGCCATGATAGGTGGTATTGAAACAAGCCTCGCTGAAGGCCCTGTACAGTATGATGTTTTTCCAGATTTCTCTGTTGCACTTTATGACCCTAATGTATTGCAATGCCTAACCTTAGGTATCCAGACCGCTGGGTATGAAAATTTTAAAAGAAAATCAAAAGATTTGGCCATCTTCTATATTACTTGTGTCCGATTCTATAATACAACAATCCCTGCTGTATTACATACCCCTAATAAAGATGAAGGCCGAGTCACTCTTATCCAGTATGATTCATCCTGCAATCCCGTAGCACCTGTATATATTTCCCGAAATTATTTATGTCCTCCTGATGACTGGGTAACCAATTGGGGAAAACCCACAAAGAAACCTGTTGCTACTGCACAGTCAATAATAACAGAGATAGATGGAAAGGTTACCACACGGTTTCCCAGAGTCAACACAGTTCAGCATGGTGGACCCTCTAGTGGACCCTCTACTTATGTCTCTGCAATCCCTACTACAATCAGTCAGTTACATCTTGGTCAGACTTCTGCACCTCCGCAATTTGCAATCGACCAAGAAGTGTATGATTCTATCAGAAGATTGTTTTCACAGCCAAACCCATCTCAGCCTTTCAGTTCAGTCTGTGATCATCCACACTGCTCAAAGACCTTTTGTCAATTCTCTTCAGAACCACCAACTCCACATGGGGAGTCAGCAGACCGTCATAGGATAAACATGATCAGATTTACTGCTCCATCTGATATCTCTGAAGAAAGTTATAAAAGGGTTGTATTTTTTAATCCTCAAGAAGAACTACTTGTACATACAGTATCCAGCTCTTGTACTTTTGGTTTAGGTTATGTTGATTCTTCACCTATTCCTGAATACAGAAGACATCCTATTGATAAAATTCCCAGTCATGTAGAGATTCCTTCTGATTCAGAGATAGTCACCTTTTTAAAGATTTTTAAAGGAATCAGTCCATATGATCCCGATGATCAATGGAAAAAGAAAATGTTCAATTGGGATATGTTTACACATGAAAAGGAACATTTGTATTTTGAAGAAGTAATGCTTCTTCCAAGAAATTATTGTCCTGCCTTCAACAGACAGAATGTTGAAAAATGGAAAGAATGGATGAAGGCATAAAATCAATGGATATCATTCTATGAATGGTATTATCCTTCTGCAAATATAATAGAACAATCCTTGATGAAACAATTCAGGAACCAGGCTAAACAGAAAAGAATCAAGGATCCAGAAAAATTTGTAGAAGAAAAATTGAAAGAAAATCTAGTAGTAATTCCTCCGCCTTTGAAAGCACATGTCTTCCAGCCGAAAATTCAGAGTATGTTAAATAAGCCAAACATTCCCAGATCTCTGATTGCTGTTCAAATTGAAGGAGAGAAAATACTAAGAAAGGTGTGTTCTCAGTTCCAGGTAAATATGATGCGGACTGGGATCCCAAATAAACACAAGTGGGAACTCCTTGATGGAAGCCTTTTAGAAACAGACACAGAGTTTCCCCCATGGAAAAATTTTGTGATAAGAAGCCAAGATGGAAAGTTGTACAAATTACTTCCATCTCATGTTGATGATTCTAATTTAGTAGCAAGAGATGCTGTGGCTGCTACTAATTGGACAAATTTAGCTCTGTCAAGTCTTGAGAAATTTTTCAGCTCTAAGTTTGAAAATATTGAAACTGCTAATTCTGAGATGAAGACCATGCTTGAAAGTATTCTTAGAGAACAAGATTACAATACAGTATGTTTGAATAGCAGTGTTACAAATTTGGCAGAAAATGATAAGGCTCTTGCTAAGAGTCTTGACAGGTTATCTTTACAAACAGGGCAGATAGATAAAAAGACCCATGATGCTACTGTAGCTCATGGAAAAGAAATTGTAAAGATCAGTAATTCCCTAGATGTTGTAAAAAAACAAGTCTGGGAAGTATCTCAAGGAATAGAATCCTTGAAAAAGAAGCCTAGGGTCGAGGCCTATAAATCTGCAACTATATTTTCAGAACCCAAGACTTCTGTCCCATATTCTATTACTCCTTCTGTGGAAAGCCTTATCAGAACACCCAGCTCTATAACTTTTCCACCACCTACTTCCTCTCATCCATATTCTCTGTTTGCAAATCCCAGTTTCTTTAGCCCACATCCTGCCATAAAGCAATCTAAAGAAATTGAAGAGTCAAGCAAACCAGAGTCTTCTAATTCCAGATCTGAAGATTCATACACTAAGGATGAAAAAGAGAGTTATGGTACAAATTTTCATAAGATAGAAACATCACTATCTGACATGACTCTTCACAAAATAGAAGCAGATCCACAAATCGAAGATCTTGAGATTTGCATCAATAACTTCTCTATTACAGACCAAGACCAATCTGATAATGACCAAGATCAAGTCAACGCTACATCATCTAGGTCAAGATGGGAGACTACTTGGAACCCTGCTCCTGATAGAAGAGATCTTATGAAGTCTGAATACCATAAGGATTGGTCTGCAAATTCTACTTATTCATGGAATATTGATAATTGTACAGAGGCTGAAATTATGTCTGTTTTGCATTCCATGCTTGTATGTTATAGGACTTATCTTGCAGATGATATAGGTCCTATTAATGCTACAAGAAGAATAATAGGAGGATTTGAAGGAACACTAGATTCTTGGCTAAAAGCCGAGACTTTAAAAGATCCAAGTCTCCTTGCAGGATGGGAACAAGCTGTTGTCTTAAATGAAGATGGATCTACCCACATAGATCCTATTACCAATTTGCCTGCCAGCAATATGATAGGAAAACTTCTCTATGCTATTACTGTCAACTTCATTGGTTTTTCACAGATAACCAATGATATTACTACCATTACTTTGCTCGCCATGAAATTGCATAATATGCAACATTTTGATGAATACTTTAATGAATTCCTTCATAGATTGCATACATTGACTCCAGATCTTATTCTTGAGCCAAAATGGAAGGAAATTTTTGTTGCATCCCTTCCTCAATGGGTTTCTTCAGCTATTGTCAACAAATTACCCAGGAAGGTTGGTGATTATAAATTTGGCATAATCAGACAAGCTGTGAAAGAAATTATTGTAGAATTATGTTCACAAATGAAGATTGCAAGAGCAACTACTAATCCTAAAAAGCCACATGGATATCAACAGCTCTGCAAGCAATGGCACCTTGGTAAAGCTGGAAATTCTGAGGGGCATAAGAGGAGAAAAAGACATTTCAAAAAGAATTCCCAGATTTCCCAGGAAAAAACCAAAAGAAAACATTTCAAAGCTAAGCCTTACAAACATACAAAGATGTTTTCTAAGGACAAAGAAATAATTTGTTACAATTGTAACAAAAAAGGTCACACAGCTCCAAATTGTCCAAATAAAAAGAAAGACTCTTCTAAGAAGAAAGTCCAGTATAGAAATAAGAAAGGAAAGATAAATTCTTTTGATCTTCCTAGCAGCTGTGATGAACTTGTATCTTCTGATTCTGAGAATGACTTTAATTTTGTTGAATCAGAAGAATCATCTGATGAAGAATTCTGTAATGATCCCCATTGTACAGAATGTAAATACTGTGATTGTGATGACCCTGATATTTGTACTTGTAATGCAGTCAGGATGATGAAGACTGATTATGATGAAATCAGTAAAAATATTTTTGCACAAATGATGGCTGCTACAGATCCGCAAATGAAAGAAATGTACAGATCTTTGCTAACAGAACATTTGAAGAAGTCACCTTCTAGTTCAAAGAATTATCCAAATAAAGGGTATGTGCCTCCTGCTACTCTTTTCTCTGTTGAAGCTTTGACAAGGAAATTTAGAAATGAAGATTTTGGAGAAGATCTACCACAGACTTTGCCCGCAGTACACCAAGCTATCAAGGAATTGCGAAAAACAATCAAGGAAAATAGAAGATTGTGTGTTGAAAGGCACAATGAGCTAAGTCTAAAGATATTAAATGCACAAGCACCTTTTGCCTCTTCATCACAAGGTCCTGTTTCAGGAAAAATAGAAAATTGGACTTACCATTCAGGACCAGTTCACCAACAGTACAGCAAAGAAGAAGGAGAAGAAGAAGAAATAACAAGAACAGATTTTGGATGCAATAGCATGAATAGAGATGTCATGTATTGTGTCAAAATGAAGGTAAAAATTGGAAACCAGTATGAATTCTGGAAAGTTCTTATGGATACTGGTTCCAGGTTAAACATTGTGAGTGATACAGTGGTTGGTATGCATCACCGAAGGCCAACAACATGTCCAAGGGTAATCACTGCAAGTGGTGATATCCCCACAAAGCATGAAGCAGAAATTGATGTTCTTCTTACAGAAAAAATTGGATTTCATTTAGTTTGTCCTGTTGTTCCGGGGCTGGATTGTGCAATGTACCTCGGGACACCATTTTTTTAGAATTTTAACATGCATGGAGCAAAATTTGATATAAAGACCCAGAGGTATGGATACTTTGTCAATTTTGATAATAAAGAGGTCTTTTTTCCATTTATCAATTCTAATTCTCCAATTAGAATTAAGAGAATAGAGAGAATGGAAAATCTGCTGGAAAAAATGGAAATAAAGAGAGAAGTACTAAAAACAGAAGAACATTTGGATAATGGAAAATTTGCTTCAGAGATAGCATTCTCACTGCTCAGTTTAAAGAATGTTGTTCAGATGATCCAAATGCTTTTTGGCATATTAAGAAACAGGAAGTAGAACTTCCTCTCAAAAAATATTTCAGTGGAAAATTAAGGAGATCCAAAGCAGTGGCAATGAATGAAGAACAGATGAAGCTTTGCAAAGAAGAAATAAAGAATCTCTTAAAGAAAGGGCTTATCAGGAAAAGTAAAAGCCCCATAGCATGTTTTTCATTCTATGTTAATAAGCATGCTGAAATTGCCATAGGAAAACCAAGGTTAGTCGTGAATTATAAACCTCTGAATAATATTCTGGATTATGATGCCTATCCTTTGCCAAAGTCGTCTTCCATACTTGCTCAGATATCAAAGTCCAAGATATTTTCCAAGTTTGATCTCAAATTTGGTTTCTGGCAAGTAGGAATCAAAGAAGAAGATAAATGGAAGACAACATTCTCTGTACCAGAAGGACATTATGAGTGGAATATCATGCCATTTGGTCTGATCAATGCTCCTTCAGCCTTTCAGAGAATCATGGATGAAACTTTCGAAGGAATGGAAAGTTTCTTGAAGAAATATATTGATGATTTACTAATTCATTCTGATAATATTGCTGACCATATCAAACATTTGAAAATCTTTCTTCGCAGGGTCAAAGACATGGGTATAGTATTATCAGAATCCAAGATGAAATTATTTCGGCCAATAATAGATTTTTTGGGTTACAATATTCAGTATGGATCCTATACTGTAATTCAAAGAAGCCTAAATTTTATTGATCACTTCCCTGATGAAATTAAAGATAAAACACAATTGCAAAGGTTTTTGGGAAGTTTGAATTACATTTCTAAGTTTTTGAAGCATTGTGCACAAGAAAGGAAATTGTTGAACAAAAGACTTCAGAAGGATCCAATTCCATGGAATAATGATTGCACCCAGGCAGTCAGAACAATAAAAGAAAAAGTCAGAAAAATTCAGCCTCTCTCTCCTATCAGGGAAGAATGGGAGAAGATAATTATGACAGATGCCAGTTATGAAGGATGGGGGGCAGTTTTGTGCCAGAAGAACCCTAGCAGCAAAAATGAGATTGAAATCTGTCAATATGCATCTGGATTATGGGCAAAAAATCAATTGAATTAGTCAAGTCTGAAAAAGGAACTTAGAGCAGTTTGTTTGGGAATAGAAAAATTCAGAGATTTTGTTATCTATACCAAATTCACTGTTAAGACAGACTGCCAAGCCTTAAAGTTTGCCATTTATAAATGTGATTTTGAGGATGCTGCTATGGTCAGATGGATTATGCAGCTCAGTCAGTATAATTTTGAAGTTGAATTTGTTAAGGGAGATAAGAACAATTTTGCAGATATGTTGAGTAGGGAATTTCTGTCTGAACACTCAATCCTAAGTTTACATTGCAATTATATCAGGAGAAGAGAAAGTACTGTCGAAATAGAGACACCAAATGGTTGGGTAAGCTATATGCTTGAAATTCCAGTACTTATCCATGATGTAGATTGGTATCCGATCAAAGAAATCAGGCACCGTGAAGACATTCCTTATCTATGGACAGAAACAATGCAGGATGAAATGAATCAAGAGTCAGTGGAAGCTTTAGAGTATCTGGAATACATTGACAGCATACACTATACTCTTGAAAGAGATGATGAGGATGATGATCGGATGACAAGTTGCCATATCACACTCCGAAGGTTTGATAATCATCTTCATCGGGAAGATTATGATCCCGACAGGCAGAAGGAATGCTTCTTTACAGCCATGAACCTTCAAAATTGCTCAACTAACCTATTTTACTCTATACAGTCTTCATTCATATTTGAAGGTATGACAGCAGAAGCCTTAGAGCAAGAAGACCCTACACCAGATTGGTTCATTGAATGGTGGAAAATTTATGGTCTCTCAGCCTTGGTAATAAAGCCGTATACTTTACACATGCTTAAAATCCCTGGTTTTAGTGAACCAAGATCCCACATGAATGGTATAGCATACAAGAGTGTTGAAAACGCTGCTGACATAAATGATTTATCTTTCTTGCAAGCAATCCGACGCTGCGGTCACATCAGGTGGTTTGTCACAAATCATTACAAGGCAAGGATGATATCTTCCAGTACCAATTATGAAGATTTCCACAATCAGGTTGATATCTCATCAAATCCTTTCCAACCCATCAACTTTATGGAACCACCTAATAGGAACAGTTTGCAAATGTGGGAATTAGAGAAAGAAGTAAGAGTGCAGTACTTTAATAATTCTCTGATTGAAAGGTTCAGATATCAACATTATACACATCCACAGATAGAATATTATACAATGGATTAAGTGTTGTCTTTCTGGCCGACTATGGTGCCGGACGAGCTTTCGTGGATTCCCTCGCTCTGGAATCTCCACTTTGTACAATCTTGAGATTTGCAAATCTCATCCTTTATGTCTTTCGAGGGTTCACTCATGAATTTCCTCTGTGTAAATAGTTTGTTTGTACTAAGATTCGGTCCCCATATGCCTCGGGCTCTCTAATAAAGAGTAGGGACGAGATAACATAGGACGATATTGTCCTATGCCCGAATCTTGCTTTCGGCAATCTATCCAGATCTGTCTGGGTACTTCTTTTTTGAGTCAATTTGTACAAAGCCCATTCACGAATGTTTGTTCCCTTCCAGCTTATAAATAAGGGTTAGCTGCGAAGTAAGACTCATTCGGGTTGGGATAGAGTCTGAGTATTAGAGTCATAAACTTTTCCTGCTCTGCATCTGCGGACAATTGTGTCTGATCTGCTTGCATCACGAAAGGTTTATCCAAGTCCTAGAGTTTGGTTTGGAAGCCTGCGCATCAGTGTGTTCGGCACTGGTGAGAACCTAAAGTGGCTGAACCATTAGGAAAGTCTGAGAATGTGTCTGTAATCTCTTAGGCAGAGTCTGTCTATTGCCAGGTAGCCTCCGGTAATACTTGTTCCTTGCGAACGGTATAAAGTCCGGTAAAAGCGTAGACAGTCGATCTCTGTAAGGAGATATCTCATATGTAATATCTGCATCCATATAATAAAATTCCAGTTCAAAGTTCTGCAATCTTGCTGTGTTCATTTTCTTGTTAAAAGGTCGGAGCTGACCTCTCCTCCAAGTGTTCTTTCTTGTTCCTGTTGGAAGGAACTGGCAGATGCTTCCATGCTAGGGGCGCCCATACCCATGGATGGCCCAATAGGCATCTCTTCTTCAGAAAGAGGATTTAACCTTTGCCTTTTCTCCCCTTGTTGACTTGTTGAAGTAGTGAGGGGAGTTTCCTGCTCTCTATCCCTCTTCCTGGTCCTTTCTTAATTTAATGGAGTTTGGAGCACCGAGGCATCCACTACTGTTTCCTGCCTTGGAGGCACACTTTCTTGAGCCTACTGCTCTGTAGATATTGGGGCCACAGCCATTTCCTCTTGTTGTTTGGGCTGCTCTTTTTGTTGTTCTGCTGTTGGGGGTGGCTGCTCCTGTTCCATCTCTTTTCCTTTACCTGTGCTGGCTGTCTGAGGAGTAGTTTGAGTTGCCTGCTGGGGGGCTGTGGAGGATGAGGCAGCTGCTCCAAATTGAATTTGATAAGAAGCGGAAACCTGCCCACAATTTTCCAAGTCAGCTTCCTTCTCAAGATTCTTTGCTTCTTTTTGTAGTATTTCCTCTTTAGTACTTGCCTCTTCTAATGTGCCTTCTTTCCATCTTAACAGATTTGCATATTTTTCAATATGAGGCAGCCTGACATGATCATAGCTAGCTAACTTATACTTAACCCTTCTAAGGCTAATGAAATGATTGGGATCATAGGGTATCTAGAGGAAACTAGTTTGCAATCCGAGGCGTTGCAGGATCTTATCTGCTTCTTGCCATGCCTCTTCTCTTTTATTATAAATGAATGGGCCTAGCTGATTTCTGACTTTTAGTTGCACCTTCTTATTTTTGCTGTGGAAATGGACCATGTCTGCATTTCCAAATTGTCTGAAATACTCTAAGGCAAAGAGTCTCATAGGGACATATCTTGGTAGCCTATATGGGGCTAACTCACAGCCATATATTCTGATTACTGTATGGTGTTGGTAGAAGTACCAATCCCCAATGTTGTAGGCCTTTGAGAGCTGTAGGATTCTTTGCATCTCATCTGTTAATCTTGGAGGAGGGGCACTCAACAGCAAGGACATGGCTAGATGGATAAACAGGTCTATGAATTCACAGTAGTTATATGGTGAAAAAGATATGTGATGGAAAACTGAAGACCAAAATACTACAGATCTTTGGTTCCCTTGGGCATCAAGCTTCTTGAGAGTAATAGGGAAGTTATCAGGCTAATAGAATAGGAACAAGTGATAGATGTAAGAAGTGTATCTAAATATCCTCTCCCTCTCTAGATTCATCAATTGCTCATGAATCTTATTGGCAATGTAGGCAGCATAATCATAGTGAACAGAAGGAGGCTTTCCAGGGGAGAAGATGGACAGCATCGCTAGAATGGTTTCATCAGCATCCTCAGATGACCTATAACCCAGGACATAACTAATCATATCCACAAGCATCCTGCCCAACTCATTGAAATATACATTTCCTATGGGAGGAGTCCTCACAGTTTCAGAGCCTGGTTGAATGAATAATTGATTGATCTTTAAAATTTGGGCACTAGACAGCTTGCCTCCTTTCTTTAGCAAGTCCATCATGGAGAGAGGAGTCAATGGCTTTGCAGTATGAAAGTGTAGCATCTCATTTATGGCCTCAGGGGTGACATGGAACAAAACTGAGCCTGAGGAATTGAGGACAGCTCTCTGACATGGGTCATAGTTGGCACTGCATCTATGTATCAAGTCTGGGAGGATATTGACCTGAGGGAGATTGAAAATGGGCAAATTGGAGTCCCAAATCCCTAGGATATCATTTCCACTGAGATGCTTGGCTTTAAGGTCATTGAGTACATGAATGTGGTATTTGCTGTAGTCTGGGATTCCCTCTGCCATTTGGTAGTCTCTGTCAGCCAGGGCCTGCCATTCTAGCTCTCTTTGTGGGGCATTTAGAGGTGTTACATTCAATGCCACTGGTGTTTCCATGGTTTTGGTACTTTGAATTATATTTGACCTTAATTTTCCGGGCACAGAGATACAGAGTAGTGAATTTTGCAGTAGCAGGGCAATTTACAGAGGAAACAGGGTGAGCTGTGGTGAAAACAAGTTGAAATGCTCCTGAAAAAAGGTTTAATGAGCAAATGCTAGGACTTAAGAGCTATTTTCCCGATGGACTTGTGTAGCAGAGGTTTTAGTTTGCGAATGCGCAAACAGGCTATAAATTTGTGGAAATTCGGCTCAATGCGGACAGTCTGTAGGTGAATTCAGCCTTATAGTTGGATATAAATGATGGTCACCGAGGATTTGCTGGTAATTACAGCATTTTTCTCTCTTTTCTCACTTGTTTCGGTGAATTATGCAAAAAACCAGGTGCGGAGGGGAGATTTTGATAAATACCTGGTAAACTCGGGCAATGGTGACAATGCAGGCGAGTTGAGGGTGCCCACAGTCTTTAAATCACTTTCTACAGGTTGGCGGCGAAATGGTCGTAAAATTGCATGCAGGGAGCATAGTAGTTCTTTTGTCAAAAAGTGCGAAAAACCGTGATTTTTGGCCAAATATGGACATTTTGGGCTTTGGCGCGTTTTTTGGATGACGTCAGCATGACATCATCGGGTGGGGTTGGGTACGGAAAGTTGACGTGGTGGCCTGTGAGTGGTCCACGGGGACTGATGAGGTGGCAGACAGCGTGGAGCAATGGCGAGCCATGCGCTGATGTGGGGTCGACTTGGCGTGACGTGGGCATGACGTGGGTAGGTGGTATACGGAGGGCGGTAAGTGGTTCCATCGCACCACTTATAGTACGGGAGCGGTTTTGGTAGGTGGCCTCCCGATATAACCTGGGAACGACGCGTGGCACTGCCCTGACGTCATGGTCTGACATTTTTCGGGAGGTAAAGTACCGCCATCGGGGGAGGTCCGATATCACTGTGATCCGTCGGATGGGAGGGCCCAGATCCAATGGTTTATGGGGCGCAAAGCTGATAGGAAAATACGGCAGGACCCGGCGGCATTATATTAATAATTTCCTTTGTTTTATGTGAAATGCGCATTTTAACAAAACTTTGGATAGGCGGCAAAAGTGGGTTTTAACAAGGTTTTTGCAAATAGTGCGGGTAAAGCATTGCGAAGGGGTTGTAAGGGGACAAGGGCATAGTTTAGGTTATTAAACCAACGAGGGGTTAGTTTAATCCCTGACTTTAAACAAACCACCTACAACAAGACTTTGCTTCTGCATGGTTTTCCAAGATTTGAACATATGGCTATAATGCCAAAGGGGAGGGATATATACATATTTTGGGTTATTTATACACAATAGTGATGTAGTAATAGGGAAAGGGGAACATAGGGAGTTAAGTGTAGATAGAGTTAGTAGTTAGTATTGGAGGGGAATGTGGAAGAGAGGAGGCAAAGACTAAGTTGTTAGGGAACAAACTTAGTTAGGAGAGTAGATCAAAATGAAAAGATTTTTACACAAGAAATGTGGCTCTTTATGCTACAAGGATCAATGAATGAGTTTGATTTCTCTCATAAACCAAGGTGATAGAGGGATGTTAGCAAGGAATTTGATGGGGGATGATTGGGAAGTTAGACATGCTCCACTTTGTTGCTCCAAAATTGCTTAATAGGAATATCTGCACTGGCCACCATGTGTTTCCTTTGCTCAGGCCAGTGATATGAAAGAAATCATGCTTCTGCAACCCCATCTACCTACCCATTCTATTGCCTAGCATTTTTTGTTACTTCAAGGAGGGTGCACTTAGACTGGCAAACCCTCATGTGCCTTTTTCTTTTCCTTTGGCATTTTCTTTTGATTTTCTATCTAAGGCTAGCCTTATTACTTCCAAGGCCCCAGATTAAGCAGTTGGGCACCTTCATTCTCTACCTAACTACTTATCTGCCAAGATTGAACAGTTTGGACAGATTTCTTTCTCTAGTCTACAACAAAAAATTGAAATATGGCATGACCCAGCTTAGACTGTTGGATCACCCATTCAGAAGTAGGACTGGTATCAAGCAACTGCAGATAGGTGTTTTCCACACAAATATGAGATCTTTGCACCATCAAAGTAGATCATATTAGCACTTCCCTTGCCAATCATGAAAAATGAAACCTATTGGTATAGGTAGCTAACATAAATCATCCATCTAGATGAAACACATTGTGAAGCCGCATTGGCCAACGAAGTACATAAGAAATGAATTAAGGCGCAATATGACCGCAATGTCAAGCCTCACATATTATCATAATGAGACATGGTCTTGCTTTATGATTAGGAAGCTGATAAATTAGGAGCAGGAAAATCTGAACCACTATGGATGGGCCCCTACATTGTCAAACGTGTTTTGGCAAAAGGCACTTAAGATTTGGTTGATTATGATGGAATTCCATTGTCGCAGCCCCGAAAAGGGTTATATCTTAAATGTTACTATGCTTGATTATGCGTGGTAAAAACACTGTATATATGCTTTGATTGCATGTGTGTGTCACAATGTGACTTTTAAATTTTTTATGTGGTTAATAATCTGCTTTGCATTTGTTGCAGATGTTAGAATATTTGGAACCATTTGTTGGTTATGCTGATGGTGCTAGTCGTAGTACGCAGAACCTATCTTCTGTAGCATGGGCCATATTTTCTCCAAGTGGCGAGTTAGTGAGTTTTCAAGGGATTTGTATTGGTCATTCTACGAAAAATATCACTGAGTATAGCGCATTGATCGAACTCCTCTCTAATGCCATTTCACTTGGCATTCGCCAAATCATCATTAGGCTAGAATCACAACTTGTCGTACTGCAACTTACAAATGTTTATACCGTCCAAAATCTAACTTTTCATCATATGTTCTTTAGAGTTCGTCTCTTGGAAAGAAATTTTGATTACATTCAATATCAACACATTTCCAGAAACGTTAACACATTGACTGATTATTTAGCAAAATATGTGTTAAATAGACATTTACGACATATGTAAAAAGTAGAATTTCAATTCACATCAACAATTGAATAGGATTACACATAACCATATAAAAACACTGAAAGTAAAACACGTATATGTTCAAAGTTTTTACAAAAATTTGTGTCCAAGACATGTTGGTAATCTAACCTCAAAACCTCAAAATGCATACAGTAAATCATCCTAAGTAGATCTAATGATGCTCATGATAACAGGTCACTTCCTGAGCTATCATGCGCAATAGCCTCATCCAACGACTAGGTACACCAATAGTATGGCATTGTAGTCTCATCGGTAACTCCTCGATCCGAACATCTGGTATACCAAGGGTTAACCCCTCTATATGATCCTGCAACTCCGTCAATGTCTCGGTCAGATCCAAATCCTCGAGAACATCTCCTTCGAAATTTTTCCTCACTGGTTCACCTGCCTCCTGTTGATGACCCATTGGTCAAACAGTGCCAACATCTGTATGCATCAAAACATTTTTAGTTTAGTCTTGGAAACATCAAAAAACACAAAAACATGTAAAAACTCAAAAAATCAAAACATATGGTCGAAAAAATCTACCTATAGCACCCCATTGAGCACCCACTGGTAATCTTAAATTTGGATCTCCACGAAAATCCATCCCTGCATATGAATGCTCCTCAATAACAATATTTTGTCGATAGAGCCAACTGAAGAATGTGGTAGAAAATGAGATTGATTACTAACCAACATGTCTAGCCATCAACTCGACCCATCTCTGTATCCGTGGATCTCTAGGACTAGTTAAACTCAGCAACACATGCTAAGGTTGCATCAATGGAATTCACTCCAAAGTAAAAGCAATCAAGATCAAACCATAGCCAAAATTCTTCATCTTACTACTCTTTACTTTAGTCAGCTGCTCTTTCATCGAAGAGAGTACTGCCTCACACTAGTTGAATATAGTTGGCTCAAGACACTCGAGCGCATACTGCATGTATGATCTATTCGCCAGATCAAGTGTTGCACTACCCGCCAAATTTGCAATAGTAAAGAGGATTATGCTCACAAGGGAAAATCTCGAACATCCCTGATGTTTATCTTCCCATATTTTCTAGCCTGTGTACCTGGCCGACAGAATTATCGAATGTAGTCCCTCACTGATTCACCCCCACGGGTAGAACCTGAAAGAGAAATGGGGGCACCACATCTCGAAAACACTGTGAGAAAGTTAAACTTATAAAAAAAGACATTCAAAAAAAAATTATAAAATAAAAGTGAAGAAATAAAAAAACAAATTAAACATTAAAAATATTGAAAATAATAATTAAAAATATTGAAAATTAAAAAAAAAATACAAATTAAAATCTATTAAAAATAAATTACAAATAATAATAAAAAAAAACCAATAAAAAATTAAAAAAAATAAAAAACAAATTCATTTAAAAAAAACATTGAAAAAAAAGAAATTGTAATTTATTAAAATACAAAAATTAATAATCATATTAATAATAATATTAAAAAAAATAAAAATTAAAAATTAAAATAAATAAATTACATGTACAACTTGGAGCATCCACGGACATGGGATCAAAGCTCCCCTATGTCCATCATAGCTACAATAGAGCTCTCCATAGCTCAACTAGCCACAACCCTTTTTAGGGGGATTCTAGCCACTATGTCCCATTGATGTGGCCATAGCATTTGTAGCTACTTAAGAATATTTGACTCATGTCCAGTTTGAATTTGATAGGCTAACAACTTCATTTTGCGCATTCAACACATCCGCCATCAATTTCACAACATCTTGGAGAAGTCCAATTCCAACTACAAGTAGACATGATCAACATCAGGTGCGACACAAGTTTCCAATGGGGGACAAAGTTTGGTTGAATTTGCAAAAAGAATGCCTTAACGAAGCCCATCGAAAGCTCAAACCACTCTAATATGGGCCTTACACCATTACCAAGGTTGTGGGAGACAATGATTTTGACCTCATCATTCCCCCATTCCTTTTCCTACACCCAGTGTTCTATGTGGACCGCTTTCGACCATAATTTCCATCATTATTGGACACATCATAAATTGCATAATAGCTCACACCAACAGAGTTAAACCCAGAATGCATGGAATAGACCACAACTGATCAGATCATGGACACACATATCAAGAACACTCACCACCGGAAGATCTAATGGTATCAGGTTTTCAAATCTTGTCAACACCTGCACCAAGGCAAGTGGCTCACTAGGGACCAAGTTTAGCAACAGTTTCCCCATCTCATAGAGGCACTCAACACAATGGGGACCATTTCTTCCTAAGGGGGGATGGGGGGCGGGCGGCAAGCACTGATCCAGGTGGATATTGGGGGCCACCTAACTATTCCACTTGGAACCCCACCATTTTTTTTTTCAATTTTTTCAATTTCCTCAATTTTAGCACAATTAACTATTTTTCGCAGTTTTTCGGGTCCTAAACTTTTGAAACCGTTTTGACACCCTAAACAACATGTTTTTGGAAAATGAGAAAACATGAGATGTTTCCTTTTGATTTCATTCAAAATTCATATTCCTCGGATAGATCTTTCTAACAAGGTATTGTGCATGTCAAATGGATATTGTATGCCAAAGTTACGACCCTCGGAAGTTGATGTACCAATTTACCCCAACGAGGCTCGTATTTTTGCCGCTTTATCTCCTCAGGTTAGGTTTTTGGATGTTTAGGTTTCTCCATTATTTATTCATAATAAATAGGCCTTCGAGCCTCATTATAACATAGTTTAGAGGCATGTAGCCACAGCATCTCTTCTCAGAGATAAACTACCATCACCCAAGCTAGTTTATTTCAATTTCTGTATGTAAGCGGATCTTTGATATTAATGAAATGAAGTTTTATTTATGTTGCATCTTTGTGGTTATGTGTATATCTGTATTTTTTTTGTTCATATATAAGTATGGATCAGTGGTATTATAGTTGTCTACTCTTTATCTGTTTTCGTTTGCATGTCCCTAATGAGGTCAGGGTATAAGGAGTTAGGGCTCGAACTAGTTGAACCTTTGCAAGACCAGCATCGCAAACACTGACGGCCCCCTAGAGTGGAAGAAATAAATATGAGGGTGTATGAGATCCTTTCAAAATATTTCTCAAGGAAACCCTTGAGCGAAAAAGGAACATGATGATGGATAACTTTTCCTTTATCCTTCAACGGCTACCCACAGGTGACACATATTCATCTAACATTCACTCTGGAGGCACCACTCCTTTTAAGGTACAAGTTAACTTTGACATTCCCATATTTGAAGTGTAGATAGATGAAAATTCCATAGATAGATGGTTAAATCTATTGGAAATATATTAATTTTGCACTCCTTAAAGCCACCCCACATGTCAAGGATTGGTGGGAAACCTACTGTGAAAAAAAGGATGAGATGGAATCCTCACTGTTTTCATACTCACCCACTTGAAATTATTTCTGAGATGCCATCAAGGAACAAAATTACCCTCCCAGGATTTATGAAGATAAATACATAAAGTGGACCATGCTGTGGCAAGGAAGGGACCAAGAAGTTTTTTATTTCACAAATGTTTTCCATGCCCTTCGCACGAAGTTGGGTATCAAGGATTCTGAGTGGCATTTGGTACTCAAGTACTGTGGTTGTCTACACAAGTAAATCCAGGACGAGATGGAGTTCCTGGACATCTCCTCGCTTAGCACAAACTATTGATGCGTTTTCAAGATCAAGAAGAAAATCAAATAGAAGAAATGAGACTTTGGATCTACGAATCTGAAGCAAGGGAAGGTCGCTCTTAAACCACAGAAAGAATGACAAATGCAAGGCAGTGCAACCCAGGAAAACCCGATGAAGCTGCAAGCAAATAAAAACACCACAAAGACAAAGAAGGACATAGGTAAATGGTGTGAGTTCCATAAGAGCCCCACTCACAACACAAGTGAGTGTCAAGCCAAGCAGTCAATGGTGGCCGAACTGAAGGCTTCTGAATCATATGCATGTTCTAACTCTGAATCATAAACTGACAAGAGGAAAGACAGACGGATGTAGATTATCAATGCAAAGCCTAGTTCCATCATTGCCATCACCAAGATCCATAAGGATGAGCTTGAATATCGAGAGGAGAGGGAGCGACTCTTCCACTCACGAATGTGGGTGAAAGGTTCTCTGATGTAATTCCTGGTCAACATGGGGAGCCAAAATAACCTCATTTCAACATAGGTCGTGAAGAGGTTGGGCCTACCGACGACACCACACCTGCAGTCATTCACCATAGGGTGGCTTCACCAAGGGTGATATTTTCGCACCAGCCAACAGTGTCGCCTTCCCTACAACATCAAGCCCTTCACAGATGAGGTACTGTGTGATGTTTCTCCTCTTGAAGTTTGTGATGTATTATTAGGCCAACCATACTTTTGGAAGCAACATGTTGTGTATGAGTCTAAGCCTCACACTATTATTATTGCTTTGGGCAATACATTGTACAACATACTATAGGTAGCATCGCCTACCACCATTTCTTTGATCACTGTGAATCAATCCAGTAAGATCATTTCCCATACCGGGAAATTTGTTTTCTTTATCATTTTCTCTCAGGGAAAGAATAATATTGTGGCCACGGCCTCTAGACAAGGCTCCTCCCCATGGTAGCAGCAAATGGACAAGGTTGTGGAGTATAGGGACATCTTCACCTCACCCACAAGGGTACCTCTACACTGTCAGGTTAAGAACTCCATCGATCTGACCTCAGATGTACCGCTACGCAGTGGACAGATCTATTGACACTTTTTCTGGAGAATGCTGAAATCAAGAGGCAAATTTAGGAGTTGTTTCCAAAAGGGAACACCAGGCTAAGTTCGTCACCCTGTGGGAGCTTGATCGTGTTGGTACAAAATAAGGACAGGACCTAGAGACTTTGTATTAACTATCGAGCACTGAACAAGATCATTTTCCAAAATAGGTATCCAATCCCATGGATTGATGACTTTCTGGACCAACTCAAGGGGGCCAAATATATCAGAAATTTGAATTACAGTCCAGTTATCACCAGGTATCAATAGAACCCTTTGATGTGTGGAAGACTGCTTTCAAATCCAAGGAGGGCCTTTTTCAGAATGATTTCCATCAAAAATGGCCCACATGCCTACAACAGTTACATTTGAACAGTAAGTATAAGAAGGGCAAAACCAAAAATGTTGCACATTACCTCAGTGGATTGTCGGTCATGGCACTAACCATTGTGCTTGACTCTTGTGGGCATGAGACTGCAAGGTGCCCACAATTTTACAACAGTGATCCAGAATTTGACAACACATACCAAACGCTCATGGAAGGCAAGCAGGTTCCAAATTTTCACCTCCAGGGCGCACTGCTATGCCACTTGGGACAGCTCTATGTTCCTTCAAGCAAGCATGTTAGGATGATTTGGGAGTCCCACTATAGTCGGGTCGTTAAACATTTCGGGGTAGAGCAAATAGTGGTAGTGCTACAAAAGTATTTTTATTGGCTGAACCTTCGACAAGATGCTGGAAAATACATCAGATCCTGCACTTCCTGCACCATTTACAAACTGATCATCAAGAATAAAATCCTATATACTCTTATTCCTATTCCTAGTCCACCTTGGGGATCCATCTCCATGTATTACATGTCAAGCCTTCCTTCTACTAAGCATGCCAAAGGACTATGTTTTTGTGTTCATCAACAGATACTCTAAGATGGCCATTTTGGTGGCCTGCAAGTAGGAAAATATACTACTAAGATCTTCTTTGAATGAGTGTGGGTACTGTTAGCACTCTAGGAAACTCTCCTAGGTTGTAAATCGAAGATGCCTGGTAACAGATAATCTTCAGTATTGTTCTCTGAACTACTGGAAGAGATGATGGTTTGGATCAAGTTAGATAACCATTTCAGCTCTATTCTCACTCAAGACATGCATGAAAAACCCCAAAAACACAAGGCTTTAGACCGCTAATGCTCAATAGTTTGTAGATTTAATGGATAGATGTAGAATACTGACTATGCTAGTAGATTGCATACATGAACATATATGAATGGATAGCTACAGGCAACAACTGAACTTACTGACTATACTAGCATATGCATATATAATCACACATATAAATGGCTAGCTACAGGTAGAAAAGAAGCTTGCAAATCTAATATATCAAAGCAGAGATAAGATGACAGTTATTTGGCCTTAAACACAAAGAAAACCTGAACAAATTGTTCAAGTGCAAGCATAGAATAGAAGAGAAATGGACATTGAACATAGAATAGCAAAAGAAGCTTGCATTACTAAAGGCTGAAGATGAGAAGCTTGAAGGAATAGAGGAGGAATAATCTCCAAAAGTTGAACCTCTGTTACATCTAGTTTTCTGCTTTTTATAGGCCCTTTACAATGGTCCTGAGCCTTTTGAGGCTTCAAGTGTCTTAATCTATCACTCTGTCTTGTTTAACCATTTGATCCCCAAAATAGGATGCATGATTCGTAGGTTTCGTCCTCTGACAGAAGACTAACCATATTCAGATATTTTGGGCAGCTTGTTGTGATGCCTGGGAGCTCTCTCGTGCTAGAGATGCCCCATAATGTTTTTCCATATGGCTGTTGTAGTGGCCGGACCGTCGATGCTCCATGATCTCATTTGATTCGGGTTACAACGTGTTGTGGCACCTCTCTTTCCCTTTCCGGGATCTATCTGTTGGCCACTGTATCCCAGCCGAATCCCTCTTCTGGCATGTAAACATTTCTGCACAATGCTTCTAAGGATAGCTGGCCCCCTGATCTTGCAAATGGAGTGGCTATCGAGCCTATGAAATCCCTACAACGGTCCCTTTCAAAGGACAACCATGACTGTTTTCTATTTCATACATAAAACGTTGCACTTTTGTAAATCCCGCCCTTCTCTGTTCTTTTCAGAGCTTAAAATTCCTTAAACATGGCCTACTCTCTCATCAGTTCTGCCCCCTGGGTCGTTGTCATCTATCGCAGCCGGCCTGGTCCCTTTGTTCCCCTTGTATTTTGAAATACTTAAAAATATGGGAAATACATGAAAATTGACCTCCCTCCATAATTCAAATCTTATGGATTTCATTCCCAAACCCTTTTGGGTCCGGGACTCATCGCAATCAGTGTTACCACCTGTATAGAGGCCTTTCTCCTTCACAATATTCTAGAGTGATCTTGCGATCTGATCACAATCACATATCGCTCCAGCCAACACTCTTCATATAATGTGACATATATTCCTGCCGATTGCAAACCTGCGATGCGATGTGGGCCCCCCGACCCTTGGTAATGTTCCACTGCGATGTAGTGATGCGATGCGATCAAAATCGCTGATCACTCAACACTGGGGCTTTATAGATTAAGCTCTCCACCACTACGACTACCGATGTCACTCACTAATTAACTGTCCCTTCAGCTTGGCCGATTGTGATTTAGCTCGTTAGATCTGGGTCATTGATCAGCCAGATCTAATGGCGGCTGTGCGTTGCTCTATTCGTGCCTACAATATTATGTTTTTTCACTGTTTTGGATTATTTTAGCCTCCCGATAGTGTATTTCCACCCTCCTGAGGGCTTTTAGCATATGATTGTTTTGATCTTTGGAGGGTCTTAATCAACTCTTGAAGACTTCAGGAGTGTTTTGGATCCATTTCTGGCTCCTTCAGGGGATGAAATCCTCCCTGTGAGGTTTCAAGAATCACAGAGTAATGCCTTTCCTGTAAAATAAAATTAAATCTTCCCCCTAGTGTTCCATTGGGCATGGAGTCTTTTTAGCATAAACATAAAAACTAAAAGAAAAACCTATGTACAATAATAAGGTTTTAAGGCCTTGAATGAAATAGAGTTTCAGGAACCGCCCGTTTACCGGGCTACCAAAAGTGTCTCCTCCTTCCAAATTGTGTAGGATGAATGTATTGTTGTGCTGAACTTGAGCGATGACAAAAGGACTTGTCCATAAGGAGTCAAAATTTCCATGATTACCTTTGTTTTCCTTCAATGCATCCCATTTGAGCACCCAATCACCAACTTGGAACTTGTCCACTTTTGCCTTCCTGTCAAACGTTTCTTTGATCTTCTTCTGATGGACTTGTGACTTCTCAACCAGCTGCTCTCTGATCTATTGTAATTCAACTAGGTTATTCATTCTTCTTACCATGTCATTTTCTTCATCTTGTTCTTCTTGCAAGAACTTAGCCATAGGGAGGATCAACTAGATAGGGAAAATAGCATCAACGCCATAAACTAGTTTAAATGGAGAGTTCCCTATGGACTTTTTGATGGAAACTCTGTCAGCCCATAGTGCAAACTTCAACTTGGAATCCCAACTCTTTTTGTTGTCTTCTAACAGTTTTTTGATTATCCTTACCAAACTCTTGTTAGATGATTCTGCCAGGCCATTTCCTTGAGGATAAGTAATGCCCATGGATTCAGCCATGTCCATGAATTCCTTTGCCTTAAAAGTTGCTGCATTATCAGTGACTAGTTTGGTTGGGCAACAAAATCTAGTGAAAATATTCTCATTCAAGAACTTTATGACAACTTGATGATTGGCATTCTTAGTGGGTATAGCCTCAATCCACTTGGTGAAATAATCAGTGGCTACTAAGATCCATTTGTGTTGGCCACTGGAATGTGGGTTAATCTCACCTATAAAGTCCAAGCCCCACTGTTAGAAGGGACCACTGACTTGTATTGGCTTCAAAGGTAGAGATTTTAGCTGTTGTCTTCCTGCAAACCTCTAGCACTTGTCACAAGATTTTACAAAAGAAAACACATCAGAGAACATCGTAGGCCAATAATACCCAGCCCTCAAGATTTTGTGAGCTGTGGTTTTCCAATAATGATGCCCACCACAGATGCTAGAATGGAACTGGTGTATGACCTCTACAGATTGTTCTTTATCTAGACACCTCAAGAGGATTCCTGATGGGTGTTTCCAGTAAAGCAGATTTTTGTCAATGTAGAATTTGGCTAATCTGAGTCTAGTGGTACGAGCTTGACTTGAACTAAGCCCTGGAGGAACTTCCAACTTCTACAAGAAATGAACTATGTTGGAATACCATTCACATGTGGCTAGATTCTCATCCAAGGACTGATTTTGATTTTGCTCTTCTGATGCTCCCTTTGTTCGCTCATCATCTGAATTTAGACCCATGAAGTTTATGTCTACCAAGCTGCAATTTTCTTCGGCCATGAGCTTGACCAAGCCCTGGCCTTTGACAAGCTTAGTGGGCTTCACATCTATGCCGAATTCTATGAATTTTGCAATCCATTTTTCCCTCTTTCCATCAATATCTGGTTGAGTTAAAACATCTTTCACTAAGGCCGAGGGCACATATGCAATTACTTTGGAATGCAGAATATAAATCCTGAATGCTTTCAAAGATTTTATGAGAGAATAATCTTGTTTCTCAATAAGGTCATACCTTATTTTAGCATCCCTTAGAGTTTTGCTGAAAAATGCCACGGGGTGATCTATGCCTCCATCATTTTTCTGCAACAAAACTGATGCTAGTGTATTGTAAGAGGAAAAAGAGAAGATACAAAACTCCTTAGTGTAATCTAAGCTGATTAGAGTGGAAGTTTCCATGATAGCTTGCTTGATGGCCTCAAAAGATCTTCTTGAAGCATCTGTCCATTTTATTTCTGCTCCTTTCTTTAGCATGGAAGTGATGTGCTTTACAAGCTCTGTAAAGTTTGGAATGACCCCCCTTACAAAGTTAATCTTACCCAGGAAGGATTGAATGTCCCTTTTTGACCTTGGGATGGACAATGTCTAAATGGCTTGAACCCTGGCTGGATCAATCTTCACACCTTCACCAAAAACAATATGTCCCAAAAGTTTTCCTTCTTCTAGAGCAAATTGTGACTTCTTTGGGTTGACTAAAATTCGAAACTGTCTACACTGTAGGAAGACCTTCTTCAAATGCTATAAATGGTCTTTGTGGCTACTAGAGAAGACCGTTATGTCATCAAGAAAAATAAGGACAAACTTGTCCTTCTCTCCCACAAAGGCTATGTCCATGGCCCTCTGGAAAGTAGCCCCAGCATTCATCAGTCTGAAAGGCATCTTTGAGTACATGAAAGTGCCCGAAGGAGTAGTGAAGGCAGTCTTTTCCTGATCTTCAGGGTGTACAACAATCTAATTGTAACCTAAAAATCCATCTAAGAAAGACATGACTCTAGCCTCTGAAACCTTTTGTAGCAAGTGTTCCATCTTGGGCAGGGGATAGTTATCTTTTTTAGAGCACTTTTTCAGATTTTTGAAGTCAACGCAAAGCCTGATTTCTCCATTTTTCTTCCTTACCACCACCAGGTTGGTTATCCACTTCGAATACCTTAGGGGAATTATGATTTTGGCATCCAACAACTTCTTGATTTCTTTCTCGATCAAAGGCAGTAAGAGAGGGCTGACAGGTCTTAATTTCTGCTTAAAAGGGGTGGTGTTCTTTTCTAGTGGGATCCTATGCTGAATAATGTCTAGGTCATACATTTTCAGATCGTTGTATTCCCAAGAAAAAATAGCAGTGAATTGCTTCATGAGGGTGCAATACTCGGAATTCTAGGCAGAAGACAAATGAGTAGACATTGATGAATTTCAGATGGTTTGGGCTCCCTATATTATGTTGTAAAACAGCAGACTCCTTCTCTATTTTTGCCGATTTGTAGGGCACGTCATTATGGTCGAAAAGCTTCTCTAGAGGCACCAATCCCTTTGGTGTGTGATTATTGGGTAGCTGGATGATGCTTTCTCGGCCGAATTCACTTTTTAGCTTGGACTAGCTGAATTCTTCCATGTTTTGATTTTCTTGGTCGATGTGAATTTTAGCAAATTCCTCAACGACTCGTAAAAACCTATTAATTTCCTCATTGTCTTCAAAAACTCTCCAATATTTGACATTGTCTGGCAAGGACAGTCTGTATTTTACCTGATCTTCATATGTCAATTTAGGAGGCAAAGGAGGAACAAATGTGCTAGCAGAGATAGCAAGGGAATCGGCAAGTTGGTTCTTCATTCTTGGAATATAGGAAATGCTGAAATCTTTGAAAGAATATTTGAGCCTCCATACCTCATCCCTGTATGCTTTCAGCCTTGGATGCTTTGCTTGGAACATTTTATTTACCTGCTGAATGATGAGGTCTGCATCTCCAAACACTTGCAGGATTTTGATACCCATTTCTTTAGTAGCGCTTAAGCCCAGAATCAAAGCTTCATACTCTGCTATGTTGTTTGTGACCTGAAAGGTTAATTTGAAAGACAAATGAATGTATTCCTATGTTGGGGACACAAGGACTACACCTGCCCCTGCAGCTTCTTTGGAGCAAGCCCCATCAAAGAACATACCCCAAATCTGTGGGTTTCCATCCCGCGTGATCCGACTAACTGGTTTCTTGAGTTGCGTGGAGGCCAACTGAGATTCTTCGATGTGAAGAATACATGCTCCAAAATCTGTATCCATGGCATAGATGGGATGATTCTTAGGGTTCTTCTCATCACTAATGATATAAGCCAATTGCGCCTCTCTGTATAATCTCTTGCTTTCACCTCCAAAAACTGGGATAGTAGCATAGGGCAGATCATTTTATAACGATCCACCTAGTCTCTTG
This sequence comes from Pinus tabuliformis, assembly GCA_031772625.1. NCBI lineage: Eukaryota > Viridiplantae > Streptophyta > Pinopsida > Pinales > Pinaceae > Pinus > Pinus tabuliformis. The sequence goes on from CM062804.1 coordinate 12,465,638, forward strand.
ATCCATCCTCTGGAAAGTGTTGAAGCCTCAAAAATCGGGTCGACAACAAGGGGGATACCCGCCCAGTCCGGACCTTGGTTGGCAGCTCCTTATCCGTTTGGTATAGCGGGTCCGACTGGGGATAATGGGACCAGTTTCCCAATCTATGAGTGTGTGTGTGTAGAATTTGATGTTGCTGATCTAACAGTTCCTAATTAAGATTTTCTAATTCTAACTTTAATCTAATTCTATGCTATTGTAATCTAATAAACAACACATCTAAGTCTATACTAACTTGGGATGTAATTCTTGTATTATGTGATCTAAAAAGATTTCAAATAACAACTGGTAATAAAGATCATTCAACGATTATAAGAAAGGAAATCAATAAGGATGAACCACTTCGCATAAGAAATTAGACGAAACAGTTGTGAAAAACATATCGCATAATGAGCTATTCATACATTAAGCATAAATAAATATCTATCACCGTACAAAAGTGCCAAATGATAACTCAGGCATTCATGCAATAATACATAAACAACTAAAAACTGTATATCACTTTAACACATAAGCAGCAATGGTCAAGAGATAAAAGTACCATTTATGACTAGTCCTACTCATAAGCTTCAAGCGACAATGATTTATCTCTCCTTGCTCTAACATCCACTAAGAGTACAGAAGTGCAACATCAGTAGCAGATATCAAATGCAAACTTCAACAAAACTTGATCCATTCATTCACCAAAACCTCCTCTGAGGGTGCAAAAGTGCATGTTCTGAGGACAAGTTTTTGATAAATTTTTGGACCCTTCTCTAAATGCATGAGAAGGGTTTAAATACTACTAACTAACTAACTTAATTACACAGATTCAGGATACGGTTTAAATGACAGCCCTTTTTCTAAGTAAAAATAAAACAAAACTATTTCTAAAAATTAAATCTAATATCTAACTATTTCTGCATTTGCTCCTTAATGTTGCAAGCATTCAGTATTTGCCTGGGTAGAGTCGGCTGACTGTCTTCTGCTTTTGGTTGAGCTAAGCAAACAAAAATGGTAAGAGCTGGCATCATCTTTTCAGCAAAATCAATGATATACTCGAGAGTCATCTTCTAACTATGTGGCTTCACCGCGTATGCCCAGTAATAATCCAAGTTCAACTTGGTTAACCCTTGAATCGCTTCTGCCTTTTCTTTAGCTTTCTATTTCCAGTTTGTTCTTTACCATTGCTTTCTTGCATTTTTCGGGCTTACAGGTGACTGAGCAGTTAGAGGCTTTGCTTTTTGAGAAATTTTCTCAGCGATGCACGCATCAAAAACTGCCTCCGTTCTTTGATCCGGGCTTCTCTAATGCATTTTTCTCCTTTTGTGCCTTTTTCTTCACTGGGTATAAAGCTTCAAAATTTGTAAAAATAATGCTTTCGTGAGCTCTTGACCTTGAGCATTAAACTGCCTATTGATATCAGCATCGTTCAATACTCATTCAACCATGGCTGTAAATGAAAGATCTATAATGGATGGCTTAGCAACGTTTTGTGAATCTGCGGCTCAGTTGCATGTGGGCTTCTTTTCTCTGTCTTTGAACATTGGAGTCTTACCCTTTTTCCTCATAGCTTCCTACACATTGCTTTGTGTAACTTTTGTTTTTCGTTCCTGCAGTTCACAAGTGAGGAGAGAGTAATGATAATAAAAATCGACAGGAAAGCTTTAAATGCTACGGATATGCAAAAACATGCCACCTGACGTAAACTAGCTCTTCGAACAACACAAAACCATATTTTATTAACAACTGGCATATAATTCATTAATTATCATTAAAGCGCGTATCCAGTTCTTGGTTTATGGAAAATGTTTTCTTGAATGTTGAGCCGGGAAAATTTGCGATGGAATGTTTCTGCAATCTGCATCGTAGTATCGCATTTCGATGTATCGCATTACCGCAATTTCATCGTGCTGTGCTATCACAAGGTTGCTTGATCGCGCTATCGCAAGATCGTGGAACGCAATATCGCAATATCGCAAAATCGCAGATCGCTGTAATCGTTAAATTGTTATGTGTTTTTCATGCAATTTTGCGATATGCGATATGCGATATCGCATATCGGCGATTTTTTAAGGTTTTCCAATGTGAGTTTTTATTAATGCATGTGATGTGATGGAGTTCGCGTCGCAATCTCGCAGTTTATCATTTTTACTCATAAGGAAATGTCCTATCCTTCTTTGTGCGATGCGATGTTTCTTAAGGAGTAACATATATGAGCACTAATTGATTTTTTGAATTTTTTGACTAAGGGTCCCCACTTACCTAGTGTTATTGCTAATACTAAATAAAGAGGGGGGTTGTTGGTGGCCACAACAGAAAGTAACATGCCAAACTTGGGTGGTACATCTGCTACCACAATATCCATCATCATGCTTTTCATGGGCAGCTGATACAAAGTGATGGCTAGGGCCTTGATTAATCCTAGACATTTCACTTTTCTAGAGTCAAAAGAGAACAGGTCATGATAAGGCTTGGTAATGTCTAGACCTAGCTCATCCATAATAGCCTTGAGTATTAGGTTATGGTTGGCTCCGGTGTCCAAAAGGCAGTTGTGAAGGATTTTATCATGAATAGTCAGAGAGACATAGAATGATGGGGAGCTATCTTCACAGTTTTCAATCATTGGGCTGAGGATAATAGCTGGCTTGTCATCTTGCAGATTTACACAATCATTGGAGGCTTGGATGGCTTTAGGCTCGAGAGCCTCGAGGATGGATCTTTTGAAGGACTCATTTTTCACTAATTCCATCAGAGGCATAGGATTTCTTAGCTTCTGAATTTCTGATTGAAAACTGAAAGGGGAAGGAGACTTGTCAAGGCCTCTTACCTCATGAGCTGGAGCTTTGAGGGTGATGGGATCAACTACCGGTTGTTTCTACTTATTAGCTTGTTGTAATGTAGGGGCAGCAGCTCTTTGAACAGGAGTTTCCTTGGCATTATTCATCTTTGACCGCAGATTATATCTGCGCTGATCTTCAGTTTGTAGGATAGCTTCATCATCCCATTCCTGGCTGATCTGGTCATTGCATAATGACTTTTCATATGCAGCTGAGGTCAAAAAGGAAGCATTGCCTTTGTCTTCTAGACAATGAATCTCATCATCTTCTTCAAACTACTCTTCTTCCATGACTGCATTCTGAAAAGGAGCCTTCACCCTTTGGTCTTCATTTGCAATTTTGTTTCTTTGAAAAATCTGCGACTTCTCATTCATTCTTCTATATGGATTTGGATTTGGGTTTCTTAGGGCAAAGGTATCAGGCATTCTTCCTTTCCCCGGTTGTTGTTCAACCTTTAGTTTAGAGATTTCATAGGCTAATGACTCGATCATTTTGGTCATTTTCTCTATCTTAGGATCGGAGGATGATGAAGACTCGCCCCTCTATCTTCTTCTATCAACATTTCCCTTGAGCTTCTCTGCCGCCATGATGTTTGATTCTACTTCCAAGGCTGCATCCTGCATGTCATCCAAAGTGGCACATCACCTCTCTCTCAACAGTAGGTAGAAGTCAGAATCAAAAGCATTAGCATAGGTGAGTTTAGCAGAAGTAGTAGTGGGCTTTACTTCAGCTGGTATCTTGCTGTACATGCAGTTAAATCTCTTATTAAAATCGGACAACAGCTCCCCATTTTCCCTCTTCAAGTTTCCAAACTCAATGTGGTAGTAGAGGAGATCCTTCTTATCCCCCCAATGTTTTAGGAATGCATCATCTAAGGCTTCAATATCTACTATAGATCTTGGGGCTAGTTCTCTGAACCATTTTCTAGCTTCTCCATCTAAACTTTGGACAAAGACTCTCATCCAGACATCATCTTCGCTAATGTCTAGATTATCGGCATAGCTGTAGAATGACTCAAGATGTTCTTCAATAGTAACTCCTTCAGTCCCTGTGAAATTAGGCCTATATTTCTGATATTCTCCAGTAGGCATGGCATTCAAAGGAGTGGGGAGTATTACAGGTCCATACCTAGCAGCTATGATTCTTTCCATTTTGGTAGGTGCTTGTGGACCTGCCATAGCTGTGGTGACTAAAAGAGTACTAGAAGTCTAAATGACATAAGGCTGAGGAGTGACTGATGAGACCAAAGGAGTATGATGGATAGGAGGTGAGGTTTCCTTTGGGCTTAAAGAAAAAGGAGAACCTAAAGAATAAGGAGCTTTATGAATTTCTGAGAGTTTTTCTTCACTGCTAGTATTAGAATCTGTACTCTCAACATGTATTTGTTCTATTGCAGGATTTTCTTGAAGAGATATAGAACATTGTTTAGGTTTACTTGAACCTGATGCTCCTTTCTGCAATACTTTCTTCTCTTTGATGGTCTTTTCAGGGTCAGGTACTGGGTCAGCTTGTGATTTCTAAGGATTTCTCTGAGTATGCCTCACAAACTGAGCCAGAATTATGAAGTGGAGTCGCCAAGAGGTTCGGTCTCCAGTAGAGTCGCCAGATAGATGATTACAATCAAAATGTGCCCAGACTTTGTCTATCATCAAAGCTGGATCTATGTCGTTTCTCAGGGAAGCTGAGCTTCAGTTTCCTCTCCCCGGCAACAGTGCCAATTATGATAGCACTCCAGGAAACTCTCCTAGGTTGTAAATCAGAGATGCCTGGTAACATATAATCTTTAGTATTATTTTCTAAACTACTGGAAGAGATGATGGTTTGGATCAAGTCAGATAACCATTTTAGCTCTATTCTCACTCAAGACATGCATGAACACCCACAACAACACAAGGCTTTAGACTGCTAATTCTCAATAGATTGTAGATTTAATGGATAGATGGAGAATACTGACTATGCCAGCAGATTGCATACATGAAAATATATGAATGGCTAGCTACAGGCAGCAAATGAACTTACTGACTATATTGGCAGATGCATATATAATCACACATATAAATGGCTAGCTACAGGCACAAAGAAGCTTGCAAATATAATATATCGAAGCTGAGATCAGATGACAGTTATCTGGCCTTAAACACAAAGAAAACCTGAAAAAATTGTTCAAGTGCAAGCATAGAACAGAAGAGAAATGGACATTAAACATATAACAGCAAAAGAAGCTTGTATTACTAAAGACTGCAGATGAGAAGCTTGAAGGAATAGAGAAGGAATAGTCTCCAAAAGTTGAACCTTTGTTACATCTAGTTTTCTACCTTTTATAGGCCCTTTACAATGGTCCTGAGCCTTTTGAGGCTTCAGGTGTCTTAATCTATCCCTTTGTATTGTTTAACCATTTGATTCCCTCAATAAGCAGCATCATTCGTAGGTTTTGTCTTCTGAGAGAAGACTAACGATGTTCAGATATTTTGGGCAGCTTGTTGTGATGCCTGGGAGCTCTCTCATGCCAGATATGCCCCATAATGTTTGTTAAGATGGCTGTTGCAGTGGCCAGGCCGTCGATGCTCCATGATCTCGTTTGATTCGTGTTGCAGCATGCTGTGGCCCCTCTCTTTCCCTTTCCGGGATCTGTCCATCGGTCGCTGTATCCCAGCCGAATCCCTCTTCTGGCATGTAAACATTTCTACACAATGCTTCTAAGGATGGCTGGCCCCCTGACCTTGCAAATGGAGTGGCTATCGGGCCTATGAAATCCCTGCAATAGTCCCTTTCAAAGGACAACCATGACTGTTTTCTATTTCATACATAAAACGCTGCACTTGTGTAAATCCCACCCTTCTCTGTTCTTTTCGAACCTCAAAATTCCTTAAACATGCCCTACTCTCTCATCGGTTCTGCCCCCTGGGTCGCTGTCATCTATCACAGCTGGCCTAGTCCCTTTGTTCCCCTTGTATTTTGAAATACTTAAAAATATAGGAAATACATGAAAGATGGCCTCCCTCCAGACTTCAAATCTTATGGATTTCAATCAGCATTACCACATATATAGAGGCCCTACTCCTTCGCAATATTCCAATGCGATCTTACGATATGATCGCAATCGCATATCACTCCAGCCAACGGTCTTCATATAACGCGATATATGTTCCTGTCGATTGCGAACCTGTGATGCGATGTGGGCCCCCCAACCCTTGGTAATGTTCCGCTGTGATGTAGCGATGTGATCTGATCGCAATCGATGATCGCTCAACACCGGGGCTTTATAGATTATGCTCTCCACCGCCGCGACTGCCGATGTGACTCGCTAATTAACTGCCCCTTTAGCTTGGCCAATTGCGATTTAGCTTGTTAGATCTAGACCATTGATCAACCAGATCTAACGGTAGCTGTGCGTTGCTCTATGCGTGCTTGCAATATTTTGTTTTCACTGTTTTGGAGAATTTTAGCCTCCCGATAGCGTATTTTCGCCCTCCTGAGGGATTTTAGCATATGATTGTTTCGATCTTGGGAAGGTCTTAATCAACTCTTGAAGACTTCAGGAGTGTTTTGGATCCATTTTTTGGGCCAAATTCCAACAAGGCTAATAGGTACACTTTGGGAACCCATAGTCCATTATCTCAAATTGGGACAACAAGTTCCTAAGTACACTTTGGTCAAGTCTCTAGTTGATGTTGGATACCAAGCTCACTAATTCCATGACTTTCCACCCCCAAACTAATGGAAAAAAGAGGTCGTCAACAGGATGATCGTACACATTCTACTCGTGTACAACTTGAAGCATCCACGCACATGGGATGAAATCCTCCCCTATGTCCATTACAGCTTCAATAGAGCTCTCCATAGCTCAACTATCCACATCCTTTTTCAGGTGGGATTTGGATTCGAGCCACTATGTCCCATTGATGTGGTGATACCATTTGCAAATACTCAGGTAGATTCGACCCATGCCCAGTTTGAATCTAACAAGGCTAACAACTTCATTGAGCGCATTCAACACATCCGCCAGCAGGTTCACGACATCTTGGAGATGTTCAATGCCAATTACAAGAAGCAACATGATCAACATCGGGTGCCACATAAGTTTCTAGTGGGTGACTAAGTTTGGTTTCATTTGCAGAAAAAATGCCTTATCGGAGCCCATCGAAAGCTCAGAACACTCCAATATGGGCCTTACGCCATTACCAGGGTTGTGGGAGATAGTGCTTTTGAGCTCAACATTCCCCCATTCCTTGGCCCGCAACCAATTTTCAATGTGGACGACCTTCAATCGTACTTTCCACCATTACTAGACACATCAAACATTGCAGTACAACTCACACCAATAGAATTAAACCCATATTGCATAGAACAACACACAACTGATTAGATCATGGACACATAGATTAGGAACACTCGTGAACAAAATATTCAATCATATCGATTTTTCAAATATGGCCAACTCCTGCACCAAGGCAAGTGGCTCACCTAGGACAAAGTTAGCACGAAATTTCCCCATCTCATGGAGGCACTCAATGCAATGGGGACCATTCCTTCCTAAGGGGAGAGAACTGATCCAGGTGGATATTGGTGGCCACCTGCCTATTCCACTTGGACCCCCACCATTGTTTCTTTCAGTTTTTCTGTTTCCTTAATTGTAGCACAATTTACTATTTTTGGCATTTTTTCAGGCCCTCAACTTCTAGAGCCGTTTTGAGGCCCTAAGCGGCATTTTTTTGGAAAATATACAAACATATAATTACATTATAGTCAAAATTTATCATCCACGAATATATCTTTCTAACGAGGTATCGTGCGTGTCAAACGAAGATCTTATGCTAAAGTTACGACCCCAGGAGGTTGATGTACCAATTTACTGTTGGAAATACTGGGTGGGGGTGGGGGTGAATCAATATTCCTTTCAATTAGTATTATTATTAATCTTTCATAGCATTAGTTAATCTTCAATTATTATCAGTGTTTGTACGATGATAGAAGTAAACAAAAGGAAAACAAATGCACATAGTTTTTAATGTGGAAACCCCCTCCAGGACAAAAACCACCTGAACACTTTTCTAATAATTCTTTAATATTCAACTCCAATTGAAAAGAAAGCTCCAACTTCCTAGAATTTATAAAATCATTCTTCTCCAGTTCCCACTGGATGGATGCTCCAACGCCCGAGATTCTTCAGTAGTTAACTGAGCGGATGCCCCAACGCCCAATGAGCTACAACTCACCCTAGCACCACCCTACCACCTTGAAGTTTTCACAAGATTGAACCTATTGGTGATTTCATGCACCATCATAGCATCACCCTACCACCGTATAGAAGAATAAAAGAAGAATGGATTCCTGTATGAGGGAAAATGGTCCACTTTACAATGATATAGAATGATGTAGAAGAAGAAGAAGACACACTAAACCATAACCCCAACTATGACACAACTACCTAATGATGGTCCTAGACCTCCCAGCATTGCCTCTTCAACTCTTGGCAAATAGACACTTGTACAACTTTTACAATGATGCTTTTACAATGACTCTGTACAATGATACTTTTACAATGACTATATCTAGTGCTGCCCACTTGAAGACTTCATGTGATGAACTTCTTGCTGCTGTTCTACACCTTGATTGCTGCTCTTTTCATGCTACCCTTTTTCACTCTTCAAAACATTAGATTATGCATTGAGTCTTCTCTTGATGAATATATAATACTTGCAAAAAGTCTTCAAGGAAATACCCATGACATGATAATAGCAAAACTTACCTCATCCTACAGAGCATATTTCAGTGCTAAACAAAAAAAAAAAAAATAGAATATAAAGAACCTAATGCAATTAAGAGATGAACATTCATATACAGAAGATACTTACCTGGAGCTTACCTCTGCTACATCATTTTGCTACACCTTGCTTTTTGCTGCCCTAGAAAGTCTAGTCCTTTGCACCCATTGACAACACTTGATCTACTTTTTTTTGTTTTGCCTTCTAGGAGCACGATATTGAATTTGATGTATCTCTGTGATTTCAGATCCCCAATATGTGATCTTCAGTCCTATAGTAGCCTTCTGATTCTTTCAAATGCCACAGGTCTGACCTGATTTGGATTCTTCAAGGCAAAGTTATGCCCAATCTCTCACAATGACCTAATTATGGACTAGTTCAGTAGAGCAAACTTGTATGGCGTTCCACGGGTCACCATTTCCTCCTTTGGCTCTGAAACTGATACAAAAAAAACCAGAGTCTGTGCACTATCCACCACTTTTTACAGAATTCCAATCTGCTTCTCAGAGAGAGATTTATGACGATTTTCCCAAGGTCACCTCTTTGAGATGAAATTCGGGAGCCTGCAAAAACCCTAATGTCCACAGATCATATCTCCAAAAGTATAGCGAACCAAGATATGAAATTTGGTCAAGGCATTCATTAGGATTTTGACTCAAATGGGTTTTAGTTTTAGTATATAAGACTTCATATAAATAAATATATATTCCACAATCACTACTTTTGGAGGATATATGAGATTTCTTTTTATAGAGTTGAGAGGGGCTTCTATAGAGAATGTTGGAGGGATTTTAGGAGCTTAAAAAATTATTAATTATTGACTATTCAATGAAAAAAATAAATGATAAATTACATGCCACAACCCCATGGGGTTTTAGCCCACTAATTTTGGTTACTAACTTAAATCTTGAATAACTTACAAACCATGAGGAATTACGAGGAGAGTTATATATCAATAGAAAGATATTTTTGAGTAGAGTATTCATATAATGGTTATGAGATGAGAAACCATGAATGATGATTCCCAATGTGCCATCGAAGTTCAGGGTCATCCTTGGTGCTACTTGGGTTGACATCAATGACAACCTCAAATCACCTTTAGATCAACAATCACCCCCGTTGGCATTAATGGCAACACAAGTACTCCCCCTGCGATCAGGGCACCTCTTCCTACTGCCTTCTCTCCCCCTTTGACATCAATGGCAAAGGGTAACTCTCCTTGACACACAACCATCCTGCGGACATGTATACACTTCCACTCCCCCTTTATTTTCTGAATAAGGAAAATCTAATGAGAACTTAGGAGAATCCCAAGCTTTTAGGGAAGATATTCAAATTCTTCACGAGGTAAAGGTTTAGTGAAGATATCAGCGATTTTTTATTTTGTACCAACATATTCAAGTTTGATATTCTTTTCAGTGACTTGTTATCTAACAAAATGATATTTGATCGAAATGTGTTTTATTTTTAATGCATGATAGGTTTCTTGGAGATGCTGATGGCACTAATGTTATCACAGAAGATGGGAATAGGCTCACTGAATTGTACTTGAATATCTTGCAAAGTTTGTTTCATCCAAAGGACTAGAGTACAACAAGCTACCACCGCAATGTATTTTGCTTCCGTTGTAGATAATGAGATTGAGGTTTGATTTTTTCTCAACCATGATACAAGACAACCACCTATATGGAATGTTGCTCCACTAGTACTCTTACGATCATCAACACTTCTTGCCCAATCTGCATCTGTAAAGGCTTGAATAATGAGATTATTGTCCTTGGGATACCACAAGCCATATTCTGTTGTTCCCTTTATATATCAAAGAATTCTTTTGACAATAATAATACGTGATTCTTTTGGTGCTGCTTGGAATCTTGTTACTAGTCCAACTGCTTGCATAACATCTGGTTAGGAAGTTTTTACATATAGAAGACTACCAATCATAGATATGTACAACCTCTGATCCACTTCCTTAGATGAGTCATCTATGCTCAATTTGCAACCTGTTACCATTGGAGTAAGGATAGGTTTGCAATCTTCCATTCTGGAAATGAGAGAAAATGTTTCTTCAAAATTGATTCCTTCAACCTGTGCATATCCTTTGCAGACTAATCTTTCCTTGTTCCTGGTAACCTGTAATCCTTCAACTATTTTTCTCCCCCTGGACCTTTAATGAAACTACCATCTTGTTCAAACTACCTTCCTGTCAATCGTAGACTTGTGCCATATACTACTGCATAGACTCCTCCTATACAAACATTAAGGAGTCAACAAGCCAGATTGTTCAAAATAGTGAGTCACTTAATGGGCCACCTTGACTTGAGTCATTATCTGAAGCACCTACTAATTCCTCATGACCTTTTGCTTTTAAAAATCCTGAAATCATAACTGTTGAAACCTTGTTATCTGCTTTGTCTTCCTGTACCTATTTCCTTTTCCAGACCTTCTTATTCCTACAATATTGAGCCATGTGCCCATAGTTATGACACTTGAAGCATTAAATGTTGTCCATAGGTGATTTCATCTGATATCTACAACCGCGAGCGCTATGGCCATAGTTATGGCATTTGAAACATTCAATTTTTTACCCATCTAGCGCGTATTCTCTTTTGACAAAATCATCATGGAACCTGTCTCGTGATCCTCTAAACTTTCTTCTAGGGTTTTGCAAATAATGATTGTACCTGTCAAAAAATTCACAATCCCTAGCCATATGTCCATAGTTAGCACATAAAAAGCAATAACCATTAAATAAACAAACATACCTGGAATATTTTTCATTCTTCTTTGGGGGCGTTGTTGTAGTTTGTTGTGGTCTTTTGTTCTTGATTGCTTTGGTCTTATTCTTTAGAGTTGCAACATTCTTCTTTGGCTTTTCACTTTGATCAAATTCCTTCTTAGACTCATCCTGCGAAGTTGTGGAGCTTGTACTTTCATCAACTGGAGATTTACCATCTTTAATTGCCTTCATTTTTGCTTCTTATTTGTCTTATCTTGTAACTGTTCTTTTTGCGATCCCTTGAGTTTGTTGATCTCATCACAAGTTGCATCAAGTTCTTCTTGATTTTTAGAAATATCTTCTTAAAACCATATTTTCAAGATCTTCCTTCTTTTTTCTGCCTCCTCAACCTGTAGCTTGAGAAGAGTGGTCTTCTCTACTTCTCTGATGAGAACCTATATCTATTCCTTCTGCTTCTCATTTTCAATCATGAGCATGCTTTTTTCTATTGAAGATGTTTCTAATTCTTTTTTCTTTTGGTCAACAGTGGATATGTATCTTTGATCATATTACTTCCTTTCAATTTCTTCTTCCTGCATCTGTTGTGTGATCCTGCTAATCTCTGCAAATGTTGTGTCGAGTTCTTGTTTCTTCTATTGGACTTCTCTCTTGAGGTTTCATGCCATTGTATTATTGATTTCTTCCAATGCCCTTAAGTTGTTGGCATAGTTTTGGATAGTGTTTCCCTTCTTCACTTCCTTATGCAGCGAGACTATTTCGGCTTCTAATGCTTCCCTTTCTCAGTTGCTTTCTTCAAACTTATTTTGAAGTGACTCTTCAATAAATTTGTGTTCTTCAACGTCAATTTTGAGACCCTGAACTTGTTCTTCAAGAATATTGGAACGGATCTTCTTAGCCTTGAGCTATTTTATAAGCTTGATTTCCTCCTTGGAAAATTCTTCTATGGTCAACCCTTCTCCGTTGTTTGATACCTCTTGTTTATTGTGCTTGGCCATAAACAATACTCTCTCATTGGCTTCTTCTTCACTGTCATTGTCTTCATCGAATGATGAGCTATCTTTGACATTTGAGTCACATGCATATATATTCTCAAGCTTGTCCCATACATTTTTGGTGATTTTACAACCCAACACCTTATGATAAGCAGATTCAATATGTCCACTGATAATAATATTCTTTACTTTTGCATAATTTACCAGATTATTCTTACCTTGTTCATCCGTGGTTGGTGTAAAGCCATTTTGAATAGTGTCCCATAATTCATAACCTTGAACCAAGAGATAGACCTCCATTCTTCCTTTCCAGAGTGCATAATTATTTTCATTGAACGGAGGTACACCATTCTAGTTGTTAAACTGTTATTGAAGGAACCAAGCTCTGATACCAATTGTTGGAAATACTTGGGGGGGGGGGGGGGGGGGGGGGGGTGAATCAATATTCCTTTCAATTAGTATTATTATTAATCTTTCAGAGCATTAGTTAATCTTCAATTATTATCAGTGTTTGTACAATGATAGCAGTAAACAAAAGGAACAAAAATGAACACATTTTTTAAGGTGGAAACCCCCTCTAGGACAAAAACCACCTGAACACTTTTCTAATAATTCTTTAATATTCAACTCCAATTGAAAAGAAAGCTCCAACTTCCTAGAATCTAGAAAAGCATTCTTCTCCAGCTCCCACTAGATGGACGCTCCAATGCGTGAGATTCTTCAGTAGTCAACTGAATGGATGCCGCAGCACCCAATGAGATGCAACTCACCCTAGTACCACCCTACCACCCTGAATTTTTCATAGGCTTGAACCTACTGGTGACTTCATGCACCATCCTAGCACGACCCTACCACCCTATAGAAGAATAAAAGAAGAATGGACTCCCGTAAGAGGGAAAATGGTCCACTTTACAATGATATAGAATGATGTAGAAGAAGAAGACACACTAAACCATAACCCCAACTATGACACAACAACCTAATGATGATCCTAGACCTCCCAACACTGCCTCTTCAACTCTTGGCAGATAGACACTTGTACAATGTTTACAATGATGCTTTTGCAATGAATCTGTAAATGATACTTTTACAATGATTGTATGCAGTGCTACCCACTTGAAGACTTCATGTGGTGAACTTCTTGCTGCTGCTCTTGTCATGCTACCCTTTCTCACTCTTCAAAACATTATATTATGCATTGAGTCTTCTCTTGATGAATATATAATACCTGCAAAAAAGTCTTCAAGGAAATACTCATGACATGATAATAACAAAACTTACCTCATCCCGTAGAGAATATTTCAATGCTAAACAAAAACAACAAATTAGAATACAAAGAACCTAATGCAATTAAGAGATGAAAATGCATATACATAAGATACTTACCTGGAGCTTACCTCTACTGCACCTTGCTCTTTGCTGCCCTATAAAATTTGGTCCTTTGCACCCCTTAACAACAATTGATATAGTTTTTTTTCCTTCTAGGATCACGATATTGAATCTAATGTATCTGTGTGATTTCATATCCCCAATATGTAATCTTTAGTCCTATAGTATCCCTCTAAGTATTCTTTCCAATTCCATGGTTCTGACCCAAATTGGATTCTTCAAGGAAAAGTTATGCCCAATCTCTCACAATGACCTAATTATGGACTATTTTAGTGGAGCGAATTTATACGGTGTGCAACATGTCATTGTTTCCTTCTTCGGATCTGAAATTGAAAAACATAAAATTAAAGTTTGTGCACTATCTGCCTCTTTATACAGAATTCCAATCTGCTTCTTAGAGAGAGAGTTATGACGATTTTCCCAAGGTCACCTCTTTGAGATGAAATTCGGGAACCTGAAAAAACCCTAACTTCCACAGATCATATCGCTGAAAATATAACAAAACAAGATCTAAAATTTAGTCATGATGTGAATCAGGATTTTGGCTTAAATGGGTTTTAATTTCAGAATCTATGACTTCACAAAAATAGAGTTATAGCGAAAATTCCACGATCACTACTTTTGGAGGATATATGAGATTTCTTTTTATAGAGTTGAGAGGGGCTTCTATAGAGAATGTTGGATGGATTTTAGGAGCTTAAAAATTATTAATTATTACCTATTCAATGACAAAAATAAACAATAAATGTCATGCCACAACCCCATGGGTTTTTAGCCCACTAATTGGGGTTACTAACTTCAACCTTGAATAACTTACAAACCATGAGGAATTACAAGGAGAGCTATATACCGATAGAAAGATATTTTTGAGTAGAGTATTCCTATAATGGTTATAAGACGAGAAACCATGAATGATGATGCCTAATGTGCCATGGAAGTTCAGGGTCATCCTTGGTGTTGCGTGGGTTGACATCAATGCCAACCTCAAATCATCTTTAGATCAACATTTACCCCTATGGGGCCCATAGTTTTGGTGCTTCATCTCCTAGGGTTAGGTTTTTGGATGTTTAGGTTTTTCCATTGTTTCTCAATAATAAATAGGCCTCTGAGCATCCTTATAATGTAGTTCAAAGGCATGTAGATGCTACATCTCTTCTAAGATATAATCTACCATCGCATGAGCTAGTTTATTTCCATTTTTATATGTAAGCATATTTCAGTTCTTTGATGTTAATGAAATGAAGTTTTATTTTTGCGGCATCTCTGTGGTTATGTGTATATCTATACTTTGTTGTGTTCCTTCATAAGTCTGGATCATTAATATTACATAGGCACCTAGATGCAGAAGGCTACAACCTTTTATCATTCTCCAACACCCACCAAAAGAGAGCTCCAACCTCCTTATCTTGTTTACCGGTTCCTACCGGAAGGGAGCACCTACCCCTTGAACAAGTTTACCAGCTACCACTTGAAGGAATCTCTAACTCCCTCACTAAAATATCCAACCCTTAACACCTCTTGTGGTCCATAATATTTCATATTGAATCCACCTAACTCAAAACATCAAGACCTGTAGGCCACCTTTCATCATATTTTTATACTGGACCCACTTCCATCGTTAAGCCCAATACCAAGTAACAATTTTGAAACCAAATACTGAACCAATTGAATCATTGTATTACCATCAACCAATCACCAAATCTCAATCAATCATTGCAACAAGATCAAACCAATCGATAACAGATATAGACCATCATATAATGCACAACCATTCATCAATATACCAAACCATACATTGTTCAACATCACAAAAAACCAATTGTTGTCACTGCAAACCTTGATCAGGTATGCTTCAAAATGTATATGCTAATTTCCTAAAGCATGCCTCCATATATACTCACTTCTCTTGTATAAGACCTGTGTAAAGATATCAAATCACTGACAGCTGAATCTGAATCACTACATTACTGAACAACCATTGAATCATGTACTAAATAAATTACATATCACTAAGCCAATTATAGATCACCACACTGTAGAATCATCACTAATCAACATTCCATTCCATAACCAACTTAACTCAATAAATACTATCAAACATAAATCATCATGACAGATACGTCATCGAGAGACAAAAGCAATCAAAATAGAACTCTGATCAAATGACATCAACAAGCCATACTACAAAACCCTAATATATATATGTGACTTCCACAAAACATGTCAGTGTATGTACATGACTACCATGCATAACACTTGTGTACATATCTCAACTTATAGTATAAATTCGCAAAATTTATATGTGACCCTATAAAGATGGATTTGCGCATGTATGTGACTATTCAAAGGAAAATTGGTGTACAGGTATCAAATCACTAAATTATACTTTCGTTGCATAACACAACATCTTTCAAACCCAAATCTCAGCATTACACACTGTTACAGTGAGACATAATTATACCATCATCATAGATCTATCAAAACATAAATACATCAAGAAATACGTATTCATTTTAGATCTATCGGATACTATCCATCTCCACGCTCCCTAGTGCATCCATGTTTCAGATCAAATTACACATTAATAACTCATAACTTTCACACTTAACACTTTGATCTTCATCTCCTTATATAGATTTAGCCTTAGCCAATACCGTATGAAAATCCTTTAGTAATGTCATTGGTATTCTTTGGCAGGATCAAATATCTGTTGTTGCTTCCATTACTATAGGCCAATACCATGGTAAAGACCCTTGGTATTCAAGTTACCATGGTGTGGATTTTGTAAGTGACTTTCTCTCAGAAGACTTACATATGTACGTGATCTTGCTTCTCAAGACCCACATATACTTTCTCAAACTTTAACTTTACCATCCATCTGACTATGAACTGATATTTCTTTGTCCATATCACCTGTAGCATCTGTGTCACTCTTTATAACCATCTTGTTATCACAATGTTGATGTATTTATCAAGTAGCTTTCCATCAAGGACAACCCATTAGCCATAATTCCAACATATGTATGGTAGGCGTAAGGTTTAAAGTGTGGTAAGACTAAGTGAAACATCCATTGGGTGGTGGAATTAGGAACATGAAAATCAACAAAGATCTGAAAGATACTGGTTGCATGATCAATGACTGGAAAAGTCAAGGTAGACAATATTTTTTTAGATGTAAAATTTGTTGTTGTAGCTGAAGGTTGAAAGGAGAAAACAATCCACTGCAATTGTGCATGAAAAATGGATCTAAAAGAAACTTTAGAGGGTAGTGGTGACAAGTATTTGGATAATATGAATAGGAGCATCTAATGATGAATTTTGATTCATTATTCTTACCTCAAATACTGAAGATGAAACATTCAAATTAACTTATCAAGAAGAAAAACATTCACATGGAGAAAACACTGACAGGAAAATGCCATCACATGAATCTTTGCATAAAAAGATCAAGATATTTTTATCTTAAACAAAATTTATTAATCTCCATAAAATTGATACAAAAAGATCCTCAAGGAGTCTGCAAGTTCGTACTTACAAACTAATTGTTTAAATAACCAAAACAATAACAATCTGTTGTTGATTTTCTAGAAATAAATAAATTAAAAACATAAGAGAAACTGAATATAAGAAAGGTTTCAATGTTATACAATAGTTATATGTTGTTGGTATCTAATCCCTTGATGATTTAAAATTTTGGAGTTTCCATCTGCCACTTGTGCTATGTGGTCCTGAAAATGTTCCAAAATATTTTCCATGATATGCCACTATTGTAGCAGCTGCAACACCCTCCAAAATTTTGGCCTACACTCAAATTTTGGAGCCTACTCTAGATCCTATGATCAATCATTCCTTAGTAACTTATTGGTAAGTTGATGATTTCAAGCTCCCTACTCTGATCTCAAGAATCGTTCACACTTTTGTCTTTATATAGCAAGTGTCATCTTCAGGCAGGAGAGTTATTGCTTGTCATGCAAAGGGAACTTTTGGTTTTCTTCAAGAGGAAATGTTTCTGGAAATGAGTTGTTCTCATCATATAGACATGTTTCACACTCATTTCCAAAGTTTTGTGCACTATCACACAAGTGTCGTCATTATCTCACAAAGTATATCGTCGAGGCCGCACTTGCCATAAGCTACCACAAAGGTTTTTGCATTAAGTGAAATATGTTTTCATATGCTCTAGATGATCTATGTCATATCACTAAGTGTCCAAGTGTGTGGTCAACATCAAGTTCTATCATTGTTCACATCGGTCTCACTGATCCTACAATTAGCCAAATTTCGGAGGACTCCTAGTAACTCAGCCTCATCCAGCCTTCCTAAATTGTGCACTTCACATCTACAACCCTCAAGATTTTTCCTTTCCTATTGGAACTGTGCAATGCCCAGAAATCCCAGCATCCCTTAACATCCATAACTGTGTAGAGGCTACCTTTAGTGATCTTCCCTCAGTAAGAGCTCACTACCCACAGGAACTGCCCTGTTTAGTCCCTCGAGCCTCTTAGCTGCCTAGTCCCCCTTGCCTCTAAAAACTATGTAGATTTGTCCTACAGGGCCTCAACCCATAGTAGCTATTGCCTGCTTGAACTACACAAATTTTTCCCTCAATAGGAACTGCGCAAATATTTCGCTCAGTAGGCATTGCACAAATATTTCCCTCATTGGGTACTGTGCAGTCTTATCCCTCAGTACAGCCTAGTCATTGAGCCTTCTCCCCCTTTACCTTATACCAATTCTATCTCAGTCAATGGATTATCATGCAACGTCTTAGACTAGGGGTATATCAAACTTATGTCATCTTGTCATGACTGGATTACAAATACATGAATTCTACTAAGCTATCGCGAGATGATTAAGAAGGATATGAAGGAGGACATGCTAGATGATACTTAAGCAGCTGAGGATAAAAGATAACTATCAGATAAGAAGAATAAGGAACCTAGGGACTGCATGACAACTTCATATCATTCGCAACCATTTGGAGGGTAGGTATGAAAAACAAATCACATCTTTCATGAAATTTAAATACACCTCTTAGCGTAGGATGAATGACATCATATCATTGTCAAATCATTATGTCTTGAATGACATGTATGGTCGCAAACACTGAAATTCATTCCAAGTGTTTTCTCTAAGTGTTTTTCTCCCTTTCGCTTGTTGGATCAATTTTCATCTCTTGCATATTTGACTATTATGACGTGTTTTCGATCCTTCTCTAGTGGTTTCAAAGGTCGAACTCTATGTATATGAGTTGTCCTAACCATGTAAACACCTATTGCACTCATACACAAAGTCTTGAGCACTATCTCACGAGTTTCATAACGGTTTCCCTAAACTTTATCTCAAGTGTTGCACTTGTCGCTTCTTGACCTGAGATAGTCACGCAGAGGGTAATTATTTTTTTTTGTCTTGGTGGCCTACGTTGTCATGTCACCGAAGTATGCTAAGTGTGTGATCAAATTTCAAGTTCATCATAGGTCAATCTCCCTCCTGCACTTATCCATTTTCGAAAAATCTTCTTGACCAGGTAACTAAACTTCATTGGGCCTTGTCTAAGCTACGCACTATGCAGTCTTGACCCTCATTGATGTGACCTTTGTTAGCTCGAGGGGTCCTAACCCAGGTTCATAGTTAGTTGTGCCACCCAACAAAACCCTAAATTGATGCCCATTTCAGCAACAACCTGTGTAGCATAGGCTTTAGTCTCACCCAAAGCAGCATTGGGGGATGACATAACTAGGTCTCTGCATCTATAGGTCTGCATGATGGATCTCTATTACTTCTAGGGCTTTATGTCAATTGTCGCAAACGATAACCCTTAAAAGGCAGAAATCATAGTAACTTACAAGAAATAAAATCTAACCCTTCACGAAATACTTTAAACATTCATAATATCAATTAAACACGTAGATATACCACTTTTGTGTATTAATTAATTTTTTCTTTAGATGAATGCAGAAAATAGAGTGAATACACATAAATTGCATAAGTCAATATAAAGGCACAGATAAACAATTATTTCTCCAAAATAGTATTTATTAGATATATTCCTTCGGTTATAGACTCTTCTTCCATGCACACATAGCTACAAGGGCTCATGCACTTAGCTTACAGACTTACCAAGGTCTCCGTGCACACAGCTATAGGAGCCTTCCTCTTCGCCTAAGTATAGAAAATAGAATTTTTTGCCTCAGACTACTTTCCCATACAATGAACTTCAATTACTAATTGAACTCTTATGACTCACTATGACTTCTTTATATAGCTTCTTTCATTACAATCCCATGGTTCACTAACCATGGGTGGGTCACAAAACATCCTATCCTCTATCAAACTAAGGGACTAAAGTCCCTTTTGACCCCTATGACCTTTGTGCTCCGCTCCTCAAAATGTGGAGACTTTACATAATTAAAAAAAATGACTACAAACTTTACCATAGGGTACCCTATCCCAACAAGCCCCCAACACAATTTCGTTACTCATCCTCAAGTCAGTCTGCTGGTGGCACATCGATCTTCGCCTACATATCACTGAACTCAATCTTTAACACCTGTAGGTCTATTTTTTCCAACGTTGCATCTTGATGCACTTCCTCGACCATTTTTTTAGTGGTTGGGCCTTAAGCTACAAGGCCCAGGGTCCTTTGTGTCTGTTGCATCCCTTTAATCTTTCTCTGCACTAGCAAAGTCAACTAACTGACCTCATCTACCCACAATTGTGTCCTTGAAGAGATGATCACTTCCTTGTGATGCAACTCATCAATTTCAGTATGAATGAGTTTTCCTTCTTGTAATCGAGAGAACCTTTGCACTGGTGCTAAGGTCCATGTTGTTGACCAGATTTCATCAAATTGTCTCTGCTTTTGTCTAATGTCCGCACCAATCTTCTACAGAGTTGGATCCTCCTGCAATGAGGTCCATAATTCCATGGCCTACTCGAAGAGCTTAGTTCATCCCTTGATTACATCTTCCAAGGTGGCCATTATTTATTTAATAATAGCTCTCCGCTACTCTCTAACTTCTGGAGTAGTGGGCTGCAGCTTTAGTTGTAACTCAGAGATTTTCATATATAGCTCAAAGCTGACTCGGTCGATTTCTTCCTTTGACTCTTTGATTGCAGCAGCCACTTTTTGAATTTTCTCTACGGAGGCAGATTTTGCTGGGATCTTGAGCTCTAGAAGCTCAGTGCAGGCCTATGAAATAGCTGCTTCTAGCTGTTGGCTTCGCGATGTTACCTCCTCCTTTTCCTTGAGGGCCTGCATATTTTTCTCAAAGATCTGTTGTTTATTGGTTTTTACCTTGTTGATTACCAATAGTGTGCATTGCTCATGTATCTTGAATCTGTCTGACACCCCTTGGTGCAGCTCGTGCAGAGTCTAAATGAGAAGCGCAACCAGTTTCAACTTAAATTCTTCATATGCAGTAGGTGTGCCTTCTCTTTGGCTGAGTCAGGGACCCTTCTAGTAGTGGTACTGTGCAGAGATCCACGGTGATTTCTACATCCAATACTGACCTGCTCGCTTGATTCAGGCTCGCTTGCTTCCCACTCGCCTATTCCATGCTCACTTGAATGAGACCTATTTGAACCTACAAGTCCCGCAGGCCCTATTGTACCTTACTGATCAATTGCTGGTACTACGCTTCAAAGTGTCTCATGAGATCCGTTATCACATTGCAGACCATATCCCTAATTTCGTCCAAGTCCCCCTCTGTGAGGACCAAAGGCACTGTGCTCATTGTTTTGTCAGAATTTTGCTTCTTGTGCGACCCCGTGGAAGTACTCTTGTTTTGCTTCTTGACAACAAAGGGGGACGAAAACTCTGTGCCCCCTTCTTCTCCTGCCTTTGTTTCTTCCTCCACATGTGTTCACTCAGTGTTTGACTCGTCGACATTAATGGTAGCCTGCAATGTAGTCTTTTCCTACACTACTTATTTTTCCTTGTCTACCACTTATTTCTCCCTCGTAGCACCTTATTTCTTCTGTGAATCATTGTCTCGAGTGGAAGCTTTATGTGCTTCCTTATTCTTTTCTACTGTTATGGTCTGCGCTGCTGAAACTTACATAGCCATACTGGTACCTACATAGGGATCAAAAGGGGTGAACCAGTCACTTGGCCACATGCTGACAACCCCTACTATATCTTCCTTGCCAACCAAGTAAGGAAACTTGTGCCATATGCCTATGGCATCCTTCTTTGCATGAATGTGTAGATTATGGAAATTTTCCTTAAAATCAGTGATATTAGCATACTGTGTGCGCAAAGTGGGTGATAATCTTGGTTGCTGGTTGATCACCATCCTTAATTATGTCTCAAACAACACCCATAATATCTTTGTCTTCATTACGCGCGCAAGGTATTTAGTAACACAGAGCGAAGCGAACTTTTCTGCCTCTAGTAGATCCGAGTCCTGCTAAGGAAATTGGCTCTCTTCGGGTGTCCTCCAGGCCACCAAAGCGATCAACAGTAATAACCAGGAATAGTGGAACGCCTTTCCCTCATCCTAGGCCTCCCTGCAGTCCTCCAAAAACTCTTTACATAGATATTGAGCCCATTTATACTAGACTCCTTTCACTTACTGTGTATCCAGAGAGACAACTGGTGCTGGTACTTCATCCATGCGAAACTTTCTCATGATCTCCAGCTGCGATTTGCGCAAAAAACTAAATTGCGCCATATAATATGGATTGAATAGAGTACCCACATGACTTCTTGACTAGACCAAATTCATTAGACTTCATTTTCTCTTCCAACTTCTTTTCCTGTGACTTTCCTACAAAATCCTCTACAGGGTCCACTCATTGGGATGGCAGCAGCATTATGCAGTGGATCAACATGTCTGTCATCAAGATGGGTTCTCCCAACCAGAGACACCCATCATGCTCCAATGTTATCAATTGGCACACACAAATTGTTTTAATAATGGTGTGACTAAAGTACGCACCCACAACATGTTTAGGAGCCATGCGCCCCCAACTCCATCCACCCAACTCATCAGTTCAAGGAGCGTGACATCTGACTCTTTATAGTAGACCTTCTTGAGGTACTTACTCAGTGCCAACTACGGAAATTTATCATGGTCCCCTAGGTCCCAATCCTTCGTTTTCAAATTTGGTATCCGAGCCAACAACGGTCCCTCAAACAACACATTCTCTAGTAGCAAAGGCATAGAGACCATGAACTTCATGAAATCCAAATCTTTGGGCACCTTCGTCATGGATTTTCTAGGTGGTATGTACTTCGGCAGCCAACTTATTAGCTCAACCTCCTCTGCAATTGTTACACTAAAAAATGTCACCTTGACTACTTACAGTTAGTATGGCTCAAATCAACAGTCATGCTACCCTCTTAGGCAAGTCTCATGCCTCTGTTATCCATCTCAAACTCAAAGAAGAGAGAAAGTCTTGTAAAAACTATGTTTATCTCTGGGGTCGCAGGTTCTCTCTAGCCTTACCTGCGGGGACGCTGACCATGTTCACAAAATCTGCGTCCATGGACGCTCTGTATGTTAAGGGACAGGTGCGTCCCTCTGTAAAAGGCAAAATGCGCGAGTTTTATCTTGAAAAAGTTACTTGTGGTTACTTCTAGAACATTCTAGAGGTCGGTTTGATGAAATGGATGCGCCTCCAGTTGGTTCATGTATCTCTATTAAGGGGGAACTTATCCCATCAATAAGGGAGCTATCCCACCCAAAGAGGGGGATGATCCCATTGATAGTGGACCTGAATAACCTCTTTACAGCACTATAAATAAAGGCATTGAGCCAGAAGGAGAAGAGGTTGGAGCTATACATTTTCTTTGGGTAAATGCTGCAGGATTTAGGTCTTCCATTAGAGCCTTTGTGAGGAGAGATTGTCTTCACTTGATTCTACTTGGGAGAGGGTGAGCTTTGTCAAAGTAGAGGAAAACCCTTGATGGACCCTGGGAGGAACTTGCACAACACCAAGGCCAGGTTGTAAGAGTTTCTTTGTTTCGTTATTAATACAAACTGGTTTATTTTTCTCAATAGCTTGTGTTAATGAGTTATTTCATGTGTTCCTTGGTCTGCATGTTGAATATATGTTTTATTATATGAAATGCAAGTGCTTGGTAATTGTTTGATTGTTTGTGGTTGCAGGAATTGACTTGAAGGAGGAGCTCATCCGGATCGTCAAGAACGGACTTCAACAACAGCGTTTTGGAATAAGGTAAGCCTAAACACTTGTAGTTTTCATGTTGTAAAAGGTGTATTTAGAGAAAGATCACTCCATTTTGTCTTGTTTGTCATTAGAATGTCTTAGACTTCTAGGAAGGTCAGTCGTGTCCGCACCCTTGACAGATTCCGTGTGACAAATTGGCGACTCCACTGGGGAATCCATTAATGAGAGAGTCTTTTCCTTTATATGAACTTTGCTTTGAGAAAATCATTTTTATTTTCTGGTTTTTGACTGTGAGAATTAGTATTTGGGTGGCTTAGCTTTAGATTTAGTTAGATTTGGTTTTTCTTCATTTTTCCAGAAGGACGCACCCTCTTAGTACTGCACAGTGCGTCTTTGGACGCGCTGTTTCCGTCTGCACAGAGCGGGGCCGCACCTGTGACAACGGGTTGCCTGCGTCTTCCTGTAAACTTTAAGAAAATTCCATTTTTGCTTTAAATTGCTTTTAGATTTTGTTTTTCCTTAGTGTTTTCTGCCCAGATCCTTTAGTACCCTGTCAAGAATTTTCACCTGAACTAGTTTTGTGAGCTTTGAGTGTTTTAGTGGTTTTCAACGAAGTTTAGACCTAGGGTTTGATTTTTGGAAAGGCTTTGTAGTGACTTTGATAGTAGAAAGTTGTCCAGCCTTAGATCTCTCTGGTTAGTCAACCTTCTTAGAAGTCGGGCCTGTCGTAAAGTCTCCTTTTGTGAGCAACTTGCCATTTGAGTTGTTTTGGGTCAAATTTCGAATTGCTTGTTTATAAAGTATTGATTTCCATTTTACAAAAAGAACAAAAAGATTAGAATTTTGTTTTGACTAGTTTTTGGTTCTGCAATAAGCTAGTCCTTGATTTGATTGTGATCAAGTAAAACACCTTAGAAATAATCATTGTTAGTTTTGGCCTCGTTAAGATTGCTTAGAGTAAATTTGCCTTTAGTTTGCTTATGAGTGCATTTTCATAGATTTTAAGAGTTGTTAAGATTGATTTTTGGTTATATTAGATTTATTTGCTTTATTAAAAGAAAAATACAAAAACATCTTCTTAAAAAGTCTTGTTTCAAGTAGCTTTTTGTTTTCGAAAGAAGAAAAGAGTTTTTTCGTGCATGTAAAGAGAGGTTATGTTTTTATGCTTGGAAAAGACAAACGAATTGTTTCTTTGATTGTCTTCAATTAAGAAGTTGCTTTTATAAAGATTGCATTCTCTCAACTTTTTAGTTAAGCAATTCATCGAAAAAGTAAAGTAGTGGATAAATCATTCTAGGTGCATTTTGTAGTGGTTTCGAGTCGAGTCAACACACCACTGGTTTCACTTCCATCACCTTTTGACTTAAGAAACAACCTTAAAAGTAACGCTTAAATTAAAATCAATCTAGTAATCTTTATTTTTCTAGGGCTCTGAAGCACCAACATAGCTTAGGCTAGGGTCTTGGAGTAGGTGAGTACTTAACTCTCCAAGACTACAAAACCAAACAGATAGTCTATCTTGAGTAGAACAAATCCAATTGTTTCAGTTACATTCTGGGAAAGCTCCTCTTAAAGGAGAAGCACGAGCTCGTGTCCGAACCAGTGAGGGGATCATTCCTCCCTCGTTGGGAACGACGCCAGGCAGTACGTATTACAAACGGTAAACCTCGGATTAACCATTGTCGAGGAGCCAGGGGTCACTTATCGGTAAACCTTGGATTGTTGTCAAGGAGCCGGTAAGGGGATTGGAGCTTGCTACTCTGCCCTTGCGTGCTGTCGGAGTTTAGACTGTTCCCCCAGGTGTAATTGTTGTGATTGGTAACCTTAGTGGCCATAATATCTAGGATTCTACCCAAGGTGACGGTGGAGGGAAGGTCCCACTGTACCTGGAGCAGACGTCGGTTATACTCACTTGGATTTTCTGGGGGGTTCGCTTCACTTCGAGACGGTTAAAGTGGAGGAACTTGGTCCAGTCTATTCATTAAGCAGGTTGCCGGGGTAACTGTTCCACCCACCATTTCTGTACTGAATCCTGCGAGGTTGGGCCTAATCACCAACTAGCGCTTTTGGTCCGGAAGACTACTGTTTGTGTGTGGTTTGACGCTCTAGATTATTTAGGCGTGTGCTTCAAATTTGTTTGGTTCTTTAGAAGACTTTAGGTGGTTTGATTTGAAATTTTTTACTTTGTTTTCGTGTGTTGTAGTTAAAATCTTTAATTGTGGCGGAATTACCGAGACAGTCCCGTAGACTTCGGGGCAAGTCTCCTGAGATTGTTACCGGAATAGATTTGTTAAGAAAACTCCGTAAATCGCGGGGTGAATCTCCTGAAGACATTCCGGGTCATTTAGAAGGGTTAAAGGTCCTTGTAACTCCTCCTAGTGGCAGTAGAGTAGGATCACCTGAAGAAGGAGAATTTTCCTTGGTAGTCCATCCAGATTACCAAAGTTTAGAAACAGGTTACAATCCCGAAGCTGTTACAGTTTCCGAGCTTGCTGGTAGTTTTTCATCTGCCAGTGAAACAGGCGAAGAACCTGAAATTTCCGAACCTGTTACTCCAACTCCTAGTGTTCCTGATTCACCAAGAATAGAAAGAATTATCACCGAAAATCTTCCTGTTGGATTAATTGCTATAGAAGAACTTGTTCCAGAGGAAGAAATAGGCGTTTCTGATTCTGAAGATCTAATTACCCTTGATCTAAGGGAGCGTGAATCCATCTTTTACAGTCCTCCTAGAAGTGAATCTTGGTACCTTGCATTAACCAATTTTTTAGACAACTCAGTAGGTTTTTCTACACCTCGTACTCCGGTTCCACCTAGAGGAATTCATTCTCCTGTAAATATGTCTGGTCAGTCATCTGTGTTTTCACAAAGTCCTGAATCATTTTTACATGGCGGTCCTTCTGTTCCTACTGGGTATCAATCACTTTCTGGTACCTTTGCGGGAGCATCTCCTCAACCCGTTGATCATGGGTTATTAGTTGGAAACAGTGGTAATGTACCATTGAGTATAGGTGACGTTTATATGATGTCAGGTTCAACTCCCATTAACCAACCTCAAGGTGGCCAATTACCGCCTGGGGGGCAACCTTCGTTAATGCCTGGGGGGCAACCTCAAGGTACTTCATTCGTGACTGGGGGGCAACCTCAAGGGTATCAACCCCAGCCTCAATATGTACCCCAAAGTCAACCTCAGTATCAATATCAACCTCAAGGATGGCAACCTCAAGGATGGCAACCCCAAGGGTATCAACCTCAAGGATACCAACCTCAAGGTCAAGGTCAACCCCAGTATTCGTATTTACCTCAAGGTTATCAACCTACGGGTCAATACCCTGGTCAAGGTTATCAACCACCTCAAGGGCAATCATATGGGACTGCACCTTACAGTTATCAACCCTATCCTCAATACGGCTATGGATCTCAGTATCCTCAACCTGTTACGAGTCAATACCCTGGAATGTTAACATGGGATCCGTCACAGGGTCAACAGATGTCGCAACCAAGTATACAGTCGGTACCTCAAGCAGGACAACCTGCAGTTCCTGGTCCACCCCAGCAACCGCAACCTGTCCAGTCAAGTGTTCAGACCCCTGTAACTTCTGTAGTTACTCAGCCGCCAATTGCACCTGGTACTCCACCTCACACGGCTGCAGCAACTACCGCTTCATCTACCATGCTTACTTCTGGAGTATCGGCAGCTCCGGTTTCTACTGTCCCTGTAACCACTCCTCAGACATCTGTACCGTTGTCTGGACCCACGGTTCAAACCACAGTCCAGATGCCTGCAGGCCAACCTGGTACAAGTACGGTTGTTACTACTCAACCTCAATTTGTTCAACCTCCGTACCAGGGACAGTATCAACCTGGGCAAGCTGCCCAACAACCGGTTTACCAGTATCAACCGTATCCTGGGTACACTTATCAACCACCTCAGCAACCCCAGTACGGTCCGGTTAATCCTGGTTTTCCAGGAGGATATAATATCCCCAATGCGACTCCTGTTCCTAGTTATCCTGGATATCCTCCTCCTGGGGCTGGTATTGTGACTCAGAGTTTTAGAGATCCTAACCGGCAGTTACCGTTTATTGCGACTTTAGATTTACCCGACTTGACGCGCCTAACGAACGATCCAATTCAATATCTTCAGTTCTGGCCGCCAATGCCAAATAAGTTGCCCAGCGATATACCCAAGTTCGAAGGTAAGTCTGGAGAGGATCCGTCTAATCACGTGATGACTTACCACCTCTGGTGTGCATCAAATTCCATCTCAGATGATTCCATCCGCTTACGTCTTTTCCAGCGTACACTCATTGGTCTCGCAGCCAAGTGGTACATTGAGTTACCACGGGCCTCTTTTTACAACTTTAGCCAGTTAGCTACCTCGTTCTTAACTCATTTTCAGTTACCAGTCAGATACGATAATGGTACAGAATTATTAACTTCGCTAAAACAATCGACATCCACGTACATTTCTGATCACATCCATGAGTGGAGACGTCGAAGAAGATTAGTGAAAGTTTTTATCCCGGACCAAATCTTAGCTGAATGGTTTGTCAAATCATTATTACCAAGAATTACTGAAGATGTAGCTAAGGCCGGAGTAGTTACTGAGGAGCAAGTCATTGCTCAGGCACAATACCTTGACTTAGTTTACACTCAGTCGGGTACGTTACACGAGAAAATTCCGGATCTTCCAAAGTCAAACCAAATCGCTGCTGCTCCTTCGGGATCTCATGCCGCTGATGGTATGATTGGTATCGTGACTACGAAGAGTAAGAAGAAGTCTTCCAAGACCTCCAATACTCCAATTATCACTTTGCCTGATTCTCCGACAGGAGAGTCTTCTCCTCCTGAACTTACCGCCGACATTCACGCTGTAGAGTCATCTACGGCCAAATCAAAAAACGGTGGAAAGAAGAAAGGAAAGAAGAAGGCTAAAGCAGACAAGGCTCCAAAGGAGAAAACGGAAAAGTCGGAAACCAATGACGAAAAACGCAAACCTCGATATCCTTGTCTTATTTGTGAAGAAGATCATTTTACGAGAGACTGCCCTCATCGGGCCGAGGTAGTGAAAATAGTCAAAGGTTCTCCCACTCCTGCTGTGTTAAAAAATCCATTTCCAGAGCAGGAGAATAAGATGATAGGTTCTTCTTCGAATGCCAGTGAAGAACCCATTTTGATGATGTCTCATGTCAGGATTGCGACTCGATCGCAAGATTATGGTAGTAAGGCTCCTGTTGATGGTAAGGAAGCAGAATCTTCTCACTCTAACCCATCAACCTCAGCTCCTGGTTCCGATCCACTACAGATCGAAAAACCTAACCCAGACTTAGTGATTAAGCCGCCCGCCAAGGGTGTACTTCGAAGGTCTGCTTTCAATCCACATGCGAGAGCAGCCCAGAATTACAACATTGTTGAAGACTTAGCTGTTTCACCTTCAGCAATGTCGGCACTCGAAGTGCTGCAATCATGTCCAGCGCAACGAAAATTGCTTTTGTCGGCTATTGGAGCTGTCGATGTTCAGGACCCGAACCTAATGATCTTTGATCTAGAAAGTAGTACACCGCGTCTCATCAAATGGCTTTCCAAATTCCAGTGATAGTCAAAAACAGGCCTATTCATCGGACTGTGATTGATGAGGGAGCTTCTACGTGTATTATGTCGATTCAATGTTGGAGATCGCTTGGTTCTCCTTCGTTGAACCAATCCCCCACCATCCTTAAGGCCTTTGATGGCCGTGGGTTCCGTCCGTTTGGTATTCTACAAGAATTGCCTATAGGGGTCGAAGGTAAAACCGTTAGTCTGGATGTGGAAGTGGTTGATGCCCCTCTAGACTACAACCTTCTTTTGGGTCGAAGTTGGTCATATGCTATGACAGCGGTCGTTTCATCGGTCTTCAGAGTCATTAAGTTTCCACATAACGGTAAGATCGTGACTATTGATCAGCTGACATACTTTTCATCCGACCCAACCTCTTCAGAAACTATCCAGCATGTTGGTAAAACGACAATCCCTTATAGGGACATTGGTGTAGGTTTAGTTAAGGATTCCGGTTTACTGGGAACTTTTCCTCTCCCTCCACTCAATGCAGACCCTTCGTTTGCAACAATTCATATGATCACGTCAGAAAACATTATTTATGATGATCCTTGGTATGTTCCCTCTGACTCTGAGCTAGACTCACTCGGTGATGTTATGCCGTTGAGTCCGTATGAGATTGCTTATGAAGCTCTTATGTCTTTTACCGACTTTCATTCAACCGAAACCGACCAAATGAATGTGGTCAGTGAAGAGTCACTTTTCACCTCACCCTTAGAACGGATAACGTTTCCCGAAGAAGTGTCATCTGACGAACAACTTCGCGAAATCCTAAGTGTAGATGATCTACCATGGGAAGATCTCCATCACAGATCTTCGTTTTTACCTAAGGATGATGCATTTGAAAATGATTTTTCATCTATCTTTACCGCTGAATATGTCAAAGACGCTCAGGATCCAACGAAACATTCTGATTCAGAGCTGAATTTAGGGAATATTTCTCGTACTATTCCCATTGATATTTCAGTGAAGCCCGGAATCGAGGAGAACATTCATATAGGTGCCGCATGTACTGAAGAAGAAATCCAAACTTACAAGGCCCTATTCCAAGAATTCCGCGACGTGTTTGCCTGGTCTTACGAGGAAATGCCGGGAATTGATCCTGCCATTGTTGTTCATGAAATCAAAACCTACCCGGATGCTAAACCCATTCGGCAACGGTTGCGTCAGATTCACCCTCGAAAAGCGGCTGCGATTAAAGCAGAAGTCGAAAAGCTGTTGAAAGCAGGTTTCATTTATCCGATCCCGTTAACGGATTGGGTATCGAATATTGTTC
This sequence comes from Pinus tabuliformis, assembly GCA_031772625.1. Classification (NCBI taxonomy): domain Eukaryota; kingdom Viridiplantae; phylum Streptophyta; class Pinopsida; order Pinales; family Pinaceae; genus Pinus; species Pinus tabuliformis. Next base: position 12,496,393 of record CM062804.1, read on the forward strand.
CCGTCAATAAAAAACAAGGAACAATAAGAATCTGTATCGACTATAGGGATATCAATCGAGCTTGTCCAAAAGACAACTATCCTACGCCTTATATCGATCAAATTATTGATGATTGTGCCGGAAGTGAGATGTTTTCCTTCATGGATGGTTTCTCAGGCTATAATCAAATCAATATTCTACCTGCCGATCAACCAAAAACGGCATTCATTTGTCCATGGGGGACATTTGCTTATTGCAAATTACCTTTTGGACTTAAGAATGCCGGGGCCACTTTTCAACGGGCGATGTCTTATGCATTTCATGACATCAAGCACATTGTGCAACCCTATCTCGATGATTTGCCTGCTCATTCTTTACAACGAGCTGATCACCTTGTCCACCTACGAGCAATCTTTATGAGGTGTAGGCATTATCGAATTCGGTTGAATCCCCACAAGTGTGTTTTCTGTATAGAAACAGGTCGATTGCTGGGATTTGTTGTTTCAAAAGCCGGCATTCGCGTCGATCCCTCGAAAGTCGAGGCTATCATCAAATTGCCTCCTCCTTCGAGTTTGCGCCAACTCCAAAGTTTGCAAGGGAAAGCGAACTTTTTACGCCGATTCATCCCAAACTACGCCGAGGTCACTAAAGGTTTTACACGGTTGTTGAAACAGAACGCACAATTCTTTTGGGACGAGATTGCCCAACAATCTTTTGATGCATTAAAACACGCGTTGACCCATGCACCGTTATTGCATCCTCCCAACTACAACCAGGACTACTTCTTATACCTCGCAGCTTCGCATTCCACCATTGGAATGGTGTTAGTTCAAGAAGATGAATTCAAAGCAGAGCATGTGATATATTATCTTAGTAGAACCTTAAATCCCACTGAGTTAAAATATTCGCATGTGGAGAAATTGGCCCTGGCAGCCGTTCAAGCTGTCCAGCGTTTTCGTCACTACATTCTTCTCCGCAAGACTACAGTTATTTCGGATTGCAACCCTATGATTTATATTTTGACAAAACAACTGCTAGGGGGCAAGTACTCTAAATGGATTGTTATCCTGCAAGAGTTCGACTTGGAGTTCGAGAAGTCCAAGTCTAAGAAATCTTTAGTTTTTGCGGAATTGATGTGTGATTTCCCGAGTGCTGACACAGAGACTGTGGCAGAGGAGTCCATTGCGGACGAATCTTTGTTTCTTATTAGCACTTTAGATCCGTGGTATGGGGATATAATCATCTATCTCCAAACCCAAACCTTTCGGCCTGAAGCTTCCAAGGAAGACCGTCGAAAAATTCGGTTTCGATCCCAGCAATACAGAATTATTGGAGATACACTTTATCGCCGGGGGGCAGACTTAGTTTTTCGACGTTGTTTAACTCACGAAGAGGCTGAGAGAGTTTTGAATGATTGTCACTCTGGAGCATGTGGCGGTCATATGTCTGGGTATGCCACAGCTCAGAAGGTGTTGCGCGCTGGCTATTTCTGGCCGTCTATGTTTAAAGATTGTATCCTTGCTGTCAGAACATGCCACAACTGTCAAGTGTTTGATCGAAAGATGCGCGCTCCACCTGCTCCTCTCCACCCTATAATTGCCGCTGGTCCATTCGCCAAATGGGGCATTGACTTTATTACTTGTAACCCTCACTCGGCCGGGGGGCATGCGTATATCATCCTCGCGGTTGATTATTTTACAAAATGGGCCGAGGCGATGCCTACATTCGACGCAAGCGGCAAGACAGCTGCAGTTTTCGTATTCAATCATATCATAACTAGGTTTGGTGTCCCACAAGCAATCATTACTGACCATGGGAGCCATTTTCGAAACGTCATGATGACTGAGCTTACAAGCCAGCTTGGTTTGCGCCACGATAGCTCTACTCCTTATTATCCGCAAGCCAACGGTTTGGTTGAGTCAATCAACAAAGTTCTAGTCATCATGATTCGACGGATCATTGGTATCCATCGAACGAATTGGCATAACATGTTATTTTCGGCGCTATGGGCATATCGAACTTCAGTGAAAAATTCAACAGGTTTCACCCCTTTCCAGCTAGTTTATGGCTTAGAAGCTGTGTTACCTATTGAATGCGAAATCCCATCACTTCAAATGGCTGTCGAATTACTTCCAGCTACTTCCGAAGAGGAGAAACGGTTATTATACTTGGCTAAATTAGATGAGACTCGACGTGACGCTACTTTAGCTATCGAGACTCACGCGAAACGAATGAAAGCTCAGTACGATAAAAATGTAACCCCTCGAAGTTTTTCGGAAGGAGACCTAGTACTATTATATGATCAAGCTAACGATAAGCTAGGTGCCGGAAAATTCGTTCCCATGTGGCATGGGCCCTACATTGTAAAGCGAAAGCTAGCAAAAGGGGCTTATGAGTTAGTTGATTTTGATGGGGACTCTTTGGGTAAACCCAGAAATGGACTTTACCTAAAGAGGTATTATGCTTAAAATGATGGGTATGGAGAAATTTTTAGATAGGTTAGATTTTCTTTCTAGCTAGCAAGTGTGTTAGTTTAGTCAGTGTGCTTAGCTTAGCGAGTGTGGTTTTTCGTCATTATTCTGGCTTATCTTGGTTTTACTCTTGATATTGTAGATGTCGACGCCTCTCCAAACATACATTGGATTTGCTGATGGTGCTTGTCGTAATACACGGAATATCTCTTCCGCAGCTTGGGTTATCTATTCGCCCTCTGACGAGTTAGTTTCTATGCATGGGGTAAGCCTCGGTCAAACAACGAATAACATTGCAGAATACAGTGCAGTGGTTGAATTATTATCCGAATCTATTTCATTTGGAATTCGACGTTTGATAGTGAGGTTAGATTCTGAACTTGTTGTATTACAGCTTAATAGAGTTTATGCCATTAGAAATCCTGTGTTATTAAGGTTGTTTTTGAGAGTGCGTCTCTTGGAACGTGAATTTGATTACATTGAATATCAACATATTCCAAGGTCTTTGAATACATTAGCAGATGCAATTGCTTCTCGAATGTTGGACAGACATTTACGATAATCATGCAAGTAAATTTAAAAACATTTCATCACATATGTTAAACAAGATAAGCCGGTAATAGTGATATATATAGATAGAAGTGTGTCAAAAAATATATACATCGTCTTCGATCATAGGTTTAAAACACCTTATGATCGGCAAAATGATAGTACAAAAAGTCAAAAATGTCACATGTGACTACAAAAGTGACTAGTCAATCACTGGTGGTGCTCTCTGTACGACACCACTGCGCGGGCTACCTTACGCAAAAATCTCCTAAACGGTCCAGGGACCGCGACTACGAAGCGCTGAAGCCTGATAGGAATGTCGTCCATAGTAGTCTCAGGTATATCTGCCGTGAGACGCTCTAGATCATGCTCCAACTCAGCTAGTACTTCTGCTGTCGCATCCTGTGGGGCCGGTACCGGTGCAGCTGGATGTAGTCTATCATAAGGCCGGAGGTTGGCTGGACGCTGTGGACCAACATCTGCATTTTGAAAAAGTTTACTATTAGTTTTGAGACGATATATATAAAAAATACAAAAAATACATAACTAGAAAACTTGTGAAAATAAAAAGTACCTCTGTCGTCCCATTGTTCTCCCTGTGGAAGAACCATGTCCGGATCACCTCTGAAATCCATTCCGGCATACGGAAAGTCCTGTATCACAAAAAGCTGGCCCTCTAACCAGTCAAAATAACTATCTGAGAATCGAACTACTGTCGCGCCCTCGTCAGGATGCCGGGCCATCACCGCAACCCATCGTATCAGCTTTGGCTGCTGGGGACCCAAGATATCAACAGTGAGTTGCTGAGGGATCAGCATTGGAATTCTCTCCAAGGCAAAGCTCACGACTATAGGCCCATATCCAAAAGTCTTTAGTCGTCCGTTCTTTGCCTTGGTCAGTTGGCTCTTCATATGAGCCGACACAGCTTCACACCAGTTGAAAATGGTGCCTTGGTAACAGTCAATTGCCATCCGCATTTGGGATCCGGAAGCAATGTGTAAAGCGGCCGCGCCGCAAATTCTGGTAACCGTGAACGCTATGACTTTGAGTTCCGGTAGAGTGATGTGTTTTATCTCTATGCCTTTTGAATGGTGAGCCCCACGTGTGCACCAATCCTCGCGGAGACTATCAAGGGATTGGCCACCCGGCCTAGTCCCCGCAAGACTGAGTTGCTCACCTCTGTTTGGCAAGCCAGTGAGAAAGTATACATCCGAGGGCTCTATCTCGAGCTGGTGCCCTCCTATGTAAAAGCATTGTTCTTGTACGTTCCATCGCTCAACCAGCCATTCCAAGAATCTTACCTGGCCCCTCATGCCCGGTATGGTCCAATATTTGTATAATCCGCATGCTCTTAGGGCATCCAGGGAAGGTTGATGATTTATTGCAGCTTCATCTTCCTCTACATGCTCTCTTTCTCTCCAGTCTAACATGATTAATGCCCTGCATATCAAAAATAGCAATTAGAAATTGATTTGGGAATTTTTGGTGGTTTTTTGAGAGAGTTGGGGTTTTGAAATGCGCGTTTCTCGGAGGACGCACCCCGGCTTTGTAGCACAGGGCGCCCGGACGCAGCTGGCCTGAAGGCGGGCTGCGTCTTCCGACCGTTTTCCCGTATGAGAAAAAGTCGGGGGACGCAGGTCACCCGAAGGGCACCTGCGTCCGCCGAGAGGCGCATTCCAAAACCAAAACCCCCCAAAAAATGAAACTAAGACCTAAAAATTAATTCTAAACGGATAGAAATGCAGAGTAGGATGTGTAAAATACCTGGATGAGACGGCGTTCGATTCCGACGGTCAGATTTTCCGCAGCGACCACGGGAAGTTTCTTGTCAAAAGCTCCTTTTTCAACCTCAACAGTGAAACGGTAAAAATGACATGGTAAAAGGTCTTTTTATAGGTTTTTTGGATGAATTAGTTCATTTTTTACCATGAAAAGATGTTTTTGAATGTATTTTTGCCTATTTTAAACAGGTATGAGTAATGTGTTGCTTTTGTGCAGGACAAAGGGATTTCGAGGGAAATTGTAATTTTTCACAAACAAAAATATCAGAGTCATCTTTTAAGCCCTTTTCTGACTCCTAAAACATGAAAAGATCGCCGAGTGTTTCTTTTTCACTCGTTAAAACGGAATTAAAAGACGGTCCCCTTTTAGCTCTTTTCTGACCGCAAAATCAGGAAAAGATTGCCGGGTTTTTGTCGTTTCAAACTCGATAAGGAAATAAAACGACGTGTCCTTGATCGCTTTTTACTTTTCAGGTTAACGACACTATTATGAAAGTACTCCTTGGTCGCAAGATCAAGCGGTTCCCCCAGGTATTATTTTATACTTTTTCGGGCTTGAGGGACACAAATATACGAAAAAGTTCAACGTGGAGTCTCCTTTAGTTTTTTCAGACTCTCTAAAATTGAAAAACGCCGAGTTTCTCCTATACTGGGCTCGTTAAACTTTTACAGTAGAGGACCTGTTCAATTACAAACAGGAACGAACCACTCCTTCCTAGGGTTCGAATTTAAACTAGGTTGGACTCGTCCGAAGGATGAGCTTATAATCAAGCATATGTTATCCTCCTCAAGCTTGTTAAAAATAAAGAGGTACTTGCCAGAAATGGTGGGGGAAAAGAGAGAAGAATGAACCTGTTTGTCACCTTTTGTCTCAGAAGAAACTTTATTACCACTCTTGAACACGACACTTTTCATTCACCTGGGTTGGGAAATCTTTTACCTCACAGTTGACCAAATCACTTTGAAAGTCTTTAACCGGGTTTCGGGGATTAACTTTGAGTTATTCGTCACCAAGCCATCTGTTGTGTCGTTATGTGTTCAAGAGGTCTGCAAGCAAAAACTTTCATCTGCAAAATACTTGTCATCCATTTGACCATCCCTGAGTCAGTCCTTACAGCAACATTTCTTCAACTTGAACAATGATTTCGTGTTGCGGGCTTGCCTGCAACGGGTCGCTTTCTATCGACATCGACACATTATCTAGAAAGATGACTTAGGAATCGACAGTACCTTGAAGTCTGCATGCATCAATGGCAGGTTTCTCGCCTTTGACGTCAGTTTACATCATTGACTTTCGATCAAAGGATTCCGTGAAGTGTTCGACATCAAAACATCTATTCACATTTCACGGGTTGTGCTTGGTACTTTGAGGACCATTGACATTACTGGTGGTTTCTCTCACGCTTGTTAACAGTTTACATCATTGACTGGTAATCAAGTGGTTTCTAACATGTTCGACATCGAATCATTTAATCACATGCTAGAATCGTACCAATTCGGGAAGTAGAAGTGAAGACCCTGGATCTAGTTTCTACCATCCAGGCTGCGAGGAGTTTTGTATTCATTATCTATGTAGACTAATCATAAACAGATGGCTGCGTCCATACTGTGTCTACAAAAGTCTATAAAAATGATGTACTGCAAGATCATTCCTGTATCAGAATAGTTAGTCCATTAGTTAAAGTTTTGAATCTGAGTATGGGAATGCCTACCTCAGTGATGATATAATCTTATCCATGTATTTTGTGTTGAAAATTGCAGGTTCCAACCAGGCCATCCACAAGACAATCCTTGAAATGATAAAGCGCTTCACCCTTCCTAGAATTACAAAACCCTATTCTATTCCAGGCTTCGCACTTTAGGGGGCAATCTGTTACACTAAAAAATGTCACCTTGACTACTTACAGTTAGTATGGCTCAAATCAACAGTCATGCTACCCTCTTAGGCAAGTCTCATGCCTCTGTTATCCATCTCAAACTCAAAGAAGAGAGAAAGTCTTGTAAAAACTATGTTTATCTCTGGGGTCGCAGGTTCTCTCTAGCCTTACCTGCGGGGACGCTGACCATGTTCACAAAATCTGCGTCCATGGACGCTCTGTATGTTAAGGGACAGGTGCGTCCCTCTGTAAAAGGCAAAATGCGCGAGTTTTATCTTGAAAAAGTTACTTGTGGTTACTTCTAGAACATTCTAGAGGTCGGTTTGATGAAATGGATGCGCCTCCAGTTGGTTCATGTATCTCTATTAAGGGGGAACTTATCCCATCAATAAGGGAGCTATCCCACCCAAAGAGGGGGATGATCCCATTGATAGTGGACCTGAATAACCTCTTTACAGCACTATAAATAAAGGCATTGAGCCAGAAGGAGAAGAGGTTGGAGCTATACATTTTCTTTGGGTAAATGCTGCAGGATTTAGGTCTTCCATTAGAGCCTTTGTGAGGAGAGATTGTCTTCACTTGATTCTACTTGGGAGAGGGTGAGCTTTGTCAAAGTAGAGGAAAACCCTTGATGGACCCTGGGAGGAACTTGCACAACACCAAGGCCAGGTTGTAAGAGTTTCTTTGTTTCGTTATTAATACAAACTGGTTTATTTTTCTCAATAGCTTGTGTTAATGAGTTATTTCATGTGTTCCTTGGTCTGCATGTTGAATATATGTTTTATTATATGAAATGCAAGTGCTTGGTAATTGTTTGATTGTTTGTGGTTGCAGGAATTGACTTGAAGGAGGAGCTCATCCGGATCGTCAAGAACGGACTTCAACAACAGCGTTTTGGAATAAGGTAAGCCTAAACACTTGTAGTTTTCATGTTGTAAAAGGTGTATTTAGAGAAAGATCACTCCATTTTGTCTTGTTTGTCATTAGAACGTCTTAGACTTCTAGGAAGGTCAGTCGTGTCCGCACCCTTGACAGATTCCGTGTGACAGCAATAATCTCCTCTATGCCCTCGTGCAGCTCTTCCTCATCCAAGTCCAATGGCTCCATCAACTGTTTAGATTTATCCATTTTTTTCCTTCCGACAGATTTCTCTCGGATTTTTCTGTGATGATTGTCGCACCAGGACTTGCTGAGGCCTTTTATTCTTCTTATCGAACACCGTGGAAGCATATGGCTTACATCTTGGTGACCTAGGCACAATCGGTATAGGTTGGGCTGGCTCTGTCTCAAGGCGAGTTGCAGTCATTCTCTCAAGGAAGATCTTATGGTTCCAATCAAGCAAGTTTCCAAACTCCGACCATCAAAGAAGTTCCTCCTAATTTGTCTCAGACATACAGCCCTTTACTTAGCACAAAGCAAGGCAAAAAATATTAAGGAAAACTCTCAGGAAGAAAAGTGTTCGAATGCAGAGTGGTATGCCATATTTATAGACCAATTTGAATTCAAATCCAATCATTCCCTCCAATTCCTGGTCATTAATGCACATTTGGCAGTAGATTTCCAAATATATGCTCCATAAATTCTTTTTCCCCACTCCTTCCAATGGAAAAATCACCATCAAATCAGCTACAATGCATCCAATGGTCATTTTTCAGCCATGATGCACGAGACCCATCCACCTAGCACAGCTCCTTCAGTGCAACTCCCCTCGGTGCCATCCCTCGACTTGTCGCGCAATCCCTTCACTTTGCCTTTCTAACTTTCGTGAAGTGTATTTTATAGTCTCATACTTCCTTGCATTTTCCTAGAGTACTAAGACTATCCAGCAATCATATAGTCATTGTGCAGGGGCGGGATCACCCATGTACAGCTTCAATCGACTCCCATTGACTTTTCCTGGAAATAATTCTCCATTCAGCTTCACGAGCTGAACTGCGCCTCCATTTGTAATTTCCTTCACAACATATGGCCCCAGCCAATGCATCTAAAATTTTCCCAGGAACTTTGTGAACTTACTGTCATATAGCAACACTAAATATTTGATCTTAAAGGTGCATTGTTTGATATGGAAATCATGCCATGCCTTTCCACGGTCCTTCTACACTTACTAATGAAATTTAGCCAAGAAGCGATCCTCCTCAAATTCAACGAGTTACGCGAGCCTTTCTTCCATGGTATCACGATCATCCATGTCCGTAACTACTGCAATCTGGGCAGGTGTAGCTCACATCGTAATGTCTAGTGCTTATAACCGATGTTCCTTTGGTACATCCCTTTCAAATTTATCTAGAAATAAATTGACATATTCTAAATAGTCATAATATGGTAAATTGTGTACCTCGGTGGATATACATCGTAACGATTTCAAAAGCCTATTTCAGCACAGTGATGATACTTCATGCAATCATTTCTGCCAATGTTCGAGCTCCTCATCTAAATCTGAATTATAGGAGTTATCCTTCTCCCACGTGATTCGCCCATCTGTCATAGGGTTAATCCAATATTCATCCCACACAGTCAACTTATAGATTTGTTCAATGTCATCGTCTTCCTCATAATCATGGACTGGTTCAATATATCACGCACCTTCTGTTGGGATGGGGTCCCTTGAGTCAGTTTTGGGTTGAAAACCCGAGTTTTTATGTAAATTTTGATGAAAAGATGTAAACTCTCTACGAATCGTGGATGTGGAGCATGTAGGTAGTCAGGAGTCAAAAATGGTTTTTATCCTCGTTTATGTAAAGTTGAGTTGCTTTTGAGATCCACCCATGGTCTGTGAACCATGGAATTACATGTGAAAGGCTATAAATACGCGTATCTTAGGAAGTCTAAGGCATGTCTATGGGTATGAATGGATGGATTCTTAAAAGATACCATAGAGAAGTAAGTCTTAGAGGAGGAAAAGACTCTGCAGCTGAGTGCATAGAGGCCTAGTGTAGTGTCTGCAGTTGAGTGTGCGGACCCCTATAGCTGAGTGTGCAAGGAATTCTTGAGTTTTTAACCTTATACTGAAGATCAATAAAGAAGACAGTTGGAAAAATTCATGTGTTTATCTGTTTACTGCTGTTAATTATGTTGCGCTATATGCTATGATTGAAACAATGTCTTTATGAATTAATAATGTATTGATGCGTGAATCTATTGGATAAATCTCATTAACTAAACGCAATACATGTTAAGTATTTACGCGAAGATTATAATATATTCTGTTATGTTTATTGAATACTTAAGAGCATCTGGGAAAATTCTGATCTAAGGCTAATGTGTGGTGCACGTAAGTAGTTGATTCCTCTGTTAAGGGTTTGCAAAATCCAATCGTAGACCTTTGCGGAGGTCTAGAAACTGTTTGAAGGAAGTTACAAAACCAAGCCCTAAGGGCTTGTAAATCTGCACAAAGATAGATCTAGGGCATACAAGGACATCACATTGATCTCTCGATGCAGAAACTTTGTTCTAGCATCCCCCCATACTGCTTCGAGAGAGACTTTAGTCTGTGCTATGTAAGTTGATGTCGAAGGGGCCAGTAGTGTAGGGTTTTTTTTGGCACAATTAACTCTGAACCTAGGTCAGGACCCACTAAGCCAACACCTTCGACTGGATCCAATGGAACAATCACCCTTAGTTCTTTATTTTCAAATGTCATACTGTGCTTCTTCAGATTGATGACTGCGTTCATATCAAATTCCCAATCAATTCCAAGCAGTGTTGGATATGGGTTACTATCGTCCACTATTTTGATCACTTCAAAGTCGGCTATGGCACGTACCCCTTCAATATCCACAGTCACTCCATGTAGGTGCCCCATAGGAATAATCTTCTATTGATTGGCCATTCTCAGCTGGATCGGGGACCATTGTAGCATTGATCTTCCCATTCTTTCCCAAGTTTTCTTTGGCAAAACATTTGCATCAAACCCCAAATCAAGAATTGCCTTGTCCATTTCATATTCTCCAATATGGGCAGTTAATCTCATTTAGCAAAGAGTTCCCTTCTTACTTTTTCCCACCTTATGTACTATGTGTTTTTCTAGTATAGCCTTATTCTTACTAGTGCAATTATCTATCAATTCTTGCAGTCCTTCTACTGTCTTCTTATTCCTTAGGAGTTTCATACAGCTTTTTTAAAATGATTCTAATAATGACGGTTTTGTCTCCTACGCAGTATTGGTCTCTTCAAACTTTTCCATATTTTGAGTCCTTGATGTAGAAGCTCCTTCATCCGCAAAGCTCCTTTTTGATTCCATAAACATTTCCTTCACCTTATATACATCAAATCCAATTTCCTTATCAGCAGCCTTGTGAACCCACATTTTCTCCTCTGGTTGCTTCCCTTTATCCTCCCCAGTAACTATGCCACTTCACGTGACAATATTAACACTAGGGCCTTCTTCGCGCAGTTCAGATCTCATCATCTAGATGTTATGGGTAGGTTGTTGAGTCTGAGTCTTCTTTTCTTGCATCTTCACGAAAAGAACTAGAAAATATTCTATAGCATGGTCAAATTGTCAACAATATTGACAGGAAGGGTGTGTTGGATTATGAGAATCTTGTGCAAAATGACCTACTTCCCACAATTGTAATAGATGATCTAGCCACAACGCATTCCATCACCTCCTCCTCGCCCTCTTCCTCAGCCTTGGAATCCTCTGCACACCACAGTTGCGCCCTGATCTTGTGGACGTGTCTCTTCATGCATTATATGTGTAAGGTTTCTATCCATCATTAATTCATAACTTCGACAATGGCACTCATCATGACCTAAAGATTTGTAGAAATTGCAAAAAAACTCTTGAGGGGTCTATACAAACTTCTATAGTAAATTACAATTATATGTCGCATGTTCTACTGTAACTTGAAAAATAGCACACCATGGTGCTACTCCCATGCTTAGCCCAACAACATTTTCTGGCTTCAGGGGGATAGGGCCTCACCCAATAAGATAATTCTGATAGACTAGGCAATGGTCCTTATCATGACCATGGCCTTTGTATTTCAAGCACCAAAGTTTTGCGTGAACCTCAGTTTGGACTTCCTTTCCCTTTTCTAGGCTCTGCAACTCCATATGCAAGCTATCCAACTGCGACTAAATCTGTTGCACCCCCATATTCGTATCCTAAATGGGTGAAGCTTCCAATCACATAGAAATCTCTAACGCTTTAGCCTGCATGCCAATTTTCTACTGTGACAGTGACAATCTCAGATGGGGTAACAATGAAGCAATGTACCAATCTCTATGTTGATCATATGTGATCTGCATATTAGCCTGTTGCAGCAAACATTTCAACCTCTGATCAAAGTCCCATGCAGACTTATTCACCTTCTCCTATATCTCTTTGACTTCTGTCACTGACTTGGTCTGTGACTTAGGCTTCTTGAATTCATTATTGAGTGCTTTTTTCATTTCGTCCAGTGTTACATTTGGATGAGCCGAACAATACTTAATATACCAGCTTAGCGCTCTATCCTACAGTGTTGTAACCAACTACACTTTCTTCAAATCATCATCTATAACTTGCTATGACTTCCACACAGCATCTGCTACAAACCAAAAATTTTCAGGGTCTTCTGTCCCCATACCTCTGAATATGGGCATCTTCATAGCATTGGCCATATTGAATAGTGGAGGTGGAGGTGGAGGTGTAGGTGTAGGTGTGTGAGGTGGAGGTGATGGTGGAGGTGGAGTGGATGGATTTGGTATCCCCACGATACCCTGCTTTACTGTCTGTAGCGCACCTATAGGTGTCCTCAGAACACTACTTTCTTCGTCACTATCAAATGCTCCTAAGAAAGGAATGTATTCATCACCTGAAACTAGATCTCTTCTTAATGTTTTTTAACTTCGCATAGCTCCTTTCAGATCTCTTATAAACATTAATTTAATGGCATAACCCTTTTCTCACACAATAGAATTTTAATCCAAGTATTTGGGAATTTTAGATACTTACCTCTTGGTCCTTTGAATAATCATCGTTCAACTTCGCTATAGCTTATAAATGTATCGATCGCAAATTTAGTGATGAATCCACCCAAAATGTTATCGATCCAGTATCTGACAGCCCTAGCGATCTTGTTTTCTGAAGCTTCCAGATGCCTTACCAATTCTGGATTCCACATAATAGGGTTGTCCAACTTCCACGTGCCTTGGCTATCTGCCAATTCCAATAACCACTGGTGTAATTCGCATAGAAAAGAGAAAAAGAAAATTTTGTGCTTGTCTATATACACATATTTATTCAGCCACGCTTCCTTCAATAGTCACGAATTCATGTTTTCCTCAGCTGCAAATTCATGTAGCTTCCAATCTATCCACTTCTCGATTTCTTTCTTATTTGAGAACCATTTATTCACCATCACACATTCCTCAGACATATCCCAGTCCCAGCAATGAAACCATTTGTTGGCTTGAGGGGTCCTAACCCAAGTTCAAAGTTAGCTGTGCCAACCAACAAAACCCTAAACTATTGGCCCTTTTAGCAAAAACCCATGTAGTGCGGGCTGTAGTCTCACCTGAAGCAACATTTGGGGATGACATAACCATGTTTCTACATCTAGAGGTCTGTGTGATGGGTCTATGTCACTTCTAAGGCTATATCCTATCCTTTGCGAACCCTAACCCTTAAAATGCAGAAATCACAGTAACTTATAGGAAACAAAATCTAACCCTTCGCGGAATACTTTAAACATTCATAATATCAATTAAACATGTAGATCTACTACTTTCATGCATTAATTAAGTGTTTCTTTAGATAAATGTAGAAAATAGAGTGAATACACATAAATTGCATAAGTAAATATAAAGGCACAGATACATAATTATTGCTCCAAAATAGTCTTTATTAGATATAATCCTTCTGTTACAGACTCTTCTTCCTTGCACACACAGCTGCAGGGGCCTGCACACTCATCTTGTGGACTTACGAAGGTCTCCATACACACAGCTGCAGGAACCTTCCCCTTTGTCTAAGTACAAAAATATACTTTTCTGCCTCAAACTATTTGCCCATACAATGATCTTCAGATACTAACTAAACTACTATGACTCGATATGACTTCTTTATATAGCTTCTTTCATTTGAGTGGGTCACAAAACATCCTATCCTCTAACAAACTAAGGGACTAAAGTCCCTTTTGACTCCTATGACCTTCTCGCTCCACTCCTCAAAATGTGGAGACCTTACATAATTAACAAAAATGATTACAAAATTTACCTTAAGGAACTCTGTCCCAATAGGCCCCCAACACAATTTCATGACATGTCCTCGAGTCACTCTATTGGTGCCACCTTGATCTTTTCTTGTAGCTCACTAAACTCAATCTTTAATACCTACAGTTCTGGTGTTCCCTGCGTAGCAGCTTGACACACTTCCTTGACCAGTTTTTCAGTGATCGAGACTTCAACTGTAAGGCCCATGGTCCTTTGTGTCTGTTTCATCCCTTTAAGCTTGCTCTGCACTAACAGAGTCAACTGAATAGCCTCATTTGTCCACAGCTATGTCCTTGAAGAGATGATTGCTTCCTTGTCACATAGCTCATCAATTTCAATTTGAATAAGTTTTCCTCCCTGTAATCAAGCAAACCTTTGAACTGGTGCTAAGGTCCATGATGTCAACCTAATTTCATCAAACTAACTCTGCTTTTCTCTTATGTGTGCACCAATCTTCTACAGAGTTGGATCCTCCTATAGTGAGGTCCATAATTCAATGGCCTACTCGAAGAGCTCAGTGCAGCCCTTGACAACATCTTCAAAGGTGGCCATTCTTTCTTTAATAGCAGTTTTTCACTGCTATCTGACTTCTGGAGGAGTATTGGGTTGCAGATTTAGTTGTAACTCAGATATTTTCAACTACAACTCAAACATGACTCGACTGATTTCATCCTTAGACTCTTTGACTGCAGCGGATAGCTTTTTAATTTTCTCCACGGAGGCCACTTCTGCTGGGATCTTGAGCTCTAAAAGCTCATTGTAGGCCTGTGGAATAGCTACTTCCAGCTGTTGGCTTCATGTTGTTACCTCCTCCTTTTCCTTGCGGGCATGCACCTTTTCCTCAAAGATCTGCTAGTTATTGGTTTTGACCTCATTTATTACTAGCAGTGTGTGTATTTCCCAATATTACATTCACCACAAGGACACAACCTCATCAAGGCCGGAAAAGGAAGAGGACAAAGAACAAAATGGGTAGTAAGATCCTCCTATAAAATTTGAGGTGCCTCAGATTCACAAGATTTGGAAAAGAAGACAAATCAGGAGGTTCAAGCTCACCATATGACGAGACATGAACCAAGCACTCAAACTCTTGTTTCAAGAAATCCCAGTTCAAATGTTTTTCAGGAATTTCATAACAATGGTGAAGGAACCGATTATAAAAATCCTCAACTTATTCATAAGGCTTCATTCTTAAACAATTTATTCTTCCACAAACATCTAGGTAGTTATACTTATCGAAGGCGTTATGAAACCTCTTGGTAATCTAGTCAAATGAAGAGGTATAAGAAATGGGTAGTGTAGGACGCAATTGATTAACATGACCTTTGAATGTGAGGGTGAGTAATATATCCATGACATTTTTGGAACATATTCTATGAGAAATACAAACACGGACAACTTGAAACAGATGTTCATGAAAAGTTGGTTCAGCCTAACCATCAAACTTAATTAATTTGGACATGTTATGAATAACTTCTGTAGGGATGGTACAATTAAGCTCTTTAGAAAAACATCTCAGGATTATGATTTGGGGAAGAGCCATTTTAAATAAGAGGTTCAAACCAGAATCAATGGGTGCACTCTATTGTCTGGCCCTCCTTCTAGTGCCATTTTGTTGATGGTGCTGGAAATTTGTCAACCAAGGGGATCTCCCCGATATGAAGTTCCAATTAGACCTCACATCATTTGGTGTAGGAGTCCCATCTGGTTTTAAGGACCGATTTCCAAATCCTAAAATATTTTCCTTGGCTCTAGTTGTTAGCATAGGAGAGTGATGTGATGGTGTCTTCGAACAACAAGGTGAGTGTGCCTGGTGAGTGTGCAATTATGTCTCGATTCTCTTACTACAAAACAAGGCAGAAAAATGAGCCTCTAAGTGAGAGTTAATAGTACTACCCAGGAAGAGACACACATGAACTAGAAGGATATGCCTAACATCTAGCGGAATAGTCCATAGCAGATGTGACATTCGTTACAACCAATGATCAAAGGAGATTCATCTAACATCCAACAGAATAGTCCACAACGGACGTGACGGTTGTTATAACTAATAAGTGAGGAAATTTATTTCTAGTATACTATGGAATAGTCCACAAGGATGAGACAACAATAACAACCATTAAAACACATTCTCAATAATATAAGCACTAAAATAACCAAAAAAGTTCAATTATTTTAGTACATGTGAAAGCAAACATGAAATATAAACGTCCACAGAATAGTCTTACAAACATTCATAAGTCATGCATGAAGAACATGTTGACCCTGTAGGGCTACTATTATTAAGTGAAACTTCCAAGACACATATTTACATTGTACATCACCAACCCCAGTAGTGGGACATTGGAGCCACTCCTTGCTCCTCAAAGAATATCCTGGACTTGTAGAGGCACCAAGTTGCCAAGGATTGTTCGTAGAAGAAACTAAACCATAATGAAAACCTTATGGTACAGAAAAATTTGGAGTTTGACCAACTCCTGCCAAAATGTTACCATAACCAGGAATATTTCCCCCAAATGATGTATTAAAATTAGAGGAGATCCCTTGGTAAGGTTTCCACACATTGGAAAAGAGAGAATAATCCTGAAAGGAACTTATGAAGGAGTAAGGCATGTTCTCCTGTTGACCAAAATAAAATTGATTCTTGGTTCCTAAACCACTAAAAGTAGGGTTAGTCCATCCTTGAAAATGATTATAACTTTGACCTTGAGCAGAGAAAGGAAGAGATCCTAAAGAAGGATTATAATGAGGTATATGACCACTTCCAAAAGGAAAACCCTGAAAAGAGGCTCAACCACTAACCATAGAGGTCATATTTGTGTAAAAAATGGATGGGATGGTTGAAGGAACTAAGAGAATCACACTAGAAGGCATCCCAAAGGGGAAAGAACCAGTGTGGGAAGCAAAATCTTGGGTGCCCCCACTTGAAGATGGAATAGAGGTAGAGCCAAATATTGCAGTATTAGGAGTGATAGTAGATATAGCAATAGTACCTCCTCCTTGAACTAAAAGAGGAGTATTCTCACTAGTATCACTCATAGCTGGACTCGTACTCCGAGCAGTCGCCATCAAAGGTAAAGAACGATAAAAACCAAGGGCTTGTCGGCTTGTGAGTCGAGGTCCCAACATATAATAGAATGTCTACTTAATTAAGAGGAAGAGGTGAAGAAGGAGTCACAGGGGACTCAGGAAACTCTTCAACCTCAACTTCATATTCCAACATGAAGAGAACCCTAGAAAGGACAGGAGCATCCCTATCGAAATCATGACTTGCACTAGGTCTACCCTGCAAAACTATAGCCTGATTCGAAGGATCAATCTCTTATATGTTCACTGCTACTAATTGAAAATCACCAGTAGAATTGCCCCTACACCTTCTAGAATAAGGATCGGCATTCGTAGGTGAGAGCCCACGAAGCCTCCTGGACCGACAAACTGGTCAATCAACCACTTTTAATTATTATGAGAACTTGTAAAGACTCAAAAAATTATAAATTTATGGTAATCTAGGAGAAATGAAAACTCACTAAAATGTCCCTAAATATACAATCAATCAATCTACTTTTAGGTATTTCTGCTTCGAGTGATTAGGACCGGACACCAGAATACAAGAGAGCAAAATAAAGGACTTTCCGAAGATAGTTTGGGATAATGACGGCCCAAGCCTACTAGCAAAGGTAACAGAAACAGTTATGCTGACCACCAATAAAAAGGCTTTGTCGGTGAAACTACCCAAGCTTTGCCAAGGCACCCTCCATAAGTACTAATGAGAGTGATACAACATCTACCTCAAGTACTACGGGTATTCCCCCACGTAGTCACCTATGTGGTCCCTAGGAAAGGAAACTAAGGTCACCAGTTTGTATCGGCAACCGGGTGGAACAGTCTTTGGTCGAGATCCAACAAGCCAGATAGGGGGTATCTCTCTTCCCTACCTTCACTCGCCCTCTTGCTTAACTCCCAGAAGAGAAGAGATTTCTCGGTCAACTTCACGACACTGGATTTCACTCTTTTAATAAACTTCTATGTTTAAATTTAGAGTGGCCTTGGAGAGTTAACTCTCCACTCACCTATTCCAATGCCCTAAATGACCTAGACTATTTGATGTTACTATGAAAAAAAAATAAAAAAATCTAGTTCATTTTTAATTTTAGTGCTTGATTTTAATGGTTTTTCTTAAGTTAGGGGTAAAATGGAAGTGCAACTATTGGAAACCTAATCCTCTAAGGGTTGGTGTGGAAGCTTAACAACCAAAGGGAGTCCAAGGGACCACTTGGAATATGAATCCAAGTGTCACACCATGTACTATAAATGTATATCATTGTCAATAATAGATATACTCTCATTCTTATAATTCGCACATTGTTTCTGCCATGTATGTGTTTAACATGGTATCAGAGCGAGCGATATCCTACCCTACTCCAATTTGAGCCACTTGTTTTGTGGTCTCTATATACATGTCAGTTTTTCCCTTCTCCTTATCAGAACTGCCACCTTATAGAGCGTTTTACTCTATGCATACATACCTATTTCATTACTAAGCAGGTTTCACAGGGTATCGGTCCATTTTCCTTGCCACACGCCTATCGATATGACCTCTCAGCATGAATCTTGTTGAGTTCTTTTCCACGCCTGTCAAATCTGCCTCTAAATTGGTCAAATGTGCCACTCTAAGTAGTCCAACATTTACTTAGTTCTGTTGATTCTCTGCCTCATCTGTCAGAAACGTTTCATATTCTCTCCTCCTCTGTATAGACTGACCTAAAATTCCATTCGATAGAACTATTCAACTGCTGACCTAACATTCACACTGTGAGGAATGGTAGCAAAAGCTCCTGTGTGCTAGATAACACTTGGTTCAAATTTCCTCTCAGTCAATATGGTTTTCAATTTTATTAGAGACATAGACTGAATATAGAAATGGGAGTGGCCTCTGCGTTGAGTATGTTGATCGTGGCTGCAGCAGTTCCATTGTTCACAACGATGTGAATATGACCAAGATACTTATAGATAAACATTTGGAATCCGATCTTGTAACCTTCGGTGGCTTGATAAACAACAAGATCTATTTTCTAAATATCACCTGATCGGCCGACCTGTGGACTAATTTGTTTTTGGACTTCTGGCATGCCAGTGCAGAGCTTCCCTACCAAAAATGCGGCTGTAATTTTAGTCGCCTCGAGCGTCACTCTGGTGCTGGCGACGCTCTCCAGCGAAATGTTTCTATTTCCTTTTTCCGGCTTCTCAAACGGGACTTCGCACCATTGATGGATAAGGTTTCACAGGGCACAATTAGGAATGAGGTATTTGTGCAGCAAAACCTAGCTGATCTTCAGGAAGGTGGAATGGCCGTCCTCAATCTAGCAATTGATGGAAAGTCGATCATATGTTTTCCCCGTCGAGACGATGACTAGGTCCCACATCAAATCTAAGGAAATCAAGTAGCGGAAATCATCCAAGTGGCATAAACCTCCTTGCCATTAATTTCAGCCACTGGAGACTTGACATTAGAAATTTTCTCCACATATTCTATCTCTAACACTCTAAATAAGGCGCATTTGTAGTATCGAATCAAGTTGATCAAGCTATTGATCAAAGAAATCGTCGCCTTAGGACCGCTAGCGTTGCTCTACTCGCGAGTCCTCTCTGTTTATCATATCAATATGAGATTTGAAATCACACTCTACAGCTGTAAGAGGTGCTTCCTTCACTCTTGTTGAAGGCCATGATACTTGAGTTCCACATACACCTTATGTGCATATTCAACGTATTTTTCATGGAGTAATTTGTAATGATCATGAAGAATAGAGCGGCCTTCAATAGAGTCAGCAGTCAAATACTATCCTGATGATGAAACTTGAGGAATAGGAATGTCTTTTGGCCCAAGCAAAAGTTCTTTACTCATAATCTCCATACTTCCCATTTTAGAAGCTTCTAGGCTCTGATCATTTTCTTTAGAGCAGTCGATTTGAAGAGGGTGCAACTCTCTCTGAGTCTTCATCTCTATTACAACACACTCGCAAGCAGAGGTAAGCGCTAAGAGCCATGATTTACCAAATGAATCTAGGAGGGTAGTGACACCAAGCAATATTATCACTTGCGTTCTCCTACAGTTCCAGATTTGTGTGTGCCTCTTGGATCGCTTTTTGTATACATGTAGCCACATATACATCAGAGACCAAGTTGATTTCTTACACCTATAGTAGCTTGTTTGGTGTGCCAAGTTGGGTTCAAACTATCCCAGATCAGCTTATTCAAGCTTTGTCCATTGGGATAAATTATCAGGTGTATTATCTACATTAGTACTGTAAAATTTTAGCATTTCTCTCTGTGTTGGTTTGAAACATTGAAGGTTGCGAATTGAGTTTTATTTATTTTAGATTATTGTTGATGAATTGAGTTGACCTATTGAAGTTTAAAAATGACCCAAATTGGTAATTTATTTGAGATATTAAGTGTTGGGTGTGGAGCCTGATTATCTTATGTATTCAAAGGTATCGTTGCATTGGAACCTAGTTTGTAATGGGGCGGCAACGCCACTCGTAAAATATTTGATGCAAGGGGGATCTAGAGGGGGGCGGCTACAACCTTTGGGAGCCCCCCTTGGTGGGGGGATCGGGGGTGGCGCCCCTGAAGCTAAAAAATAGATGTAAAATTGCCTTGTAAAATGTTGTAATTTTGTAGTCAATCTGGGTTGTTCATTAGGCAAAGATCTGACGGTAGAAGTTATGTTTAATTTAGGGTTTTTTTCCCTATAAGGCAACCCCTCGATATATATGAGGGAATTTTGTTACATCTATGTAGATCTGTATTCTGAGTGAGGAAGAGAGAGGAGATTGAGAGCTCGAAGGACTGGTTGTTTCTCCATGGACATAGCCCAAACTGGGTGAACCACGTATATTTGTGTCTCTCTTGTTTTATGTGTTTTCTGTGTTTATATTTCTGCAATATTTTATGTGTTCCATTGCTCTGTAATATATAATTTTCTAAGATTAAGAACTCTAATTATGTCAACTACTAAAATCACAATCAACATTAGCAAGGAAACTCTTTTTGACATTCAAACTTGCTTGCAATATACACAAGAGAAGATTGAGTTTTTGCAACTTGAATCTCAGCTTCAGTAAGATGAGTTACAATAGCATAAGCATCATGACATCCATCAGCAACCAACAAGTGGTCAAATCAGTAACATTGAGACAAACTCCCATCAGCAGCAAATCAATAATGTTGATCTAGTACCCAATGAAGGAGAAAAATTGCATGCAGAAGCAAAAGTTCAGTTTGCACTTCCCAATCCCATCATCAGACCTTGGGAAGAGCTTGTCCACAACAAGCATAGAACTAGTCTTGGATATGACAAGTGTAGTGCTATTTTAATCGACCTTAATTGACTTCAGACTGCAACATTAATTTCCAACCCAGGGTAGGTCTTGTTGTTTCAATGGAGTTCACACTTTTTGTGCTGATACACTCCAGCCAAGCATAAGAAATTGTAGAGAAGCTGTAAAAGATGTCACTGATCTAAATTTTTGAATCAAACCATGCGTGTAGATATAAAAACACTCTACATAATTAATCACAACTCACAGCTATTGAAGTAAAGGCACACCACACAAGAACTAACATCTATTCTAGCTTGTTACTATTGCTCTATTGTTTACCTGTGTGTAACAGCATGAGATAAATAGAAACAACAGTGAATGCAATCCATGATTTCTATAGCAATAGTGAGAAACCATAAATCAATAAACTAAATTGAAATGTACACTACCTAATCACTGCAATCCCTGCCAAAGAGGAGGGCCCTTCCTCCTCAACAGGGCGCAGGAAGAACACAAAAAGTGATTAACGAATCAGTTGGAAAGTAACAGCATCACCATGCCAATTGATATTGAATAAGTTCAGGATTACAGAAACAGAGTAACGGTACTCTTCTATATGCCATCTGCTAATACATAAAAAGTCGAGTCCTTTATAATTATTACAACCCAAAAATTAGAAAGCAGATCAGTCATGAGAATCTCTCAATTCTCATGCTGATCAAAAATAAATAAGTTACAACTTATTACTAAATAAATATACATCAGTTGCAACTGCCTGAGTCTTGTTGCTTCAAAAATAAACAATCCTATTGCCGACAGCTGTTATGTGGAATAGTACCCACATTTCCAGCTTCAGTGCAACAACATTGAGCAAATGGTGGTTTGGGATGACGCGACATAACTGACGACAGCACTGTTGATGTGACGACAGATCCATGCGAGGTGTAACAACATTCGATGTGTAACAACAACCTGTAGCAACATCCAATGTGTAACAGCAACAACCTGTAACAACAGCACCTAGTATATAGCAGCGTCTGTAACATCACTCAGGATGTAACAACGAACTATTCTACCCTTTCGTGCAGTTAATCCTTGCTACCTGTCTTCTTCATAGCTTCATTCGCACGAGCCAACACCTGAAAATATGAACTTCCCAAAATAATTCTTCAGTGCTCTCCCAGTTAGCTACAAAAAGGAATAAAGCCTCATATTATTTGGTAAAATACAGAAAAGTAACATGACAGTAAAATGGATTAAAAAGGTAAGAAAACAGAGAGTTTGGTCATATAAGGGCACAAGATTGAAGGACAGAAAGGTCAAAATAGGGGAAAGAATGTGCAGAAAATAGGTAAAACACCACACCCAACATCTCCCCCCCACTGAAGCAACTGCATGTCCCCATGTAGAATCTCAGTTCCTTCTACTATGCCCTCGGTGGAAATCTATGAAATTGTAGGCACCAGCAGTATCATTGCCCGGAGCTCTGAATCCTTGATCAGCCATTAACTCACGTGGCCAAGATTCCTCTTCATAATCACACAACCAATAATCAGGTTGATACTCCTCCAATGTGACACAGGAAAAACACGCGATACCCATAGTATGCATATAAAAATGCATAATCTCATTCGTCCCAGCAATTTCATTGACCTGACTAGTCAAACCTTCATAACATCAAGTTTAAGGCCCCTTCATTTAATCTCATGCAGAGACATTTCATTAGGCTTTCTATAGTCTAACCCTTCATTAATATTTCTATCGGGACTTTATAACTCAACCCTTCATCCTTTTCTCTAAACCTTTCAACTCAATAGGATATGCTTTTGGAACTCCTGACTTGCAATATGTGATTTCCCTTTTCCACTGTTGATTTTGACCACTAGATCAACGGCTGTCGCAATATCGCATCACACCATCATGTGACTTCATCACCTCTCACATGCGACATGCAACAACACAACCAGACTTCAAATAACATAAAATCACGCCTATAACCTCCTCGAGTCCATTCTCCACAAATCTCTTACTTCAATCTCCACCGTCGATCTTACCTTCAATCTGACGGCTGCACTTTTTCCTGATCAACAAACTAACCCGACGCTTTATAACCGTTGATTAAGATCCGCTTGATCTGACGGTCCACAACGATATCGGGTGGATCACTTACGCAAGGTTTAACACCTTTACGGAGTTGATGAGAATTATCAGTCCTCAATCTATTAAATTTTGGGTCTGCCCTTGCAATTAAATCTCGATCTCTTTACGACCCGATATCCATTGGATGACAAGGCCCTTAAATCCTATGATCTGTGGCTTTTCAACTAGCACGGGGATTATCGACCATATTAACCCCGCAGTTGGCTGTGATGTAAGCATTGAATTTTACAATCGACTGCCAAGATTAATTACGGGACTTCAATAGCGATCCGGGATTCCATACACTCTCTACCCCCGCTACTCTTTACTTTGGGTTTCGGCTTCCTTCAGGGTTCTGGTCCTTTGTTGTTCCGCCACAACTCTCTCCTTAACTTAACTCCACTTGTGCCTTTATACTCCTCCACCTTCACTATAACACTAAAGGCTTCCTCCTGTACTGTCGATGTCTACAAAGTCGTAACACAAGCTCTATGGTTCTCTCCTCGAACCTCTTGCTGACTAACAATTCTACCCAACACTTATTTTGTTGGAATTGTTATTGTTACACAAAATATTGTCACCATGAAATTCTGTAATCAGTGTGAGTCTATCACCACTCATACTTTCCTCCCTTGTAAGTCTTAAACCTCAGATCTTCATGTCAAGCCTTGAAAAATGAGAGAAAGCCCTTAAAAATCTCTAAAACTCTGGTTTCGCACTTTCTCTTATCATTACTTGCGGTCCCGCACCCACTAGTCATGTCCCCTGCGTACCTGACCGCTCTATTTCTATGTAATGGGTGCGACCCCTGTAAAAGTCAAAAAGGCACAAGTACATTCTTAAAAACTCACTTTGGGTTATTTTTGGAAGCTTCTAGAGGGAATCTTGAGGTGGCAAGTTCGCTCCTTTAAGGTGCATGCATCCCATACCTAAAGGAGCTAACCCCTTGATGTGAGGAGCTTATCCCTTTGAAGGAGGACTCTATCCCTTCATAGGTGGACCTGTAACTTCCTTCCTCTGCACTATAAAATGAGGCATTGGGCTGGTTACTTGGGATGTTCAAAGCTGAATATTTTTGAGGGTAAATGTTGTTGGAATTTAGTCTTCCTAATTGAGCTTGAGAGGAGAGATTACATACCTTTTTTGATCTCATTGGGAAGAGTGTGAGGTTTGTCAAAGTAGAGGAGATTCTTGCTTGGACCCTGGGAGGAGATTGTACAACATCAAGGCACCAAAGGTTGTAAAGTTCTTCTTTGTTCAAAGTTAATACAATCAAGTTTATTTTTCTCAATAAGCTGTATTTTATGGTTTATTTCATGGACTCCTTGATCACCATGATGAATATGATTTATTATATTAGCTATGCAGGTGTTATTTGATGTGTGCTTATTTGTGATTGCAGGTTATTAAATGGAAACTTGTTCAACGGTCGAAGCGTGGCTGCCACAAACTAGCATTGGACTTAAGGTAGGGTCTAAAACACCTCTTGGTTTTTATTTATAATTCGCTTAGAGAAAGGTAGATTTGCTTGTTCTACTTGTCGCTAGATATTAGTTGATACTAGGGAGATTGGTCTTGTCCGCAAGAACGATTTATCCGGCCAACAAAATGGCGACTCCGCTAGGGACTTGAATTTTGGTTTTTGCCTTTACTTTTACTTTGACTTGAGAAGCGTTTTCTTGTTTCTGGTTTTTTCTTGATGTGTGTGGGATTGGGTAGATTTTAGATTCTGAATTGTTTTTTGTTTTCTCAAGTTTTTGAAAGAGGACTGCACGCTCTATTTGTAACATAGTGCGGACATCCCCGCACTGTTAGTTTACTACACAGAGCGGTACCGCATCTGGTTATACCGGAAGCCTGCGGAACCTGTCAAATTTTTGAAAAACCTAAAATATTTTCATCCAGTTAAGCTTAGGATTTGTTTACGTTTTTTAGCCTCTTCCTAGATCTGCATGTGTCCTGTCAAAGATTTCTTGTAAGTGAATTCCATTGGCATTTTGGTTTTAGGTGATTTTCTAGAAGTTTTGCGTGCCTGGTTTGATTTTCGCTTGGTATTTGTAGTAAGTCAGAGATTAGAAGCCTAAGAAACCTGAGATTACCCTGGTCTTTTTGGTCTTCTTGATGAGTCTGGCTGACTTGTGAAATCTTCCCTTGATTGAGAAATAGATCTCGTTTTCTCTTAGCAAAGCTTTGAACAAACTTGTTTGAAAGTTTTTGAATTTCATTTTTTTAAAAAGAAAACAAAGCTGAGTGTTTTTTGATTAATTTGTTATTCTGAACGAATTAGTCCTTAGTTTGTTGAATAACTAAGTAAAACATCCTCAAAAAGAGATTTTGTAAGCTTTTACTTCAATTAGGTTTTTAGAAATTTTTAGATCTCAAGCATAGTTTTTTATAGTTTTGAGTGCTTTCTAGAAATTTTATAATCTCTTTTGAAAGAAATTGTTTTCTGTAGTTTTTGAGTGTTGAAAAAGAAAAGGATTTTTTTGTGAGCATAATTAGTAGTCTCGTTTTGAGTTTATTGGAAAATACAAAAATATTTTCTTTTCATTTATATGTTGAAGAAAGATTTGTTTTTCGAAGAATTGCATTCTCAACTCTTTCTTTAGCTAGAAATTCATTGAAGAAAAAGAATTGTTTATCATCTTAGGTGCATTTTTAGTGTTTTGGAGTCGAGTATTCACACCATAAAGTTTCATCTCCATACCTTTTGATTTAAGAAAC
This sequence comes from Pinus tabuliformis, assembly GCA_031772625.1. Taxonomy (NCBI): domain Eukaryota; kingdom Viridiplantae; phylum Streptophyta; class Pinopsida; order Pinales; family Pinaceae; genus Pinus; species Pinus tabuliformis. Next base: position 12,522,441 of record CM062804.1, read on the forward strand.
AACCTATAAAAATAACGCTTAAAGTAAAATTGATCTAGTAATCTTTTTATTTCTAGGGCTCTTATCACCAACACCTTTTGACTTAAGAAACAACCTATAAAAAGAACGCTTAAAGTAAAATTGATCTAGTAATCTTTTTATTTCTAGGGCTCTTATCACCAACATATCTTAGGCTAGTATCTTGGAGTAGGGAGTAATTAACTCTCCAACATAGTTAAAACAAGCAAGTAGTTATATCTTGCGGTAGGAAATAAATTCCAATTGTTACATCTATGCTCTGGGAAGCTCCTCTTAAAGGAGTCAAGCACGAGATCATATCTGAACCAGTGGGGTAATCAATCCTTCCTCATTGGGGACGATAGCATATATACACGTATTAAAAATGGTAAACCTCAGATTGACCATTGTCGAGGAGCCTGGGGTCACTTGTTGGTAAGCCTTGGATTATGTCAAGGAGCCTTCAAGGGGATTGAGATTTGTTACTCTGCCCTTGCATGTGTATCGGATCGTAGACTGTTCCCCCAGGTATATTTGTTTCTATTGGTAATTATAGTGACCATAATCTATAGGATTCTTTCCTAAGGTGACGGTGGAGGGAAGATCCCACTGTACCTGGAGCAGACGTCGACTAGACTCGCTTGGACTCTCTGGGGGGTTCTCTTCACTCGAGATGGTTTTGTGAAGAAACTTGTGCCAGTCTGTTTCATTAAGCAGGTTGGCAGGGTAACTGTTCCAACCGCCCTTTTTGTATTGAATTCTGCGACATTGGATTTCATCACCAACTAGTGTTTTCGGTGCGGAAAGTTACTGTTTATGTGTGGTTTGAACTCCTAGATTTTTAGGTGTGTGATTCAATTGTTTGTTTCTTTAGAGACTTTAGGTGGTTTTATTGAGATTTTCTTTGTTTGCATGTGAAGTAATTAAAAAATTTAATCGTGGCTGAATTACCAAGACAATCCCATAGACTTCGAAGGCAACCTCCCGAGTATTCACCAAGCCAGCTTGAAGGGCTATGAGCTCTTGTAACTCCTAGTGACAGTAGAGTTGGGTCACCAGAAGATAGAGAATCTTCTTTAGTTGTTCATCTTGATTATCAAGTTCAAGCAACAGAGTATATTTCCGAACCAATTTCATTTTTCGAAGTTACTGGTAGTATATCTTCTACTAGTGAATTGGCCAAAGAACCTGAAATTTCTAAGCCTGAAACTGAACCTGCTGGTACTCCATCCTCAAGATTTGCTTCTCCAATTTCCAGTGGTCCTGGTTCACCTAGGGTAGGAAGGATCATTACCCAAAATCTTCCTTCAGGACTTATTTCTATTAAATAACTTGTTAGCCCAGAGAAAGATATAAGTCTCCCTGAAAATCAACCAACTTTAGAACTTAAGGAGCGTGAATCAATTTTCTACAGTCCACCTAGGAGGGACGCTTGGTACCTCTCATTGACCAACTTTTTAGAAAATCCAGGTCTTGGTTTTTCACCACCTCGAGTTCCTTTTCATCCAACACCTAGAGGTTATTATCCTCCTTTGAATATGTCGAGACAATCATCCATGTTTTCTCAATCACCGGAAACATTTTTTTATGGCGGTCCTTCTATTCCTTCTGGGTATTAGTCACTCACTGGTACTTTTTTGGGAGCATCCCCTCAACCCATTGAACATGGGCTATCAACTGGTAATAACGGAACTAAACCTTTGAGCGTAGAAGAAATTCTTATGATGTCTGGTACTATTCCAAATCCGCAACCTCAAGGTAGTCAGTTACTGCCTGGGGGGCAGCCTCAAGGTACTCAATTATCGCCAGGGGGGCAACCTCAAGGTAGTCAATTACCACCTGGGGGGCAACCTCAAGGACAGTACATACCTTCATGACAGTACATTCCTCAAGGTCAACCCCAGACTCAGTATATACCTCAAGGTCAGCCCCAGTATCAATATATACCTCAAGGTCAACCCCAGTTTCAATACGTGCCTCAAGGTTATCAACCTCAAGGTCAGTACCCAACTCAAGGTTTCCAACCACCTTCAGGTCAATCATTTGTTCAAGGAGCTGGAAATGCACCTTTGAATTATCAGCCCTATGCTCAACCTGGTTATGGTCCTCAATATGCTCAACCTTCTATGGGTCCATACCCCGGAATGAACATGGTGTGGGATCCATCTCAATCTCAACAGATCTTGCAACCTAATGTGCAGTTTTCATCTCAATCTGGACAACCTTTGGTTTTTGGTTCAACCCAGCAACCTATCCAGTCTACTATTCAAACTTCTGCACCTAGTGTAGCTCATCAGTTTGGGCCTAGTTCGCCTCGAACTCTACCTCAAATGACTGCTGCAACTACTGCAGCATCTGTTCAATCTACCCCACCTACTTCTGGAGTATCGATAGCTCCGATTTCTACTGTTCCTGCATCAACTCCTCAAGCATCTTTACCTCAGTTCGGACCCACAATTCAGACTTCGGTTCAGATGCCTGCAAGACAACCTAGTCCAAGTACGGTTGTCACAAGTCAACCATAGTTCACTTATCAATCGTACTAGGGACAGTACCAATTCGGTCCTGCTGTGCAAATCCCAGTTTACCAGTATCAACCATACCCTGGATATACTTATCAGCAACCTCAACAACCCCAGTACGGTTCGGTTAATCCTGGTTTTTCGGGAGGATATAATATCCCAAATGCAATTCTAATTCCAAGTTATCCTAGATATCCTCCTCCTGGGGCTGGTCTTATGACCCAGGGTTTTTGTGACCCTAATCGTCAGTTACCATTTATAGCAATGTTGGACTTGCCTGATTTGTCACGCCTTACAAACAATCCGATTAATTATCTTCCGTTTTGGCCGCTAATGCCGAATAAGTTGCCCAGTGATATCCCAAAGTTTGAAGGTAAATCAGGAGAGGATCCATCAAACCATGTGATGACTTATCACCTCTGGTGTGCATCTAATTCCATTATAGATGATTCAATTCGCTTACGTCTTTTTCAACGCACTCTGATTGGTCTTACGGCCAAGTGGTACATTGAGTTACCACGAGCTTCTTTTTATAATTTTAGTCAATTAGCCACTTCATTCTTAACTCATTTTCAGTTGCCTGTCAGATATGACAATGGCACGGAATTATTAACTTCATTAAAACAGTCAACGTCCACATATATTTCAAATCATATTCATGAATGGCGACGTCGACGACGTTTAGTGAAATTTTTTATTCCGGATCAAATTTTAGCAGAGTGGTTTGTTAAATTATTATTACCTAAAATCACTGAGGATGTAGCTAAGGAAGGAGTTGTTACTGAAGAGCAAGTAATTTCTCAAGCTTAGTACCTTGACCTCGTTTATATGCAGTCGGGTAGTTTACACGAAAAATCCTCGACCTTCCGAAACAAAATCAAATAACTGCAGCTCCTTCAGGGTCTCATGCCGCTGACAGTATGATTGGTTCAGTTAACACCAAAAGTAAGAAGAAATCTTCAAAGAATTCTTCTCCAATTATAACTTTACCAAATTCCCCGATATGAGACTCTTCCGCTGAAATTCCTACCGATATTCATGTCGTAGAATCATCTATAGCCAAATCAAAATCCGGCGATAAAAAGAAAGGGAAGAAGAAAAATAAAAAAATTTCGAAAGAGAAATCAGATAAAACTGAATCTACTGACGAGAAACGTAAACCTCGTTATCCTTGTCTCATTTGTGACGAAGAGAATTTTACAAGAGACTTCCCTCATCGCGCTGAGGTTGTGAAAATCGTCAAAGGTTCTCAAACGCCTATTGTATTGAAGGATCCTTTTCCTAGTCAAGATAATAAGATGATCGGTTCTTCCTCAAATGCCTTAGAACAACCCATAATGATGATGTCTCATGTTAGGATTGCAACACGATCACAAGATTATGGTAGTAAAAGTCCTGTTGGTGGTAAGGAAGCAGAATCTTCTAATTCAAACCCATCAACTTCAACTCCTTCTGGTTCTGATCCGCTATAGATCGAGAAACCTAATCCAGACTTAGTAATCAAACCGCCTACTAAAGGTATACTTCGAAAGTCAGCTTTCAATCTGCATGCGAGAGCTGCTCAGAATTATAACATTGTTGAAGACTTAGCTATTTCCCCTTCAGCAATGTCGGCTTTGGAGATGCTGCAATCATGCCCAGTACAACATAAATTACTTTTTTCGACTATAGGAGCTGTTGATATTCAGGACTCGAACCTTATAATCTTCGATTTAGAGAATAGTACACCTCGCTTACCTCACCAAATGGCTTTCCAGATTCTAGTGTTAGTCAAAAGCAGACCTTGCTTTAGGACTGTAATTGATGAGGGAGCTTCTACGTGTATTATGTCGATCTAGTGTTGGAGATTGCTTGGTTCTCCTACACTCAATCAGTCCCTGACGATTCTAAAGGCTTTTGATGGCCGTGGGTTCCATCCTTTTGGAATTCTACAGGATTTACCTATAGGGTTTGAAGGAAAAACTGTTAATCTAGATGTGGAGGTGGTTGATGCCCCTCTGGATTACAACCTTCTTTTGGGTCGCAGCTGGTCTTATGCTATGACTGTTGTTGTTTCATCGGTCTTTCAGCTTATAAAGTTTCCTTATAATGGAAAGATCGTAACCATAGACCAACTGACTTATTTTTCATCCGACCCAGCCTCTTCTGAAAGTATCCAGCATGTCGGCAAAACAACTATCCCTTACAAGGATGTTGGGGTAGGATTGGTTAAATATTCCGGTTTACTAGGAACTTTTTCCTTTACTCCTCCTAACATATCGCCTTCTACTGCAATGTTGGGTCCCTATAATACTAGTAACTACACCATTACTATTGTAGTTGCATCCCTTATTAATATTGTTGTGCCCCTATTATTCCCATATTGTTATTATTGTGCCCCATAGAATCCCTCTATTGTTATTTTTGTGGCTTTATATTATTATTGTTAGGTCGGCTGGGTTATATTGTGACTCCTTAGACTCCTATATAGAAAGGAGGTATTGTCATTTGAATCATTGAATAATTTTTCATTTATGTAATCTAAAGGAGGTTGCACCCTTGAAGAGGCTAAATTCTAAGGCGCTGATCTATCTTTTCTATCTTTTCTTGAGCTGGTTTCATAATATTTGGTATCAAAGCTTTGGATTCTAGGGTTTCGCTGCTCCAAACAGGTCATCGTGGCATTTTCACTATAATTTTTTTCTATGATGTTTCAGAAGTTTAAAAAAAAACCCATTTGAGAAGAAATCGTTCTGAACCTTGGGTCCAAATTTCAGAGCTTTTCGCACTATATTTGTGGAGATATGATCTGAGGAAGTTGGTATTTTTGCAAACCCATGAATTACATTCCAAACAGGTGACCTGGGGAAAATCATCATAAATTTCTCTCTGGGGATTGGATTGAAATTTCGTAAGAATTTATAGAAAGAGGACGAACTTTAGTTTCTTGTATGCATTTTTCAAATCCAAAGGTTGAAACAGTGACTCGTGGCACGTCATACAAGTTTGCTCTATTGAACTAGTCTATAATCAAGTCACTGTGGGAGATTTTGCATAACTCTTCCTTGGAGAATCAAATTTGGGTCAGAATTGTGGCATTGAAAAGAGGACAAAAACGGATACTGCAGGTCACAAATTCAGAGCAAGATGATTGGAAAGTACAGAGATACATCAGAGGCAATATCGAGCTCCTGCAAAGTGAAAAAAGGTGTGTAGATTTTCTTAAATTTTTGCTTAAGCTTGGTTTGAAAATTTATTTTGAAGGAATTCAAAGGGCATAGTAGAGAATTACTATCGGTAACTGATGCCCTGAGGAAATAAAATGCAAACACCTAGTAAGGAACCTGAAAGCTCTAGCATGACTCATGAAGAAGAGGAAGAAATGCTACATGATATATCAAAATTACAAGAACAAGTGCAACAAATTTCACTGTCACAAAAGCTAACAGAAGCTAAGATAAATGGCGTGGAAGCTAAGATGAATGGCATGGAAGCTAAGATGGACAACTTGAAGATAGATTTGAACACAAATTTGAAGACATGCATGGCAGATTTGAAGACAAATTTGACAAATTTTCTACAAGAAATACTTACCAATGGTGAAAAGGTAGTAAAGGAAACTCAGGATGCGAACAAAAGAAATGTTAATCATGATTTCTTAGACTCTAATGTGGGATTGAAAACCCACCATATTCCAAAAATCGATATGAGGAAGTTTGATGGAAAGGATCCCGCAACATGGATATTACAAATGGAGCAATTTTTCGATCTCAATAATGTGCAAAACACACAAAAGGTACGTATTGCAACTTTATATTTGGAACCAACTCAGTTTGTATGGTATCAATGGCTTTGCTCTCATAAACAATTTATCACTTGGGCAATTTTTACGGAAGAATTGATAGCACATTATGAGGATACAAAAAGCAACACTTTTTTTAGCCAATTGATAAGTCTCAAACAAAAGGGTTCAATAATGGAGCACATTGAGGAGTTCCAAAAATTGAACATAAGGGTAAAAAATATTCTAGAGGAGCATAGGATTGATGTGTTCATAGGGACTTTAAAGGATAATATCCAACATGATGTTCGCCTTTGGGAACCTGATTCATTAGAGAAGGCATTCAGGTTAGCAAGAAAAATGGAAAGCAAAATTATGGCAACCAGGAAACATACCACTCACAACTATAAAGATGGAAGTGTGGTTGCTCCTAGTCTTCCACAACCTATAAGGTTGACACCACAAAAATTGGAAGAAAAAAGAGCAAAAGGGCTTTGTTACAGTTGTGATAGCAAATACACTAAAGGTCATAAGTGTGCTGAGAAGAAATTATTCTACATAGATTGTGAAGAGGAAGAAGAAAAGGAGCAAGAAAGGTCAAAAGAAGAGGATATACTCCAGGAACAAAGCCTAGATAAAGAAGAAATGAATCTGACCATATCTTGTAATGCATTGGTGGGAATTACCACTCCTCAAACCATCAAGATAGAAGGACAAATCAAGAAGAAAAAGGTAATAGTGTTGATTGATTCAGGAAGTACCCACAATTTTATTCATTGTAAGGTAGCAAAAGAATTGAATTGCTTCTCATACCCAGCACCAGAGTGTCAAGTGATGGTTGCAAATGGAGGAACAATAAATTGTTCTGGAAAGTGCCATAATATCAAGCTATCGATGGAAGAATATGTATTGACTAGCCCAATGCTTTCCCTTCCAATGGGAGGTGTTGACGTTGTACTAGGAGTACAATGGCTACAATCCTTGGGTACAATAGCTTTCAATTTTCAAGAATTTTTCATGAAATTTTCCGTGGAAGGAAAGGAATTTAGGGGTATTGCAGGGAAACCAGGAAACATAATTAGCTCTAATGGTATGACAAAGCTTCTAAAAAAGGAACAAAGGGGTGAAATTGCACAATTATGTTCGCTAGATGTTTCCACATTACAATCATCTATTTCTCCAGATCTCCAAAAAGTCTTGGACAATCATTCCAAGGTATTTGAGACTCCCAAAGGTCTCCCACCTATTCGTGATCATGATCATGCTATTCATTGATTCCAGGAAGTGTTCCTCCAAACATCAGGCCGTACAGATATCCCTATGCCCAAAAGAGTGAAATTGAACGTATGGTTGCAGAAATGCTAGAGGCTGGTATAATTCAACCGAGTCAAAGTTCTTTCTCTACTCCAGTAGTATTAGTGCACAAGAAGGATGGATCATGGCGCATGTGTCTGGATTATAGGGAGCTCAACAAGCTCACTATTAAAGATAAGTTTCCCATTCCCGTCATTGATGAATTACTGGATGAATTGCATGGATCAATTTACTTCACCAAGTTGGATCTTCGTTCAGGATATCATCAAATCAGAATGAAGACTGAAGACATTTCGAAAACAGCATTTAGAACTCATGAGGGTCATTATGAATTTTTGGTCATGCCTTTTGGCCTTACCAATGCACCTTCAACATTTCAAGGTTTGATGAATTCCATTTTCAAACCATTCCTTAGAAAATTTGTGTTAGTATTTTTTGATGATATACTAATCTACAGCAAGTCTTGGAAGGATCATGTTGAACATGTTGACAGGGTGCTACAACTATTGGAGGAGAAACAATTATATGCAAAAAGATCCAAATGTTTCTTTGGAGTACAAGAGGTGGAATATATGGGTCATATTGTATCTCATGAAGGAGTTAAGGTAGACCCTAGCAAAATTAAAGCCATTAAGGAATGGAAAATCCCCACATCCATAAAGCATCTGCGAGGATTTCTTGGGTTGACAGGGTATTATCGCAAGTTTGTTAAGAATTATGGGAGAATAGCAGCACCTATAACAACATTATTGAAGAAAGATGCATTTTCATGGACTCCAGAAGCAACAAAGGCCTTTGAACATCTTAAAGAGGCAATGTGCCAAGCACCAGTCTTAGCTACACCGGACTTCACAAAAACCTTTATTGTGGAATGTGATGCTTCAGGAAATGGAATTGGTGTTGTTTTAATGCAAGATGAAAGACCCATTGCTTTTGAAAGTCATCCAATCAAGGGAAATTTTTTACAAAAAGCTATTTATGAGAAGGAAATGTTGGCAATACTCCATGCACTTAAGAAATGGCGACCCTACCTAATGGGAAGACACTTCAAGGTAAAAATGGATCATGATAGCCTTAAATACTTTTTAGAACAAAGATTATCCTCTAAAGAGCAACAAAAGTGGGTCACAAAGATGTTGGGTTATGACTTTGAAATCATCTACAAAAAAGGCAAGCAAAATGTGGTGGCAGATGCACTCTCAAGAAAGGATGAGGATGTGGAAGCATTGTTGTGCGCCATTTCTATTATCCAACCAGATTGGATAAACGAAGCAAGGGAGGAATGGAAGAATGACGAAGAAGTATGGGCACTTATTCGAAAGTTACAACAAGATTCCAGTACGTCTGATACATTTAGCTGGCAAAATGATTCTTTATGGTACAAAGATCGCTTATACCTCTGTAAGAATTCCCAACTAAAACAAAAGATTCTTATGGAATTGCACACTTCTCCCTTAGGAGGGCACTCAGGATTTTTAAAAACTTACCACAGGGTTAAGAAGGAATTTTTTTGGGATGGCCTTAAATCGGATATTCAAAAAGTTGTGGCGGAATGTTTGGTTTTCCAACAAAATAAAGTTGAAACAATTAAGACACCGGGTCTATTACAACCTTTATCCATTCCAAGCCAACGTTGGGAGGAGGTTTCAATGGATTTTATCACAGGTTTACCCAAGTCTGAGGAAAGAGTGTCATCATGGTGGTAGTTGACAGACTTACCAAGTATGCACACTTTTGTGCATTATCACATCCATTTAAAGCCAGTACGGTTTCTACTGCATTTATGGAAACAATTCAAAAGCTACATGGAAACCCAAAGATTATTGTAAGTGACAGAGATCCCATTTTCACTGGAAATTTTTGGACAGAATTATTTTCTTCTCTTGGTACTCAGTTAGCTCATAGCTCATCTTATCATCCTCAATCTGATGGGCAAACTGAGATAGTAAACAAATGTTTGGAAGGATATCTTTGTTGCTTTGTATCTGATAAACAGACACAATGGGTCAAATGGTTGCCTCTGGCTGAATGGTGGTATAACACTTCCTTCCATACAGCAACAAAAATGACCCCATTTATGGCACTTTATGAATATCAGCCACCATCCATCACATCATATTTAAGAGAAAATTCTAAGGTTCAAGTAGTGGAACATCACATCGAACATCAACAACAAGTCCTCCAACTCTTAAAGGATAACCTCGTGTTGGCACAGAATAGAATGAAACAATAGGCAGATCAACATCGCAACGAAAGAAGTTTTGATGTAGGTGATTGGGTATTCCTATGGCTACAACCATATAAGCAAATGTCCCTCAAGCAAGCTAAGAAGGATAATAAATTATCACCAAAGTATTATGGTCCGTACAAGGTGTTGCAAAAGATTGGTACTATGGCATACAAATTGGAGCTTCCTGCAGCTTCTCGATTGCACCCAGTTTTCCATGTTTCATGTTTAAAGAAGGTTATAGGCGACAAACTCCCAGTTCAAACAATATTGCCAGAACTTGACGAGGAAGGAAAAATTATATTGGAACCGGAAGCAGTCACAGAAACAAGAACTCGACAGCTACAAATCGATCAATTTCAGAGTATCTTATCAAGTGGAAGAACTTATCCGCTGAAGATTCCACATGGGAGGATGAGAATTTTATACAGAAGCATCCAGAACTACTCAAGTGTTGAGGACAACACTTTTTTTGAAGGAGAGGGGCATGTTGGTTCCCTATAATCCTAGTAATTACCCCATTACTATTGTAGTTGCATCCCTTATTAATATTTTTGTGCCCCTATTATCCCCATATTGTTATTACTATGCCCCATAGAATCCCTCTATTGTTATTTTTGTGGCTTTATATTATTATTGTTAGGTCGGCTTATATTGTGACTCCTTAGACTCCTATATATAGAAAGGAGGTTTTGTCATTTGAATCATCGAAGAATTGTTCATTTATGTAATGTAAAGGAGGTTGCCCCCTTGAAGAGGCTAAATTCTAAGGCGTTGATCTATCTTTTCTATCTTTTCTTGAGCTGGTTTCATAACATGCAACCATTCATATGATTTCATCAAACACTATTGTTTTTTATGATCCTTGGATCATACCTTCTAAGCCTGAGGTGGATTCATTTGGTGATACGATGCCTTTAAGTCCCTATGAAATTGCGTATCAGGCTGTGCAGTCGTTTTCTGACCCTTCTTCAACTGAAATTGATCTAATGAATGTGATCCATGGAGAATCACTTTCAATATCAACCTTAGATTCAACAACTTTTTCCGAACTTGTTCATACGGATGAGAAGATTCATGAAATTTTGTCTGTTGATGATTTACCATGGGAAGATCTTCATCATCGATCTTCGTTTTTACCTGAGCTTGATCATTTTTAAAATGATTTTTCATCTATTTTTACTATTCATTATGTCAAAGAACCATAGAATCCATTGCAATATCCTGATTCTGTGTTAAATTTGGGAAATATTTCTCGAACGGTTCCTATTGACGTTTCAGTTAAACCTGGAATTGTTGAAAACATTCATATAGGTGCTTCCTGTACAGACAATGAACTCCAAACTTATAAAGCCCTATTTCAAGAATTTCGTGACGTGTTTGCCTGGTCATACGAAGAGATGCCAGGAATGGATCCAACAATTGTTGTTCATGAAATCAAAACATACCCGGATGCTAAACCTATCCAGCAACGTTTGCATCATATACATCTGCAAAAAGCTGCTACAATTAAAGCTGAAATTGAGAAATTACTTAAAGCAGGTTTCATATATCTAATTCCCTTAATGGATTGGGTATCAAATATTGTTCCTGTTAACAAAAAGCAAGGAACGATAAGAATATGTATCGATTATAGGGATATTAATCGAGCTTGTCCTAAAGACAATTATCCAACTCCCTATATCAATCAAATCATTGATGATTGTGCCGACAGTGAAATTTTCTCCTTTATGAATGGTTTTTCCGATTACAATCATATTAACATACTCCCTGCTGATCAACCAAAAATGGCTTTCATTTGCCCATGGGGGACATTTGCTTATTTTAAATTACCTTTTGGATTAAAGAACACCGGAGCAACTTTTCAAAGAGCTATGTCTTACGCGTTTCATGACATCAAGCACATTGTGCAGCCCTATCTTGATGATTTACCTGCCCATTCATTACGTAGAACCGATCATCTCATTCATTTACGAGCAATCTTTTTGAGATGTAGGCATTATCGAATTAGGCTGAATCCACACAAATGTGTTTTCTGTATAGAAACGGGTCGTTTACTGGGACTCCTTGTTTCAAAAGCCGACATTCATGTCGATCCCTCGAAGGTTGAAGCTATTATCAAATTGCCTCCTCCTTCGACTCTTCGCCAACTCCAAAGTTTACAAGGGAAAGCAAACTTTTTACGTTGTTTCATTCCTAACTACGCCAAGATAACAAAGGGTTTTACGAGGTTGTTGAAACAAAATACTCCATTCTTTTGGGATGAGATAGCAGACAAATATTTTGATGCACTTAAACACGCGTTGACCCATGCACTGTTATTGCATCCTCCCAACTACAACCAGGATTACTTCTTGTACTTTGCCGCTTCTCATTCCACCATTGTGATGGTTTTAGTTCAAGAAGATGAATTCAGTAGTGAACATGTGATTTACTATCTTAGTCAAAATTTGAATCCGACTAAGCTTAAATATTCGCGTGTGGAGAAATTGGCCTTGGCAATTGTTCAAGCTGTCCAAAGATTTCGTCATTACATCTTACTACGCAAAACTATAGTAATTTTTTACTGTAACCCTATGATCTATATTTTGACCAAACAATTACTAGGGGGCAAGTATTCCAAATGGATTGTTATCCTGTAGGAATTTGACTTGGAATTTGAAAAATCCAAGGCAAAGAAATCTTTGGTATTTGTGGAATTGATGTGTGACTTCCCGCGTGCTAATACAGAAACTGTGGCAGAAGAGCCCATTGCAGACGAATCCTTCTTTCTTATCAGCACTCTTGATCCATGGTATGGATATGTCATTGTTTATCTCCAAACCCAATCTTTTCAGCCTGAAATTTCAGAATCTCAGCGGCGGAAAATACATTTCCAATCCCAACAATACAAAATTATTGGAGATACACTCTATCGTCATGGGGCGGATTCTGTTTTCCGACGTTGTTTAACTCATGAAGAAGCTGAAAAGGTTCTAAATGACTGTCACTATGGAGCATGTGGTGGTCATATGTCTGGGTATGCCACAGCCCAAAAGATATTGCGTGCTGGTTATTTCTGGCCATCTTTATTTAAAGATTGTATTTATGCGGTCCGAAAATGCCACAATTGTCAAATTTTTTATCGAAAGATGCGTGCTCCACCTACTCCTCTCCACCCTATAATTGCCGTCGGCCCTTTTGCAAAGTGGGGTATCGACTTTATTACATGTAACCCTCACTCGGTCGGGGGGCATGTGTATATCATCCTTGCGGTAGATTATTTTACTAAGTGGGCCGAGGCGATGCCTACATTTTCAGTAGACGGTAAAACTGCTGCAATTTTCATTTTCAATCATATAATTACTATATTCGGTGTTCCTCAAGCAATTATTACTGATCATGGGAGTCATTTTCGAAACATCGTGATGACTGAACTAACAGATCAACTTGGCCTGCATCACGATAGTTCTACTCCATATTACCCACAGGCTAATGGTCTGGTTGAAGCCATCAACAAAGTTCTAGTCATTATGATCCGACGAATCATTGGTATTCATAGGTCGAATTGGCATAACATGTTATTTTCAATGCTTTGGGCGTATCGAACCTCAGTAAAAACATCAACTGGTTTCACTCCTTTTCAACTGGTTTACAGTTTGGAAGCTGTGTTACCCATTGAATGTGAAATTCCGTCATTGCAAATAGCTATAGAGTTACTGCCAGCCACTTCAAAAGGGGAGAAACGTTTGTTGTACTTAGCTCAGCTAGATGAGAATCGACATGATGCTGCATTAGCAATCGAAACTCATTCCAAACGAATTAAAGCTCAGTACGATCGAAATGTTACACCTCGTAATTTTTCGGAAGGGGACCTAGTCTTACTATATGATCAAGCAAACAATAAGCTAGGGGCTGGAAAATTTGTACCTATGTGGCATGGTCCTTATGTTGTTAAGTGAAAGCTGGCAAAAGGGGCCTATGAATTGGTAGATTTTGACGGTGTCTCTTTAGGTAAGCCCAGAAATGGTCTTTATCTGAAGAGATATTATGCTTAAATCTAGGTGTGGAGATTTTAGTTAGATTAGTTTCTTTCTAGCTGGTGTGTTTTAGATTAGAAAAGTGTGCTTAGTTTAGAGAGTGTTTTTATCATTATTCCTGCTTATCTTGATTTTACTCTTGATATTGCAGATGTCGACGTCTCTTCAAACATACATTGGTTTCGCTGATGGTGCTTGTTGTAATACACAGAACATTTCTTCCGCATCTTGGGTTATCTATTCACCCTCTGATGAGTTGGTATCTATGCATGGGGTAAGCCTCAGTCAAACAACGAACAACATTGCAGAGTATAGTGTAGTGACTGAGTTATTATCTGAATCCATCTCATTCGGGATTCGGAGTTTGATTGTTAGGTTAGATTTTGAACTCGTTGTATTACAACTTAATAGAGTGTATGTCATTATAAATCCAGTGTTATTAAGATTATTTTTGAGAGTTCATCTCTTGGAGCGTGAATTTGACTATATTGAATATCAACATATTCCAAGATATTTAAATACATTAGCAAATGCAATTGCTTCTCGAATGTTAAATAGACATTTGCAATAATTAAACAGTAAATTTAAAAACATTCCATAACATGTTTTACAAGATAGCCAGTAATAATGATATAGCATAGCATAGATGTGTGTCAAATATACATCGTCTTCGATCATAGGTTGAAAAACACCTTATGATCGGCAAAAATGATAGTACAAAAAGCAAAAATTTCGTATCAAGTCTACAAAAGCGATCATCCTATCATTGGTGATGATCACAATAAGAAACCACTGCTCGGGCCACCCTACAAAGGAACCTCCTGAAAGGTCCTGTTACCCCAGTCACATAGTGTTGTAACCTAAGAGGAATATCATCTATGCTAGTCTCTGGAATATCTGCTATCAAATGCTCTAGATGATTTTCCAATTTGGTCAGGGTCTCTATAGATTCATCCCATGGGGCTGGTACTGCTGCAGCTGGGTGTCTCCTCTCATAGGGCCGGAGAGTGGCTGGTCGTTGTGGACCCACATCTGCATTTGAAACTTTTTACTATCAGTTTTGGACGGTTTAAAAACAAAAAAAATAAAACTTAGAAAATGTTGAGAATGATTTTACCTGAATCATCCCACTGCTCTCCTAGTGGAAGAGTCATGTCTGGATCACCACGATAATCCATCCCAACATAAAGAAAATCCTGAATCATGAAAAGTTGGCTCTCCAACCAACAAAAATACTCAGGAGGAAATCTAACAACCTCTAAACCCTCCTCAGGATGACGGGCCATAACTGTAACCCACACATCCGCTTAGGTTCTCGGGGAAGTCCAGCTCCAACGGAAAGTTGTTGTGGGACCAACATCAGAACCCTCTCTAGAACAAAGCTCACAACTAAGAAACCATATCCAAAGTTTTTTAGTTGTCCGTTCTTTGTTCTAGTCAGTTGGCCTTTTACATTTGCCAACACAGCTTCGCACCAGTGGAAGATGGTGCCTCGATAACAGTCTACTGCCATTCGCATTTGGGATCCGGTAGCTAAATGTAGTGCTGTGCTTCCGCAGAGTTTGGTGACAGTAAATGCAATCACTTTAAGTTCAAGACGGGAAATAGTTTTGATATCAATCCCTTTGTCCTTTGTTTGGTCATTACAAAACTCTAGTCGGAGACTATCGACAAACTAGCCACCTGGACTAGTCCCGAATAGAGATAATCGTTCACCTCTCTTGGGCAAACCAGTCAAGAAGTAAATGTCCTCTAGCTTCATTTCGAGCCGGTGGCCACCAATAATGAAATATTGGTCCTGTATATTCCATCTGTCCACCAGCCACTACAAAAAGTCTACTTGGGCCCTCATGCCAGGTATGGCCCAGAATTTAAATAACTTGCATGCTCTCAATGCATCTATTGAGGGCTAATGATTAATTGTGGCAAGGTCCACATCTTCGTGCTCTCGTTCTCGCCAAATGAGCATTTTGTATATCCTACATTGCAAAAACGACGGATTAGAACATTTTAGTTCAAAAAATTTTGGGCGGAAATGAAAAAATTGAAGTTTTAAAACCTATTTCGCGGGGTCCACACCCTCCAGTTAGGGATAGTGCGTAGGTCTGCACTCTGCCCAAGCAGCAGGTGCGGGCCCCTAGCTCTTTCCTTTGCAAGAAAAATTTGGGGTCCACAGGTTTCACATGTTGCGCCTGCAGACCACCGCGAGCAGTCTTTTAAACTAATTTTTCTCTAAAAAATCAAAATGGAAGCCTAAAAACAAAATTCAAATGGTTGAAATGCAAGATTAAAGTGATGTGGATTACCTGGAGGTGACGATTTTCGTTTCTAACAGACGGATTTTCCACAATCTTCACAGGAAGTTTCTTACCCAAAAGCCCTCTTTTCTCACTATGAAGTCAAACGGTAAAAATGAATTTACAAAAGCCCTTTTTATAAGATTTTTTGAATAAATGAATTTTTTATATTTTTATTTTTCACTTTAAAAAGGTAACTTTTTGATGCATTTTTATTAATTTTAAACATGTATGAGTAATGTTTTAGTTTTTGTGCAGAATATTGGATTTTTAAGGCAAAATTGATCATTTTCAAACAAAAAACATTAGAGTCCTCTTTAAGCTCTTTTCTGACTCGTAAAATATGAAAAGATTGCCAAGTTTTTCTTTTTAAGCTCGTTAAAACGAAATTAAAAGGACGGTCCACTTACATCTCTTTTCTAACCGTATAAACATGAAAAGTTTTTCGGGCTTTTGTCGTTTCAAGTTCGATATTGGTTATAAAATGACGTGTCGTTGGTCGGTTTTTTACTTTTTCAGATCAGAAACACTAATTATGAAAAGTACTCCTTGATCGTAATGGTCAAGCGGTTCTCTCAAGTATTATTTTATACTTTTTTGGCCTTGGGAGACACAAATTTACGAAAAAGGACAACCATGGAGTTTTCTTACGTTTTTCTTCTGACTCCCTAAAATTGAAAAACGCCGAGTTTCTCCTATACTGGACTCGTTAAAATTTAACAGTAAAGGACCTGTTCAATTTCAAACAGGAATGAACCACTCCTTCTTAGGGTTCGAATTTTAAACTAAGTTGGACTCATCCGAAGGGTGACCTTATAACCAAACAAACGTTATCCTCCTCAAGCTTGTCAAAAATAAAGAGGTACTTGCCAAAAATGGTGGGGGAAAAGAGAGAAAATGAACTTGTTTGTTATACTTTGTGTCTTAGAAAAGCATTCAACCACTCTTGAACATGACACATTTTGTTCACCTGGGTTGGGAAATCCTTTGCCTAACAGTTAATCAAACCATATTGAAAGTCTTCAGCCAGTTTCTGGGTATTAGCTTTGGGTCCATTCTCACCAAACCATCTGCAGTGTCGTTATGTGTTCAAGAGGTCAGTCCAAATAAACCATTCATCTACAAAATATCTGTCATCCATCTTGACCATCCCTGAGTTAGTCCTTGCCAAACATATTTCTTCAAACTTGATCTATGATTTTGTGTTGTGGGCTTGCCTACGACGGATCGCTTTCTATCGACTTCAACTCATTATCTAGAAAGATGATCTAGAAATCGTCAATACCTTGGAATCTGCATGCCTCAATGGCAGGTTTCTCACCTTCGACGACAGGTTGCATCATTGACCTTCAATCAAAGGATTCTGTGATATGTTCGACATCAGCTCATCTATTCACATTTCATGGATTGTACTGAGTACTTTGAGAGCCATTGACATTACTGGTGGTTTCTCTCACACTTGTTAACAGTTTACATCATTGACTGGTAATCAAGTGGTTTCTACCATGTTCGACTTCGATACATTCATTCACATGGATAGAATCGTACTAGTTCGGGAAGCAGAAATCAAGACCCTGGATCTAGTTTCCACCATCTAGGCTGCGAGGAATTTTTTTATTTATTATACAGTAGACTATTCATAAACAGATGGTTGCGCCCATACTGTGTCTACATATGTCTATACTTGTGATGTATTACAAAATCATTCCTATATCAGAGCAGTTTAGTTAGTTCACTAGTCAGTTTTGATCTGAGTATGGGAATGCCTACCTCAACGATGATATGATCACATATATATATTTCGTATTGAATGTTTTTATAGGTTCTGACCAGGGTGTCCACAGGATGATCCTTGAAATGATAAAGTACTTCACTCTTCTTAGATGACAAATACTATCCTCATCTATTACAGACTTCGCACTTTAGGGGGAAATCTCTTACACAAAATATTGTCACCATGACATTCTACAATCAGTGTGAGTCTATCACCACTCATACTTTCCTCCCTTGCAAGTCTTAAACCTCAACTCTTCATGTCAAGCCTTAAAAAATGAGAGAAAGCCCTTAAAAATCTCTAAAACTTTGGTTCCGCACTTTCTCTTAGCATTACCTGCAATCCCACATCCACTGGTCATGTCCCCTGCGTATCTGAGTGCTCTGTTTCTGTGTAATGTGTGCGGACCCCTATAAAAGTCAAAAAGGCGCAAGTACATTCTTAAAGACTCACTTTGGGTTATTTCTGGAAGCTTCTAGAGGGAATCTTGAGGTGGCAAGTTCGCTCCTTTAAGGTGCATGCATCCCATACCTAAAGGAGCTAACCCCTTGATGTGAGGAGCTTATCCCTTTTAAGAAGGACTCTATCCCTTCATAGGTGGACCTGTAACTTCCTTCCTCTGCACTATAAAATGAGGCATTGGGCTGGTTACTTGGGAGGTTGAAAGCTGAATATTTTTGAGGGTAAATGCTGTTGGAATTTAGTCTTCCTAATTGAGCTTTAGAGGATAGATTAAATACCTTTTTTGATCTCATTGGGAAGAGTGTGAGGCTTGTCAAAGTAGAGGAGATTCTTGCTTGGACCCTGGGAGGAGCTTGTACAACATCAAGGCACCAAAGGTTATAAAGTTCTTCTTTGTTCAAAGTTAATACAATAAAGTTTATTTTTCTCAATAAGTTGTCTATTATGGTTTATTTCATGGATTCCTTGATCACCATGATGAATATGATTCATTATATTAGCTATGCAGGTGTTATTTGATGTGTGCTTGTTTGTGATTGCAGGTTCTTAAAAGGAAAATTGTTCGAATGGTCGAAGCGTGGCTGCCACAAACTAGTGTTGGACTTAAGGTAGGGTCTAAAACACCTCTTGGTTTTTATTTATAAATCGCAATATTTAGAGAAAGGTAGATTTGCTTTTTCTGCTTGTCACTAGATATCAATTGATACTAGGGAGATCGGTCTTGTCCGCAAGAAGGATTTATCCGGCCGATAGTTATCTATAAGACAACTCTACCCACAATCGCAATTGTGGAGCTACCTCAACAACTTCTACCCAACCGTATTTGAAAGTTGTTCTATTACTCTTCTTTGTATTTCGCCTCCCTTATGGATCTATACCTGCAACCTATGTTACACAGAATTACTATAGCCACACACATATTATAATTGAATTACACAGTACACATTATACAAAATCTGAATCGAGTTGTCTGTGTTAATAAACAAATATTTACACAGAGAATTCCTTCTCGGCCTGATCTTCTATATCAGTGGCCTTTCTTCTCCTTCTCGTAAGCTTATAATCTGACTGACTAACTACTCCCTAACTCCTTCTCTAACTACTCCTCTAACTACTGACTCTCTATGCATTTTAGGCTTACATTTATACAAAAGGTTTTGTTGAACTAATTTTGGTTCAGATCCTTAATCTACTGAACTAACTCCTGAATATCCTCTAAGTCCACTTTTAACACCTACTTACCATCCTCTCTAGCTCCTCAAATCATGAAACCACTTTCTAATCCAAGACTTGCAATTGATTTCTAACTCTCTCATCATCATTAATCACCCATGTTCTCCTACATTCGAGAGCATTTACAAATATCCTCACAATATCTAATTAATTCATATTCTAATCACTCAAAACATTAATGATTACATACATAGGAATCCAACTTCCTTGAAAAGACAAGACCCCTAAGTTAACTAGACTATGATGAAATTGTTGAGCTGAATGCTCCTACATCAGACTCCCAAGGTTAAAATAATCATGATCTCCTGATCATGTGCTTTTTTCCTTTGTCTCCCTGGATCCCATACTTTGTTCTGTAATTTTCCTTTAGTTGTTGATATTGTTTGTTGTTGTTCTCTAGGTTTCACACTTTATGTTGCTTTTCTCCACTAGCTATGCTTTCATAGTCTATTCTTGTCTTTCTCTTTCTGCTGCTCCTTGGTGTTCTTACTGTTGTTTTCTTTTGAGGCATATTCATCATCAATCTTATTATTATTTCAATCTCTATGTCCAATTTATCCTTTGAATGATAATTTCTTTGCTAATTGTTGTTGTACTCTGTCCACTCATCTTCAAACTGATGTTTACAGTCTTCTCTTTGAAGTTGTTGGATCCTTACTACTGCCCTTTCATCCTTACCCTCTTGTTGTTGTCCAAACAACCTCTGTTCAATATTTGTAAATTTACTTTCAAAAAGTAAATTGTCCTCCAATTTCCTTTGTACTTGATTCCCCTCAAATACATCACTATGTTGTTCATTAGTTCCAACATATTTTCCTTCTTCTTCCTTGACAACCCTCAGTAATTGTCCTTCACTTTCTTGACTGATTCTAACAATCAATTTAACTTCTTCAAGCATAGTATCTTCATGCTTTTCTTTTTCTTCATCAGCATGTTTGTCCTGGCAACTTCCAGTCTTCTTCAGTTCTAAAACTGACTCCTCAATTTGAGACATGTCTGTCTCATTTTCAACAAATCTTGTAATCATGAAACAATTATCCGAATTAAATATATAAGGTCTCATTACCTTTTCCTTCTCTGCCAACATCTCAGTATGTTTCTCTGATTTTTCCTTCAATTCCTTTGTTAACACATCAGTATGTTGATTTTAAGCTCTTCTCCGTATCATCTATTTCAATGATATCTCTCTACTCTGGTTCACAATAATGAACTCCTCCTTCTGTAATGCCAATTTGTTGAACTTTCATTACCATCTCCTTTTCCTTATGATTGTCATTCATGACAATTTCTTTGTCTTCCTTTTTCAGCAATCTATCCTGAGTGTATATCCTCTGTTTTTCCAACTCCCTTCTTTGAAAGTCTAATTTTCTATGTAACTCAATAATTTCAATTGGAGTAGAATTTGGAAATTTCACACAATTTTCCATACCTTCCTTTGTTATTGACAAATCATCAAATGTCCTTTCTCCCTTTGCTAAATCTTTTGCATAGACTTCTTCTTTATTAACATCTTTCAGTAGATGTCCCTCTTCTTCAATACATTTTGCCTTGTTGTCCCTCTGTAACCCTTCTTCCATAGCTATCCTTGTCTCATCATCTACATTAGTATTATCCTGCATTTGTTCTTCATCAATAACATTAATCAAATTCATTAGATTACCTCTCTAAGATAATATTGCTTCATTCTTCATCAGAATAAGATCCTGATCTTCCATCTCTATGACAACTTTAAATGATTGTCTTCTCTCATTGAGTAACTCATCCATAGACTCTTCCTACTATATCCAGTCAAATTCTTCCTCTTCTGAGAAATTTTCGTTATCACCTTTTACTTCTAGATCTTCATCTATTCTGAAGACATCTTCAAAAGGTTGTTTTTCTCCTGTAATACCTACAATCATACACAAATTATCAGTTTTAAAAACATAAGACCTTGTGGTCTCACTTGATGCTTCAATCATCATATCTCCTTGTTGTTCTGAATCCTTCATATGATTCATAAGATCTTCCACTAATCTAAGTGGATCTTCAGATACAATGGCATGGAAAACCTCAAAAATCAAAGTGCTCAAAATGAAGTCGACCTAGGACCAGAGCATATATCTCGTTGTCCTGATTCCAACGGCATGAACGACACTTCAATCTGAGTTCGGATGATGAATTTATCATGAAAAGAAGGTTGCTTTGTTCCCTAGGAAAATGAGGCATTTTCCTTTGAAAATGGACTTTTAAGCCTTAAAAGGGAATCACATTGGAAATCGTGCAGAGGGTGGACCTTAAGACCCCCGATCAGCGATTGCTGAAATATCGGGTCAGAGGAAGGCAATATACATCAGTGATATCGGAACCAGGTAGGGGATGACTTGCGATTGCGATCAGCGATATAAAGTGATCGGATCGGTGGGATCATTATCGGCGATCCGCAGACCAGAACCCCGGGCTATTGTATGAGCGGGATGCCAATGTGATCGGCCGACGCCGATATCGGCGATCGACGATCAGCAGTCAGTAATCCCTATTAATGGGACTAGTGATAGAGCGATGTATCAATTGCAATATCAGGCCCAGACCTGATAAGTATATATGCCTGATTTAATAAATTTTAGTTCCGGTTCTTAAGGTTTTGGTCGGTTTTTTTTAGTGTTACGGGTATTTTATGTATTATTGTTTAACTGATAAAAAGTTATATTTGCGCTTTGTTGCACCCGCCGACCCTTCCCTTTGAACGACCTCTATTTTATGCCAAAACAACACCGATTTAAGAGGGATTTGTCATAACAAAGACGTTATAAAAGCCCGATAGTTGGAAAAAGCAGAGGGAGAGAGGATTTTTTTTGTCAGCACGCAATTCGAGGCAGGAGAGCTTTCAAGTGGCCGATAGTGTACTTTTTCTAATTTGGATAAGTTTTATATGTTTTCAACCCCTCTCAACACCACAGACGCATTGGTGATGTCCATTTCTCCATCTGAGGTACTCATTTCATAGGCATTGTCCAGAATGGAGGTATAGCCTCTTTTGATGCAATTGATAATTGTAATTCTCTTCTTTTCCTACCATTTAATATGTAAAGGCCTCCCCATTGATCGAGCAAGGCATGGAGACATAGTCCGAGTTGGACAAACTCTGTGATCAAGTCTTTGTGTCTTCCTTCATGCTTTTATGTGTTTCTACTTCTTTTCTTGTGTACACATTAAGTTTTCTCTGTTAAGCTGCAATTTTTACATGTGATTATTTTCATATATCTATAAGCGAAAGTATCCTTGGATCAAGTGGTATTAGAGCAAGTCTTTTTAGATGTGAATTGCATGTTTGTATGCTAACAAGAGACAGAATCTGAAGAGGTGAAGGGGAATTAGAGCCTTTCGATCCCGAAGTGGGGCGTGCACATTAAAGGAGAAACATGGCAGAAGATGAAGCTCATCTTGAAGAGGAGCGCAATTTCCGCAAGACTTTCTATTCAATGGTAGAGAATATCAGTCAGCTGGTTTTAAGGCTGGAAAAAGCAGAGGAGAGAAACGTAGAAGGACAAGCTTCAACACATGGGAATGGTGGAGAAGAACCCCCTCCTTCTCCTTCCGGGAGTGAAGGTTCTCCTTCCTCTCACCACCATAATCGTAGAAATTCAAAGGATGCATCTAAGAAGACTTTCTTTAGATTAGATGTTAAATTTGATCTTCCCATGTTTAATGGTGAAAGAAATGCAGAAAAGCTTAATAATTAGATTAGGAAGATTGCATTCTATTGCAGGATTCAACAGATTGTGGAGGATGAGGCAAAGATTCAGCTAGATTCTCTATGGCTGAGCAGCACCGCTCTTGTTTGGTGGGAGAGCAGATTATAGAGAAGTAAGAATGTGGGTAAACTCTTTTCCTCATGGCTTGATTTTATTTCTATGTTAAAGGAATAGTTTTATCCCTTAGGATATAAGCAAAAAGCTTTTATGAATTGGCAGTATTTAGGGCAAGGCAAAGGTCAATATGTTCAGAGCTTTACAGAGGAGTTTAGAAAGCAAGCACTGAATTTGGGTATTGCACTCGACACACCTGAAGTTGTAACTAATTATATTGGCTCATTGCATAGCTATATTAGACATTCATTGTTATTATTTGAACCAAACACTATTGACTCAGCCAGCGTGAAGGAAATTCATATTGAGAACAGGGGAAAAAATGAAAAGGATGATTATTCCAGAAAGCCACCATTCAAACCTCCCAATGGTAAATCAAAAGCGAAATGGAAAGGAAAGGAGAAGAAAATGGTAGCAGCCAAAGAGGGAGAATGGTCGTATTGCAATCATTGAAAAAAGGAAGGCCACGATGACGATCACTGTTGGAAACAGCACCCAAAAAAGCGTCCAAAGAAGTATGGAGGAAAAGGGAAGCAGAAGACAGTGGCAATGGTGCAGCAAGACCTTGGATCGGATTCGAGAGATGAAGCATTGATCACAGCAGCAGGAGAAAAAGGTACTCTTACACCTCATGTTAATTGTGAATCGCATGAAGGCACCAGTTCTTTAAATGAGTCCCTTCCTAATGATCGAAAGAGAATTGAATTGTTTCATATCAAAGTTGTTGTAAATCACACTAAATTTAAAACTCTGTTTGATACTGGGTCCCAAGCAAACTTAATTGTAGAATCCCTGGTAAAGAAACTTGGCTTAGAAACAAAACCACACCCAAAACCTTACACGCTTGGATGGATACATCATAAAGCAAAACTGAATGTAACCAAAGAGTGTAAGGTCAAATTTGTAATTGCTTCTAAGCTAGTAGACGAAGTAGAACTAGATGTAATACCACTGGATATCTGTGGCATGGTGTTAGGGAGCCCATACCTGTATGATAGAAAGGCAGTCTTCTTTTGCCATGAAAACAAATACCAAATCACAAAATATGGGGTAGAATATATAGTAAGGGCTCATCAAAATAAAATCAATGCCAGCCTTGTAAGCACTGGACAAAGGAAAAGACTGGTGAATTCCAATAAGGGTTGTGTTAGCTCTATTATGCAACGCTGATTTTCTAATGCCAGGAGGAGATCTGATCTGTTTGGTCATGCTCGAAGAGGTTTCACATTTGGTCACTCTTCCCTTCTTTCTTCCTACCCCGCTTACCCTCCTCCATTTCCATTTCCCTATTTTTCTCCTAAATCCGACAGAGTAACCCCCTTTGGCCTTAGCCCTAAGCCCAAACCCACCATAAAACCTCACCCATATGACCCCGCGCACTCATAAACCCCTCGCTGAATCCTCGCCAGTGATCTACCCCGCCGATCCAATGGCTCTCAGCATGCCCGATAAAGTGACCCGCTTGATCATTTCCCACCATTAGATCATCTCCATAAAGATCCAATGGCCTTCGCTCTCATCACGCAAGCAGCTTAATCAAACGTTAGTGCACGATGAGAGTAGTTTTTCTCTCTCATCTGCCGCTATGTGTCGGTCACTGAATGGATCGCGCGACCCCAGGCATTTACCGCTTAGGGTCTGAAAGCAGTGCGATGAATACCGTTTATTGCCCAACCAATCCGCTCTACCCGTGCAGGCCCGTCGCCCAATGACCATCCGATTTGTCCGCTGAAGATCTAATGGCCCAAACTCACCCCTCCCTCACCTCGATTGGTAGCCTCCATCGAGCCATCTCCGCCATCTGTTTCCTCGATCCAACGGCCATCCTTCCTTCTCATCCCGACTGTCTGTTTTCCATGCATTCCACATCCTAAACCACTCTGTTTCCCGAAGGATATGACCAGCTCTGCCAGTACCAGTCACAATCATTCCCCAACAACCATATTTAACAGAAGACATGGCTAAAGGGGAAAAGGACGCATCACGACCCTGTAGCTGAATTTATCAGTCATGGACTCCACTGGTACAAGTAGTCCAATAGCCAAAAAGGACAACACAGCACTTGAACAGATCTGATTCACCCAATGAAGCAAGAAAAAATGTTCAAAGACTCCATCAGGCAGTTAAATGCAGTTAGTGGTCAATTATGACCCCTCCATACCTAAATGGTCGAGTGCCATAGTAATGTAAATCTATAAATACCCAGAAACAAGATGTAATCAGGGTTGGCATTTGATGCAAGGTTCAACTTCTGGAGACTCTAGATATTTTGTCACTTGCAACGTCTCATCTTCATTTTCAGCTAATACAAGCTTCTTTTGTTGTTAACTGCTCACTTTCCATTTCCCTCAATTCCAAGCTTGTACCTGATATGTTGTGTTCTTGAGCTCTTGATGTTTAGCACTAGATAACTATCATCTTATCTGTGTGTTATAATCTTGTGTGCATCGTTGAATAGGTTGCCCAGGTTTCTTTCTATCTAATGCAGGAGAGTTGTCAACCTGTCTTTGCATTAGTAGATTAGATTTACAAGTTTCTTTACTAGTTGTAGCCGACCATCACATGGTCTTGTGTATTTGCTGGTGTGGTTAGTATTCTCCATATTCACCTAATCTCTAAAACTGTGAGCATTGGTGGTTGCCTTGTAGTCTGAGGTTTTTCACGCATGTCTGGAGTGAATCAAAGTAGAAGTGGTTATTTGGCTTGAACCAAACCATCATTCCTTCCATTAAACCTGCAACAATAGTTGAATTTATATGTTACCAGGCATCTCCGAGCTACAACCTAAGAGAGTTTATTGGAATCCTAACATAACTGGTGCCATTGCCGGGGAGAGGAGATTGAAGCTCAGCTTCCTTGGGAGAACGACACAGATCTAACTTTGATGATAGACAAAGTTTGGATACATTTTTGGTTGTAATCATCTATCTAGTGACTCTACTGGAGGCCGAACCTCTTGGCGACTCCACATTATAGTTCTAGCTCAGTTTGTGAGACATACTCGGAGAAATCCTCAGAAATCACTAGCTGACCCAGTGCCTGACCCTGAGAAGATTGTCAAGCAGAGAAAGACATCACAAAAAGGAGCATCAGGATCAGGTAAGCCTAAACAATCTTATGTATCTCTGCAAGAAAGGCTTGTAACTGAGCATGCACATGTTGAAAATATAGAGCCTAGCACTATCAGTGAAGAAATACTCTCAGAGATTCATAAAGCTCCTTGTTCAATAAGTTCCCCTTTGGATCTCAGTCCAAAGGAAACCTCCCCTCCAGTCCATCACATTCCTTTAGCCCTGTCAGTCATTTTTCAACTCCCTACCTTTCAAACTACCAGTATCCTTCCCTCTACCCCAGTCATGGCAGGCCCACAAGCACCTACCAAAATGGAAAGAATTATAGCTGCTAGGTATGGACCCCTAGTCCTGCTTGTTCCTTTGAATGCCATGCCTACAAGAGAGTATCAAAAATACATGCCTAAGTTCACTGGTATGGAGGGAGTAACAGCTGAAGAACACCTTGAGTCTTTTTATAGCTATGCTGATAACCTAGATATCAGTGAAGATGATGTGTGGATGAGAGTGTTTGTCCAAAGCCTTGATGGAGAGGCTAGAAAGTGGTTCAGAGAGATGAACCCTAGGTCTATAGCAGACATTGAAGCATTAGATGATGTGTTTCTAAAGCACTGGGGAGATAAGAAATCCCTGCTATATTACCACACCGAGTTTGGCAACCTCAAAAGGGAAAATTGGGAGTCATTGTCTAATTTTAATAAAAGATTCAATCGTATGTATAGCAAGATACCAGCTGAAGTGAAGCCTACCCCCACCTCTACTAAACTCACCTATGCCAATGCCTTTGATTCTGATTTCTACCTACTATTAAGAGAAAGAAGATGTGCTTCTCTAGCTAAAATGCAAGATGCAGCCTTGGAGGTGGAATCCAATATCATGGCTGTAGAGAAACTCAAAGGACATGCTGATAGAAGGAGGTAGAGAGGTGAGGCTTCTTCTTCCTCTGCTTCATCTTCAGAACCCAAAATAGAAAAAATGACTAAAATGATAGAGACATTAGCTGTTGAAATATCCAAACTGAAGGTTGAGCAGAGTTCTGGGAAAGCAAGGCTTCCTAATTCATTTGCTCCTAGAAATCCAAATCCATTCAGAAGAACAATGAACATTTGCAGATCATTTAGAGGGGTAAAGAGGCCAATGAAGAACAAAGGGTTAAGGCCCCTTTCCAGAACGTAGTCAAGGAGGAGGAACAGTTTGATGAAGAGGATGAGATTCACTACATGGAAGACAAGGGCAGTGCTGCCTTTTTTACATTAGCTGCCTACAAGGAGTCATTACTCAAGCACTAGACTAGTCAAGAGTGGGACAGAGAAGCTTTTCTACAGACTGAAGACCAGCAAATATATAACTTGAGGTCAAGAGCGAGTAATGTTAAAGAGAATCCTACCCAGAGAGTTGCTATCCCTACAGAGTAGCAGATCAACAAACAGAAGAGACCAACAGTTGATCCCATCATCCTCAAAGCACTAGCTCAAGAGGTAAGAGGTCCTGACAAGTCCCCTTCCCCTTTCAGTTTTGAATCAGAAGTCCAGAAGTTCAAAATATTTGTACCTCTGATAGAACTTGTAAAGAGTGAGGTCTTTAGAAAGCCTATCCTTGATGCCCTTGAGCTGAAAGCCACACAAGCACCCAATGACTATGTGAATTTACAAGATGATAAACCGACAGTTGTGCTTAGCCCAGTGATTGAACCTGCTGATAACAATTCCCCATAATTTTATGTCTCTCTGACCATTCATGACAAAGTCCTCCACAATTGTTTGCTGGACACAGGCACCAGCCATAATCTGATGCCCAAAGATGTCATGGAAGAGTTAGACCTTGACATTACTAGACCTTATCATGACCTATTCTCCTTTGGTTCAAGGAAGGTGAAATGTCTGGGATTAATCAAAGATTTTGCTATCACCCTAACTCAACTGCCTATGAAGAGCATGATGATGGACATTTTGGTAGCAGATGTCCCTCCTAAGTTTGTCATGCTACTTTCCAGAGGATGGATTAAGAGGTTAGGTGGGACATTGCAAAATGACTTATCTTATGCCACTATCCTAGTTTTTGGAGGAGATAGCAGAAGACTGTATAGGGAAGCCCAATTGGCCTATATCATCAGTGATGAGAATAATCCCACTAATCATCCCATTTATGCTATGGACACTGATTTTGGAGCATGTATTCTCCAAATTGAAGAATCCCAGAGGGCCTCAGTGCATCTCAAGAAACCAGTAGGTCAGGCCATGGAAGAAGCAGGGACACAGACTTGGGAAATGTTCTTTGATGGAGCCTGTTCAAAGGAAACTATAGGAGCAGGAGTGGTGCTAGTGTCTCCAAACAAGAAAGCACACATCTGGCTTTCAAACTGACTTTTCAAGTCACCAACAATATAGCAGAGTATGAGGCTCTGCTATTGGGCTTAAACACTGCCAAAGACATGGGAATCAGGGACATCAAGGTGTTTGGAAATGCTGACCTCATCATTCAACAGGTGAACAAAATGTTCCAAGCAAGGCACCCGAGGCTGAAAGCATACAAAGATGAGGTATGGAGACTCAAAGATTCTTTTGATAGTTTTTGTATCTAATATATACCTAGAGTCAAAAATCAGTTTGCTGATTCCCTTGTTGTATCTACTAGCATGTTCATCCCTCCCATGCCCCCTAGATTGGCTTATGAAGTCCAAGTAAAATATAGACCATCCTTGCCTGATAATGTCCAGCACTGGAAGGTCTTTGAGGATGATGATGAATTAAATAGGTTTCTGCAAGTCATTGATGAACTCTCTGAAATGCAAATTGATCAAGAGAATGAAACCTTGGAGGAAAGTCCCCAACCCCAGCTAAAGAACAGAATTGGCCAAGACAGTATTGTTCAACTACCTATTTATCATATACCAAAAGGGCTAGTGCCTCTAGAGAAGTTGTCTGACCATAATGACGTGCCTCATAATATTGCCCAAAAATAAGATCAGTCTGTAGTCCATAGGCATAACATAGGGAGTCCAGATCATCCAGAGTATATAAATTTGTCCACCCATTTGTCTGCTACCCAAAGTTCTGAGTACTGCACCTTAATGAAGCAATTTGCTGATGTCTTTGCCTCGAAATATAGTGACCTTAAAACTTATGACAAAAAGATCATACAGCACAATATCCCATTGGAGAAATACACTATTCCTTTCAAGCAGAAGCTAAGACCTATAAATCCTTTACTCCTCCCTCTGATTGAAAAGGAAATCAAGAAGCTGTTGGCTACCAAAATCATAGTTCCTCTGAGGTATTCAAAATGGGTAGCCAACTTGGTAGTGGTGAGGAAGAAAAGCAGAGAAATCAAGCTGTGTGTTGATTTCAGGAACCTGAACAAATGCTCTAAGAAAGATAATTATCCTCTCACCAAGATGGAGCATTTGCTGCAAAAAGTCTTAGGAGCCCAAGTGATGTTTTTCCTGGATGGATTTTCAAGGTATAACCAAGTTACTGTACATCCAGATGACCAGGAAAAAACTACTTTCACCACTCCTTGGGGCACGTTCATGTACTCCAAGATGCCTTTTGGGCTGATGAATGTTGGGGCTACCTTTCAGAGGGCTATGGATATAGCATTTGTAGGAGAGAAGGATAAATTTGTCCTTATCTACCTAGATGATATAATGTATACTCCAGCAGCCACCAAGATCATTTGCAGCATTTGAAGAAGGTGTTTCTGAAGTGCAAACGATTTGGGATATCAGTAAATCCTAAAAAGTCACAATTTTCTCTAGAAGAGGGCAAACTGCTGGGACACATTGTTTCTGCTGCAGGTGTCAAAATTGACCCAGAAAGAGTGAAAGTAATACAGACCCTATCTATCCCAAGATAAAAGAAGGACATCCAATCCTTTCTGGGCAAAATAAATTTTGTAAGGAGGCTTATTCCTAATTTTGTAGAATTGGCAAAACACATCACCTCCATGCTGAAAAAGGGATCTAATATCAGATGGACTGAGGCAGCAAGAAGATCTTTTGAAGACATCAAAAGAGCTATTATGGAAGCTCCCACTTTGATTAGCCCAGATTATAGCAATGAATTCCATATCTTCTCCTTTGCTTCCGGTGACACCTTGGCAGTGGTCTTATTGCAAAAAGATGATGAGGGTTTAGAGCATCCAGTGGCATTCTTTAGCAAAACATTAAGGGATGTTGAACTAAGGTATGACATCATCGAAAAATAGGCTTATGCTCTTATCAAATCTTTAAAAGCTTTTCGAGTATACATTCTGCACTCCAAGGTGATTGCATATATGCCCTCTGCTTCAGTAAAAGATGTCCTAATGTAGCCAGATGTTGATGGAAGAAGGGCTAAATGGATTGCAAAGCTTATTGAATTCAGCATAGAAATGAAGCCCACCAAGCTTGTTAGAGGTCAGGGCCTTGCCAAGCTAATGGCTGAAGAAAATTTCAGGATGTTAGATATGAATTTGATAAGCACGAACCTAGATGACAGACAAACAAGGGAAGAAATAGTTGAACCAGGGCAGAACCAGTCGTTGGCTGAAAATCTAGTTTCTTGTGAATGGTATTCTACAATAGCTCAATTTTGTTGAAGCTAGAAGTTCCTCCAGGTCTTAGTTCAAGCCAAACTAGGACTGTTAAGCTTAGGGCAACCAAGTTCTGTATTCATGAAAATTTTCTATATTGGAGGGATCCATCTAGAGTCCTTTTGAGATGTCTAGACAAGGAACAATCTATCAAGGTCATGCATCAGTTTCATTCCATCACTATTGGAAAACCACGGCCCAAAAAATCCTCCGAGCTGGGTATTACTGGCCCACTTTGTTTTCTGATGTCTTTTCATTTGTAAAATCTTGTAACAAGTGCCAGAGGTTTGAAGGAAAATAGCAGTTTATGTCCTAACCCTTGAAGCCAATACGTGCCAGTGGCCCTTTTCAGCAGTGGGGTTTGGATTTTATAGGAGAAATTAATCCACATTCCAGTGGCCAGCATAGATGGATCTTAGTAGCCACTGACTACTTCACTAAATGGATTGAGGCCATCCCTACTAGGAAAGTTGATCACCATGTGGTCATGAAGTTCTTGACAGAAAACATCTTCACCAGGTTTGGCTGTCCACACAAATTGATTACAGACAATGTAGCAGCCTTCAGGGAAAAAGAGTTGGTGGACATGTGTGACTCAATGGGCATTAAGCTAGTGCATTCCACCTCATATTACCCTCAAGGTAATGGTCTAGCAGAATCATCCAACAAGAGCCTGATAAGGATAATCAAAAAGCTGCTAGAAGACAACAAAAGGAACTGGGATTCCAAGCTGAAGTTTGCATTGTGGGCTGACAGGGTAACCACCAAGAAGTCCACAGGGAATTCTCCATTCAAGCTGGTATATGGCACTGAGGCTGTATTCCCAATCCAATTGACCCTCCCTGTGGCCAAGTTCTTGCAGGAAGAGCAGAATGAGGAAAATGACATGGCAAAAAGAATTAGTGACTTGGCTGAAGTACATCAAATCAGAGATCAACTGATTGAAAAGTCTGCAGCACATCAAAAGAGAATCAAGGAAGCCTTTGATAGAAAGGAAAATATGGACCATTTTCAAGTTGGGGACTTGGTGCTCAAATGGGATGCACTGAAGGAAAAGAAAGGCAATCATGGGAAGTTCGATGCTCTGTGGACTGGACCTTTTGTCATTTCTCAGATCTAGGGGAACAACACTTTCATGTTGCAAAGTATGGAAGGAGAAACAATTTTTGATGGCCCAGTGAATGGGCAGTTTTTAAAGGTTTATGTTGTTTAAGGCCTTCAAGCCTCAGTATTGTAAATATGTTCTTTTACAAGTTTTAGTGTAGGCTTAATTAGACTCCATGCCCAATGGAACACTAGGAAAGATTGTTGATCTTGTTTTGTATGAAAGACAGTGGTCAACGGTTCTTGAAACCTCACAGAGAGGATTTCATCCCCAGAAGGAGCCAGTGTTAGCTCTGCTATGCAATGTTGATTTTCTAATGCTAGGAGGAGATTTGATCTGTTTGGTCGTGCTCGAAGAGGTTTCACATTTGGTCACTCTTCCCTTCCTTCTTCCTACCCCACATACCCTCCTCCATTTCCATTTCCCTATTTTTCTCCTAAATCCGACAGAGTAACCCCCTTTGGCCTTAGCCCTAAGCCCAGACCCACCATAAAACCTCACCCATATGACCCCGCGCACTCATAAACCCCTCGCTGAATCCCCGCCATTGATATACCCCGCCGATACAATGGCTCTCAGCGCACCCGATAAAGTGACTCGTTTGATCATTTCCCACCATCAGATCATCTCCATAAAGATCCGATGGCCTTCGCTCTCATCGTGCCAGTAGCTTAATCGAACGTTAGCATGCGATGAGAGAATTTTTTCTCTCTCATCCACTGTTACGTGTCAATCGCTGAATGGAATCATGTGACCCCGAGCATTTACCACTTAGGGTCTGAAAGTAGTGCGATGAATATCGTTTACCGCCCAACCAATCTACTCCGCCTGTTAATGCCCGTGCAGCTTCATTGCCCGATGACCGTCCGATTTGTTCACCAAAGATCTAATGGCCCAAACTCACCCCTCTCTCACCTCGATCGGTAGCCTCCATTGAGCCATCTCTGCCATCCGTTTCCCCGATCCAATGGCCATCCTTCCCTTTCATCCGAATTTTCCGTTTCCCATGCATTCTACATTCTTGACCACTTTGTGGCCCAAAGAAGGAGATGACCAGCTCTGCCAGTACCAGTCACAGTCATTCCCCAACAACCATATTTAACAGAAGACATGGCCAATGGGGAAAAGGATGCAGCACGACCCTGTAGCTGAATTTATCAGTCATGGACTCCACTGGTACAAGCACTCCAACAGCCAAAAAGGACAGCACAGCACCTGAACAAATCTGATTCACCCACTGAAGCAAGCAAAAATGTTCAGAGACTCCATCAGGAAGTTAAATGCAGTTGGTGGTCAATTATGACCCCTCCATACCTAAATGGCCGAGTGCCATAGTAATGTAAATCTATAAATACCCAGAAACAAGACGTAATCAGGGTTGGAATTTGATGCAAGGTTCAACTTCAGGAGACTGTAGATATTTTTTCACTTTCAGCGTCTCATCTTCATTTTTAGCTAATACAAGCTTCTTTTGCTGTTAACTACTCACTTTCCATTTCCCTCAATTCTAAGCTTGTACCTGATATGTTGTGTTCTTGAGCTCTTGATGTTTAGCACTAGATAACTGTTATCTTATCTCTGTGTTATAATCTTGTATGCATCATTGAATAGGTTGCCCAGGTTTATTTCTATCTAATGCAGGAGAGTTGTCATCCTGTCTTTGCATTAGTAGATTAGATTTACAGGTTTCTTTACTAGTTGCAGCCGGCCATCACATGGTCTTGTGTATCTGCTGGTGTGGTTAGTATTCTCCATATTCACCTAATCTCTAAAACTGTGAGCATTGGTGGTCTAAATCCTTGTAGTCTGAGGGTGTTCACGCAATGTTTGGAGTGAAACAAAGTAGAAGTGGTTATCTCGCTTTAACCAAACCATCATTCCTTCCATTAAACCTGCAACAATAGTTGAATTTATATGTTACCAGGCATCTCCGAGCTACAACCTAGGAGAGTTTCTTGGAATCCTAACAGGTTGCATGCTTATGATTGTAAGGGAAAAAGAGGCAAAATTCGTTGATGCTTTCGAGGGCTGCGATTAGGAACATAAACAGGAATTATCTGAATTAATTTCTAATTATGATGAGTTATTTCAGGAACCGAAGGGATTACCTCCAAAGAGGGAAATCCAACATGAAATCCATTTGCAGCATGACGCGCCTTTGCCAAATATTGGCATGTAGAGGATGTTGGATATTGAGATGGAGGAAATCAAGAAACAAGTGCAAGAATTACTGGACCAAGGGGTCATCAGGCCGAGCACTTCTCCGAGTGGTTCATCGATTATCTTAGTGCCAAAGAAAGATGGCACCTGGAGGATGTGCATGGATTACTATGCGTTAAACAAAATTATGGTGAAAAATCACTATCCTCTTCCACGCATTGATGACTTATTAGATCAATTAAAGAATGTTGTTTATTTCACAAAATTGGATTTGCATAGTGGTTATCACCAGGTCTGAATTGCAGAGCAAGACGTGTGGAAAACTGCTTTCAAAACCAAACAAGGGCTGTTCGAATGGATGGTGATGCCATTCGGGCTTTGCAATGCTCCAGCCACTTTTATGAGAGTCATGAATGATCTCTTTTGGCCTTTCATTGATGAATTTGTTCTTGTATATTTAGATGATATACTTATCTTTAGTAAGAGTTGGGTTGAACATGTGTGTCATGTAAAGAAAGTTCTTGCTGTACTGAAAAAAGAAAAACTCTTTGTAAAATTTTCAAAGTGTGAGTTCGGGAAAACCTCTTTGGGTTACCTAGATCATATTGTTGGTCATGGTCAGTTAAAAATTGATCCCTCTAAAGTTGAAGCAATTGTAAAGTGGCCTAAGCCTACTAGTGTAACCGAGGTCCGTAGCTTTCTAGGTGCATTCCAATATTGGAGGAGATTTATTGCCAATTTCTCTATTATTGAAGCACCTTTGCACACATTGACAAGTGTGAATAGGTCTTCCAATGGGGAGGAAGATAGTAGAAGTCCTTCGAAACATTGAAGGAAAAGATCAGCACCGCACCAGTCTTAGCCTTACCCGATCTCCAACATCCATTCGAGATCAAAACTGATGCCAGCAGTTATGCCATGGGAGCTGTACTGATGCAGCAAAAGAAGCCGATTTGTTACCATTCTGAGAAGTTTTCTCAAGCTGTGATAAACTATCCCACTTATGACAAGGAGCTTTATGCCTTGGTGCAAAGTGTGAAAAACTGGAAACACTACTTGATTGGAAAGGAGACCATCATCCATACGGATCATCAGCCCTTGCAGTACCTTCAATCACAAACCAAGTTACAGCAATCTCGTCATTTCAGGTGGATGGGTTTACTTCAACAGTTTCATCTAGTAATAAAGTATAAGAAGGGCACTAGCAACAAAGTGGCCGATATGCTATCTCGCCCTCCTATTTATACTTCTATTATTTTTCATAATGCTTCGTTGCCTTTTGAGAGTTATGCTGAACAATATGCTAACAATGATGACTTTAAGGCGATTTATGCAAAACTAGCCCATGGTTCAAAAGTGGACAACTATCACTTGCAGGGGAAACTATTGTATCACCTTGGTAAATTGTGTATTCCCACAGGGGAAAGAGTACATGTAATTTGAGAGGCCCACACCTCTCTTGTGTCTAGACACTTTGGTGTCGAAAAGACTTTATGTCATTTACAAAGATTTTGTTTTTGGCCTCATATGAAAAACATTGTGACTCGCTATGTAAAGGGGTGTGTGATGTGTTCTGTTTCAAAGCACTCTAATAGAAAACTCAGGCTTTACACACCACTGCCTATTCCGAGTCGTCCATGGGAAAGTGTGTCAATGGACTTTGCAGGAAGTTTACCTTTGTCTAAAAACTGTCACGAATATTTGTATTTTGTCGTTGACCATTTTAGCAAGATGTGTATTCTTATGCCTTGTAAAAAGTAGATTACTACAGAGCAGATTGCTTCTCTTTTCTTTCAGCATGTTTGGGTCCATTTTGGATTACCCACATCTATTGTGTCAGATCGGGACTCTCGCTTTCTCAGAGAATTTTGGACCAGTTTGTGGAAGATGATGGAAACCAAATTGAAAATAAGCATGACATTTCATCCGCAGACTAATGGACAGACAGAGTTTGTAAACCATACCGTGGTACACTTGTTACGAGGCTATTGTGGGAAAAATCCCAAGTTGTGGGATGAGCATCTCCCATATGTACAAAGTTCCTACAAACGAGCAGTGCATTCATCTACACAGCGTTGACCATTTGAGACATGCTTTGGTTACCTACCAAAGGACCCTTTTGACATAGTCTTTGGAAGGTAAGATGGCTCCAGCGGACGTAATGATAGAGACAAAGCTCAGCAGTTCATTCAACGAATCTAACTGGTTCACCAAGCAGTACAAGAGCAGTTGGAGAAAAGTCAATCCCGTTAAAAGGCTCGACATGACAAACACCGAGTTGAACACCAATTCCAGGTGGGTGACAAAGTGTGGTTCCACATCAGCAAGGATAGGATGAAGGGATAAGGGAAGAAGTTGCGACCCATCTGGTATGGTCCATTCACCATATTGGAGAAGATTGGAAACAATGCCTTTCGTCTTGATTTGCCTGTGTATATGCAGATGTACTCAGTAGTGAATGTAGAGAACCTAAAGTTGTATGAACCACCATTGATCATGGACATAGATGAGGTGGGCACAGTTCCTACAGTCGATGATTTTGCACCAGAATATCTCGATGAGTTACCGAAGGACATCATCCTTGACAGAAGGATGAGGACTTCACAGCGAGGAGATGTGGAATACCTTCAAGTGGGTTTTAAGGGAATGCACCCTAGCAAGGCCAAATGGCTGGAGAAGGAAAAGTTGAGGGAATAATTCCCTCACTTTCCAAATAACTAGTGAAAGATTTTGGCGATCCAAAAGCTCCTCAATGGCAAGGATTGATCTAGGTGGGTCTTCAGATACAATGGCATGAAAAACCTCAAAAATCAAAGTGCTCATAATGAAGTCGACCCAGGACCAGAGCATATATCTCATCGTCCTAATTCCAACAACATGAATGACACTTCAATTCGAGTCCAGATGATGAAGTTATCACGAAAAGAAGGTTGCTTTGTTCCCTAGGAAAATGAGACATTTTCCTTTAAAAATGGACTTTTAAGCCTTAAAATGGAATCGAATTGGAAATTGTGCAGAGGGCAGACCTTAAGACCCCCGATCAGTGATTGTCGAAATATTGGGTCGGAGGAAGGAAATATATATCGGTGATATTGGAACCAGGCAGGGGGCAACTTGCAATTGCGATCAGCGATATAAAGCGATCGGATCAGCGGGATCGTTATTGGTGATCGGTAGACCAGAACCCCTGGCCGTTGTATGAGCAGGATGTCGATGTGATCAGCTGACGCCGATATTAGTGATCGGTGATCGCTAGTCAAAAATCCCTGTTAATGGGACTAGTGATAGAGCGATGTGCTGATTGTGATATCGGGCCCGGACCCGATAAGTATATATGCCCGATTTAATAAATTTTAGGTCTAGGTCTTAAGGTTTTGGTCGGTTTTTTTACTGTTATGGGTATTTTTATGAATTATCGTTTAACAATAAAAAGCTATATTTGGGCCTTGTTGTGCCCGCCGACCCTTCCCTTTGAACGGCCTCTATTTTATGCCAAAACAACCCTGATTTAAGAGGGATTTGTCATAACAGAGACATTATAAAAGCCTGATAGTTGGAAAAAGTAGAGGGAGAGAGGATTTTTTTGTTAGCACACAATTCGAGGTAGGAGAGCTTTCAAGTGGACGATAGTGTACTTTGTCTTATTTGGACAATTTTTATATCTTTTCAGCGCCTCTCAACACCACGGACGCATTGGTGTTATCCATTTCTCCATCTGAGGTCTCGATTTCACAGCCATTGTCCAGAATGGAGGTATAGCCTCTTTTGATGCAACTAATAATTGTAATTCTCTTATTCTCTTTCCATTTAATATATAAAGGCCTCCCCATTGATTGAGTAGGGCCCAAAGACATAGTTCGAGTTGGACGAACTCCATTATCAAGTCTTTGTGTCTTCCTTCATGCTTTTATGTGTTTCTACTTCTTTTCTTATGTACACATTAAGTTTTCCCTGTTAAGCTACAATTTTTACATGTGATTCTTTTCATACATCTATAAGTGAAAGTATCCTTGCATCATCCACAAATCTCTAGTCCTCATTTTCACCCAAAACTTCACCCTATTCTATTTCACCAATGGACACTTCCATTCTCAACTCAACCTCTCTGAGTTCTTCCACCAGGCTCTTCACTTGTCTTTTTTGTAGCCTTTTCTATAACTCAACCCATTTCACTGCCTTTTTCCTCAAGACCCAACCTAGTCTTTGGCTTTCCTCAAGTACCATCCTTAATACATTGAGTTGTTCTTTCATCTCAGCAATATCCTTGTCACGCTCCTCTTGACTCATTCTCTTACCATTTGTCTTGGCATCCTCCTTCTTCATTTTTCTTCTGTTGTGGTCTTCCTCAGAACTTCTATTATCTCTGTTATGACTATCAGTTGTCATATTCTTCTCTATATTCATGAGTTCCTCACTCACTTACTATGAGCTACATTAAAGCCTCTACGATAGCAAGTCCTCCCCGCTGCCACTCACTTCACCAAGCTTTCCTCTATACTTGGTCTTTTGGCAAGCACTTGGTTCTTTATTCTCTGGAACTAATTTGAGCACTTCTCTCTGCTCCTTCTAAGCTTCAACTCATCTGCACCTTTTAAGAACACAACTGTTCTCTTGTACTTCAATCACAAATGAAATACTAGGTTATGACCACCTCTTCATTCACTCAAAAACTCTTACTAGCTTTCTTCATCCCTTAGCAATTCTACCCACATCCTTTGTGGAATTTCCTTTGTGAGTTGCAACAATATCTCTGCAGTAACAAGTCTCCTTCTTTCTACATATGCCTCACTAAGCTTCTCTCCTCTAAGCTCAGTCTTTTAGCATTTCTATGGTTCTTTCCTCTGGAACCAATTGAGCACTCCTTTCTCTAGGTTGCTGCAATCTTCTCACCTTCCTTTGTTGTAACCTGTGTATCATTGTTATTCAAACCAAAGATCATTCCCAATTTTTCAAAAGCTTTCTTCTCAGCTTCCTTCTAAGAAAACTCTTATCCTGTTTGTCCAACCTTCAATTGGATTCTTCAGGTTCACTGCCACTACATGGCTTCACAAGTAGTCTCTATCCACTCTTCACATTTGAGTGAATCTCCATTTTCCTCAAGAAAACAAACATCACTGTGTTTTCTTTATGCCTCTGCAATCTCTTCTTAAGAATATCACTTACTCTCATCTTATGTCATGTCTTCTACTTATCAGATTCAAATAACCTGATCTCCTCTTTCTTTTGCAATCACACTTGTATTCTGCACAATTCCACTTTAATTAAAAAGAGCTTTAACTAGCTCTGATATCACTTTGACGCCGGAAAAACCCACGATACCCATAATATGCATATAAAAATGCATAATCTCATTCATCCTAGGAATTTCATTGACCTGACTAGTCAAACCTTCATAACATCAGGTTTAAGGCTCGTCCATTTAATCTCATGCAGAGACATTTCATTAGACTTTCTATAGTCTAACCCTTCATTAATCTTTCTATCAGGACTTTATAACTCAACCCTTCATCCTTTTCGTTAAACCTTTCAACTCAATAGATTATGCTTTCGGAACTCCTGACTCGCGATATGTGATTGCCCTTTTCCACTGTTGATTTTGTCCACAAGATCAACGACTTTCACAATATCACATCACGCCATCATGTGACTTCGTCTCCTCTCACATGTGACATGCGACAAAACAACCGGACTTAAAATAACATAAAACTCCCCTATAACATCCTCAGGTCCATTCTCCACAAATCTCTTGCTTCAATCTCTACCATTGATCTTACCTTCAATCCGATGGCTGCACTTTTTCCCAATCAAGAAACTAACCTGACGCCTTATAACCATTGATCAAGATCTACTTGATCCGACAGTCCACAGCGATATTGGGTGGATCACTTACGTGACATTTAACACCTTTACAGAGCCGATGAGAATTATCAGTCTTCGATCTATAAAATTTCAGGTCCGCCCTTGCAGTTAAAGCTCGATCTCTTTATGACCTG
Organism: Pinus tabuliformis; assembly: GCA_031772625.1. Lineage (NCBI taxonomy): Eukaryota > Viridiplantae > Streptophyta > Pinopsida > Pinales > Pinaceae > Pinus > Pinus tabuliformis. The sequence goes on from CM062804.1 coordinate 12,562,795, forward strand.
ATATCCGTTAGATGACGAGGCCATTAAATCCTACAATCTGCAACCTTTCAACTAGCACGCGGGTTATCAACCAACTTAACCCTGTAGTTGACTGTGATGTAAGCATTGACTTTTACAATCAATGGCCAAGATTAATTGTGGGACTTCAACAGCGATCCAGGCTTCCATACACTCTCTACCCCCACTGCTCTTTACTTTGGGTTTCAGCTTCATTCAGGGTTCTGGTCCTTCGTTGTTCTGCCACAACTCTCTCCTTAACTTAACTCCACTTGTGCCTTTATACTCCTTCACCTTCACTGTAACACTAAAGGGTTCCTCTTGTATTGTCGATGTCTACAAAGCCATAATGCAAGCTCTTTGGTTCTCTCCTTGAACCTCTTGCTGGCTAACAATTCTACCGAACACTTCTTTTGCTGGAATTGTTATCTCTAAGACAACTCTACCCACAATCACAACTGTGGAGCTACCTCGACAACTTCTACCCAACCGCAGTTGGAAGTTGTTCTATTACTCTTCTCTGTATTTCGCCTCCCTTCTGGCTCTGTACCTGCAACCTATGTTACACAAAATTACTCTAGCCACACACAAATTATAATTCAATTACACAGTACACATTATACAAACTCTGAATCAAGTTGTCTGTATTAATAAACAAATATTTACACAGAGAATTCATTCTCGACCTAATATTCTATATCAGTGGCCTTTCTTCTCCTTCCCGTATGCATACAATCTGACTAGCTAACTACTCTCTAACTCCTTCTCTAACTACTGTTCTAACTATTGAATCTCTATGCCTTTAAGGCTAACATTTATACAAAAGGTTCTATTGAACTAATTCTGGTTTAGATCCTTAATCTACTGAACTAAATCCTGAATATCTTCTAAGTCCACTTTTAACTCCTACTTATCCCTAAGAATCCTCTCTAGCTCCTTGAATCATGAAACCACTTTCTAATCCAACACTTACAATTGATTTCTAACTCTCTCATCATCATTAATCACCCATGTTCTCCTACACTCAAGAGAATTTACAAATATCCTCACAATATCTAATTAATTCATATTCTAATCACTCAAAACATTAATGATTACATACATAGGAATCGAACTTCCTTGAAAACACAAGACCCCTAAGTTAACTAGACTAAGATGAAATTGTTGAGCTTAATGCTCCTGCATCACAATGGAAACCAGATCAAAGGGAATTTGAACCTGAGGCCAATCCAAAATGCCCCCAATGTCAACACAATCTGAGCATATTCCAACACCCGTGTAACAGAAGCCACAAAGTTCTTGTACTCAAAAGGGTCTCCTTCCTGCAATTCTGCACTACAGGCCTTAGTGCACTTGGGACATCCGACTAGTGCTTGGCTCCTCATGTTTGCAAACAAGTTGAGGTAGATCCTCACAATTCTCCTTCTATAAATGGCTGATTGATCTTTGATTTTCAGATTGCTCAAGAACCGTCTAAACTCTTGCCAGGGTTTGTAAGCCATTCCTGGTTTAGCCCTGACCCACAATATTTTCGTTTCCTCATTGGTCTCTATTGTTTTCTTGGCCAATTGCCACTCAATCTGATTCCTCATAAATGAGAGGAATGCCCACAACTATAAGTCTCCCATGAAATAAATGACACTCGCCACCATCCTTGTGCTCACATGTTCGCACATCATATTGTGCAAGAACAACTCGCACAACAAATTCTAATCATCAAAATCACAGGAACAGAAAAATTCCAAGAAAGTGCGGGTTAAAGAACCCATATAGGACCTGTTCTCACAAGATACCCTTAACTGGAATAAGTAGTAACGTTCCCATAGGAACACAGGGTATGACGAAGACGTTCGCCTGTATGCTAGCAGGTTTAGAGCAAGGTCGTGGAGTTTGGTCTCATCAAACGTCAAGTCAGATACCTCCCAATGTAGCTGATGCAACTAATCATCCTTTTTCTTCATAATGTCTTTATGCCTCCATGCCTTCTCTTCTCTTTCCCATTCTTCTTTTAACCATTTTTCTCTTAGGGAATCCATCATTCTCTTGTGCGTCTTGAGTGGAATCACTCCCTCCTGTAGAGAGAGTGCCAGTTGCTTCCATTTTTGCAGCTCTGCCAATATCAACAATTTCTTGGAACACCATCCTCCAATAGGACCCGGCATTCCCCCACATGCATCATCAATTAAAGGTGTAGCAGCCTCCTGGGGGTGAAACTGTCCCACCTCGGTTGCTGGTTCTTGTGTAACAGCAGCTTCGTCAATGGGTTTTATCACAGTTTCTTTATTTTCCTGGTCAACTTCCATTTTTACTGTTGGTTCTTGTGTGGTAGCAGTAATATTCGCAAGCTTCTGTTCATCATTTTCCTTTAGACCAGATTCAGTCTCTACTAATGGTTCTTGTGTAACAGCAACAATGACCATTGGCTCATGGATATTATCTTTTCCTTCCTCCTCTTGGATGATTTCCTCCTCCACTGTTGTTCCTGGTGAAACAACAGTGTCAACCAAGGGTTCATGTCTATCCATTGCTTGATCACTCCCTGTGGATTGTGCTGTCTCGGTTGCTAGTTGTTGTGTATTAGCAACGTCCTCGACAGGTTCTGGTGTAACAACTTCCTAGTTTTGAGTTTGAATCCCCCTCAAGGTAGTGTCTGTTGCACAAACTTTGAATCGGCTTCCACCAAATTCTCAGCACAAGCTACGCATAGAGTGCCCGGGATTTCTCCCCTTCTGGCCCTTTCCACAGCCTCTGCCAAAGTATCCAGCCCTGGGGCTCTTGGCTCTACCTTTCCTAATGCTAGCTATTCCCTAAATTCTTTAATTTATTTTTCTAAAATATCAATTTTCGACAACAAAGACTGGGTTTCACTCTTACCAGTTGAAGGAGGTTTTTCTGGCTGAGCTTGCTCCTCGTCCTTCTGCTCCACTGCTTCTTTGTCCTTTCCCAACATGGATGGGGAATTTGGGTTCCCACTAAACATTATTCTCTGCTTCGGCCTTCTATCGCCAATCATTTTATCAACCGACTTCTTGTTGACCCTCACTGTTGAGGTCTGAGGTTGCTCTTTTATCACTTCTGGAGTTTCCTCAACCATCTGTGTTTGCCTTTTGTGAGTGGTCTTGGGCCTTTTCTGCATGAATTCTTCCTAGTTATTGCCTTGTCGGCTCAAGGCATCTAGCACAATGAGTTTAATGAGGCCATGGTTCGTAACACATGTTTCTGGATGTGCAAGTGTTTTCACAGCCGTAGCCATGTGCCTAATACTACACAGTAATAAATAAGGAAGGTTGATCAGCTATTGATGGCAAAGATGGTTCAACAATGGGAAATGGTAATTAAACACAATTGTTGCCCTTCCCTCACACGTAATGTACTTAATGAGGAAGAGAGCAACATCCACCCACAGTTGGGGGAGTGACAGCCTATCAATTCCCCTGCCTTTCTTAACCAACGACTCACTTTCCTAAAGAAAATCCCCTTTAACTGAGGGGTCATTAACCTTCCTAGTAAACCATCTCTTCCCTTCTGCTACTAATCCTCCAATTTTAATCCTCTTACTTCTGTCTAGTTTCTTTCCAGGTTCTTTCCAAATTCCATGGCCACACCATTGTCCAATCCTTCCAATCTCTGGAAGAATTCAAACCAGCCTACATCTTTGAAAATCTGGCATGCTTTGGGGCAACCTTCCAGGGCTTCTGTGGACCCTGGCTTGTGTCGTATTGCTACTCCTCCCATTACCTATGCAATTCAGTTATGTTTCACCTGCTTATCCTTCTCTCCAGCAGACACTCTAGTTTTTTCAGCCTATACTGCTATCTTCCTCCTCTCCGAACACTCTAAATGGGGATTCGGCGCTTCCATCAAGGGTAAATGGTAGGGTGGTAGGGTGGCACAAGTGAAGATTTTGGATTAGGATTTGGCATGCATGGTTTGTACTACTTAATGAATTTTGACTTAATCGTGAGTCAGGGGGAGGTCTCATCAATGGAGCCTTACCCTTTTTGGTATGATTCGGCATTAAATAATGATAACTACCGGGTCACATGCCTTAATTGCTAGATTTTTCAAATAATTACAAATCATGCAACGGTCATGTTGTGATGTGATTCGTTCCCCCCCAGCTTAATTATGAAAGTTGTCCTCGCCCATCAATAGTCATGTTAAGTTTCCATAATTACAAAATAAAATGAATTCATTATTACCTTTTTGATGACATACCTAGGTGATGTGGAACGAGGTAATGGGCAGTGCAATGTCGAATCATCCTTGAGCAGCAAGATGTGCGAACTTAAATCTGACGACGAGGCTCACGGTGATGTTTTTTCTGTTTATTACAATAAAATATCTCATTATATTCCTCAAAAGTCGTCAGTTGTTACATGTGTAATAGCCAAGATGACTGATGTATATTAATTTAATATCTTCAAACAAAATATCGTGTAACAACACTTATTGCATGATATACTTTGGAATAACAAACGCTGTTATAGAGGGTGTAACAGTCGCCACCAGGTGGTTTTGAATTGCTACAAAAGTGTCTGTCTGCGCCTGAGAAAGGTTTTCACAGTCAAATTATTTTTATTATTGTTATTTTTTCTTTTGGATAGTGTAACAGCCACCAGCAGGTGGTTTTCAGCTGCTACACTTATTGGAAAAATTAAAATCTTTGCAACACAGGGGGGCTTTCCCCTATTCCTGTAATCTGTAGATCCGAATTTGTAACAATGTTGACAAATGAATCCTTCGAGGTAGGTTTGTGATACAACCAAAGACGGTTCCCGTTTACAAGTAATGATGTCCTTGCATTTTCAATGGTTACCAAATTTACAGTCCCATTGTCAAAGACTGCATCTACCTCATAAGGACCTAGCCATCTGGTGCAGAGCTTACCCTTGAAATCTTTAAACCTTAATTCGTATAAGAGAACCCAATCTCCTTTCTGGAACTGCTTCTTATTTATAAATCTATCATGCCACTTAGCTCTCTACTGCTAGATAATCTCTGTTTGTTGGATAACAGCCAACCATTTCTCCTCCAATTCATTGAGCTGGTTCAATCTCTACCTTTGTGTTGTAGCCAAATCCAAATTGACCTGCAATGTTTTCCTTAGTGTTTTGATTTCAAATTCAATGGGGAATAAAGGGTTCTTGCCATACATAAGTTCATATGGTGAGAATCTAGTGGTGTTCCTCCATGTAGTCCTGTATGCCCATAACACTTCTGGAAGTTTGTCAGCCCAATTTCTTCGATGACTAGCCACAGTCTTAGTAAGGATTCCCTCAATGACTTTATTAGTGCTTTCTACCTAGCCATTCACCTGTGGATGGTAAGGCATTGTGATTCTATGATGGATTTTATATTTTTCGACCAACTCTTGGATCTTATGAGATGTGAACTATGGTCCTCCATCTGTGACTATCTCTCTGGGTATGCCAAACCAGACGAAGATGTCTTCAAACAGGAAGTCTAAGACAACCTGCTCTATGGCTCTGGTTAGTGCCTTTGCCTCAACCCATTTCGTGACATAGTCAGTACAGACCAAGATGTATGATCTCTGTTTAGATGAAGGATTGATTGGACCTACAAAATCTAGAGCCCACTTCTCAAAAGGTTCTATGATGATCTGGGGTTGTAACAGCATCTCATCTGATTGTAGTGGTTGGCCCATCCTTTGACAACTGTCACAACCCTTCACAAACTTCTTGGCATCCTGAAATATTGTCGACCAGTAGTATCGTCTTGAAAGGACTTTGTATCTTGCCTGTTTGTCTACAAAGTGTCCTTCGCAAGGCTCCTCATGGCAGGCTTTGAGGATATCAAAGACCTCATCCTCTCTAATAAAGCATCTGATCTGGAAATCAGGTCCAGTGTGATAGAGGTTCCCATCTATCTAGGTATATGTAGCACTTTGTTGTATGATTTTCTTTTCCTCCTTGGAGGATAAATACTAGGGAAAATTCCCTACAACAAGATAATTGGCAACTGTCATCAATAGGAGTAAGTAGAAATAGAAGAAAGATATTCACCAGGGAAAGAATCTTCATTAGGAGTGCAACTGTCATCAATAGTTAGCCTAGAAAGAAAGTTAGCTACTACATTGTCTTTTCCAGGCTTATCTACAATAGTAATATCAAATTCTCGCAACAACAATAACCAGCGTGTAATCCTACCATTTGTAATTGTCTTATTTATTAAAAACTAAATGGAAGAGTGGTCAGTGTGTACAAATACTTGATATCTGGCAATGTAATGATGGAATTTATTGATGGTGTGCACGACTACTAAGAACTCCTTCTCGGTCACTGTGTAGTTGAGCTCAGCTGGAGTTAGATTTTTGCTTATGTAGTAAATAGCATAAGTTTTTGTATCCTCCAATTGGCCCAAAATAGCACCTACAGAAATATTTGATGCATTTGTAGCTATGTGAAACAACAGTTTGCAATTAGGTCCTCGCAAGACCGGAGCTGTTGATACACAAAATTTCAGCTTTAAGAAGGCCTGCTCACACTTCCCCACAAGAAATCAACATCCTTCATGAGCAAGGAAAATAATGGCGATGCAATTCTTGAAAAAAATTCTATAAATTTTTTGTAATACCCTACATTCCCCAAGAAACTATGTACCTCTTTCTGCATTTTGGGGGTTGAAATTCTTAGAATTATCTCCATTTTTGCAAGGTCTCCCTTCATTCCATTGGTAGAAATGTAATGTCCAACCACGATCCCTTCAGTCATCATCATGTGACATTTCTCAGTGCTCAAGGAAACATTAGTCTGTACACATTTCTCTAGCACTTTTTCCAGATTGACTAATGTTGTTTCAAAAGCATCTCCATAGGGTGTGAAATCATCCATGAAGATTTCCAAACAGTCATTCAATAAGTCAAAAAAAATTTCTAGTATCGCCCTTTGAAAGGTTGTTGGCGCATTATAGAGCCCAAAAGGTAGCACTCTGTATGCATAGGTTCCCCAAGGACAAGTAAAGGTCATTTTATCCTGGTCTTCCAAGGAAATATGTATCTGATTGTAGCCACTAAATCCATCCAAAAATGAAAAGTATTTCTTTCCGAAGAGAGTATCAAGGACCTGATCTATAAATGGTAATGGAAAATGGTCCTTCTGAGGCCTTGTTTAGTTCTCTATAATCAACAGAGACTCTCCACTTGCCATTCTTTTTAGGAATGATGACAAGCGGTGACACCCACTGATTGCCAAATATTGGATAAATAAAATTAGCACTCAAGAGTTTTTGTAGTTCTTCTTTCACCACTTCCTTTAGTGCAAGGTTCATGTGGCGCTATGGTTGTCTAACTAGTTTATATCCATCCTTCAAATAAATATGTTGAGTGCATAGGTTAGGGTGAATCCCTTTCATATCCATATAATCCCATGCAAATGCCTTTTTATACTTCTGTAACAGCCGTTGATTCTATTCAGTAGTCAAATTGGGATTAACATTCAAAAATTTTCCAGATTCAATCTCAATTGGGCTGCTAGTAGTATTTGGAGTAGTTCTCATTTGTTCAAAATCTATATCTTCCACCTCTTCCTCCTCATTTTCATTTTTAACATAAGCAACAGAAAGTGAATTACTAATAAAACCATTAATAACATCATCTTCTGTCTCGTCTTTAAAATATTGGGCTTTCCCCAGAGTGAGGAGTGGTAGGGAAAGATCTGACTCAGGCTCAAACTCATCCCACCAAGGGTTGTACACATCCACATTTGGTTTTGGGGGATAAAGATTAAGGTTTTAGGTTGCTTGGCCATCTGAGATCACCATGGATCCCATCCTGCAGCCTATGAATGCGTCTATAGTGGCCAGCCAAGGTCTCCCTAAGATCAAAGGATGCCCCCCAAAATTGGATTTGGGTTGTAGGATAAGGAAATCAGCTGGGTATCTCCAGGAAGCTATCATAATCACTACATCTTCTAACATCCCCTCGGGTTTAACACAGGATCTGTTTGCCAATTCCAACACAGTAGGAGTGTGTATGAGTCCTTGTAGCCCGAGAGCGATAAAGAGATCTTTTGTCATTACATTAATGGCAACCCCAAGATCAATCAATACATTAGCTATGGGCTGATCATTAATGTAGACGGGGACTGTGGGATTTCCTCAATCATGGTACTTAGTAAGGAGAGGTTGAGAAGACATTAATTTGGATAACTTTCCCATCACATATATGGTGGCAGGGTCTTTAGGCTTCCTCCCAGGCTTCTTGATGCACAAATCTCTCACTGTCTTGTTATAGATGGGTACTTCTTTAAGGGCTTGCAGCAAAGGAATTCATACATACAAATTTTTCAACTTCCTAAGGAAATCAGATTTAGGCTATGGAGTCATACTAGGTTTGGCTAGTCTCTGAGTGTACGGGGGGTCCTATATAACAACAGTTGAATCTACTATTAGAGGTGTGTCAACCTTCCCCAAATTAGTTGTTACAGATGTAACAGTTCTTCGTTGGTCGGCTGTTATAAATGTAACAACTTCCTCTATATCAGCTGTTGTAGATGCAGTAGCCGCCTCAGAGCCTCCGGCTTCTCCTCTAGATGGTTCACAGTCCTCCTCTATAATGATGGGGGAGTGACTGGGGTTAATTACCGTGCCTAATCGCAATTGTATTTCATTAAGTTCCATGGGGGTAATAAAGTAGGTTTGGAAGGTTGTAGGAGCCTCTATGCCCTGATCTGCTTTATTGTTTGGGTTTGGGTTAGGTTGCACAGGTGGTAGAGGAGCAGGGGCTTGGAAAGGAGGTAACTGCAGCTGTTGCTACATGGGTGGTGCAAGAAAAGATGAATTCTGGGCATTTCCTCTCCAGTTATGGTTCCAAGGGTATGGTTGGGATTAAGGATATTGAACAGGAGGAGATGGAGACCATTGGTTCCAAGGTGAAGGGAATTGAGCTGAAGGAGGGGGAAAATATTGCCATGGATATGGTTGGTTATTATATGCATTGTTCCACAAATTGAAAGAGGCAAAGTATTGAGACATACCTGGAGGTAGCAGTTGCCATGGCCTCCTTGGTGTGATCAAGTAAGAGGACTGCACCTCTTCACTTGATTCTCTGAGTACTGCCTTTAGTATAGGAAGCTTCAGAAACTTCTCTATCAAATGCTCCAGCTCACAGATGTTACACAAGCTAATGCTATTCAATTCACATTCCCTGTGAGGATGTTTCTTCTGACAAGTCGGACAGAACACAACCAGGGGTGTACCAGCTTCTGCTTGTGTCTTTTTTATCTGTGTTGTTGTTATCTGGGCCGAGAGAGTACTGAGGATATCAGTCTTAAATTTTTTTAACAAATTTATGATATTCACTCTAGTTACTCCTCTGCCTGCATATTTTTTTGTGCGAATAGAGGCATCCCGAATTGTACTTTTTCCTCTAGATGATCCTCAAGAGCATCGTAGGCAGAGCTTTATAATTTCAATGAATAGCTCTTGTGATATATCCCCCTTTCCTAATAGGTTCAAGGTGTCAAGTCAGTCATCCCTCATTCCTCTGATGAATATAGTCTTCAAGATTTTTCGAGTCTAAATCACTATGTTTAGACCTCTCCAAATTGTAGTGGAACCGTTCCACATAATTTTCTAGGCTTTCTTCCTCCTTCTATGTCATCCTAAATATCTCTTCCCTTAAGTCCCTGGTCCTACAGTAGTCCTGGTACTTTGGCAAGAACGTCTCCTTCATATCATTCCATGTTGAAATGGAAGCAGGACCTAATCCCATGAACCATCTCAAGGCTGCTCCTTTTAAAGTAGCAGGAAATAGCTTTAGTTTATGAGCATTTGTTGTATATTCATAACTTCTACATAGGACATAAAACTCAAACAGAAATGTATCTAGATCTTCCACAGTCATCCCTTGAAATTATGGTAAATATTATAGAGGAATGTTTTTCATAGGAGCTTCAACTCTGATATTCCCGATTGGGAACTCAAAGGTGGTAGTAGTGGTGTCTGTTTTAGCATTGTTATCATTGTTGTCTCCCATGATGAATTCTTCTAACCCTTCCTATAGAAGAAATTGTTCAAGTTGTCTTTGTGATGACCCTACATGTGTGATTAATGCCTTAGATACAACTGGGGTTAGCTGTTTCACCGCACTACCTGTATCCGGATATTGATAAATCAACAGGTGCTTTTCCACCTCAAGTGTCCGATGTTCCCCCTCAGTTTCCCCTTGACCCTCGATACTCAAATTCTAGCTACTAACTTTCCCTTCTTGCTCATAAACCAAATGCTTGATCTTGGGGGTATGAGTGCTAGCCTTAGAACGTACGGTCCCGAGATGGAGGGATTGGAGGTTTCTGCTTTCACTATGGGAGTAACAGCCTTCTGTAACCCTGTTTTCCTTGCATTCCTCTGAGAGATGGACTATTCTTTTTCTACCTTGGAGATTATTTCTTGATAAATGTCTTCCTTCCCAAATATTCACCCTTCGTTTCCTTTTTACGACCCATCGTTCCTATGACTTATTAAAGTGGGGGTGATTTCAATGTCTTTATAAGTCCTACAAATGCACACATGGACCCTATGTGTATTAAATCACACTCTAAGTTCCTCATTATTTGACAGTGGTGATCCCACCCAAGTATGTTAGAGCGATGCGCAGGTTCTTACCTCTTGTCTTACCGCCCAACGACTGAAGAGTTGAAGACACACTAATCAAAGCATCAAAATTTCCTAAGTGTCCTAGTGATTAGAATGGTGAACCCACCCAGGTATGCTAGAGCGATGCGCAGGTTCTTACCTCTCATCTTACCACCCAGCAACTGTGGACTAGGAACACTCTATATCAAACAAACAACTTGGCTGATTGTATTGTCAAATTGCCATCCTCGGCAACGACGCAAAAATTTAATGTTGTTTTAATCAACCTTAATTGACTTCAAACTGTAACATTAATTGTCAACCCAGGATAGGTCTTCCTGTTTCAATGGAGTTCACACTGTCTATGCCGATACACTCCAACCAAGCATACAAAAGTGCAGAGAAGCTGTAAAATATGTCATTGATCTAAATTGCTGAATCAAACCATGCATGTAGATACAAAAACACTCTACATAATTAATCACAACTCGCAGCTATTGAAGTAAAGGCGCGCCACACAAGAACTAACATATATTCCATCTGGTTACTATTGCTCTGTATTTTAACTTTGTGTAACAACATAAGATAAATAGAAACAACAGCAAATGCATTCCACAATTTGTATAGAAACAACGAGAAACCATAAATCAATAAACTAAACTGAAATGTACACTAACTAATCACTGCAATCCTTGCCAAAGAGGAGGGTCGTTCCTCCTCAACATGGCATAGGAAGAACACAAAAAGTGATTAACGAATCAGTTGGAAAGTAACAACATCACAGTGCCAATTGATATTGAATAAGTTCACGATTACACAAACAGAGTAACGGTACTCTTCTATATGCCATATGCTAATACATAAAAAGTCGAGTCCTTTATAATTATTACAACCAAAAAATTAGAAAGCAGATCAGTCATGAGAATCTCTCGATTCTCATGCTGATCAAAAATAAAGAAGTTACAACTTATTACTAAATAAATATACATCAATTTCAACTACCTAGGTATTGATGCTTCAAAAATAAACAATCCTATTTTCGACAGCTATTATGTGGAATAGTACCCACATTTCCAACTTCGGTGCAACAACATTGAGCAAATGGTGGTTTGGGATGACGCGACATAACTGACGACAACACTATTGATGCGATGACAGATCCACGCGAGGTGTAATAGAATTCGATGTGTAACAGCAACCTATAACAACATCCAGTGTGTAACAGCAATCTATAACAACAGCAACCTGTAACAACACCTAGTACATAGCAGCAGTCTATAATAGTGAACTGTTCTACCCTTTCGTGCAGTAATCCTTGTTGTCTGTCTACTTCATAGCTTCATTCGCGTGAGCCAGCACCTGAAAAAAAGATGAACTTCCGAAAATACTTCTTCATTACTCTCCTAGTTAGCCGCAAAAAGAAATAAAGCCTCGTATTATTCGGTAAATACAACAAAGTAACATGACAGTAAAATGGATTAAAAAGGTAAGAAAATAGAGAGTTTGGTTATATAAGGGCACAGGCTTGGACGAAAAAAAAGGTCAAAACAGGGGAAAGAATGTGCAGAAAATAGTTAAAAAACCACATCCAACAACAAGGATGTGTCCTTTCATATTCCATATTACTCAAAGTCCATTCAGTTTCAGAGTGTTGGATTCCTTCATGACAGTTCACCTTCAGCTGTTCCAAATTCTATTCCTCTTCCACAGCAACAACAACAAATTGTGAAATGCCAACACTGTGATCGAGTTGGCCATATGAAAGATCAGTGTTTTTATCTTCATCCATGTAAGAATTGTCAAAAAACCAGACATTCTTCAAACATATGCTTCAAAAACAAGCCTCCTGCAAGAACAAAGATTCATCTTGGATGGATCACTTTGGCAATGGGCTTCAACAGCCAAGAAGATATTTCAGTCATATGTCCAAACTTGTTCTAGAATATTAAATAGTATTACAGTTGATTTTTCTCCATCATCTCACCTTGTATCTGACAAGGGGGGAAGTGATGGTCATCTACAAGCTTCAAATCCACATCAAGTGAGCTTGAGCCACAACCTGCCATACCAGATTCATAGTTGTAGCCAGAGATAAACATGCCCTTGAGCATGCCTTCAGTTGGTGACGCCTCTTCAAAGAATTGGAAACACTTCCTCTAGTGGAAGACTTTAGCTTCTTGCCAGTTTTGGAAGAGTTCCAAGAATTTCATTAAGTATTCTAGAGTTATTGGTCATCCTTAAACCATCACAAGTTGAGACCTCCCTTTTCAGGTTGAGGTTCTCCCTTTTATGCGGGGTGAGACCTCCCTTTCATGGTTGAAGGCTTCCCTCTTCAAAACATCAGGAGCACTTCCTCTAGTAGAAGACCTCAGCTTCTTGCCAGACCTGGAAGAGTTCTGGGAACTGCACTAAGCATTCCAGTGTTGGTGGTCATCCTTAAGCCACCTCCCTTGATACCAACATTTCAGAGAGCACATTCAACCTAGTGCTGCTGTTATCACTTAGGTTGTCCCTAAAGCTCCTTAAAGGGATATGGCCGAGGTAACCACAAACCAATCTTTGGACTACAAGTGCTAGCCCACCTGCAACCAGAGAGGGCTCTCTCTTTAGGATTTAGCTTTGTTGATGATGATTTTAGGCTAGTTGTTGAGTACAAGGGGTTTTGTTTTGATTTTGGTGGGAAGGATGATTCCTTCAAGTAGAGAGGCAGAGATAGCATGAAAGTTTCAGAACAATTGGGCGTGGATTCGAGGAGTAGGACTGCTGGTGCGTCTTCTTGGTCACAAGAAGGAATATGGAGCAAGCTAGCTGCATATGAAACAATGATTCAAGCTTTAAAGGATGGAATGAGGGCTAAGGACTGAGAGGCAATTAAGAATCTCTCGTTCAGCTTAGCAGAGGGAAAGTGAATGAGCTCTATCTAGGAGCAGTGAAGAATCCCTAGATAACTGTCAAACATGAGTGAATTAGGGGAAATATGAGCCACATGGAATTCATATTCATTACTAATCCAGATGAAAACATAAAAAAACAGCAGAAATTGAGTATAGAGGGCAATTAGAACAGTTCTAAGCTAATATTTCTTTCTGCTATTTAGACGGTGATACCGGTATGATAAAAAACATATATGAAATTGAAGCAGAGGTAAGAAACACTTATTGCATCATATTGCAGCACAAGAATTCCACATTCAATTCTTCAGACCATTAGTACACATCACACAGTCATCCTTCCAAGCTTTTCAACAATCTTTGATTAAGTAAAACATCATGGTATACAGAGCGAGTCTCTCCTGCTATACAATCAACCAACCAACCCCTTAAACAGTGAATTAGGGTTGTTTATATAAGAAAAATATCTATACTAATCAGATTTCAGACAGATCTACTGTAATAAATGTCTTAAACCTAACACATGTCTGAAATAAATGCGGGAGAATATCCTCGAGCTGCGCTGGGTGCAGCTGTAACAAAAAGGAATTAATGTGTTGTCTTTATGGCTCTGTGCTGATCACTTAGCCATAACTGTGCTTTGGGTTTTGATCCATGCTCTTGAGTGGTTCTGAGGTGCATTAACTGTGATGGGAGAACCTCGATAGAGCTCCACCATTTTCTTTGACTTTGTTGGAGGTCATTCAATGCTCACCTACTTCGGGCCGCTAATATATCTTCACTGATACACTTTGCCGCTTCCTGATACTCTTTGTCGCTGAAGCTGGCCTCTTTAATGTCTTCTGAGTGCTTTAGACTTTCCCATCAACCTTTTTATCGCTGCTGTTCAGCCCTCTGTTGCTTTAAAAACTGTGTTTGCCCCTTTCTGAATGTTGCGCGAAGAAATTCATGTCATTCTGCGCCTTTTCGGGCCTGCTGGAGGCCGAGCTATGAAGGGCTTTCCATTTTGGCCTATTTCCTGTAGCCATGCACAATTAGCACTAAGCACTAATCACGCATGAAAAACTACCTCAGATTTTGATTCCGGGCTTCCTAGGCTGCGATTTGTGCCTTTCGCGCTTTTTGACGCTGACGTCAGCATGACGTCAGCGGTGGGTCCCAGTATGGCGGTGACGTGGCAGGATGACATCAGTAGGGTGACGTCAGCAGTACGATGGGTGACGTGGTGGTGACACAGTGGTAGAGATGTGGCAGTGGTGACTTGGCAGTACGGTGGCAAGAGGCCGACGCAGTTTGATGACGTCAGCATGGCGTGGCGCTGACGCAGGAGGGGGAAAGCGGTTTCTGGTTTCAGGTGCACCGCTTTTGAGCAGAAGTGGTTTCGGCAGAGGGGGCTTCGCCACAGCCGAGAGGGTGACGCGTGGCGGGAGTACGACGGGAAAACCACCAACCTCCCAGGCGCTAACCATCGATGGCTTCGATGATGACAAGACCCACCCACCGTTGATCTGCGGCGAGTCAGATCTGACGGCCGACGGGACAGGTAAGGTGGCGGATGGTTAAAAATAGGGCCCGCACATATTTAATTATGTATTTTTATATGGCGGGGAGGGGGGGGGGTTTAAACATTAGAAAAGTGGGTTTTGGGTTATTTACAAGCGGGAAAAAATATATTTACAAGTATGACCTTAGGATAAGGGCAGGAAATGGGTGTTGTAGGGTTAGGAATTAGAGGAAATGGTTGTTAGGGTGACCAGATGTCAGACTAACTCCAGGTTAGGACACAGAAGGGCTAATGCTAAGTCCCAGATGAACTCGACATTTCCTAAACTGATATTTATAGGGCTATAATGCCAGGGGATGGGAATATGTATATAGGGGAGTTATTAACATGGTTTTAGTAGGGGAAGGGGAGATAGATAGGGAGCTACATAGTAAAATTAGTAGTTAATATGACAAGTGATAAGAAAGCGCTAAGTACATGAATCTTAGGCTAATGGGGGGAAAATGATTCATAGAGGAAGTATTAACATTCCTTGAGTAAAGCAGATCTTTACCAAGGCAAATGATATGGAAAATGATGAAGCTAAGAGGTATCAAGCAGATCTTGACCTCTTCAGGGAAGTTAGTGATTTGGGGAATAAGAAGAAAGGGGAGTTAGACATGCCTCGCTTGAGCTCCTCCAAATGAAAACTGCCTTGTACCTATGATCTGAAGTACAACATCACTTTGAAACACAAAATTGATCACAAATCAACATTCTGCAACCTCAAAATTACCTACCCATCCTACTTACCTAGCATTTTTTCTTCTTTTTTGGTTTGGGTGCACTTAGACTTGCAGACCCTGATTTACAGATTTTCTTTTTGCTGCCCTCCTATCTAAATCTATCCTTATTTCTGCCGGGGCTCAGATTAAGCTGTTGAGCGCCCAAGATTCTCTACCTATCTACAAATCTGCCAAGATTAAACAGTTTGGATAGATAATGATTCTCTATATTCTAAAAACAAGAAATTGAAACTTGGGGAGGCCAAGATTAAGCTGTTCCCTTAACAGAAAAATTCTTCAAAAATGGATAACTTAGGAACACAGTAGTGGCATTTAGACTGACTCACTTTCATGGTCTCTTCTTTGACCTCTTTCTGGAAATATGGAGCATTGCAGCATGCAAAGGATGACATATTTGGCATGTAAAATTGTCAATCATGAAAGATGAACACCTGTTGCAACAGGAGGCTAACAGCTGCCATGCATTTTTTCACATTTTGTATTACAACTCTCTTCTTGGACTCATACATAACCCTTTAGATTGAGGGGGGAAATATTGGACACCTAATCCTCTAAGGGTTGGTGTGGAAGTTGAACAGCCAAAGGGAGTCCAAGGGACCACTTGAAATATGAATCCAAGGGTCACACCATGTACTATAAATGTATATCATTGTCAATAATAGATGTACTCTCATGCTTATCATTCATATTCTATTTCCACCATGTAAGTGTTTGAAAACAACTTTATGATGTGATGGATGCAAAAGAAATCAATAAAAAACCTGGTTAAATGCACATGCAACTTTTTTTCTTTAATGAAAGAGATTTCTATAAGGTTCTGTGAACAAACTATGAAAGAAAAAAATATTTTTTCCTTTTTCAAAACACACACTCACACACTCAAAATCTATAAAAGTACTAAAAATTCTTACAATGCAACTATCCTAATGCAAGATTCTAAGGACTACTCTTAAAGCAAGAAAATGTGTTTCTCAAAATGATCAAGAGGCCAAACTTGACAAAAGGAAGAACAAATTCAATCACAAACTTTTTCCCAAAATCAAGCAAATTCAACCTAATGAAAAGACTTCACGCACTCTCTAAATGATAAGAAGATAAAAAAACAAAACCAAAAAGAAAAAGAAAGGCAACAAAATATGTTCTTATCTTTTTTCTTTTTAAGGCCCTAAAAAGTTCTTGAGAAAACAAAAGCTACTAAAGGCTTCAAGATCAAATTCAAGCATAAAGAACCTCAAATTTCACAAGCCACAAAAATCATAAGCATGATAAGACTTAAAGTGAAAAGAGGCTACAAACTCAAACAAAATGATCTGAATAACAACATAAAAACTCCAGCAAACAAGAAATATTCCAAGAAGACCAATAAAAAATTTCAATATTGGAAGAAAGACTTTCTCAAAAACCAAGAAAAAACCAAAGATGTCAACTTTCAAGAAAGCAAGGCAAAGAAATGTAAGGGTTGGGTTATAAGTGAATTGAGACCAATTCTCTGTTCCAAAGGCTCAGAAAAATGAAAAGTTTCATTGAGAAGCCTTGCACCCAAACACAAAAACCAACACTTTACTAAAAACAAAACCCTAGGTTGACTAGGTCTTTCCACAAAGAGAGATTGGAAATTGAAAATCTGCAAGAAGGACTCTCCCAGACAATCAATGACTAAATAGAAGCAAGAAAAATCAGGCAAAAACCTTTACTGGACTTAGCATTTGAAAAATTCATTCAAAACAAAACGTACGTGATTGTGCAGTGACAGACCCACATGTATACGCGATTGTTCTCAAGGAAACACACATATATGCATGTTTCTTTGGACAAAAAGCATGTGTAAACATGACTATGTAAACTAAAACTCACATGTAGAAAAGTCAGCAAATAAAAATAAAATTTAGGCCTAATCCATAAGATCATACTTTTTTCCCATCTTGCATAGAAGCCAAAGATACTGGAAAAATAAAAAACCAAACAAGAAGGCCTAGATCAAGAGAGAAACAATCCAAACTAGGAAATACTAGAAGTATTCCTGAGCGGAGTCATCAATTCTGCTCGGGAATAGTACACCCTAGGGTATGGGTTGAGCACCCCAACAGAGTGAAGGGAATACACCAACAAGAAGCAAGAAAACAAGCAGTCCTAATGCTTAAACTACTAAAGTAGGAAGAAGAGATAGTACCTGAAGGTCCTACATTTGAGGTCGTTCCCGTAGGGTCCAAACCCTCTACTTCCTCCAATGCTTCAAAACCTGCAACTCATTCAAGAAAATAATATATACTAGCAGTAGTTCAAATCATGTTCATGATATAAATGTTAGATCATATAAGCATATAAATATAAAAAATGAAATCATACATCATTAGATTATAACATGAATTAAAGCATTAATATCATAATATCAGGAACAAGACAAAGCTTCTTTATTGATGACTGCAAAAGAATGTGGAAGAATACAACCTGATTTGTCCATGGCTCCAAGAGAAACCTTCCTCCGGATCCATCCAACCCAAGCCTCAACAATCCTCTTTCAAATGCATACACATGGATGCCATATAAAGGAGATGGGCATCTCTATGAGGAAACAAGGGTTTCCTATAACTGGGAGTGTAGGAGTCACAGATTTGATCAAGGACTAATTTGGATATAATATCAATATCCTATATTTCTCTCCCCTTAGGCCTTCCCGATGAGGTGTATTTATATCACCTCAAAATAGTTTGTTCAGTTGGGATACAGTCAGGCCATGGGCTCCTGTAGGTAGGCTTCCTGTGTAACCTATAAACCCTACCGAAAAAATGGGGATTTTATATTTTTTTCATATTTTAAATCATATACATGGGTTGGGTATAGCTAGACCCACGTGTCCATGAGTTTTTGGAAGGGAAGAGTCGCATATGGAATTTAAAATATTTTTTTTTAATAATTGGACCAAGTCTGAAGGGAAAGGGTTGCCCAAGTCCATGACTCACAACATCAAGTATATGAAGGTGATAAATGATGCTATCACAGATGCCCCCCAATATATGAGGTCATAAGGGGTACATGATGGCCGAAATGTATTAAGTGTATAGAAAGAATCATGTGAGGACTTTGGAGGAGATCACCAGATTCTAGCCTGCCAAACCGATGGAAGAGATCAGAAAGAAATCTCATGTCTGAGGTTGGCATACCCATTCTCAAAGATAATAAAGCAAGTCCGCATATCAAGTGTAGAGCGGATCCAATATCTATAAAAGTACAAAAGGAAACGTAGAAATACATAGTGGATAATCTGATCATAGCCGCAAAAGTACATATCAAGAACATGTCAAAAATAACACATATAGAAGAACTAATCAATCATGTTGAAGTAGATATTTGATCACTGAAGTCACATAACTGATCCTAAAATTACCAAGTCAAAAAGTGGAATAATTGTACTGCATGCAACTCGGGTGCCAACATATAGGATGATGTTGTGATGAAATGCAACATATAAGGTGGATGGTGTCACTAGCAACAAACTGGAGGGACTGAAAAGTGAACCAAAAAATGTTGATGCAACTTGAGGTCTTCACCGACTAGCATGGTACATTTCTACACTATGGGAATAAATGAGTTGAAGTTGACCATGTGAGAAATCGTTTGATTACCGGTCATTGATGTATACCATTAACAAATGCTAGACAACTCACCGATAATGATGATGAGAGTCAAGGTACCCCAATACAATCTAACAATTTCGAACAAATGAGTTGAATTCGAACACTTGAGAGAATCTATCAATCAAGAGACATTGATGTATTATTATTTTTGATAGCAAAGGAATCTGCCACTAATGACTACAAACCTTAAGGTACTGAAAAAGGACTCTAAATATTATTCCCAGAGCAATGAGTTGGAGTCGATGGGAAAATATATACTGGAAGGAAAGCATTAAGGCATCCTACATCAATCCAGCACGAGTGTAACCCACAGGCCAATAACATGGAAGGAATCAAATGAAGAAAAATGAAGTAACCATATTGAAGCATGTTTCTGGTGTACACAAGATGTGGCTAGCGCACGACAGAAATCATTTGAAACAACCAATAATGAAAGCTGACACAGAGGCGAGGAATCCACCAATAGGGTCAAATGGAAACCAAGGTACTGCACAAACCCCAATGTGTGATAATGTAAGTTCATGTCGAACACAAGAAAAACCACTCAGTCAAAGACCCATGATATTGATCATTGTTGAGCACAAGGTCACCTATCAATGATGGAAATAGGGCCAAGGTATGGCTCTAGACCTTCTCTCAGAGCAATTTATCGAAGTTGATAAGAGAAAAATCGCTAGAAATAAGTCAATGGAGACCTTCTTTGTTGGAAATAATATTGAGATGGGGGGGGGGGGGGGGTGAATCAGTATTATCTAATCAATATAACTTTTTCATTTCCAAATTCAGTTTCATATATGCTACTTCAGTTAAGGAAAACCACGTGTATACGCAACTATGTGTAATGCATCAAGCGTATATCTAGTAAACTTATACTTCAATTAGTTGCTTCTTAATGAGTGCATAAAAACATTATTAACCATATGAACAATAAACAGGAGCAGTAAAGCAGAACAAATCACAACACACATGAACACCAGGATGTAAGGTGGAAACCCAATGTGGGTGAAAACCACCTGCTGCAATTCGTCTCTATCTTCTTTTAATTAGAAACTTCCTTTTACAGTGATTCTGTACTGGTGCAGTCTTATACCAATATGCAGGCTACTACCTGCAGAAGGCTACAACCTTCTCTCATTCTCCAGCTTCTCTTGGAAGGGAGATACAACCCCCTTAGCTCTTGTACTAGTTGAGGTACTAGTATGTAGGTGCTGACCTACAGAAGGCTACAACCTTCTATTTTCTTCCAGGGACCACGTTTCATAAATTTTCAGACTGGATCCATGAATAACATCAATCAAACATCAAGTATATCTACATCAACAAATCTCTTTTGCACCAAACAAACTGAATCAAATAATCACTTCTCTGAATGTTGTACCCAGAAAGTAGTAACAGTAACCAAATACCAATTCTAAACCCAAAACCCTGCAGCAATAAACAAAAGTAGCTAAAACATATTTCAAGAGATGTACGCTACTTCAATGTGTACAACCTGCGTGCATACACTTCTGAATTAAGGCCAACCAGTGTATACGCTATTTTTACTTACTAAACCAGTGTGTATACGTGCCTTTGATGTGTTGAACCTGCGTACAGATCTATAAAAGATAGTTCACTCTTTCAAATATTTAGACATTAGTTATACCCAAATTATCAGATTTATAGATCAATCCATGCACCAAATATAACAGATCAAAAACACACAAACATACTACTATTCAAGTCTTGAGTTTTGACCCATCAATAGAACTTATCCATCTTCTTGTGCTCAGGTTCCTCCTTGATTCAGATTCAGCTATGCACCATAAACCAATCACCAGTATTCCAGATCTTGCTCTTCATAAGATATTCAATACTTCAGTCACTCCCTTTGCCAAATGATCTCCTCCTTTTTATAGTCTTAGGCCTTACTCAAACCATGGTCCAAAACCATAGAGAACCAATACTAGGGACCCAAAACCTGGGTTCAATACTTCGGACGCAATACCAAGGTCCAAAACCATAGGTCCAAATACCATGGTCCTAAAAATAAGCTTTCCCACATGTACGCGCTTTTCCGTGCATGAAAGTGCGTGCATACGCATACGCGACTTTTGATCGGCAATCTCGCGTGTATACGCGACTTCGTCAAAGGAAACCTGCGTATAACTCTTTTTCTTTCATACTGAGAGCCTGAATAGTGATATGTCGTCTGAGTGAGTTGCCATCAAGGACAACACCTGTGCCATAGTGCCAAACCTATGTCATAATGCCAACAATCTCCCCCTTTGGACTTGATGGCAACCCCAAATCATTCAAAGTCATTCTCCCCCTTTGACATCAAGGGAAAAGGGTTATGCTCCCCCTGAGGACATGCTGAAATCTCTGCTCTACTATGCTGTCCATGCTCCCCCTGACTGTAGGCAAGGTCTGCAGAAAAATGATCTATAATAAAGACCATGACTCTATACATCATAAGTGACCTTCCTATCACCAAAGACTCATACATACATACATCTCCCAACCAAGTGGGGATATACCAATATTGACTCATCCACCCAACCAAGTGGGGATACACCAAAAGTTTACACAAGATAAAACAAGTACATTACATCAACCATCCCAGGCATAGTGGGGAAATCAAAGAAGGTCGTTACAGGACCTTGATAAGAAAAGAAATACATGACATAGAGACGAAATATCTATAACCAGACTATGATAGTTATCAACAACTATCATCAACAGCATCTATCAATCATCATTCAGACCAACAACCATCTTCTCCTTCTGCAATTGTTCCCCCTAAAACCAAAACATTGTGACCTTGAACCAAGATCTTCTTGGATAATGCCAACAATGCATTATTAGAAAAATATATATGCTCCCCCTGAACCTGTGCCAGATGGTCTCTATCAAACCCATACCAAACTCCTTTCATCCTGAGCCTGGCCCACTGTTTGTATTCAAACCAACATATATGCGACTATACCCACATAAACTGGCGTATGTACGTGGATCCTCCTCATGAAACTCACATACACCCACTTTTCTCTGAAACAGACAAGATTCAACAGAAAGATGATGCATCGACTACTCCCAGCTTCTGTCTGAGGTATTCAAATGTTTCCATGGGCAATGGTTTGGTGAGTATATCAGCAACTTGTTCCTTGGAGGGAGCATACTCTAATTTGAACTTTTGTTCAAGCACATGACGAGATTCTTTGAAATACTGATTGCACTTGTATTATCACAAAAAATGGAGATAGGTGGAGTACAAGTGATTTGCATGTCTTGCAATGTTTGCATCATCCAAAGGAGTTGTGTGTAGCAAGATGCAGTAGCTACATATTCTGCTTCAGCTGTAGATAATTCAATCGAAATCTGTTTCTTGCTGAACCAAGATACTAATCTAGGACCCATGAAGAATGCACCACCACTAATGCTTTTTCTGTCATCCACGCTTCCTGCCCAATCTGCATCTGTATATGCATGAAGTGTGAGATCTATACTTCTAGGATACCATAAGCCATAGTTTTGAGTTCCTTGAAGATACTTGAAAATTCTCTTAACTGCCTGAAAATTAGTTTCCTTTGGATTTGCCTGAAACCTTCCAACTATTCCCACTGCATGCATAATCTCTGGTCGGGTACCTGTTAGATAGAGCAGAATACCAATCATGGATCTATAGGTTGGTTGATGCACTGTTGTTGATTCATCATTTGCGCTGAGGCTGCATCCTGTTACCATAGGGGTACATACAGGTTTCGAATCCTCCATCCCATATTTCTTCAAGATCTGCTTGAGATACTTGGTTTGTGATAGAAAAATACCATCTTTGTTTTATTGGACTTGTAAACCAAGAAAATATGTGAGCTCACCAAGCAGGGACATTTCAAATTCTTTTTGCATCACCAAGGCAAAGTTTTGACTCATGTCTTCCTCATTGCTACCAAATATGATATCATCAACATATACAACAAGTATTAGCAACTTATCATTGTCAATTTTTATATATAGATTGTTGTCTGTTGATCCTTTTGTAAAACCTTGTTCATGAAGATACTTATCCAAATGATAATTGTTGGCATTATGGTTCAGGAATGGCTATATGTTACAGGTGTTGTCCTTGATGGCAACCCATTCAGGTGATAGATCACTGTACTTCAAGTCAGCAGCAGAGGTTGATGATCAACTATCAATTATTGAAGAAAATAAGGGGTACGCAGGTACAACTTACAAAAAGTGCATACCCGCAGGTAAACCATACAGCATCCGCGTCCCGAGATGCAGGCCAGTCGTTCAGGAGGTGCGTCCACCCAGTGCACACATTTCAAGGTAGAGAAAAGCACACGTGGGGGTTTCTTGTGTTTTACTCCTGGTATCTAGCCGACGGTATTGTGTTATTATGGTGTCGGCTCGTGGTATTGCTCCATGATTTGAGGAGGAGCTTGCCTATATAAAGCAAACGAGATCACTTGGCTATGTATCTTTGCAATTGAATATCTTTAGATCTGAAATTTTGGGTTATGGTCTTAAAAGCTTGATCTATATGAAAAGGAAGTTGAAGGCGAATCTGTGAAGGGTGATCTCCGAGCGCATGATCAGATCTGAGTATCTGTGCCACTCTAGTGAACTGTCTATTCAGCCCTAATCAGAAGGTCGCAGGTGTTTATCAGAAAAGCTGCGTGGGGACGCAGCGCAGTAACAGGAGACCTGCGTGGGGACGCAGGGCAGACCAAGTTCAGGTGCGTCCGGGACGCAGTTCAGTAACAGGAGATCTGCGTGGGGACGCAGAGCGACTAAGGTTCAGGTGCGTCCCTGGAGCAAAAGGACGCGGCATGACAACATTTCTGGGTGCGTCTCTGCAGCAAAGTACGCGGCGCGATAGTGTTTCTGAGTGCGTCCCTGCAGCAACAGGACGCAGTGCAGTTCAAGGAACAGTGCGTGGGCACGCAGTGCAGCAGAAGGATACCTGCGGGTGTACGCAGGAAAGCCGAAGGTGAATTGCGTCGCGACGCAGGCCACAGAAGGGAAAACTGCGTCTCTGTCTTAAGATGTTCTGTTGATTGAATTTCTCTGTTGATAAGGTGTTCTGGGTTAGTTCTGTTATTGCTGATCTGATAACTGTAGTGGACTGTAACTGTTATATACTTGATGATCATTTGATGCTTTATGAAAAGAAGTAGGGGGTTGTAGCTCCCTTCCAGGAGAAGACTGGAAAACGAGAGAGAGTTGTAGCTCTCTGCAGGTTGTAGCCTGCGTACTGGTAAAGGACTGCACCAGTACAAAATCATTGTAAAAGGAGTTTCTAATTTGAAAGAAGATAGAGACATATTGCAGCAGGTGGTTTTCACCCACATTGGGTTTCCACCTTACATCTTGTGTTCTTTGGTGTGACTATCTGTTTTCTTTGTTCATGCTCATTATTTTATGGTACTGACATGCAAAAATAATTCAAAGATCAAATAAGGAAGATTTATTAATTGCTAGATAATACTGATTCACCCCCCCCCTCTCAGTATTATTTCCAACAATTGGTATCAGAGCAGGTCCTTCAGAGAAGCTTGATCGCTTGAAGGTAGATCATTCATCATGAGCAACTACGAGAGAGAAGCATCAATCAGGCCACCGGTTTTTGATGGGACAAACTTCAATTATTGGAAGGTAAGAGTTACTGCATATCTTCAATCTCTTGGTACAGAAGTTTGGGACATTGTAGAAACAGGCTACGCTTTTCCTTCAGCTACTCCTACAGATGCAGCTGAGAAGAAGAAGTATGAAACAAATGCGAAAGCAGTCAATACTCTATTAGGGTGTATATCCCAAACAGAATTCATGAAGGTAATGCACTACAAATCCGCAAAAGAGATATGGGACAAAATTGTCACGAGCTATGAAGGAGATGAACAGGTAAAGCGTGCTAAACTTCAAACTCTCAGGATTCAGTATGAGACTCTCAATATGTATAATGATGAAAGTGTGGCTAATTATTTTCTTCGGGTAGATGAGATTGTTAATTGTATGAAAAATTTGGGTGAAGAAATAAAAGAGGCTATAGTGGTTGAAAAGGTTCTAAGATCATTGTCCCCCAAGTTTGAATCTAAAGTATCTGCAATAGAAGAAAAGGAAAATCTACGAATTCTCACTATGTCTCAGCTACATGGAATTCTAATGGCTTATGAAATGAGAAAGGGAGGTCCATCAGACAGAAGAGAAGCTGCTTTCAAGCCGTCAGGTAAAGAAGATTATTATGAAGCAAGCCACGTCCCAGAAGAAGAAGAATCAAATTTTGTCAGAAATCTTCAAAGGGGTTCTGGAAGATTCAGAGGTAAGTTACCTTTTAAATGCTTTGCTTGTGGAAGAGTAGGTCATTATGCTGCAAAATGTCCTTATAAGGATAAAGGAAAGGAACCTGCTAGATGGAACAAGAAACAAAGTGCAAATAAGAAAAGCTACTACACCCATGAAGATAGTGATGGTCTATCGAACAGTGATGAAGATGAACGAGGTAATGAATATAAGTTGTTAATGGCATTTGAAGATGATGATTATATGGATGTTGTAGATGTGGATAACCTTTATGAGGAAATTACTAGACTCAAGAGATGTATAGAAGAAAAGAATGTGATCATTGATACCCTACAATTTCAAATTGATGAAAAAGAAAAACATCTTGAAAAACTAGAAGGTGAAATTGTTGGTCTTAGAAAAGAGATTGAGAAAACAAAAGCTATTAATCTTAAGTTTGTCAAAGGATCTGAAACTTTGGATGAGATTATCAATGTGCAGCGGTCTCCTCTAAACAAGACAGGTCTGGGCTATAATGGAGAAACCTCTCAAGCATCCACCTCAAAGAGTTATCTTGATGCGGCAAGAAGAAATGGGCAATGAAGATCATCAGGTAAAGCAGGGACGAATTACAAACAGAAACTATCAGGGGCAATCCATCTTAAGGGTGAACAAAAACTACAACCAGCCACAGGTAAAATCTTCTCAATTTGGTTCAAGAATAGATGAAAATAGAAATTACAATCAGTTGGCTGGTAGGTTCGATAACCGCAGAAGTTTCTTCAATGGACAATGCTTTTCTTGCCATAACTTTGGTCACAAAGCAGCTCAATGTGTTGCATATAAAACGATCATGACTAGGGAAGCTCAAAAACAAAGAAGTATGACAAGGACTACAAAAAGGACCTATAACAACTTTTCGGTTCTTGAAAATGAAGTTGAATGTTCTATTTGCAATAATTTTGGTCATGAAGACTCTGAATGCAGGAGCAGGTTTCAGCAGAAAAAGGAACAAGCCTCAAGCACCAAAACATGGAGAATAAAGGAACCTCAAACAGAAAGATGCGGGATAGCTTTTTATGCAGAAGGACAAGAAAATCTATGGTACATTGGCAGTGGATGTTCGAAGCATATGACAGGTGATAAAGAAAAACTTGAATCTTATTCTGCTCTAGAAAAGGGAAAGAAAGTCTCTTTTGGAAATGATACTCCTGCAACTATAAAAGGAAAAGGCATTGCTCAGTTAAAAGAAAAGGTCAAGGCTGGAAATGTTTTGTATGTTGATGGATTGAAGCATAATCTTCTAAGTGTCAGCCAGATGTGTGATCAAAGAACCGAGGTTATATTCAGATCGAATGGATGTCTTGTTCGTGATCTTGATACAGGTAAAACAGTGCTCAAAGGCAAAAGAACTCCAAATAATCTGTACATATTTGAAGAAGGACAACAACAATGCTATCTGAGCAAGGATGAAGAGCATTGGTTATGGCATCGAAGGTTGGGACATCTAAGCTTCTCACAAATAAGGAAAGCATGCAAATATCAGGCAGTTCGCGATCTTCCAGATATCAAAATTCCTGACAACACCATATGCAAATCATGTCAGTTTGGAAAACAAACTAGAACTAACTTTCCAAAGAAAGAAGGATCAGCTAGCATGCCTCTTGAGCTAGTACATACAGATACATGCGGTCCCTTCAGAAAAAGAACACCTCGAGGAGAAGAATACTTGATATTATTCATTGACGATTTCTCCAGGTTTGTCTGGTTAGGACTTATGAAGCACAAAGATGAAGCATTCGAAAAATTCAAATCCTTCAAAGCCTTGGTTGAAAATGAATCAGGTCACAAAATTAAGTGCCTCAGATCCGACAGAGGTGGGGAATTTACTTCAAATGAATTTTTCGATTTCTGTGAAGAACATGGGATAAGAAGATAATTCTCTACAGCAAGAACTCCCCAGCAAAATGGAGTTGTGGAAAGAATGAACAGAACAATCCAACAAATGGCTCGTGCTATGTGTTATCACAAAATCAAGCACTGGAAGGCTGCTGACCAGGTAGACTCTGTGTAACTATTTCAAACCAGACTTTTGACTAAGGCTTAGCCTCCTTAGCCTGAGAGGGCTCTCTCAAAAGGTTATTGATTTTGACTATTGATGAGATGGCTAACTCTTGCAAAGTAAATTTAACAAATATATTGGCTGGACAGACATTACAAAGACTTCCATTGGGCTTATGGAGTTAATCATCCTTCAGTAAACTATAACACTACTCATTCATAGAAGTCAGGGCATGTAATGTTTAAATACTCAAAACACATCTCATAAAAACCTCAGCTTATAAATACACACAGGAAGTCAGAGCAGCAAAGTGAATTCTGAGTGATTGTGTATCTATACAACTGTAAAAACATAAAGGATAAAACAAAACCACATATCTTGAGCATTTGAAACATTGTATGAATCCTGAGAAGAAAAGCAGTCACTTGTATTACTGAAAATGAGTTTGTACACAAGCCAAAATAACACTCTGTTTCTCAAATATCCAACCCTCATTACATAAAAGTTTCCACTATATATAGAAACATAACTTTAACTACTTTGAGCTTCCTCCTCCAGCATGAGGGGAGCTCGATGACTGCCACTAATTACCCCTATCCACTATTGAACTAACTCATTAAATACAATAAGTGCTAAACTGGAGTTTAAAGAGTCCTAATTTATCTATAACTCTAATTCTATCCTCCTCGTAGAATGATTCTTTCTTGATCTCTGACACCTGTCTCCTTTTAGTTTGGCCGAGATGGCTGAGAAAAGGATTCAATGTCCCATACTAGCTTTGGATGCTGAATGCTTTGATGGTTCAGTAATATTAGGAGAAAACCCCTGTTTTTCCGGTTCCAGTCTTCCACCACTTATTCGAAAATGCAGCAGCCTGTCTCCAGCTCTTTAATAGCCCAAGAATATAGAGCATCACCATGTTCCTGATGTGCTGGAGGCTTCTTTGATGAACAGGTGTGCCAACCAAAACTCCCCGTATGCAGCTCCTTCCAAACCCTAATGACCGATAATAAAGTGACTTTATAATCAAAAACTTTAAACTTAGGTCAAAACATTTCACCTTTGTTAAAGGTACACCTGTCATAATTTGAATGGCCTGGTAGCTTCCTTTGATCTCTTTCATGTCACTTAGGTGTTCCCTTTGAAAATTTCTGATTATCCCATCGAACTGTTTGCCTGTATTAAAAACAGCACCTACAGTAGTTTCGCAGTTTCGTAGCGCGCTACGAAACTGCGAAACTGTTTAAACAGTTTATCTTTTCCTTGAGATTTTCACTGCTAGACCTTTAATTTTTTAAACCTCCTTTACATGTGGCATAGATCTATATGTCTTCAAAATAATGAAACTAAGCAAAATTTTACAAAACTTAGAACAACACCTTTCTCAACATCAGTTAGCAGCTATTTGACCTAGCTGTGCCTTTAAGTCTGCAACCTCCTTCCTCAAGGCTTTGTTTTCAGCTCTTAAATGCATGTTTATTTTTCTAATGGATTTAGCTTGTTTGAGAGCTGGAACAGTCCATGTGTAAACATCAGCTACTGAATCCACCTGGCTTACTAAGTTTTTACTTCCTCTCAAAACAGCTTTTCGATAATTTGCATACCTGACTGCAGACTCCCTAGTGGCACTTTTCACCTTGGCAATTACATTTTCTGCTGCCTCCAACTGGTTCTTTATAGCTATAATGTTACCTCCTTGGGAAATAATGACTATTCTATTCTTGTCCTTTTGCTTAATTTTCTCTGCCTCTGTTCTGGACAATTCCTCTGCTACCTCTGTTCTGGGCAATTTTTCAACTTCCTCTGCTCTAGGCAGTTTCTCAGCTTCCCTTACTTGTTTTCTTGTAACAGGTCTTCTTGGTTTGAAGATAAATTTATCACCTGGTTCATCAAACCTCAGTCTTTTTGAAGCTTTAGATTTCTTAGTGCTTTCTGGTGATGATTGAGTCAAATCAATGTGCATTGGTTCAATATGCACCGGTTCAACCTGCTCAAACTCAATGGCCTCAAGCAAATCACTCAAGCTGGCCTTAGATATCGGGCTTTCCTCAACAGCCAATGCTTTGCCTTTTTCTTTGCTTATTTGACTCCTTGTCCTAATTCTTGACACTGTTTTAGATCCACTTGGTCCAGGTACAGCTTTCTTGTGCTTAGCTTCTTCTTTTGATGATGGCTGAGGTTGCTCTTTAATGATCAGTGGCTTCACTGATTTTCTCAACTGTAACTTGGCCTTCTTTTTATCTTTTGCCTCCTTTCGAAGCTCGGCTATTGTGGGTTCTTCAACTGATTTTTCTTTTTCTCTAACCGACTGTGGAGTAAGACCTGTTTTACTCTGGAAACCAGCCATGAAGATGAAAGAGTTCCAATCCTTACCTATTTTCTGAAGACCATCCAAAACCAACAACTTAACCAAACCATGGTGAAATAACGATGTTTCACAATCATCCTTCCTTAATTGCACTTTGTCACACATTTTGCTTAGACTGCGAAACAAGTAAAAGGGAATATCTATGGAAGCTTTACCAGTAAAATGTAATAGCAACTTGAAGTGATAGGAATAGACCTTATTGTATCTTCCCTCACAGGTTAAGTACTTCTGAATACAGGTGAGAAGAAGGGCATAGTGCTCCTTAACATAGTTTCTAGGCACTGCTTTTGTTAGGTCTTCATTCACATATGCCTCTTTTAAGAACTCTTTGCAGGGGTTCATATCAAATTTAAAGTTCTTAAACCATTCTTGCCCCCCTCTTGGAATCTCAGTTACAGCAGCAATTGACTCTGGAGACACTTGAACTTCTAACATAGCTATTTTAGAATTCAAACCCGTGAAGTTTAAAGCAAAATCCTTTGTTACCTGAGCATGGCCACCCTGCAGCTTCTCACAGAAATTCCAACAGCCAGCATCCTTGAAGGCTTTCTTCACGCCTTCATCTCTTAATGCAAGGTCCAAACCTTCAGGCTCTGTTCTCTGACATTTTCCAGACCTATGCTCTTTCCTCTCCATTTCGCTTTTGAAATTTTCACACAGAGAATGGCCAACAGCTTCAACTCAAATGGTAATTCAATTCTTTTTAACGCGGGCTCGCTTGTAATCAGGCTCACTTGAAAACTCGGGCTCGCTTGCAAACTCAAATATCTCATCACACAGGTTGGTCATTTATGCATCATCTACGATCATCATAAAAATCCTTGCACGGTAAAAACCATTTGAATAATATTTATGTGCATGCCTACAAATCTATTGGTGGAGTGATGGTTAATGAGTGTTTGGGAGGTACGCCCACTGACATGAATGGACGGAAGTGATGACTCATCAACAGACTTGACCCTTTGAGGAATATACGCTGCAAAATGCACGAATCTGCGATTTCGTAGCACAGTTAGTTATGAATTGGCATAATGCGCTGCGAAACGGCTTGATGCTGACGCACTACGAAATGGCTAAACAAAGATTACGCTACAAAACTAACCAATGAGACTGCGCTGCGAAATTACGGAAAGGATCGGTGACATGAATAAGACAAGACATGGCTTTAACAATCATGATGGAGGATGACCGATAGGATTAGAGAATGATTTACATCAAACACCTTTAAAACTTTAACCATAAGTAAGAAACATAGGACAAAAACCATTTGACACCAACTTTTTGACATTTAACTTGGACAAAGGATTATATACATATGTTTATAGTTCTAAGTGATAACATTATGCTTGATGAATCAGGAACTCCCGCAACTTTCTGGGGTGAAGCTGCACATGCTGCGGTTGTTATTCTCAACAAAACAAATGTCCGGGTGAACAACACTCAAACTCCTCATGAGCTTTGGAGTGGTAGGACTCCTTCGGTAAAGCACTTCAAAATCTTTGGGAGCAAATGCTATATCAAGAATACTAATGAGCAGCTTGGCAAACTTGAACCTAGAGCAGATGAAGGCATTCTTCTTGGTTACTCTCCATATAGCAAAGCATACAAATGCTACAATAAAAGACTTGGCAGAATTGTTGACAGCATTGATGTAGTGGTTGATGAGAAGGGATACATTCCTAGGCAAGTACATCGTGAAGACATCGAAGAAGATGAAGGCTACCCTCAAAGACAGAATGATGAAGAAGAAGAATCTCAAGAAGAACCTCAAGAAGAACCAGAGGAGCAAACAAGAATAGAAGAAAAGACTCCATCCAGATATGTTCAGAAGAACCATCCAGAATCTCAGATTATGGGACAGAAAGAAGCAGGTGTACAAACTAGAAGAACAGTTGCAGAAGCTTCAAGCTATTTGGCATTACTCTCCTCAACGGAACCACAAAATGTGAAAGAGGCATGCACAGATGAATGTTGGGTGAAAGCAATGGATGAAGAACTTGAGCAGATCGAAAAGAACAACACTTGGGAGCTGGTTCCTAGACCAAAAGATAAGAATGTTATCGGGACAAAATGGGTCTTCAAAAACAAATTGAATGAAAATGGAGAAGTAATTAGAAACAAAGCCAGACTTGTTTGTAAAGGGTATGCGCAGCAAGAAGGAATAGACTTCGAAGAAACCTTTGCTCCTGTTGCAAGACTTGAGGCCATCCGAATGTTTCTTGCTCTCTCAAGCTTTCAAAACTTCAAAGTATTTCAAATGGACGTGAAATCAGCCTTTCTGAATGGAGACTTGGAAGAAGAAGTATACATTGAACAGCCAGATGGGTTCATTCTTGGAAATGATCCAAACCTTGTATGCAGATTGAAAAAGGCCCTCTATGGTCTCAAACAAGCTCCAAGGGCTTGGTACTACCGCTTGGACAAATATCTTCATCAACAAGGTTTCTCAAAAGGTTCAGCAGATAGCAATCTTTATATAAAAGTTGAAAATGACAAATTGCTAATACTTGTTGTGTATGTAGATGACATTATTTTTGGCAGCAATGAAGAAGCTATGAGTCAAAGCTTTGCCTTGGTCATGCAGAAAGAATTTGAAATGTCCTTACTAGGAGAACTGACATATTTCCTTGGTTTGCAAATCCAACAAAAGGAAGGAGGAATCTTTTTATCTCAAACCAAGTATCTCAAACAGATTTTGAAGAAATATGGCATGGAAGATACAAAACCAGTATGTACACCCATGGTCACAGGATGTAGCCTTAGTGCAAATGATGAATCTGCAGCAGTACATCAACCAACCTACAGATCTATGATTGGAAGTTTACTTTATTTGACAGGTACCCGACCGGACATCATGCATGCAGTTGGAATAGTTGGAAGATTTCAGGCAAATCCGAAGGAGACTCATCTTTAGGCAGTGAAGAGAATTTTCAAATATCTTCAAGGGACTCAAAATTATGGCTTATGGTATCCTAGAGATACAGATCTTACTCTTCATGCTTATACAGATGCAGATTGGGCCGGAAGCGTGGATGACAGGAAAAGCACAAGTGGTGGTGCGTTCTTTATGGGTTCCAGACTGGTATCTTGGTTCAGCAAGAAACAGAGTTCAATTGCCTTGTCTACAGCTGAAGCGGAATATGTTGCTGCTGCATCTTGTTGCACCCAACTCCTTTGGATGATGCAGACTTTGCAGGATTTTCAAATCACTTGTACACCACCAATACCCATCTTATGTGATAACACAAGTGCAATCAGCATCTCCAAGAATCTTGTTATGCATTCAAAAACCAAGCACATACCAATCAAGTACCATTTTCTCCGGGAACAAGTACTTGAACAGAAGGTCAAGTTGGAGTATGTTCCTTCTAAAGAACAAGTTGCGGATATTCTCACCAAACCATTGCCCAGGGACACTTTTGAGTACCTCAGGCAAAAGCTGGGGGTTGTTGATGCATCATCTTATTGTTGAACCTTTTCTAATTGATGGTACAGGTTCAGGGGGAGCATATAATGCATTGTTGGCATTATGGAGGATGGTCAGAAGAAGATCTTGGAAATAGCTGCAATATGTCTCTATCTCTTTCATGGTGGATTATGGTTCTTTGTTGCAGATCTGGGCGAGCATGAGCTTAGGGGGAGCATACCCCTTTGCCCTTGATGTCAAAGGGGGAGAATGAAGCTGAAGTTTGTGAGGTTGCCATCAAGTCCAAAGGGGGAGATTGTTGGCATTATGGTTCAGGAATGGCTATATGTTACAGGTGTTGTCCTTGATGGCAACCCATTCAGGTGATAGATCACTGTACTTCAAGTCAGCAGCAGAGGTTGATGATCAAATATCAATTATTGAAGAAAATAAGGGGTACGCAGGTACAACTTACAAAAAGTGCGTACCCGCAGGTAAACCATACAGCATCCGCGTCCCGAGACGCAGGCCATCCGTTCAGGAGGTGTGTCCACCCAGTGCAAACATTTCAAGGCAGAGAAAAGCACACGTGGGGGTTTCTTGTGTTTTACTCCTGGTATCTAGCCGACGGTATTGTGTTATTATGGTGTCGGCTCGTGGTATTGCTCCATGATTTGAGGAGGAGCTTGCCTATATAAAGCAAAGGAGATCACTTGGCTATGTATCTTTGCAATTGAATATCTTTAGATCTGAAATTTTGGGTTATGGTCTTAAAAGCTTGATCTATATGAAAAGGAAGTTGAAGGTGAATCTGTGAAGGGTGATCTCCGAGCGCATGATCAGATCTGAGTATCTGTGCCACTCTAGTGAACTGTCTATTCAGCCCTAATCACAAGGTCGCAGGTGTTTATCAGAAAAGCTGCGTGGGGACGCAGCGCAGTAACAGGAGACTTGCGTGGGGACGCAGGGCAGACCAAGTTTAGGTGCGTCCGGGACGCAGTTCAGTAACAGGAGATCTGCGTGGGGACGCAGAGCGACTAAGGTTCAGGTGCGTCCCTGGAGCAAAAGGACGCGGCGCGACAGCATTTCTGGGTGCGTCTCTGCAGCAAAGTACGCAGCGCGATAGTGTTTCTGTGTGCGTCCCTGCAGCAACAGGACGCAGTGTAGTTCAAGGAACAGTGCGTGGGCACGTAGTGCAACAGAAGGATACCTGCGGGTGTACGCAGGAAAGCCGAAGGTGAATTGCGTCGCGACGCAGGCCACAGAAGGGAAAACTGCGTCTCTATCTTAAGATGTTCTATTGATTGAATTTCTCTGTTGATAAGGTGTTCTGGGTTAGTTCTGTTATTGCTGATCTGATAACTGTAGTGGACTGTAACTGTTATATACTTGATGATCATTTGATGCTTTATGAAAAGAAGTAGGGGGTTGTAGCTCCCTTCCAGGAGAAGACTGGAAAACGAGAGAGAGTTGTAGCTCTCTGCAGGTTGCAGCCTGCGTACTGGTAAAGGACTGCACCAGTACAAAATCATTGTAAAATGAGTTTCTAATTTGAAAGAAGATAGAGACATATTGCAGCAGGTGGTTTTCACCCACATTGGGTTTCCACCTTACATCTTGTGTTCTTTGGTGTGACTATCTGTTTTCTTTGTTCATGCTCATTATTTTATGGTACTGACATGCAAAAATAATTCAAAGATCAAATAAGGAAGATTTATTAATTGCTAGATAATACTGATTCACCCCCCCCTCTCAGTATTATTTCCATATATAGATTGTTGTCTGTTGATCCTTTTGTAAAACCTTGTTCATGAAGATACTTATCCAAATGATAATACCAAGCCCTTGGAGCCTGTTTAAGGCCATAGAGATCCTTTTTGAGTCTACATACAAGTTTTGGATCATTTCCAAGGATAAACCCATCTGGTTGCTCAATATACACTTCTTCATCCAAGTCTCCATTTAGAAAAGCAAACTTCACGTCCATTTGAAATACTTTGAACTTCTGAAAGCTAGAAAGAGCAAGGAACATTCTTATGGCCTCAAGTCTAGCAACTGGTGCAAAAGTTTCTTCAAAGTCTATGCCTTCTTGTTGAGCATACCCTTTACAAACAAGTCTTGCCTTGTTTCTAATAACATCTCCATTTTCATTCAGTTTGTTTTTGAATATCCATTTTGTGCCTATTACATTTTTATCGTTTGGTCTAGGAACCAACTCCCAAGTGTTATTCTTTTCAATCTGCTCTAGTTCTTCATTCATGACCTTCACCCAGCATTCATATTTACATGCTTCACTTACATTTTGTGGTTCAGTGGAGGAGAGCAATGCTAGGTAGCTTGAAGCTTCTGAAATAGTTCTTCTTGTTTGTACACCTGCCTCTTTCTGCCCCAAAATTTGAGTTTCTGGATGATTCTTCTGAACGTACCTGGATGGAGTCTTTTCTTCTATCCTTATCTATTATTCTGGTGCCTCATGGGTTTCTTCTTCATCATGAGTCTGATTTTTTGTTGAAGGATAGCCCTCATCATCTTTGAAATCTTCAGATTTTACTTGCCTTGGAATATTTCCTTCTTCATCAACCACTACATCAATACTTTCAACAATTTTTCCAAGTCTTTTATTGTAACACTTATATGCTTTGTTGTGGGGAGAGTAACCAAGAAGAATGCCTTCATCTACTCTAGGTTCAAACTTACCAAGGTTTTCATCAGTCTTTTTGATGTAGCATTTGCTTCCAAAAATTTTGAAGTATTTTACTGTGGGAGTCTTACCATATCAAAGTTCATGAGGATTTTGAGTGTTGTTCACCGGGACATTTGTCTTGTTGAGAATAGTGACGGTAGAAAATGCAGCTTCACCCCAGAAGGTTGCAAGAGTTCTAGACTCATCAAGCATAGCTCGAGCTATTTGTTGAACTGTTCTGTTCATCCTTTCTAGTACTCCATTCTGCTGAGGAGTCCTAGCAGTAGAGAATTCCCTTCTTATTCCATGTTCTTCACAAAAATTAAAAAATTCATTCGAGGTAAATTCCCCACCTGTATCAGACCTGAGGCATTTGATTCTGCGATCTGACTCATTTTCCACCAAGGCTTTGAATGATTTGAACTTTTCAAAATCTTCATCTTTATGCTTCATAAGTCTTATCCAACACATCCTGGAAAAGTCGTCAATGAACAATATAAATTATTCTTCTCCTCGAGGTGACCTTTTCCTAGATGGACCACATACATCAGTATGGACAAGTTCAAGTGGCCTACTAGCTGATCCTTCCTTCTCAGGGAAATTAGTTCTGGTTTGCTTCCAAAACTGACATGGTTTTCATATTGTATTGTCTGGAATTCTAATGTTAGGAAGATCACGAACCGCCTAATATTTGCATGCTTTCCTTATCTGAGAGAAGCTTAGATGTCCCAATATTCTGTGCCATAGCTATTGTTCATCATTCTTGCTCAGATAGCATTGTTTTTGTCCTCCCTTGAGTATGTATAAATTATTTGGTGTTCTTATTCCTTTGATCACTGTTTCTCATGTATCAAGCTCACGAACAATACATTCATTTGATCGAAATATTACCTCATTTCCTTGATCACACATTTGATTGACACTTAACAGATTATGCTTTAAACCATCAACATACATAACATTCCCAGCTTTGACCTTTTCTTTCAAAAGAACAGAACCTTTACCTTTTATGAATGCAGGGGTGTCATTTCCAAATGAGACCTTCTTTTCCTTTTCTAAGGCACTATATGATTGAAGTTTTTCTTTATCACCTGTCATATGTTTCAAGCATCCACTGTTGATGTACCACTGGTTTTCCTGCCCTTCCGCATATAAGGCTATACCACATCTTTTTGGTTGCAGTTCTTTCTTCCTCCATGTTTTTGGGCTCAATGAAGCTTGCTCCTTCTGAGTTGTTTACCGAAACCTACTCCTGCATTCAAAATCTTTATGACCAAAGTTGTTACAAATAGAACATTCCATCTCATTTTCAAGAGCAGAAAAGTTATTGTAGGTTCTTTTCATGATTCCAGTCACACTCCTTTGATTTCATGCTTCTCTAGTCATGATGGTCTTGTAGGCAACACATTGAGCTGCTTTATGTCCAAAGTTATGACAAGAGAAACATTGTCCATTAAAGAAATTCCTACGATCATCAAACCTTCCATCTAGACAATTGTAATAGCCATTCGTTCTTGAGGAAAATTGAGAATGATTTACCTGTGGTTGGTTGTAGCTTTTGTTCATCCTTGAAGTAGATTTCCCTCGATTTACTTGGTGATTTCTGTTCATTCTTGAAGTAAATTGTCCCTAATTTACCTAGTGATGTTCATTGTGCCTTTGTTGTCGATTGTCAACCTGTTCACTTCTCCTTACAGCTTCAAGATAACTTTTGGAGGTAGATGGCTTCTGTGCTTGAGATGTTTCTTCAGTATACCCAAGACCTGTCTTGATTAGAGGAGAACGCTGCACTTTGATAATCTCATCTAAAGTTTCAGATCCTTTAGCAAATCTAAGATTAAGAGCTTTTGTTTTCTCAATGTCCTTTCTAAGTCCCACAATTTCACATTCTAACTTTTCATTGTGTTTCTCCATTTCAGCAAGTTGGAATGTTAGAGTATCTATAATCATATTCTTTTCTTCTAAGCAAATTTTGAGTTTATAAATTTCTTCATAAAGCCCTTCTTCATCTATAGCATCCAAGAAATCATCATCTTCAAAAGCCATCAAAAGTCTATAATCATTACCTTGCTCATATTCATCACTATTTGAAAGTCCATCACTGTCTTCATGTGTGTAATAGCTCTTCTTACTTACATTCTGTTTTTTGTTCCATCTAACTGGTTCCTTACCCTTGTCAAGTTTATCTTTATGAGGACACTTGGCAGCATAGTGACTGACTCTTCCACAAGCAAAACATTTGAAAGGTAGCTTACCTCTGAATCTTCCAGAACCCCGTTGAAGGTTCTTGACAAAATTTGATTCTTCCTCTTCTTCCGACATATGTCCTGAGTCATTGTAATCTCCTTTTCCTAAGGCTTTGAATGCGGCTTCTCTCTTGTCTGATGGTCCCCCTTTTCTCATTTCGTAAGCAGTTAAGATTCCTTGTAGCTGTGACATGGTAAGGCTCTATAGATTCTCTTTTTCTTCTATGGCAGAAACTTTGATTCAAACTTAGAAGACAAAGATCTTAGAACCTTTTCAACCAAAACAACTTCTTTTATTTCTTCACCCAAATTTTTCATACAATTAACAATCTCATCTATACGTAGGAAATAGTTAGCCACACTTTCATCATTGTACATTCTGAGATTTTCATATTGAATTCTGAGAGTTTGTAGTTTTGCTCGTTTTACCTAATCATCTCCTTCATAGCTTAGAACGATCTTGTCCCATATTTCTTTTGCGGTTTTGAGCTGCATAACCTTGATGAATTCTGATTGAGATAGACTCCCTAATAGAGTATTGATAGCCTTTGCATTTGTTTCATACTGCTTCTTACCAGCCGTATTTGTAGGAGTTGTTGATGGAAATGTGTATCCTGTTTCCACGATATCCCAGACTTCTGTACCAAGAGATTGAAGATATGTTGTGATTCTTACCTTCCAATAGACAAAGTTGCTCCCATCAAAAATTGGTGGCCTGATCGATGCTTCTTTCTCGTAATTGCTCATGATGATAGATCTTCCTTCAAGTGATCAAGCTTCTTCTGAAGGACCTGCTCTGATACCAATTGTTGGAAATAATACTAAGAGGCGGGGGGGGGGGGCGGGCGGGGGGGGGGGGGAATCAGTATTATTTCATCAATATAACTTTTTCATTTCCAAATTTAGTTTCATATACGCTACTTCAGTTAAGGAAAACCACGTGTATACACAACTATGTGTAATGCATCAAGCGTATATCTAGTAAACTTATAATTCAGTTAGTTGCTTCTTAATGAGTGCATCAGAACATTATTAACCATATGAACAGTAAACAAGAGCAGTAAAGTAGAACAAATCACAACACACATGAACACCAGGATGTAAGGTGGAAACCCAATGTGGGTGAAAACCACCTGCTGCAATTCGTCTCTATATTCTTTTAATTAGAAACTTCTGTTTACAGTGATTTTGTACTGGTGCAGTCTTATACCAATATGCAGGCTACTACCTACAGAAGGCTACAACCTTCTCTCATTCTCCAGCTTCTCCTGGAAGGGAGCTACAACCCCCTTAGCTCTTGTACTAGCTGAGGTACTAGTACGTAGGTGCTAACCTATAGAAGGCTACAACCTTCTCTTTTCTTCCAGGGACCACGTTTCATAAATTTTCAGAATGGATCCATGAATAACATCAATCAAACATCAAGTATATCTGCATCAACCAGTCTCTTTTGCACCAAACAAACTGAATCAAATAGTCACTTCTCTAAATGATGTACCCAGAAAGCAGTAACAGTAACCAAACACCAATTCTGAACCCAGAACCCAGCAGTAATAAATAGAAGTAGCTAAAACATATTTCAAGAGACGTACGCTACTTCAATGTGTACAACCTGCGTGCATACGCTTCTGAATTAAGGCCAACCAGCGTATACGTTGTTTTTACTTACTGAACCAGCGTGTATACGTGCCTCTGATGTGCCGAACCTGCGTACAGATCTATAAAAGATCATTCTTTCAAATATGTAGACATCAGTTATACCCAGATTATTAGATTTATAGATCAAGTCATGCGCCAAATATAACAAATAAAAAACACACAAAGATACTACTATTCAAGTCTTAAGTTTTGACCCATCAATAGAACTTATCCATCTTCTTGTGCTCAGGTTCCTCCTTGATTCAGATTTAGCTATGCACCATAAACCAATCAACAATATTCCAGATCTTTCCCTTCATAAGATATTCAATACTTCAGTCACTCCCTTTGCCAAATGATCTCCTCCTTTTTATAGTCTTAGGCCTTACTCAAACCATGGTCCAAAACCATAGAGAACTAATACTAGGGACCCAAAACCTAGGTTCAATACTTCGGGTGCAATACCAAGGTCCAAAACCATAGGTCCAAAACCATGGTCCTAAAAATAAGCTTTCCCACATGTACGCCCTTTTCTGTGCATGAAAGTGCCTGCATACGCATACACAACTTTTGATCGGAAATCCTGCGTGTATACGCGACTTCGTCAAAGGAAACCTGCGTATAACTCTTTTTCTTTCATACTGAGAGCCTGAACAGTGATATGCCGTCTGAGTGAGCTGCCATCAAGGACAACACCTGTGCCATAGTGCCAAACCTGTGTCATAATGCCAACATTCTTAACCAGCGCAAGATAAGGACCAAATATCTGATGTCATACTGAACATAACTTTGACAAACCAGGTATGGATAACTGATAATGAGTCAAGAGACACTACAGAAAGGTCAACTCGGGTTTACTTCCCTTGAACAAAAGCATGACTCAAATGTTACTGTATGGCATCATATGATAACTTTGTATAAGTTTTTCATGCAGGAGGCATAAACAAACTCTCCATATGATTGGAAGAGATAACCAACCAGAGGAGTATTGACTCAATGACAAGGTTATGGCTCTCCTAATTCAAACTAAAGCCCATCCCAGTGGAGGAAAATCTTTCTTTGAGTGCTTTGTTCAAGGGCGACACAACTGACTCTTGTTTCCATCAATTATGGAAGTAAAATCCTGTTCCCACTCTTTTTTGGAATATATAATTTTTTTTTTATTTTTCATATTTGGAAAGCCTAAAAAAGAATAAAAGAATGCCTATGGTACAGTGGAAAGAACGAGTGTCTAGATACAGATGTGTTAGTTCCTAGGAGGGGAACATTCCTATGATCAATGCAAGGTGACGAAACTGGTCAATGACACTCAAAGGAATGTTCTTTCAACGAGCAAAATGTGTCAAGTTGCAGAGGCTAAGCGATTGCAAGGTTGATTTTGGAGAAAGACATGGTCAAAAAGTGGCTTACACACGAGTCCAAGTGAAGTCGGCTTAAGGCCAAAAGGTACAAATAGTCAACATGCAATGTAGAAGTACAACTCAACATGTGGGAGCCTCTAGGGTATAATTCCAGAAAGATAGCGAAGAAGAAGTAGAATGAAGCTTCATCGCAAAATTCATGGAGGGACGAAAGAGGACTCCCAAACCTACTCAATCTTTGCAGCATGGGCAACATATGTTAGCAAGAATCTCACTAGGAAGCCCATGTAAAGGAAGACTCTACCATCATGTCATGATTTTATAAGTCGGCGAGTGAAATTGGTTTTAAGAATCATAACACAATGGGGTCGACCCAATGGAAACATATCGTAGTATGGAGGCTAGAATGCATAATGCAATGGAAAAAATGATCTTTCCTAACCTATATGCCAGTGACGAAAATGATACTTGCCATGACGGGTCAGTGATCATGGAATCGAAGTGGTAGAAAATGTCTCAAAGTATCCAATTTAACCTGAAAGACAACCTATCCCAGCACTCAAAGCCAAAAGGTCACAAAGTTTATAAAATTAAAAATAAAACA
The DNA here is from genome assembly GCA_031772625.1 of Pinus tabuliformis. Classification (NCBI taxonomy): domain Eukaryota; kingdom Viridiplantae; phylum Streptophyta; class Pinopsida; order Pinales; family Pinaceae; genus Pinus; species Pinus tabuliformis. The sequence goes on from CM062804.1 coordinate 12,604,838, forward strand.
TAAACTTTGTAAAAGTGGTTTTTCAAAAGTTTTTGAAATCACAACTTATAAATAGACCTTTTGACTCAACAAACCTCATTTGTGTTTTGAACAATTGAGAGAAAGAGATCTGGAGAAAAAAACTAGCAACCACAATCCACCCCATTTCTCGGCCCGAACAACTACCAAACTTCCAGGTAATCCTCAAATTCGATTTCTCAATGAATTTTTATGCATTTCAAGTATTTTTTTCAACAATTTTACCATAGGAAATTTGTTTTTAGATTTTTACTCTAAGCGTACACAAGTTGGCTATATCAAAGTCACATATCAGTAAACCCCATACATGATTGTGTATGAAATGAACCTACATTTGCATAGTGAAAAAATTTGATGGATAAAAATGCTTTAATTACAAGATGACTATTACATGGAAGGAAAGAGAGCATAGTGTAGTGGATAATGAGGTAATGAATAATACATTAGCACTAGATGCATTGAGAGGGTGTGGATTATTGAAACTTTTCAAAATGCCAAATATGTAAACCAACACCAAGTTGTTGGAGATGCTTGTGAATCACTGGGATCTAGAAGAAGATGCTTTTATGATTGATCAAATGCCCCTGCGAATCAAAGTAGAAGACATCTACTTCATCACTAGACCTTCCTAGAGAGGAGAGCCAGTTAATTTGCAAGGGAAGGTCTGAGGAAGCCTAAGTGTGGATGATTATATTCGCATATATTTCCCTGGAAACAATGAGAAGTAGGGACACATATCCCAATCAAGAATGTGGAGATTCTTCCCCTCATAATTCTCCCTTTTACCATGGTGAGGGTAGGAGGATTAGCTTCATTGCATCAAGAATCGCGTGTTACAATGATCATAGCAGTCGATTGCCTCCACATTTTTGGATTGGTGTAAAACCCTCCTAACCAATCTGAAAAAACAAATTACTTCTATCAAAAAGAGTAATACCAAACATTTCGGGTATGGTACCATCCTTTGCACTTTCTTCTTTGAGAGGCTACCAGGACTTTGATCCAAAATGCTCTCTACCATCAATAGCCCAAGATATCCATGGTAGATGGGCTAACTTGATGAAGAGACTAAGGGGTGGTGACGTCCCTAGAACAACATTTGATGAAGAGTTTTTCCTTTGGTGGAAATAAAAAATCATTTCCATCGAGGATTACCCCTATGTAGGTGTGGACTTTAGAGTAGATCCAGATCTAGTGCTTCCACCCGATGCTGCATGGGGTGCCATTGGTAAAATTATTTTAAGTTTTTAAAGTTATTTGATTTTTTTGGATTTCAAAAATTATGAATTGAAATTCTTTTTGATGAGACAAAAAAATCCTACAAAATTGTTTGATCATGATACAGATGTGGGACCAGTAAGACTTGAGGGTCTACCCAGGCGTAAGCATCATGGAAGAGATGCAGAGAGTGTTGCTATTGAGACTGAGAGACTCCTCCATACCGTACAGAGGAACTTGGAGAGATTGACTCACCAAGTACCTATGGTAGCAATAGAGGATCTACCAGAGGCTATGCAGAGACACATGGTAGGAGTACCACAAGATTGGGTGTGGCTCTTCCGATGGGTGGCTACTACCATCGTCTTCTTTCGAGATGCACATCCAGGGATGGACCCATAGATATAGATTAGAGATGTCCAGATATTTTTGATAGACATGATTGGGCTTAAGCCCTAATTTTGTAGGACATTTTGTCCCGATTTTGTATAATATTTTGAACATAAAACTTCTATCTATATACAAACGGTTTCATAATGCGATGACAATATATATAGATGATTTTTTATTATTTTTTATTTTTAAAGTGATGAATGATTAATATGCCAATCCAATGCTTGATTAGCTATGGAATCAGCAAATGAGTTTTCTTATCATGGAATATTAATAAATGTGATAAAATTAAATGATATTTGTAATAAATGCACTCTAAGAAATTGGCGATATAAATAAGGATCTCTCACACGATAGATGTTATTTATTGTTTTGAGGCTTCTGTAATTAGTGCTTTGTGTGTAGTTTTCTTCTGGAGTTCTCGCATCCATAATTGTTTGAATCGACATTTTGAGCCATCCACCGTGGCTCATCATCAGGATAGATCAGTGATTGTGTAAGACAGATCTCATTGGAATCAATAAATAGAGTTAAGAGATGTAAAGGGAATGGAAGCCGACCCTGTCATAATTGTTTTATAATATTTTGATTTAATTTAATTATATAATAATAAAAATAAAATGATTTAAATTGAAATATTTAATTATATAATAAGAATTTTAATTATTTTCAATTGATTGAGAATAAAAATAAAAATAAATTTTTATTTATTTTTATTTATAATTAATTATTTTATATTTGTTTTTATTTTATTTTATTTAATAATTAATTTTATTTTGGTTTTTTTCTTACTTTAGAATAAATTAATTAGATTGATTTTAATAATAATCTTGTTAGTGTTAATTAATACTAATTTTTAATATTAGTGTTGTTCCTAGAAATTTTTATAATTTTAATGATTTTTATTTTATTTATGATCTATAAATTGATTTTAATCTTGACTAAGAATCCTATTAATCTTCTTAAATGAAATTCTTATAAAAATTTTGAATTGGTTTATATGTTTAAATAATATAAATGAGGAATAGTATTAATATTAATTAATATTAATGTTAATATTAGTAATGAAAACTAATTTAATTATTTGTTTAGAATTTATTTACATTTATCTGAGATTCCTATCAATTTTCTTAAATGAAATTCTCATAAAATTCTTCTAATTTAAGTTAATTTGAATTGGTATTATAATTCTAAAAAGTATTAATATTAATTAATATTAATGTTAATATTAGTAATGATCTTTGAAACTAATTTAATTATTTGTTAAAAAAATTCAATTATCTAAGATTCTTTGTTTTTAGTTAAAATGTAAATTAATATTTAAATTTTAAGAATTGGAAATTAGGATAAGTGTTTAATACGAGTGCAAAGTGTAGAGAGAGAGAAGTGAGGTTGGAGAGGGAGGTGAGAGGTCAAGTGTAACGAGGGAAGGGTTAAGTTAGGAGAGGGTGTTCTAGGATGTTAAAGTAGGAATCCAATTGTCACTTATTTTCCATCCTTCGTCTCGATTGAGGTTGTTAGGGTGTTTACCTATTTCTATGGCTTCTCTCAGTTTTCTATGGTGATAATGATCAATTTTGGCTACTACCCTAGAGTTTTCAATGCAGACGTGATGATTGGTTTTACTGGAATGTTCGGCCAGAGCTGAGGTTTTTGAGCGGTTATGTTTTATATCGGCGGCATGTTCTTGAATCCTAGTATGGATAGATCGACCAGTTTCTCCAATGTAGGTTTTTCTGCATGAACACGGAACCATGTAAACTCCTTTGTGGCATTTGGGATCGACGGGATCTTTGACAGATTTTAGGCATCTGCTGATGGTGTTCATGGGTCTGAAAGTGGTTCTAATTTTGTTCTTTTTTAAAATGTGCGCAATTTTATCTGTTGTGCCTAATATGTAAGGGAGGTGCACCTTACCTAAATGATCATCTAGTGGTTGTTTGTTTTTAGGATTCTCTGCATTCTTAAAGGCTTTGATCACTTGGTGTTTATTGTATCCATTCTCTGCGAATACATTCATAAGATGGTTCTTCTCATCTTCAAAGTGATTTTCATCTGAAATACGAATGGCCCTGGTTGGTAGAGTGTTGAGAACACTGATTTTTTGGGATGAATGGTGGTGAGAGTTGGCATGTAGGTAATGTTTCGTGTGGGTTTTCTTATGATATACCTAGTGTGATATGGAGTCATCTTTGTTTCTTTTGATTAGGATGTCAAGAAAGGGAAGGCTATCATTTTCCTCTATTTCCATGGTAAATTTGATAGAATTGGATAAACTATTTAGGTGTTGCAGGAAAGTGTTTTTTTCTTTTCCATGAGGCCAAATAATGAAAGTTTCATCGACAAACCTTTTCTAAAGTTTGGGTTTTAATGGGGCGGATTCAATGGCCCTTGTTACACTAAAATTTGTCACCATGACTATTTGCAGTTAGTATGGCTCCATCAACTATCATACTATCCTCCTTGGCAAGCCTCATACCTCTGCTCTCCATGTCAAACTCCAAGAAAGAGAGAAAGTCATTAAAAATCTATATATCTCTGGGTACGCAGTTTCTCTTAGCCTTACCTGCGTGTACGCACCCCAAGTTCACAATACCTGCGTACTTGTACGCTCTGTCTGTAAAGCAATGGTTGCGTACTCCTGTAAAGGTCAAAAGGCACAAGTTTCACTCCAAAAACGTTACTTGTAGTCATTTCTAGAGCATTCTAGAAGCTTGTTTTGACGTGTATGGAGCGCCTCCAGATGGTTCATGTATCCCTATCAAAGAGGAACTTATCCCATCAAGAGGGGAGCTATCCCATCCAAAAAGGGGGTTATCCCATTGATGGTGGACCTGAATAACTTCCTCTAGAGCACTATAAATACAGGCATTGGGCCAGAGGGAGGAGAGGTTGAAAGCTGAACATTCCTAAGGGTAGATGCTGCTAGAATTAAGACTCCCTTGTAAAGCTTGAGAGGAGAGATTCCCATCCTTTCCTAGCCTTATTTGAGAGTGGGTGAGCTGATCAAAGTAAAGGAAAACTCTTGCTAGACCCTAGGAGGGACTTGCACAACACCAAGGCTTAGGTTGTAATGGTTTCTTTTGTTTCCCTTTAATACAAATGAACTCATTTTTCTCAACAGATTGTTATTCATGATTTGTTTCATATACTCCTTGGTCTGTATGATGGATATGTATTGTTTTATGAGTTTATCAGGTGCTATTTAATCTTTTGGCTTGTTAGTGAATGCAGGTTTCGAAGAGAAGGAGGAGCTCATCCGGATCGGCGAGGCTGGACTACTACAAAGCGTTGGACTAAAGGTATGATAAAATCCCCTGATTACTTGTATTCTCGATGCATGTTTAGAGAAGGGTAGTGTGTATTTGTCTTGTTTGTCACTAGAAAGCCTTTGCTTCTAGGGAGGTCAGTTGTGTCCGCACTATCGACTCTTTCCACTTGACAAAATGACGACTCTACTGGGGAATCCATTGATGTGAATGTTTTTTCCTTTGTATGAAATTTTGATCTGAGAAAAGTCGTTTGTTTTCTGGTTTTTTGCTGTCTGACTGTGTTTTTGGGTGGGCTAGCTTAGGGTTAAATTAGATTTTAGCTTTTCTTAGTTTTGCTAGAAGTACGCAGCCTCTGATTTGAGCACAGTGCGTACCTGTACGCACTATAGCTTTGTGCATAGAGCGTACCTGCACCTGTGCAAACAGGTCGCCTGCGTACCCTATCAAAATTAAGAAAATTTCAATTTTCTTCTTTTTGCCTTTTAGATTTTAGTTTTAATTTGTTTTTTCTGCCCAGATCCACTGGTTTTCTACCATAAATCTTCACCTAAGCTTGTTTCGTCAGTGTCGAGAGTTTTAGTGAAATTCATAGAGATTTTGCCTTAGGGTTTGATTTTTAACTGGTCCTGTAGTGACTTTGGCGTTAGAGGTTGTCAAACTTTGGATCTCCCTGGTTTTGTTCAATCCTCTTAGGAGTTGGGCCTGTCATAGAATTCACCCTTGTGAGAGACCTACCTTTGCGTCTTCTCTTTGCGAATCTCGAAAAAGTTTGTTGTTTGAACTTTGAATTTTATTCTTGAGAAAAAGAACAAAAGATTTTGATTTTTGTTTTTGACTGGTTTTTGGTTCTGCATTAACTAGTCCTTAGTTACATTTTGACTGAGTAAAACATCCAGGAATCATCTTTAGTAGGCTTTTGCCTCGTTAGATTTACTTTTAGGTGCTTTTCTCTTAGATTTGCTTTTGAGTGAAATTGAGTTGATTTGATTGCCATAGCTTTTTTAACTTTGATTTTTGTTAAAGTAAGTTTTACATGCTTTATTAATTAGGAAAAAATATAAAAAATATCTTTTGAACGAAAGTTTGCTTTGGTAGCATTTGAGTCTTTGAAAGAAAAAAGAATTTTCGTGAAGTGATTAGTGGTCATGTGTTGTGTGTTTTGATAAGATAAAGAGTTTGTTTCTTTGATTTTCATTGCCAAGAAAGTTGTCTTTTTATCAATTTTGCATTCTACAACTCTCTTAGCTAGGGAATTCATTGAAAAAGGAAAAATTAGTTTAAATCATCCTAAGTGCATCTTTTTAGTGGATTTTGGTTGAGTCTACACACCATCAGTTTCATCTCCGCTACCTTTTGTCTTAAAGAAAAGCCATAAAAATTAAAGCTTAAAGTAAAATCAACTTAGTAACTTTTTATTTACTAGGACTCTGAAACACCAATATTGATCAGGCTAGTGTCTTGGAGTAGGAGAGTAATTAACTCTCCAAGATAGTAAAACCAAACAAGTAGCTCATCTTGTGGTAGGATAAATCCGACTGTTTCATTTGTACTCTGGGAAAGCTCCTCTTAAAGGAGAAGCACGAGACCGTGTCCGAACCAGTGAGGGGATCAATCCTCCTTCATTGGGAAAGACGCCAGATACGCACGTACTACAAATGGTAAACCTCGGATTATTGTCGAGGAGCCTGGGGTCACTTGTCGGTAAACCTTGGATTATTGTCAAGGAGCCGGCAAGGGGATTGAGCTTGTTACTCTGCCCTTGCGTGCTCTCGGGTCGTAGACTATTCCCCCAGGTGCATTTGTTGCTGTTGGTAACCTTAGTGACCATTATCTTTAGGATTCTACCGAGGTGACGGTGGAGGGAAGATCCCATTGTACCTGGAGCAGACGTCGGCTAGACTCACTTGGATTTTCTGGGGGGTTCACTTCACTCGAGACGGTTAAAGTGGAGGAACTTGTGCCGGTCTATTCATTAAGCAGGTTGTCGGGGTAACTGTTCCGCCCACCACTTCTATACTGAATTCGGCGATGTTGGGTTTCATCTCCAACTAGTGTTTTCGGTCTGGAAGGCTACTGTTTGTGTATGGTTTGACGCCCTAGATTCTTTAGGCGTGTGCTTCAAATTTGTTTGGTTCTTTAGAGACTTTAGGTGGTTTGCTTTGAGATTTTACTTTGTTTGCATGTGCAGTAGTTAAAAGTCTTTAACTGTGGCTGCATTACCGAGACAGTCCCGTAGACTTCGGGGCAAGTCTCCTGAGATTGTTACCGTGGCCGATTTGTTGAGGAAGTCCCGTAGACTTCGGGGCGAACCTCCTGAAGAGGTTCTGGGTCATTACGAAGGTTTGAAAGTCCTTGTAACTCCTAGTGGCAGTAAAGGAGGTTCACCTGAAGAAGGAGAATCATCGTTGGTAGTCCATCAAGATTACCAAGGTCTAGAAACAGGTTATAATCCCGAAGCTGTTGCAGTTTCCGAGCTTGCTGGTAGTTTTTCATCTACTAGTGATATAGGCGAAGAACCTGAAATATCTGAACCTGTTACTCCAACTTCTAGTGCACCTGATTCACCTAGGGTAGAAAGAGTCATCACCGAAAATCTTCCTGCTGGTTTGATAGCTATTGAAGAACTTGCTCCAGAGGAAGAATTTGGCGTATCTGTCCTTGAAGATCAACCTACTATTGATCTAAGGGAGCGTGAATCTATCTTTTGCAGTCCTCCTAGAAGTACTACTTGGTACCTTTCGTTAACCAATTATTTAGACAACTCAGGGATAAGTTTTTCTCCACCTCGTACTCCTTTTCCACCTGGAGGTATTTATACTCTTGTAAATATGTCTGGTCAGTCGTCCGTGTTCACTCAATCTCCTGAATCTTTCTTGTACGGCGGTCCTTCTGTTCCCTCCGGGTATCAGTCACTTTCTGGTACTTTTGCGGGAGCATCTCCTCAACCCATTGAACATGGGTTATTAGCTGGAAACAATGGTAATAAACCGTTGGGTGTAGGGGACATTTACATGATGTCAGGTTCAGTTCCCGGTTCTCAACCTCAAGGTGGCCAATTACCGCCTGGGGGGTAGCCTTAATTAACGCCTGGGGGGCAACCTCAAGGTACACAAGTTGCGTCTGGGGGGCAACCTCAAGGACAGTATGTACCCATAGTACAATACATTCCTCAAGGTCAACCCCAGCCTCAATATGTACCCCAGGGTCAACCTCAGTATCAGTATTTACCTCAAGGGTATCAACCTCAAGGTCAAGGTCAACCCCAGTATCAGTATTTACCTCAAGGTTATCAACCTCAAGGTCAATACTCGAGTCAAGGTTATCAACCACCTCAAGGTCAATCATATGTTCAAGGTACGGGAACTGTGCCTTTCAGTTATCAATCCTACCCCCAATCCGGTTATGGATCTCAATATCCTCAACCTGTAATGGGTCAATACCCCGGAATGAACATAGTGTGGGATCCATCGCAAGTTCAACAGGTATTGCAGCCAAGCGTACAGTTGTCATCTCAAGCTGGACAACCCTTAGTTGTTGGTCCATCCCAGCAACCAGTCTAGTCTAATGTTCAAACTTTTGTACCTTCGGTAGTTACTCAGTTGCCAATTGCACCTAGTACTCCATCTCAAATGACTGCTGCAACTACCGCAACATCTGCTCCTTCCACCACACTTACTTCTGGAGTATCGACAGCTCCAGTTTCTACTGTCTCTGCAACTACTCCTCAGACATCTTTACCATTGTCTGGATCTACGATTCAAACTACAGTTCAGATGCCTGTAGGACAACCTGGTTTAAGTACGGTTCACTAGTCAACCACAATTCGCTTATCAATCGTACCAGGGACAGTACCAATACGGGCCTGCTGTCCAACAGCCAGTTTACCAGTATCAACCGTATCCTGGGTACACTTATCAACAACCTCAGCAACCCCAGTACGGTCCGGTTAATCCTGGTTTTCCAGGAGGATACAATATCCCGAATGCGATACCTATTCCAAGTTATCCAGGATATCCTCCTCCTGGGACTGGTCTTGTGACCCAGAGTTTTAGGGATCCTAATCGACAATTACCGTTTATCGCAACTTTGGATTTACCAGACTTGTCGCGCCTAACGAACGATCCAATAAATTATCTTTCGTTTTGGCCACCAATGCCAAATAAGTTGCCCAGTGATATACCCAAGTTCGAAGGTAAGTCTGGAGAGGATCCGTCCAATCATGTGATGACTTACCACCTCTAGTGTGCTTCAAATTCCATCTCGGATGATTCGATCCGCTTACGTCTTTTCCAGCGTACGCTCATTGGTCTCGCGGCCAAGTGGTACATTGAGTTACCACAGGCCTCTTTTTACAATTTTAGTCAGTTAGCTACCTCGTTCCTAACTCATTTTCAGTTGCCGGTCAGATATGATAATGGCACGGAGCTACTAACTTCATTAGAACAGTCGACGTCCACTTATATTTCCGATCATATACATGAATGGAGACGTCGACGACGATTAGTGAAAGTTTTTATCCCGGACCAAATCTTAGCTGAATGGTTTGTTAAATCATTATTACCGAAGATTACTGAGGACGTAGCTAAGGCCGGAGTAGTTACTGAGGAGCAAGTAATTTCTCAAGCACAGTACCTTGACTTAGTTTACACTCAGTCAGGTACGTTACATGAAAAGATCCCAGATCTTCCAAAGTCAAATCAAATCGCTGCTGCTCCTTCGGGATCTCATGCTGCTGATGGCATGATTGGTACGGTAAATACTAAAAGCAAGAAGAAATCTTCAAAGAATTCTTCGCCCATTATAACCTTACCAGATTCCTCGACAGGAGAGTCTTCTCTTGAAATTTCCGCTGATATTCACGCTGTAGAGTCATCTACGGCTAAATCAAAAAACGGTGGGAAGAAGAAGGGTAAGAAGAAGGGTAAAGCAGACAAGACTCCAAAGGAGAAAACAGAAAAGTCGGAAACCAATGACGAAAAGCGCAAACCTCGATATCCTTGTCTTATTTGTGAAGAGGATCATTTTACAAGAGATTGCCCCCATCGGGCCAAGGTTGTGAAAATCGTCAAAGGTTCCTCAACTCCTGCTGTTTTGAAAGATCCATTTCCAAAGCAGGAGAGTAAGATGATAGGTTCTTCCTCGGGTGCCACTGAAGAACCCATATTGATGATGTCTCATGTAAGGATTGCGACTCGATCACACGATTATGGTAGTAAAAGTCCTATTGATGGATCGAAAGAAGCAGAATCTTCTCATTCAAATTCATCAACCTCAGCTCCCTGTTCTGATCCACTACAGATCGAGAAACCTAACCCTGACTTAGTAATCAAACCGCCCGCCAAGGGTGTACTTCGAAGGTCTGCTTTCAATCCACATGCGAGAGCAGCCCAGAATTACAACATTGTTGAGGATTTAGCTGTTTCACCCTCACCAATGTCGGCTTTAGAAGTGCTGCAATCATGCCCAGCACAGCGAAAATTACTTTTGTCGGCTATAGGAGCTGTTGATGTTCAGGACCCGAACCTGATAATCTTTTATCTAGAAAATAGTACACCACGTCTCCCTCATCAGATGGCTTTCCAGATTCTAGTGATATTCAAAAACATGCCTATTCATCATACTGTAATTGATGAGGGAGCTTCCACGTGTATTATGTCGATTCAGTGTTGGAGATCGCTTGGTTCTCCTTCGCTGAACCAATCCCCGACAATTCTTAAGGCCTTTGATGGCCGTGGGTTCCATCCATTTGGCATTTTACAGGATTTTCCTATAGGGGTTGAAGGAAATACTGTTAGTCTGGATGTGGAGGTGGTTGATGCCCCTCTAGACTACAACCTTCTCTTGGGTCGAAGTTGGTCTTACACGATGACAGCGGTCGTCTCCTCGGTCTTCAGAGTTATAAAGTTTCCACATAATGGCAAGATCGTGACAATAGACCAGCTGGCTTTCTTTTCATCTGACCCAGCCTCTTCAGAGAGTATCCAGCATGTCGGTAAAACGACTATCCCTTATAAGGATGTTGGCGTAGGATTAGTTAAAGATTCCGGTTTACTGGGAACTTTTCCTTTTCCTCCAATCAACGCAGACCCTTCATTCGCATTCATTCATATGATTACGTCAGATACTATTATTTACGATGATCCTTGGATTGTCCCATCTGAATCTGAGATAGACTCATTCGGTGATGCTATGCCTTTGAGTCCATATGAAATTGCTTATGAAGCCGTGCAGTCTTTTACCGACCCGCGTTCAACCCAAATCGACCAAATGAATGTGGTCCGTGAGGAATCCCTTTTCGCGTCAACCTCGGAGTTAATAACGTTTCCCGAAGTTGTGTCATCTGACGAACAACTTTGTGAAGTCTTGTGTGTAGACGATTTACCATGGGAAGATCTCCATCATAGATCTTCGTTTTTACCTGAGGATGATCGTTTTGAAAACGATTTCTCGTCAATATTTACAGCTGAATATGTCAAAGACGCTCAGAGTCCAATGAAACATCCTGATTCAGAGCTAAATTTGGGAAACATTTCTCGCACTATTCCCATTGACATTTCAGTGAAGCCCGGAATTGTTGAACACATTCATATAGGTGCCTCATGTTCAGATGACGAAATTCAAACATACAAGGCCCTATTTCAAGAATTCCGCGATGTGTTTGCCTGGTCCTATGAGGAAATGCCAGGAATTGATCCCTCCATTGTTGTTCATGAGATCAAGACTTACCCGAACGCTAAACCCGTTCGGCAACGTCAGCGATAGATACACCCTCAGAAAGCGGCTGCAATTAAAGCAGAAGTTGAGAAGCTGTTGAAAGCAGGTTTCATTTATCCGATCCCGTTAACGGATTGGGTATCGAATATTGTTCCAGTTAACAAAAAACAGGGAACAATAAGAATATGTATCGACTATAGGGATATCAATCGTGCTTGTCCCAAGGACAACTATCCAACACCCTATATCGATCAAATAATTGATGATTGTGCCGGCAGTGAAATATTTTCCTTTATGGACGGTTTTTCCGGTTACAACCAAATCAATATTCTACCTGCCGATCAACCAAAAACGGCTTTCATTTGTCCATGGGGGACATTTGCTTGCTGCAAATTACCTTTTGGGCTTAAGAATGTCGGAGCCACTTTTCAAAGGGTGATGTCTTATGCATTTCATGACATCAAGCACATTGTGCAACCATATCTCGATGATTTGCCCGCTCACTCCTTACATCAAGCTGATCACCTTGTCCATTTACGAGAAATTTTTATGAGGTGTAGGCATTATCGTATACTGTTGAATCCACACAAATGTGTCTTCTGCATAGAAGTGGGACGATTGTTGGGGTTTGTAGTTTCAAAAGCTGGCATTCGCGTCGATCCCTCGAAGGTAGAGGCTATCGTCAAATTGCCTCCTCCTTCGAGTCTGCGCCAACTCCAAAGTTTGCAGGGGAAAGCAAACTTTCTGCGCTGATTCATTCCTAACTACGCCGAGGTTACAAAAGGTTTTATACGGTTTTTGAAACAGAATGCTCAATTCTCTTGGGATGAGATAGCTCAGCAATCTTTTGATGCACTTAAACACGCATTGACCCATGCACCGTTGTTGCATCCTCCCAACTACAACCAAGACTACTTTTTGTACCTCGCTGCCTCTCATTCCACTATTGGAATGGTGTTAGTTCAGGAAGACGAATTCGCAACGGAACATGTGATATATTATCTTAGTAGGACGTTAAATCCCACTGAGCTAAAATATTCGCATGTGGAGAAATTGGCCCTGGCAGCCGTTCAGGCTGTCCAACGTTTTCGTCATTACATTCTTCTCCGTAAAACTACAGTCATTTCGGATTGAAACCCTATGATCTATATTTTGACTAAACAATTGCTAGGGGGCAAGTACTCTAAATGGATTGTTATCCTGCAGGAGTTCAACTTGGAATTTGAAAAATCTAAGTCTAAGAAATCTTTAGTCTTTGCATAGTTGATGTGTGACTTCCCGCGTGCTGACACGGAAACTGTGGCAGAGGAACCCATTGCGGACGAATCTTTGTTTCTCATCAACACTTTAGATCCGTGGTATGGGGATATAATCGTCTATCTCCAAACCCAATCGTTTCGGCCCAAAGCTTCAAAGTCGGAACATCGGAAAATTCGATTCCAGTCCCAACAGTACAAAATTATTGGAGATACTCTTTATCATCGTGGGGCGGACTTGGTTTTTCGTCGTTGCTTAACTCACGAAGAGGCAGAAAGGGTTATGAATGAATGTCATTCTGGAGCATCTGGCGGTCATATGTCTGGGTATGCCACAGCCCAGAAGGTGTTGCGTGCTGGCTACTTCTGGCCGTCCATGTTTAAAGATTGTATCATTGCGGTCCGAAAATGCCACAACTGTCAAGCGTTTGATCGCAAGATGCGCGCACCACTTGCTCCTCTCCACCCTATAATTGTCGTTGGTCCTTTTGCTAAATGGGGAATCGATTTTATTACATGTAACCCTCACTCGGCCGGGGGGCATGCGTATATCATCCTTGCGGTTGATTATTTTACTAAGTGGGCCGAGGCGATGCCTACATTCGAGGTAGACGGCAAGATAGCTGCGATTTTCGTATTCAATTATATTATTGCTAGGTTTGGTGTCCCACAAGCGATAATCACTGACCATGGGCGCCATTTTCGAAACATTATGATGACAGAACTTACAGGCCAGCTTGGTTTGCGTCACGATAGCTCAACTCCTTATTATCCATAAGCCAATGGCCTGGTTGAGTCTATCAACAAAGTTTTAGTTATCATGATCCAACGAATCATTGGTATTCATCGGTCGAATTGGCACAACATGTTATTTTCCGCGCTTTGGGCGTACCGAACCTCAGTGAAAACATCAACAGGGTTCACTCATTTCCAACTAGTTTATGGTTTGGAAGCAGTGCTGCCCATTGAATGCGAAATCCCATCACTTCAAATGGCTGTCGAATTACTTCCAGCTACTTCCGAAGAGGAGAAACGTCTATTATACTTAGCTCAATTATATGAGACTCGACGTGACGCTGCTTTGGCAATCGAGACTCACGCAAAACGGATGAAAGCTCAGTATGATCGTAACGTGACCCCTCGAAATTTTGCGGAAGGAGACCTAGTGCTATTATATGATCAAGCTAACGATAAATTAGGTGCTAGAAAATTCGTTCCTATGTGGCATGGGCCCTACATTGTCAAGCGAAAGCTAGCAAAAGGGGCCTATGAGCTGGTAGATTTTGATGGGGACTCTTTGGGTAAGCCCAGAAATGGACTTTACCTAAAGAGGTATTATGCTTAAATGATGGGTATGGAGATTTAGTTAAATTAGTTTTTCTTTCTAGCTGGTGTGTTTGTTAGTATAGACAGTGTGCTTAGCTTAGAGAGTGTATTTTTCATCGTTATTCTGGCTTATCTTGGTTTTACTCTTGATATTGCAGATGTCGACGCCTCTCCAAATGTACATTGGATTCGCTGATGGTGCTTGTCGTAGTACACGGAATATTTCTTCCGCAGCTTGGGTTATCTATTCGCCCTCTGACGAGTTAGTTTCTATGCATGGGGTGAGCCTCGGTCAAACAACAAACAACATTGTAGAATACAGTGCAGTGATTGAGTTATTATCTAAATCTATCTTGTTTGGGATTCGGAGTTTGATAGTGAGGTTAGATTCTGAACTCGTTGTACTACAGCTTAATAGAGTATATGCCATTAGAAATCTAGTGTTATTAAGGTTATTTTTGAGAGTGCGCCTCTTGGAACATGAATTTGATTACATTGAATATCAACATATTCTAAGGTCATTAAATACATTAGCAGATGCAATTTCTTCTCGAATGTTAGACAAACATTTGCGATAATCATACATGTAAATTTAAAAACATTTCATCATACATGTTTAACAAGATAAGCCGGTAATAATGATATATATAGATAGGAGTGTGTCAAAATATACATCGTCTTCGATCATAGGTTGAAAAACACCTTATGATCGGCAAAAATGATAAGTACAAAAAACCAAAATGTCACATGTGTCTACAAAAAGTGACTAGCCAATCACTGGTGGTGCTCTCTATACGACACCACTGCCCGCGCTACCCTACACAGGAACCTCCTGAAAGGTCCTGGGACTGCAACCACATAGCGCTGAAGTCGGATAGGAATATCGTCTATAGTCGTCTCTGGTATGTTCGCCGTAAGACGCTCTAGGTCCTTTTCCAACTCGGCTAAGGTCTCTGCGGCCGCATCCTGTGGGGCCGGTGCTGGTGCAACTGGTACTCTTCTCTCGAATGGCCGGAGATTGGCCGGACGCTGTGGACCTACATCTGCATTTTGAAAATTGTCACTGTTAGTTTTGAGACGATATAAAAAACAAAAAAGAAGTAAATAGTTTAAGAACTTGTGAAAAATGAACTACCTCTGTCGTCCCATTGTTCTCCCTGTGGAAGAACCATGTCCAGATCACCGCGAAAATCCACTCCGGCATAAGGAAAATCCTGGATCGCAAAGACCTGGTCCTCCAACTAGTGAAAGTAACCCGCAGGAAATCGGACAACTCCCGCTCCCTCATCAGGATGCCGGGTCATCACCTCAACCCATCGCATCAACTTTGGCTCCTGAGGAGGCCCAACTGCAACAGTGAGATGCTGTGGGATCAGCATCGGAACCCTCTCTAGGGCAAAGCTCACAACTAGAGGCCCATACCCAAAGGTCTTTAATTGCCCGTTCTTTGCCCTAGTCAGTTGGCCCTTCATATTGGCCAACACAGCGTCGCACCAGTTGAAAATGGTGCCTCGGAAGCAATCTATCGCCATCCGCATTTGGGACCCGGTGGCAATATGCAAAGCGGCTGCGCCGCAGAGTCTGGTAACTGTAAAGGCAATTACCATAAGTTCAGGCAGGGATATGTATTTGATTTCTATCCCCTTCTCCTGGTGCTGATTATTGCACCACTCTAGCCAGAGACTAGCAAGGGATTGGCCACCCGGCCTAGTCCCGGACAGAGTCAGTTGCTCACCCCTATTAGGCAAACCAATGAGAAAATATATGTCTAAGGGCTCTATCTCGATCTGGTGCCCTCCGATGTAAAAGCATTGATCCTGAACGTTCCACCTTTCAACCAGCCACTCTAGGAATCGCACCTGGGCACTCATACCAGGTATGGCCCAATATTTGTAGAGACCGCATGCCTTCAAAGAATCAATGGAGGGTTGATGATCTATTGCGGCCAAATCGACATCTTCATGTTCTCTTTCGCGCCAATCAAGCATGGTGGGCAATCTACACACCAGAAAACATCCATTAGAATTCACTAAATCAAAAATTGATGGTTCAATTTTGAGATTTAGGGGTTTGAAATTGCTTTGTGCGGAGTACGCACCCCGCCTTCAGAAACAGAGTGTGGGTACGTAACTGCTCTGAAGGTAGGCTACGTACACCTGCCATTTTCCCAATGGAGAAAATGTCGGGGTACGCAGGTCACCCATGGGGGACCTGCGTACCCCGAAAAGCGGATCTTAAAACCCTAAAGCCCCCAAAAAATCAAACTAAGGCCTAAAATGAAATTCTAAACGGATAAAAACAAAGAGGAGGATGTTGTGAAATACCTGAAAGAGACGGCGCTCGATTCTGACGGTCGGATTCTCCGCAAAGTCCACGGGAAGTTTCTTGCCAAAAGCCTTTTTCTCTCCCACAACAGTAAAATGGTAAAAATGACATGGTAAAAGGTCTTTTTATAGGTTTTTTGGATAAATGAATGCTAAGTTTGTTTATTTTTCACCATGAAAGGATATTTTTCAATGTATTCTTGCCTATCTTAAACAGGTATCAGTAATGTGTCGTTTTTGTGCAGGACAAAAGACTTTTAGGGAAAATTATCATTTTTCACGAACCAAAACATCAGAGTCATCTTTTAAGCCCTTTTCTGACTCCTAAAACATGAAAAGATTGCCGAGCGTTTCTTTTACACTCGTTAAAACGGAATTAAAAGACGGTCCCCTTATAGCTCTTTTCTGACCGTAAAAACAGGAAAAGATTGCCGGGTTTTTGTCGTTTCAAACTCGATACTGGAAATAAAACGACGTGTCCTTGATCGCTTTTTACTTTTCAGGTCAGAGGCACTAATCATGAAAGTACTCCTTGGTCGCAAGATCAAGCGATTCTCTCAAGTATTATTTTATACTTTTTCAGGCTTGGGAGACACAACTTTACGAAAAATTTCAACCTGGAGTCTTCTTAAGTTTTTTCAGATTCTCTAAAAATGAAAAACGCCGAGTTTCTCCTATACTAGACTCGTTAAAATTTCACAGTAAAGGACCTGTTCGATTACAAACAGGAACGGACCAATCCTTCTTAGGGTTCGAATCAAAACTAAGTTGGACTCATCCGAAGGATGAGCTTATAATCAAGCATATGTTATCCTCCTCAAGCTTGTTAAAAATAAAGAGGTACTTGCCAGAAATGGTGGGGGAAAAGAGAGAAAAATGAGCCTATTTGTTATCCTTTGTCTTAGAAGAAGCCTTATTACCACTCTTGAACACGACACTTTTCATTCACCTGGGTTGGGAAATCCTTTGCCTCACAGTTGATCAAACCACATTGAAAGTCTTCAGCTGGGTATTAACTTTGGGTCAAATGTCACCAAGCCATCTGTCGTGTCGTTATGTGTTCAAGAGGTCTCTGCATATAAACCATTCATCTGCAAAATACCCGTCATCCATTTTGACCATCCCTGAGTCAGTCCTTACAGCTACATTTCTTCAACTTGATCTATGATTTCGTGTTGTGGGCTTGCCTGCAATGGGTCGCTTTCTATCGACATCAGCACATTATCTAGAAAGATGACCTAGGAATCCTTAGTACCTTGAAATTTGCATGCATCAATGGCAGGTTTCTCGCCTTTGACGACGGTTTAAATCATTGACTTTCGATCGAAGGATTCCGTGAAATGTTCGACATCAACTCATTCATTCACATCTCATGGATTGTACTGGGTACTTTGAGAACCATTGACATCACCGGTGGTCTCTCTCACACTTGTTAACAGTTTACATCATTGACTGGTAATCAAGTGGTTTCTACCATGTTCGACATCAACTCATTTATTCGCATGGATAGAATCGTACCTGTTCGGGAAGTAGAAATGAAGACCCTGGATCTAGTTTCCACTATCCAGGCTGCGAGGAGTTTTGTATTCATTATACAGTAGACTAATCATAAACAGATGGCTGCGTCCATACTGTGTCTACAAAAGTCTATGATTATGATGTACTGCAAAACCATTCCTGTATCAGAGCAGTAGATAGTCAATTAGTTAAAGTTTTCAATCTGAGTATGGGAATGCCTACCTCAGCGATGATATGATCTTATATATGTATTTTGTGTTGAATACTTGCAGGTTCCGACTGGGCTCTCCACAAGATAATCCTTGAAATGATAAAGTACTTCACCCTTCCTAGATTATATGAAACCCTAATCTACTACAGGCTTCGCAGTTTAGGGGGCAATCTGTTACACTAAAATTTGTCACCATGACTATTTGCAGTTAGTATGGCTCCATCAACTGTCATACTATCCTCCTTGGCAAGCCTCATACCTCTACTCTCCATGTCAAACTCCAAGAAAGAGAGAAAGTCATTAAAAATCTATATATCTCTGGGTACGCAGTTTCTATTAGCCTTACCTGTGTGTACGCACCCCAAGTTCACAATACCTGCGTACTTGTACGCTCTGTCTATAAAGCAATGGGTGCGTACTCCTGTAAAGGTAAAAAGGCGCAAGTTTCACTCCAAAAAAGTTACTTGTAGTCATTTCTAGAGCATTCTAGAAGCTTGTTTGACGTGTATGGAGCGCCTCCAGATGGTTCATGTATCCCTATCAAAGAGGAACTTATCCCATCAAGAGGGGAGCTATCCCATCCAAAAAGGGGGTTATCCCATTGATGGTGGACCTGAATAACTTCCTCTAGAGCACTATAAATACAGGCATTGGGCCAGAGGGAGGAGAGGTTGAAAGCTGAACATTCCTAAGGGTAGATGCTGCTGGAATTAGGACTCCCTTGTAAAGCTTGAGAGGAGAGATTCCCATCCTTTCCTAGCCTTATTTGAGAGTGGGTGAGCTGATCAAAGTAAAGGAAAACTCTTGCTGGACCCTAGGAGGGACCTGCACAACACCAAGGCTCAGGTTGTAATGGTTTCTTTTGTTTCCCTTTAATACAAATGAACTCATTTTTCTCAACAGATTGTTATTCATGATTTGTTTCATATACTCCTTGGTATGTATGATGGATATGTATTGTTTTATGAGTTTATCAGGTGCTATTTAATCTTTTGGCTTGTTAGTGAATGCAGGTTTCGAAGAGAAGGAGGAGCTCATCCGGATTGGCGAGGCTGGACTACTACAAAGCGTTGGACTAAAGGTATGATAAAATCTCCTGATTACTTGTATTCTCGATGCATGTTTAGAGAAAGGTAGTGTTTATTTGTCTTGTTTGTCACTAGAAAGCCTTTGCTTCTAGGGAGGTCGGTTGTGTCCGCACTATCGACTCTTTCCGCTTGATCTGTTACACTAAAAGTTGTCACCATGACTATTTGCAGTTAGTATGGCTCCATCAACTGTCATACTATCCTCCTTGGCAAGCCTCATACCTCTGCTCTCCATGTCAAACTCCAAGAAAGAGAGAAAGCCATTAAAAATCTATATATCTCTGGGTACGCAATTTCTCTTAGCCTTACCTGCGTGAACGCACCCCAAGTTCACAATACCTGCGTACTTGTACGATCTGTCTTTAAAGCAATGGGTGCGTACTCCTGTAAAGGTTAAAAGGCGCAAGTTTCACTCCAAAAAGTTACTTGTAGTCATTTCTAGAGCATTCTAGAAGCTTGTTTGACGTGTATGGAGCGCCTCCAGATGGTTCATGTATCCCTATCAAAGAGGAACTTATCCCATCAAGAGGGGAGCTATCCCATCCAAAAAGGGGGTTATCCCATTGATGGTGGACCTGAATAACTTCCTCTAGAGCACTATAAATACAGGCATTGGGCCAGAGGGAGGAGAGGTTGAAAGCTGAACATTCCTAAGGGTAGATGCTGCTGGAATTAGGACTCCCTTGTAAAGCTTGAGAGGAGAGATTCCCATCCTTTCCTAGCCTTATTTGAGAGTGGGTGAGCTGATCAAAGTAAAGGAAAACTCTTGCTGGACCCTAGGAGGGACCTGCACAACACCAAGGCTCAGGTTGTAATGGTTTCTTTTGTTTCCATTTAATACAAATGAACTCATTTTTCTCAACAGATTGTTATTCATGATTTGTTTCATATACTCCTTGGTCTGTATGATGGATATGTATTGTTTTATGAGTTTATCAGGTGCTATTTAATCTTTTGTCTTGTTAGTGAATGCAGGTTTCGAAGAGAAGGAGGAGCTCATCCAGATCGGCAAGGCTGGACTACTACAAAGCGTTGGACTAAAGGTATGATAAAATCCCCTGATTACTTGTATTCTCGATGCATGTTTAGAGAAAGGTAGTGTTTATTTGTCTTGTTTGTCACTAGAAAGCCTTTGCTTCTAGGGAGGTCGGTTGTGTCCGCACTATCGACTCTTTCTGCTTGATAGCCCTAGTTTCAAAATCCTCCATAAAGAGATTGGCAATGATAAGAGATATAGGGGATCCCATGGCTACACCGCACGTCTGTCCATAAATTTCATCTTTAAAACTAAAGAAGGTAGATTTGAGACAGACCTCAATTAATTTGGCTGTGATCGAGTTCATGATTTTATGGATCACTTCAATGGCTTCATCTATGGGAATGTTGGTATATAGAGATTTAACATCAAAACTGACTAATATGTCATTGGCATCTAGGTTTAGATCTTTCATCTCATTAATGAAGTGGGTGGAGTCTTTGACAAAGGAACTAGTGTTGCCAACCAAAGGTTTTAATTTTTTAGCTAGGTATTTTGCCAATTGGTAAGTGGGACTTCCTATAGTATTGACAATGTGTCTTATGGGGACGTCTTCTGTGTGTATCTTCGGGGCTACATAGATTCTAGGGGTGTATGGGTTGTTTTCTAATAGATTTTTAATGTTGTGTTCTTTACTTGATTTTATCAGATTATGTACGTTTTTGGAGATCTTTTTTAAGGGATTCTTATTTAATTTAATGTAACAACCACTATTGGTGAGGTGGTCTATCATCTTTTCATTATAATCAATTGTGTTCATTATGACAGTTGCACCACCTTTGTTAGCTTTTAGGACTACAATATCAGGGTTTTGATTTAAGGTTTTGAGTGCTAAATGTTCTTGTTTGGAAATTTTTCTTTTGGGTGGGTGGGATTTTCTCAGGATGATGGAGCAGTCCTGTCTGATAATTTCTTTAATGTTGTCTGGTAACTCCCTGATCCCATACTCTATGTTGCAAAGTATGTCTTCTTTGGGGATTGCTCGAGGGGAAATGGAAAAATTTAATCCTTTTTCAAGGAGATCAAGGGTGTTTTGGTCAATTTGTTTGTTTGATAGATTCACCACGTGTCTGCTTATCGAGGTGGGTGGATGCATTGTTGTGGTTCTCAATGTTGATGACACAAGGTCAATGTTGTGCCTATCTACTATAGATTTCTTTGGCCCACCGCTTGAGATGGAAATATTGACCTGCACCTGTTCTTTAGCGATTGTGGCCAACACTATAGCCTCCCTCAATGTTGATGATATTAGATCATGCCTATTTACTACGATTTCTTTAAAGCTGGCAATGTACCTGGATTTGTTGTTTGCTACAACCTGCACCGTTTCTTGGCTAATCGTAGTTAATGTCGTAGCATTACCTGTTAGGGTCACGTTGTTGAGGCTTTCATTGTTATGGCCTTCCTAAATGTTGCAAATGGAATCTTCAACGGATATGCTTTTAGTTGTTGTTTTAAATGTTGTAGGTTTTTGAGTGATTAAGATGGCATCGTAACCGGATGTACTGTCTACTACAACCTGCGCAAGTCCTTCATCAGTTGTGTTTAACGTTGTAGCATAATACTTTAGGATTTCGCTGTTACGGTTCACCTTCGAGCCTTCCTTGGATGCTCGCAAACTCGTGGAGCCTCCAATCGATATACCATTGTTTGTATGCGTTGGAGCAATATTAGTGTGGCTGGAGGGATTGTCTGTTTGGTTATTGGTTTTCGCTATCAGCGGATCTTCTGTGTTGGTTTGCGTTGTGATAACCTGATTAACAGTGGGATGGCTTGGGCTGTTGTCATCTACAGAATTCAATATTAGAGAGTTAAGGACCGATACCTGTGTGGGGCTAATTCTAGAGCGTGAAGGAAGGTTGTCTATGTTATCTAGAGGTTTATTCTCGGGGTTTGAGATCTTGTTTAGTTTCTCAAATTTTAGGTTTAGTTTTAAGCATTTACCTTCTTCATTTTTAAGGGCCTTCAGAGATGAGCACCCATCTATTCTGGACCAAAGTTCTGGGTCGATTTGTTTAGATAAACTAAGGTGCAACCCATAAGCTTTTTTATTTAATGTGTCAAGATAAGCACGAGTTCTGGCAATTTCTGAATGGAGAAGGGACTGGCTGGCTTTGGTAAAGATGTGATTATTTCTAGGGTTTCTGAGGTTGTGTTTGATGCTGGCGAATGTAGGAATGACTGAGGTATCCCTGCATCATTTGAGGAATGTGAGATCTGCCTTGTTCTTAGCTATCATAGATCTTAGATGTTCGAATACCCGAACCTCTTGCAATTTCTCCCTTCCGTATAGGGTTAAAATTATTGTTTTGAGGCTTCTGCGATTAGTGCTTTGTGTGTAGTTTTCTTCCGGAGTTCTCGCATCCATAATTGTTTGAATTGACGTTTTGAGCCATCCACCATGGCTCATCATCAAGATAGATCAGTAATTGTGTAAGATAGATCTCATTGGAATGAATAAATAGAGTTAAGAGATGTAAAGGGAATGGAAGCTGACCCTGTCATAATTGTTTTATAATATTTGGATTTAATTTAATTATATAATAATAAAAATAAAATGAATTAAATTGAAATATTTAATTATATAATAAGAATTTTAATTATTTTCAATTTATTGAGAATAAAAATAAAAATAAATTTTTATTTTTTTTTATTTATAATTAATTATTTTATATTTGTTTTTATTTTATTTTATAATTAATTTTATTTTGGTTTTGTTCTTACTTTAGAATAAATTAATTAGATTGATTTTAATAATAATCTTATTAGTGTTAATTAATACTAATTTTTAATATTAGTGTTCGTAGAAATTTTTATAATTTTAATGATTTTTATTTTAGTTATGATCTATAAATTGATTTTAATCTTGACTAAGAATCCTATTAATCTTCTTAAACGAAATTCTTATAAAAATTTTGAATTGGTTTATATGTTTAAATCATATAAATGAGGAATAGTATTAATACTAATTAATATTAATGTTAATATTAGTAATGAAAACTAATTTAATTATTTGTTTAGAATTTATTTACATTTATCTGAGATTCCTATCAATTTTCTTAAATGAAATTCTCATAAAATTCTTCTAATTTAGTTAATTTGAATTGGTATTATAATTCTAAAAAGTATTAATATTAATTAATATTAATGTTAATATTAGTAATTATCTTTGAAACTAATTTAATTATTTGTTAAAAAAATTCAATTATCTAAGATTCTTTGTTTTTAGTTAAAATGTTAATTAATATTAAAATTTTAAGAATTGGAAATTAGGATAAGTGTTTAATACAAGTGCAAAGTGTAGAGAGAGAGAAGTGAGGTTGGAAATCCAAGTATACTACTAATGAATCAATACCAATAGATATTGCTTTAGATAGTAAGTTAACAACAGCAATATATTCAGCAACATTGTTTGAAGAAGGGTCGATAAATATGCCTCTTGAAACCAACAACTGATCGGATGGATCATAAATCACCCAAGCCACGGAAGCCAAATTTCGGGTATGTCGACTAGCACCATCAGTGAACCATAGATATACAAGATCATCCATCGATACCTGCCAAAGTAGATCAAAAATATCGATATCACTATGAAACCTATAGATAGATATGCAAAAATATATACAATATCTACAAGCAAGAAAATGCTAGGAAAAAACCTAGGCATAATACTTCTTAAGATAGAGCCCATTTCTGGGCTCTGCCAACTCATTTCCATCAAAATCAACCGATTTGTAAGCTCCTTTTTCCAAGACATTTTTAATGATAAAAGGACCATACCATATGGGTTTAAACTTACCTACCCCCAAGGCATGTTTGTCTTGGTCATAGACCAGGACAAGGTCACCTTTAGAAAAAACCCTAGGATGCACAACCTTATCATATTGGACTTTCACTCTCTTTTTATGAGCTTCGTTAATTGTGGTAGAATATCGACGTTTCTCTTCAAGACATTCCAAATAAACGAGGCATTCTTCAAGACTAGAAGTGTCCAGAAGAGGTCCTATATCTAATTTAAGAGAAGGAATTTCACATTCCACAGGGAAGATCGATTCCAAACCATAAACTAGTTGAAAAGGAGTAAAACCTGTAGCGATCTTAACTGACATCCAGTATGCCCAAAGCACAGGATATAACATGATATGCCAATTGGATTGAGCCTTATTAATTTTCCTTTGCAGGATAACTTTCAGGGATTTATTCATGGATTCCACCTAACCATTGGCCTGAGGATAGTAAGGATATTAATGCTCCTGTCGGAAACCCAACTTGAGAGCCAATTCATCCATTGTCTTGTTCTAGAAATGACTGCCATGGCCAATGACAATATCGTTTGGAATACTGAAGCGATAAATGACTTGTTTGAATAGAAACAGGGTTTTTGTTTCACCATCATTCACAACAGTGGGCATACCTTCAACCCACTTAGTAAAGTAGTCCACTGCAACAATAATATACTTATGACCCTTTTCCAAAGGACGGTTACAAGTTGTAAAAAAAAATGCCCCACTTTGTGAACGGACTGACGGTAATAACAGGAAAGAGAGGAGATGGATGAGCATGCATTTTCTCAGTATAAACCTGATAAGGATGAAATTTTTTGACCACTTCAACACAATCTTTGAAAATCGAAGGCCAAAAATACCCTGCATGCAATATTTTTTGGGATGTAGCAATCCTAGATAGATGACCACCACAAGCTCCATTGTGGCAATAATTCAGCACTAACTCAGCTTCTTCAAGGTTAAGCAGTGTTTAAGGATTGGATCAACCCCGCGATGATGTAAAGTGTCACCGATAATAACATAACTTTTCGCTAAGTGACACAACTTTCATCTCTCGTGCTTTGAAAAAGTGAGGGAAAAATTTGAAGTCTAAAGATATATTATAATATCTCCATACCAAGGATCTTGTGAAGAAATAAGGAAAATATGTTCATCAGAGAATGATTCCTCATAAACCATTTCTTAGATTTGGTTGACAAGAACTTGAGATCGAATTATTGTAAAATAACAATCCATCTATTATATTTTCCCCCAATCACTCACCTATTGAGAACAAACTGAAAGGGGTTAACATTCGCTAAGAAAAAAAAAAATCTAAGAAGAATATAGTGTCGAAGTTGTTGCACAACATGAATGCCAAAGCTAATTTCTCTATAGGAGAGTATCATAATTCAAGACCTATCAAGCCTTGGCTCACATAATAAATCACATGCTCATGGAGAACATTGTCTTCCTGAACCAAAACCATATCGATGGTTGATTCTGCCACAGCGATATATAAGAGGAAATCCTTGCTATAATCGGGTGGACCCAGTAAAGGAGCAGAGGTCAATGCTTTTTTCAAAGCATCAAACAGGCATTGAGCGAAATCATCCCATAGAAATGGAACTCCTTTCTTCAACAATCTCATAAATCCCTTTGTAATCTCAGTGTAATTGACGATAAATCTCCTCAAGAAATTGGCTTTTCCTCAAAGACTTTGAAATTGACGGATGGTAGACAAGGGAGGCAACTGAAGTATTTCCTTAACATTGAAAGGATCTACACAAATCCTTTCAGTAGATACTATGAATCCCAATAATCGACCGAATGATAGTGAAAACACATTTATTTGGATTCAACTGGATTTTATAAACACGACATTGCTCAAAAACTAATTGAAGATAATGAGGATGATAAATGTTCTAGTGAGAATGGGTAGCTAGGTCATCCAAATAAGCTTTGATGATATGTTTGATATCATGGAAATTGTAGGACATGGCCCACTAAAAAGTTGCTCCAAAATTTTTAAGGCCAAAAGGCATCTTTTTGTATGAAAAAGTACCCCAGGGGCAAATAAAAGTTGTCTTATACTAATCTTCAGGACAATATTAATTTGATTATAACTCGAGAAATCTTCCATGAAGGAGAAAATCTCATTTCCCGCACATTCATCGATAATCTGATCAATAAAAGGTATGGAGAAATTATCTTTAGGACAAGCCTTATTTAAATCCATAAAGTATATGCATATACAAATCGTTCCTTGTTTTTAATCAATTGGGACTGGATTTGAGACCCACTCAGTTAATAGAATGGGGTATATGAAACCCACCTTAAGCATCTTCTCAACCTCGGTTTTGATAGTTGCCACTTTCCTAGGGTTTACTGACCAAATCTTTTGTCGTATAGGCTTCACATTCACGTAAGACTTGATCTCATGATGGACTATTAATGGATCAATTCCAGGCATTTCCTCATAAGACCAAGCAAACACATCATGGAATTCTTTAAAAAGATCGGTATAGATTTTAATTTCTTCAGGGGAGCATTCGGCTCTGATGAAAAAATTCTCAATTATATTGGGATTCTTGGAGATGTTCACCAGAATAGTTTTTGAAATGATAGACATGTTACCTTCAGTAAAAATCTATGTTGGAGCCAAAGGGTTTAAAATTATGTGAGCACCACCATTTGATAAAGGGTTGGACAAACTCGATTCTATTTTATGCAATTATGGGAGAAAATATGACCAATGATGCAAATCATCCCACGATCTTTCTATACATGTCATTGCTTCTAGGCTTCCTTCCTCAAATGGTAAAATAGTATCAAGGTAGTCCATAGAACAAGTAGAGTTAAGAGTCCAAGTCGGAGCCACATCTCCATCCATATCCTCCATTGAAAGAGGAGTAGGGTTGGAATATTCAATATTAACTATAAATTGATAAGAAATTTCATCTGCAAACATGGGATATGCCATTCCACCAAATTTCCCTACTTCTACTATGGTGTTAGAAGAATGTAAGGGCCAAGGATCTGAAAAATAATGAGTTCTGAAGAACTCCCTTCGAGAAGGGGTCTTGGATGTTGAAATAGCATTTATTCGAGCAATAGGAGAAGGAAGATCAAAAGTACCCATCAATGAGGAATACATTCCAACTCCTAATTTCTCAACAAGTTGCTTGGGATTATTCACCAAGCGAATAGAAGAATCAGAGGATGCATTGGATTCTTTAGAAGAATACTCCATCTGATCAATAGAAACAATTCTCCCTTCATGGGGAAAGCATAGGATGCGAAATAATAATAATACAATGGAATCCATTTCATAAATCCAATTTTGTTCCAATAGATATTTATAATCCAAATTTGCATCGACTATTTCCACCTTGATATTGACCACCTTGCCCCCAACACAGACAGGAAAGGCTCGAATAGTTCCATGTGGCCTATGAGAATGACCATCAAATGCAGTTGTTAGGTCCCTATACTACTAGTGTAACTCCTTATTGTTATTAGTGCAACCCCCTTATTATATTGTTGTGCCCATGTATTCCCCATATTGTTATTATTGTGCTCCATAGAAGCCCACTATTGTTATTGTTGTTCCCTTACATTATTATTGTTATGTCGGCTCTGATTACATTATGACCCCTTAGACTCCTATATATAGAAAGGAGATCTTGTCATTTGTGTCATCCAAAAATTGTTCATTTGTATAATGTAAATGAGGTTTCCCCCTCAAAGAGGCTTATTTCTAAGGCGTTGATCTATCTTTTCTATATTTTTGTGAGTTGGTTTCATAACATTTGGTATCAGAGCTTTGGATTCTAGGGTTTCGCTACTCCAAACAGGTCAGCATGCAATTGTTTATATAACTTTGTTTCTACAAAGTTTCAGAAGCTAAAAAAAACCCATTTCAGCTGAAATCATTCTAAACCTTGGGCCCGCATGTCAGATCTTGTATCACTATATTTTTAGAGATATGATCTAAGGAATTTAGTGTTTTTGCAAGCTCCATAATTCCATCTCAAAAAGGTCATCATGGAAGTGTTTCTATAAGTGGGTTTCTACAAGGGTTTAGACTCTGAAATTAAAACCCATTTGAGCAAAAATCATGGTGAATCTTGGGCCTGCATTTAAAATCTTGTTTCTCTATATTGTCAGAGATACAGTCCAAGACATTTAGGGTTTCTATCGGCTCTCGAATTACATCCCAAACAAGTGAACTGGGGAAAAGCGTCGTAACATTCTCTCTGAGCATCAGATTGAAATTTCTTAAGAAGCTACAGAAAGATAACAGACATTATTTTTGTATGTATTTTTTCAGGTCCGAAGGTCGAAACGGTAACACGTGGCACTTCCTACAAGTTCCCTCTACTGAAAAAGTATACAAGCAGGTCATTGTGGGAGATTGGGCATAACTCTTTCTTGGAGAATCCAATTTCAATTAGACTAGAGGCATTGGAAAGAGGATGCAGAGGGCTATTGCAGGTTGCAATTTTAGACCTTGGATATCCGAAATCATAGAGTTACAATCGTTTCAAGATCGAGATCCTAAAATTAAGAAAAGGCGATGTGAGGAAGTTTGATGGAAAGGATCCCGTAGATTGGATACTACAGATGGAACAATATTTTGATCTACATGATGTACAACTGTTACAAAAGGTATGTATTGCATCTTTATATTTAGAATTGAATCAATTTTTATGGTATAAATGGTTTTGTTCTCGTAAACCACTTGTCACTTGGTCAATTTTTACAGAGGAAATGATAGCACATTATGCGGATACAAAGAGAAACACCTTCTTTAGCCAATTGATAAATCTAAAAAAAAAGGGTCCAATGGAAGAGCACATTGAGAACTTCCAAAATTGAATATAAGGGTAAATCATGTTCCAGAGAAGAAAAGTATTGATGTCTTCATAGGGTCTTTAAAGGATAACATTCAACATGAGGTTCGTCTTTGGGAACTTGATTCATTGGAGAAGGCATTCAGGTTGGCAAGAAAAATTGAAAGCGAAATTATGGAAACAAGGAATCCTACGACTCACAAATATAAATACGGAAGTGTTTTTACTCCTAGCTTTCCACAACCTACAAGTTTTACACCACAACAATTGGAAGAGAAAAATATAAAAAAGGTCTTTATTACATTTGTGATAGCAAATACACTAAAGGTCATCAGTGTGCTGAGAAGAAATTACTTTACATAGATTCTAAAGAGGAGGAAGAAAAGGATCAAGAAACATAAAGAGAAGATGATATACACCAAGAACCAACCACAGAGAAAGAAGAAATGAATCCGATCATATCTCATAAATCATTGGCAAGAATTACCACTCCTCAAACTCTCAAGATAGAAGGACATATCAAGAAGAAAAAGATTCAAGAAGTGAAAGATCACATCAAGCATCAAGAAATGAATCTGACCATATATTGTAATGCATTGGCAAGAATTACCACTCCTAAAACTATCAAGGTAGAAGGACATATCAAGAAGATAAAGGTAATAGTGTTAATGGATTCGGGCAGTACCCATAATTTTATTCACTGTAAGATAGTGAGGGAATTTAATTGCTTCCTATATCCATCACCAAAGTGTCAAGTGATGGTTGCAAATGGAAGAACCATAAATTGCTCTGGAAAGTGCCATAATATCAATCTATCCATGGGAGAATATTTTTTGAATAGTCCAATGCTTTCCATTCCAATGGGTGGTGCTGATGTTGTACTAGGAGTCCAATGCCTACAATCTTTAAGTATGATAACTTTTAATTTTCAAGAACTCTTCTTGAAATTTTTTTCATAAGGAAAGGAAGTTGAATTAAGGGGTATCACGAGAAAACTGGGAAAGATAATTAGCTCTAATGGCATGACAAAGCTTCTAAAGGAAGAACAATGTGGCGTAATTGCACAATTATGCTCACTAGAGGTTCCCACGTCGAAATCATCTATTTCTCTAGATCTCCAAAAAGTATTGGACAATCATTCCAAGGTATTTGAGACTCCCAAAGGCCACCCACCTATTTTTTATCATGATCATGCCATTCATTTTCCAGGAAGTGTTCCTCCAAACAACAGGCCTTACAGATATCCCTTTGCACAAAATAGTGAAATTGAACGTATGGTTGCAGAAATACTAGAGGCTGGTCTAATTCAACCTAGTCAAAGTTCTTTCTCTGCTCCAGTAGTATTGGTGCACAAGAAGGATGGATCATGGCGCATGTGTCTAGGTTATAGAGAGCTCAACAAGCTCACTATTAAAGATAAATTTCCCATTCATGTCATTGATGAAATATTAGATGAATTGCACAGAGAAATTTACTTCAGAAAATTGGACCTTCATGCAAGATATCATCAAATCGGAATGAAGACTAAAGACATTATAAAAACAAAATTTAGAACTCATGAGGGTCATTATGAATTTTTGGTCATGCCTTTTGGCCTTACCAATGCACCTTCTACATTCCAAGGTTTGATGAATTCCATTTTCAAACCCTTCCTTAGAAAATTTGTGTTAATATTTTTTGATGATATACTAATCTACAACAAGTCTTGGAAGGATCATGTTCAACATGTTAATAGAGTGCTCAGACTATTGGATGAGAAACAATTATATGAAAAAACCTCCCAATGTTTCTTTGGAGCACAAGAGGTGGAATACTTGGGTCATATTATATCTCATGAAGGTGTTAAGGTAGACCCTCAACAACAACAAGATCTCCAACTCTTAAAGGATAAGCTCACTTTGGCATAGAATTGAATGAAACAATAGGCAAATCAACATTACAGCAAAAGAAGATTTGATATAGGCGACTGGGTATTTTTACGAATATAACAATACAAACAAATGTCCCCCAAGCACGTTAAGAAGGATAATAAATTATCACCAAAGTACTATGGTACTTACAAGGAACTGCAAAAGATTGGTACTATGGCATACAAGTTGGAGCTTCCTGCATCTTCTCGAGTGCCCCCAGTTTTCCATGTTTCATGTTTAAAGAAGTTTATAAGTGACAAGCTCTCAGTTCAAACAATATTGTCGAAACTTGAAGAGGAAGGAAAATTCATATTAGAACTCGAAGTAGTCACGGAAACAAGAACTTGACAGCTACGAAATCGATCAATTTCAGAGTATCTCATCAAGTGGAAGAACTTACCCGCTGAAGATTCCACATGGGAGGACGAGAATTTTATACAAAAACATCCAAAACTAATCAAGCATTGAGGACAACACTTTTTTAAGGAGAGGGGCATGTTAGGTTCCTATACTACTAGTGTAACCCCTTATTGTTATTAGTGAAACCCCCTTATTATATTTTTGTGCCCATGTAGTCCCCATATTGTTAATATTGTGCCCCATAGAAGCCCATTATTTTTATTGTTGTTCCCTTACATTATTATTGTTAAGTCGGTTCTTATTACATTATGACCCCTTAGAATCCTATATATAGAAAGGAGGTCTTGTCATTTGTATCATCCAAGAATTGTTCATTTCTGTAATGTAAAGGAGGTTGCCCCCTCGAAGAGGCTAATTTCTAGGGTGTTGATCTATCTTTTCTATCTTTTTGTGAGCTAGTTTCATAATAGAAATCAAGAGAGTAGATGAAGGAACAGCTTGAGAAGATCCGAAATATTTCCAACATGAAATAGACATGACACATCTGGAAGCTCCCTCATCAACTACAGTTCAAAAGATATTGATCTTTCGATATGTAGATTTAATTTGGAAAGCCATGTGATGAGGTAGTCTCTTCTGAGTTGTTATTATGTTTTATTCTTGAATGTGTATGAAAAGAAATCACTGAAGGTTGTGGATGACAAACTTGACACGGAATAATAACTAATTAGTGATTAATTAATTATTCCTAGAGAAAAATAAGGTAATTAATGATCTCCTGTAAAGGTGGACGCGTACTAGAATCCCTAAAGAGGCTAAATTCCACTTCGACAAGCAAAAGAGAGTATATCAAGGCCTAATCGGGGTAAGATAGTGGTCAAAAAACCCAGCAGACAACAAAACCCAGAACCAGATTGGGAAAAATGCCAGAAACCCTAAAAATCGCAATTACTAACCTGATTCCTGGGATTTCACACTTTTTGGGCCAACAAGTGCGCTCTGGACCTCCATATCATACTTTTGGGTCAGAAAAGTGTGATTTCTACTCCTTGATTCTCAGTCGACAAGTCTCGAAAAAATTTGTTGTCTTTCTCGCGACTGGTTCCTATGACCTGCGGAAAAGGCGAAAAAACTTACGAAAGTTAGAAATTTGACTTATATAGGGTTAGAAAGCTAGTAAACAACATTAAGAGGTTGAAAAAGAAAAACCCTAGGCTGGAAACTAAAGTTCACCCAGGTTTTCAAATCAGAATTAAAAACATAGTGGAGTCGCCAATTTATTATTGTGTTTTCTTCTTAAATGTGTACGAAAAGAAATCACTTAAGGTTGTGGATGAAAAACATCCCTAACAATGAAAATGGTTGTTAAACATTATATATATGCGGTAAATGATAGAAACAAAACTTGCCAAAGCCTTGATCTATGTCACAATCATAGTTAAAAAACAAAATGGAATAGTAAATAAGCACAAGTAACTCCAATAATCCAATGGAAACTAGATATATAAAGAATATATTTTATTAAACAACACCTGTGAAGGGAACAAATAATATTACCAGTCTCCCTCTATGGGAAGGGTCTTGGCTATCCTCAAATGTATTCAATTTTTATAAAGTCTCTCTCCTTTATAATGTATAAACCCATCGAACAAAATGTTTGAGCTCAATGACAACTCAAATGGAAAGGAAAATGGTGAGTGACACTCAAAATAATCAGAGCTGCAACAGTGAGTGCAACAATGAAAATAATTGAAAGTGAAGAATGAATGGAAAACTCTTCTATTTATAACAAAATATTAGGTTATCCTTGAATAATGAGAAATAATAAAATATTATTAACCCCATTCTATAATTAACCATTTGGAATATTTTATTATATTTGGTTAGAGGGAAAAAGTATTTAAACTTTTATTTAGAAATAATAAATAAATAAATGATTTATTTATCATCTCAAGAAATATGGTTAAGGAATAATAAACAAATAATGATTTATTAATTATTCCTAAGGGATTTGGTCAAACTTGACAAGGAATAATAACTAATTTGTGATTAATTAATTATTCCTAGAGAAAAACAATATAATTAATGATTTATCTATTTATTTCTGATAATTGGGTCAAATGTGACAAGGAATGTTAATTAAACAATGGTTTAATTTATTATCCCTGGAAGATAATCAAATGAATAGTGATTTATTTAATTATTCTTCATGGGTTTAATTACAAATGACTTAACAAATGTGGTTTATGAAGTAATTTATCACAATGAAAACATGATGTACTTTGATCCATCTAGAAAATTATGGCTAGATGATCATTTTTTTTGATAACACAAGGTATAGGCTCAACTATGGGCCTCTCAATATGGATTGGCTCTGGAACATCGGGAGCGGCCTTAGCCTTAGAGGATTCCAATTCACCATAATCCTATGATCTTGTAGCAACATCAACATGAGAACTCATCATATATACATTTGATGGATTTTCCCTTCCTACTTGACCGCTATGGGGTTTCCAGTATTAGCATTTGCGCTAGCAAACATTTGCTTCCCTTGGGGAAAAAGGTTAGTTAGAATGGCATGGGAGCTAGAAGAGCCCTACTACACTAACAAGCACTGAGCATTCTGAATCTTAGGGAAAAGATGAGTTAAATGGTCTCCATTGTGCAATTTTCAAGGAAACTTAACTTTCTTTTTGGACTCCTTTTTACCCTCCCCAGTATTATTACTGGGTTTGTTCGCATTACCATTCCCATCCTTATCTTCCTCCTTATCTCGTCCCTTTTCTTCCAATTGGATTGTTGATTTCCTTTGGGGTTAGAAGATTGGACATCGTTAATAGCTAAAGGTTGACAAGGCATAAGCACTGACGACGATGTTTGAATTGAAAAAGCTGTTTGTAAAGGAAAATGCTGCAATTGTCTTAACAAGTTAGCTATATTGTTATTGATCAATCCAATTATCCCATCAGCATGGGGACTTGGCTTTGGTTTCGCTAATTCGATCTTGGATCGAGGAGCATCAGGAAAAATCTTTTCAAGGATCCTAGACTGAGAATATATAAGTTCTAACTGTTGGGCTCTAAAGATAGCTTGTTCTTCGGTGAACACCCCGAAGAGTGATACATCTTTAGAAATTTTTGGTTGTAAAGATTTTAAAAACCATTTGAGAAGGAATTCATTATGAATATAGGCTTTGATGAGCCTCTTCCTCCTCTGCCATTCCTGAATCTGGTCATAAATGTGAGTTGTCTTGTCCTATTGGAAACTAGCCATTAGCTCAGTTCCAACATCATATCGAACGGGTAACTGAAAATGGTTCAAAAATATAGTAACAAATGCACCAAATGAAGCAAAGGTACCCCCATTAAGCTCTATATACCAGTTAGAAGCATTTATTTGGGACAATGTCCCCTAGGGTTAAATTTGGTAAAGTTTTGTTAATATTGTAAAGTCTCCACATTTTGAGGAGCAGAGCGTGAGTAACACATGTCGATGGGAGCCAAAGGGGCTTTAGGAAGGTCAAAACCCCTTAGTTTGTTAAAATTCAAGTTATTTTGTGTCCCGCCCATGGTTCGCAGACCACGACATTGTAATAGAGAATTATATAAAAGGAGTCACAGAGAGTCATAGAGAAAAAGGAATAAATCAATTATCTAAGTAAGAAGTGAAGGATTTGGGTTTGTTTATTGTACTCAGGTGAAGGGGAAGGCTTCTGCAGTTGTGTGTGTGGAGACCTTGGAAATTCCGCAGTTGAGTGCACGAGCCCCTGCAGTTGTGTGCATAGGGTTGGAAGAGTCTATAATTCAATATCTAAGCATAATAAAGGTTGGTTTCGAAGCATTATCTGTGTATCTTTGTGTTATTATTTATCTATGAATTTATTGTATTATTGATCTGTTGAATGCAATTAATCTAGAAAATACTTAATAGATGCATGAAGAAGTAGATCTTCTTATTTATATGATGTTAGGAATTTTTAGCGTGAATGATGAAGGGTTTAGATCTGCTAACTGTTAGTTGTTGTAATTTTTGGGTTTTAAGGGTTAGGGTTCACAAAGGTCGGGATAAAGCCCTAAGTTTAACATAAACACATCACATAGTCCTTTGGATGCAGAAACCTGGTTCTAGCATCCCCCAATACTACCTCGGGTGAGACTATAGCCTGCGCTACGCGAGTTGTTGCCTAAAGGCTGGTAGTGTAGGATTTTGTTTTTTAACGGAGCTAACTCTGAACTTGGGTCCAAGCCCCCTCAAGCCAAAAAAATGGTTCTGTTGTCGGGATCAAGATCTATCTGAGGAATGTGTGATGTGGCATAAGTGGATACTGACTAAGAAGGTAATCACAAAGTGCATAGATTGGAAGTTGCACGAGTTTGTGGCCTAGGAAAATAGGAATCCATGCTTGTCAAAAGAAGAGTGGCTGAATAGATACATGTATACATAAGAACATGAAATTTTCTTCTGCTCTTTTCCGTGAAAGTTACATGAATGGTTAGCTAAATTGGTGGATGGTCAAGGTACTTGGAAGTTAGATAACACTATTTTGGGGACTCTCGAGTTATTGAGGCGCCTGGAAGGATCAGAAAACAAGATCATGAAGGTTATCGATTACCGAATTGATAGTATTTTGGGATGAATTGTTACTGAGTTTGAGATTGATACGTCTGTCAGTTATAGCGAAGTTGAATGCTGGTTTTTATAAGGACCAATAGGTAAGTATCTAAAGTCTCTGAAAACTTGGATTAAAATGCTGTTGTGTGAGAAATAGGTTATGCCATTAAATTTATGTTTAGACGAGACTTGATGGGAGCTACGTGAAGAGGGAAACCATTCAGAAGAGATCTAGATTCAGGTGCTGAGTATGGTCTGTTGGCATTTTGGCATAGGTGTGGCGCTACGGTACAGGTGTTGTCCTTGATGGCAACTCTCTTTGATGACAGATCTCAGTCCAGACTACAAGAATGAAGAGAAATTTCATATACGCAGGTTCATTAAGCCCAAGTTGTGTATACACGCTGGTACGCTATATACTAAGTCGCGGATACGCAGTCTCGCTATATACGAAGTCGTGTATACATGCAGTTTCATGAACAGAAAAGAGCGTACATGTCGAGAAGCTTCCCTTTGGTCTGTGGTAGTTAGTCCTCAGTACTTGAGCCTATGTTTTTGGACCAAGGTATCTCGGCAGTCGTGTTGATCCCGAGTTTTGAAGTTGATGGTATTGTATTACTATGGTTTTGGACCGTGGTATTGAGAAGGGCCTAAGACTATATAAGGAGAAGAAGATCATTAGGCAATTGCATCGAAAAAGTCTTGAATATCTAATGAAGAAAGAGATCTAGTATGCAGGTTCTGGGTTGATGATACATTGCTTGATCTGAGCTAAGGAGAGATCACACCGGTTGATGGAAGACTAGATCTAAGGATAGATCGAGATCAAATTGTTTGAAATGAACTATCTTTATATGGTTGATTATGCGTATTTTTAGATCTGCATACTGACGCAATGTTATGTTCTGGGTATGACTGATGTCTGGTACAGTTGCAAGTTATGAGAAATTATTTTTAGATCTGTACGCAGGTTGTCTTTGGTAAAAGCGCGTGTATACGCGGGTTGGTTTCATTGAAGTAGCGTATATCTTTTGAAGCTTAATTTTTGGGGTTGCAGTTGGGTCTGACTGTTATTGCAGAGTTCTGTAGTCTGCTCTGTGTTTTGGTGACTGGGTGTTGACAGGGTTTCAGTGGTTCAGTGATTCAAAGATTGATGATGCTAGTATTGGTTGTTTTGTGCTTCAATGATTTGTTATGAAAAGTGAATGAATCGTGGTCTTCAGATTGTAATGTTGTGCTTCAGGAGTATCCAGTCTGAAAATTGATGAAAAGTGGTACCTGAAGGAAAGAAGATTGTAGGCCAGCACCTACGTACTAGTATCTTAGCTAGTACAAGAGAAAAGGGGGTTGGAGCTCCCTTCCAGGAGAATTTGGAAAACGAGAGAAGGTTGTAGCCTTCTGCAGGTTGTAGCCTGCGTACTGGTATAAGGCTGCACCAGTACAAAAGATTGTAAACTGAAGTTTCTTATTAAAGAAATATAGAGACGACTTGCAGCAGGTGGTTTTCACCCACATTGGGTTTCCACCTTATATCATGGTGTTCATGTGTGTGGCTTTTGTGTGATGATCTGCTCTGTTATACTGCACCTGTTTACTTTTAATATGGTTAATAATGTCCTGATGCATTTACTGAAGATAAACTAATTGAATCATAAGATTTCTGGTTATACGCTGGTTGCTTTAGACACAGTAGCGTGTACACGCTGGTTCACTTAACTGAAGTAGCGTATATATTTCTGAGTATTGAAAAAGTTTTCTTGATCTGATAATACTGATTCACCCCCCCTCTCAGTATTATTTCCAACAATTGGTATCAGAGCAGGTCCTTCAGAGAAGCTTGATCGCTTGAAGGTAGATCGTTCATCATGAGCAACTACGAGAGAGAAGCATCAATCAGGCCACCGGTTTTTGATGGGACAAACTTCAATTATTGGAAGGTAAGAGTTACTGCCTATCTTCAATCTCTTGGTACAGAAGTTTGGGACATCATAGAGACAGGCTACACTTTTCCTTCAGCTACTCCTACAGATCCAGCCGAGAAAAAGAAATATGAAACAAATGCGAAAGCAGTCAGTACTCTATTAGGATGTATATCCCAATCGGAATTCATGAAGGTAATGCACTATAAATCCGCAAAAGAAATATGGGACAAAATTGTCACGAGCTATGAAGGAGACGAACAGGTAAAGCGTGCTAAACTTCAAACTCTCAGGATTAAGTATGAGACTCTCAGAATGTATAATGATGAAAGTGTGGCTAACTATTTCCTTAGGGTAGATGAGATTGTTAATTGCATGAAAAACTTGGGTGAAGAAATAAAAGAGGCTATTGTGGTTGAAAAGGTTCTAAGATAATTGTCCCCCAAATTTGAATCTAAAGTGTCTGCAATAGAAGAAAAGGAAAATCTATGAATTCTTACTATGTCTCAGCTTCACGGAATTCTAACTGCTTATGAAATGAGAAAAGGAGGTCCATCAGACAGAAGAGAAGCTGCTTTCAAGGCTTCAGGCAAAGAAGATTATTATGAAGCAAGTCACGTGCCAGAAGATGAAGACGAAGAATCAAATTTTGTCAGAAATCGTCAAAGGGGTTCTGGAAGGTTCAGAGGTAAGTTACCTTTTAAATGGTTTGCTTGTGGAAGAGTAGGTCATTATGCTGCCAAATGTCCTCACAAAGATAAGAATGACAAGGGAAAGGAACCTATTAAATGGAACAAGAAACATAATGAAAAGAAGAAAAGTTATTACACTCATGAAGATAGTGATGGTCTTTCAAATAGTGACGAAGATGAACAGGGTAATAGATATAAACTTTTAATGGCTTTTGAAGATGATGACTACATGGATGCTATAGATGTAGAAGGCTTTTGTGAAGAAATGAATAATCTCAAAGTTTGCTTAGAAGAGAAAAATGCTATTATTGATTCTCTACAATGTCAACTGGCGGAAAAGGAAAAACATCTTGAAAAATTGGAATGTGAGATTGTTTGTCTTAGAAAGGAGATTGAGAAAACAAAAGTGATTAATCTTAAATTTGTTAAAGGATCTGAAACCTTGGATGAGATTATCAATGTGCAGCGTTCTCCTCTGATCAAGACAGGTCTGGGATATAATGGAGAAACATCTCAAGCTTCTACCTCTAAAAGTTATCTTGATGCAGCAAGGAGGAGCGAGCAAAGACCAAATAAAAGTCATCAGGTGAATCAGGGACAGTTTACCTCAAGAACAAATAAAGACTATCAAGAAATTCGGGGACAAGCTGCCTTAAGGAAAAACAGAAGCTACAATCAGCCACAGGTAAAATCTTCCCAATTTGCCCCAAGAATGGATGTCAATAGAAGCTGCAATCGGTTGGATGATAGAGCTGATTATCGCAAAAATTTCTTTAATGGCCAATGTTTTTCTTGCCATAACTTCGGTCACAAAGCAGCTCAATGTGTTGCCTACAAGACAATCATGACTAGAGAATCTCAAAAGCAAAGAAGTATGACTGGAACCATGAAAAGGACTTATAACAACTTTTCGGTTCTTGAAAATGAAGTTGAATGCTCTATTTGTAATAACTTTGGTCATGAAGACTCTGAATGCAGGAGCAGGTTCTGGAAGACAACTCAGAAGGAACAAACCTCAAATGTCAGAACATGGAGAATAAAGGAACCGCAACCAGAAAGATGTGGGATAGCCTTTTATGCAGAAGGTCAAGAAAGTCTATGGTACATTGACAGCGGATGTTCGAAGCATATGACAGGGGACAAAGAAAAACTTGAATCATATACCACATTAGAAAAGGGAAAGAAAGTTTCTTTTGGAAACGATATCTCTGCAGCCATAAAAGGAAAAGGCGTTGCTCCGTTGAAAGAGAAGGTCAAAGCTGGAAATGTTTTGCATGTTGATGGATTGAAGCATAATCTTCTGAGTGTCAGTCAGATGTGCGATCAAGGAACAGAGGTAATATTTAGATCAAATGGATGTTGTGTTCGTGATCTTGATACAGGTGAAAGAGTGATCAAAGGAAGAAGGACTCCAAATAATCTATACATATTTGAAGAAAGACAACAACAATGCTATTTGAGCAAGGATGATGAACATTGGCTATGGCATCGGAGGTTGGGGCATCTAAGCTTTCCACAAATAAGGAAAGCATGCAAATATCAGGCAGTTCGTGATCTTCCAGATATCAAAATTCCAGACAACACCATATGCAAATCATGTCAGTTTGGAAAGCAAACCAGAACTAATTTTCCTGAGAAGGAAGGATCAGCTAGCATGCCTCTTGAGCTAGTACATACAGATACATGTGGTCCATTCAGAAAAAGAACACCTCGAGGAGAAGAATATTTTATATTATTCATTGACGATTTCTCTAGGTTTGTCTGGTTAGGACTTATGAAGCACAAAGATGAAGCATTCGAAAAATTCAAATCCTTCAAAGCCTTGGCTGAAAATGAATCAGGACACAAAATTAAGTGCCTCAGATCTGACAGAGGTGGGGAGTTTACCTCGAATGAATTTTTCGACTTCTGTGAAGAACATGGGATAAGAAGAGAATTCTCTACAGCTAGAACTCCTCAGCAAAATGGAGTTGTGGAAAGAATGAACAGAATAGTCCAACAAATGGCTCGTGCTATGCTTGATGAATCAGGTACTCCCGCAACTTTCTGGGGTGAAGCTGCACATGCTGCGGTTATTATTCTCAACAAAACAAATGTCCGAGTAAACAGCACTCAAACTCCTCATGAGCTCTGGTGTGGTAAGACTCCTTCGGTGAAGCACTTCAAAATCTTTGGGAGCAAATGTTATATTAAGAATACTGATGAGAAACTTGGCAAACTTGAACCAAGAGTAGATGAAGGCATTCTTCTTGGTTATTCTCCACATAGCAAAGCATACAAGTGCTACAATAAAATACTTGGCAGAATTGTTGACAACATTGATGTTGTGGTTGATGAGAAGGGATACATTCCTAGGCAAGTTCATCATGAAGACATCGAAGAAGATGAAGGCTACCCTCAAAGACAGAATGATGAAGAAGAACCTCAAGAAGAAGAAAAACCTCAAGAAGAACCAGAGGAGCAGACAAGAATAGAAGAAAAGACTCCATCCAGATATGTTCAGAAGAATCATCCAGAATCTCAGATTGTGGGGCAGAAAGAAGCAGGAGTACAAACAAGAAGAACAATTGCAGAAGCTTCAAGCTATTTGGCATTACTCTCTTCCACTGAACCACAAAATGTGAAAGAGGCATGCAAAGATGAATGTTGGGTCAAAGCAATGGATGAAGAACTTGAGCAGATTGAAAAGAACAACACTTGGGAATTGGTTCCTAGACCAAAAGATAAGAATGTCATAGGGACAAAATGGGTCTTCAAAAATAAATTGAATGAAAATGGAGAAGTAATTAGAAACAAGGCCAGACTTGTTTGTAAAGGGTATGCGCAGCAAGAAGGAATAGATTTTGAAGAGACCTTTGCTCCTGTTGCAAGACTTGAGGCCATCCGAATGTTCCTTGCTCTCTCAAGATTTCAAAACTTCAAGGTATTTCAAATGGACGTGAAATCAACCTTTCTGAATGGAGACTTAGAAGAAGAAGTATATATTGAGCAGCCAGATGGTTTCATCCTTGGGAATGATCCAAACCTTGTATGTAGATTGAAAAAGGCTCTCTATGGTCTCAAACAAGCTCCAAGGGCTTGGTGCTATCGTTTGGACAAATATCTTCACCAACAAGGTTTTTCAAAAGGATCAGCAGATAGCAATCTCTATATGAAAGTTGAAAATAACAAATTGCTAATACTTGTTGTGTATGTAGATGATATTATCTTTGGCAGCAATGAAGAGGCTATGAGTCAAAACTTTGCCTTGGTTATGTAGAAAGAATTTGAAATGTCATTACTTGGAGAATTGACATACTTTCTTGGATTGCAAATCCAACAAAATGAAGGAGGTATTTTCTTGTCTCAAACCAAGTACCTCAAGCAGATCTTAAAGAAGTATGGCATGGAAGATTCAAAGCCAGTGTGTACCCCCATGGTTACAGGATGTAGCCTCAGTGCAAATGATGAATCAGCAGCAGTTCACCAACCAACTTATAGATCCATGATTGGGAGTTTGCTTTATTTGACAGGTACCCGACCATATATTATGCATGCAGTAGGAATTGTTGGAAGATTTCAAGCCAACCCAAAGGAAACTCATCTTCAGGCAATCAAAAGAATCTTCAAGTATCTTCAAGGGACTCAAAACTATGGCTTATGGTATCCTAGAGATACAGATCTCACTCTTCATGCGTACAAAGATGCAGATTGGGCAGGAAGTGTGGATGACAGGAAAAGCACAAGTCATGGTGCTTTCTTCATGGGTTCCAGATTAGTATCTTGGTTCAGCAAGAAACAGAGTTCGATTGCTTTATCTACAGCTGAAGCAGAATATGTGGCTGCGGCATCTTGTTGCACACAACTTCTTTGGATGATGCAGACCTTGCAGGATTTTCAAATCACTTGCACTCCACCTGTCTCTATCTTATGTGATAATACAAGTGCAATCAGCATTTCAAAGAATCCAGTCATGCATTCAAAGACCAAGTACATACCAATCAAGTATCACTTCCTCCGGGAACAAGTGCTTGAACAAAAGGTCAAGTTGGAGTATGTTTCTTCTAAAGAACAAGTTGCTGATATTCTCACAAAACCACTGCCCAAAGAGACTTTTGAATATCTCAGACAAAAGCTGGGAGTAGTTGATGCTTCATCCTGCTGTTGAAGCTTGTCTGTTCTAAAGAAAAGTTGGTATACGCGAGTTGTGTAAGGGATATCCGCGTACATACGCTGATTTATGCAGGTGAAGTCACGTATATGGAATTCTGAACAGCAAGGGCAGATTCTGGTTGGAGAAGGTCTGAGATGGGTATGCCAGAGTCCTTCAGGCACCGTTTCAGGGGGAGCAGCAGGCACAGTTTCAGGGGGAGAAGCTTAAAGCATTGTTGGCATTTAGATGCTTTTGGTTCTAGTTCACAACTGTTGGTGGTTTCAGGAGAAGGAAATCTTGGTTGCTGATCTAAAAGATGATTATCAGATGCTGCTGGTGACTTTCATAAGTCTTGGTCTAGATTTTTTCGTCTCTATGTCATGTATCTCTTTTGTGATATCTCTTCTATGGTGTCAAGGTCATGTAACGGCCTATGTTGGTTTCCCCACTATGCCTGGGATGAATGATGTAATGTAATTGGTTGTTATATGTAAATTTCTGATGTATCCCCTCTTGGTTGGGAGTATGGATGTATGTATTGAGTCTTTTGGTGATAGGAAGGTCCTTTATGATGTATAAGTCTTGGTTCTTTTTGAAGAACATCTTTTGCAGATCTTGCCTACAGTCAGGGGGAGCATGTTCAGCACAGCAGAGCAGAGATATCAGCATGTTCACAGGGGGAGCACAGCCCTTTGCCCTTGATGACAAAGGGGGAGAATGATTCTAAGGATCTTGGGGTTGCCATCAAGTCCAAAGGGGGAGATTGTTGGCATTTTGGCACAGGTGTGGCGCTACGGTACAGGTGTTGTCCTTGATGGCAACTCTCTTTGATGACAGATCTCAGTCCAGACTACAAGAATGAAGAGAAATTTCATATACACAGGTTCATTAAGCCCAAGTTGCGTATACACGCTGGTACGCTATATACTAAGTCGCGGATACGCAGTCTCGCTATATACGAAGTCGCGTATACACGCAGTTTCATGAACAGAAAAGAGCGTACATGTCGAGAAGCTTCCCTTTGGTCCGTGGTAGTTAGTCCTCGGTACTTGAGCCTATGTTTTTGGACCAAGGTATCTCGACAGTCGTGTTGATCCCGAGTTTTGAAGTTGATGGTATTGTATTACTATGGTTTTGGACCGTGGTATTGAGAAGGGCCTAAGACTATATAAGGAGAAGAAGATCATTAGGCAATTGCATCGAAAAAGTCTTGAATATCTAATGAAGAAAGAGATCTAGTATGCAGGTTCTGGGTTGATGATACATTGCTTGATCTGAGCTAAGGAGAGATCACACCGGTTGATGGAAGACTAGATCTAAGGATAGATCAGGATCAAATTGTTTGAAATGAACTATCTTTATATGGTTGATTATGCGTATTTTTAGATCTGCATACTGACGCAATGTTATGTTCTGGGTATGACTGATGTCTGGTACAGCTGCAAGTTATGAGAAATTATTTTTAGATCTGTACGCAAGTTGTCTTTGGTAAAAGCGCGTGTATACGCGGGTTGGTTTCATTGAAGTAGCGTATATCTTTTGAAGCTTAATTTTTGGGGTTGCAGTTGGGTCTGACTGTTATTGCAGAGTTCTGTAGTCTGCTCTGTGTTCTGGCGACTGGGTGTTGACAGGGTTTCAGTGGTTCAGTGATTCAAAGATTGATGATGCTAGTATTGGTTGTTTTGTGCTTCAATGATTTGTTATGAAAAGTGAATGAATCGTGGTCTTCAGATTGTAATGTTGTGCTTCAGGAGTATCCAGTCTGAAAATTGATGAAAAGTGGTACCTGAAGGAAAGAAGA
The DNA here is from genome assembly GCA_031772625.1 of Pinus tabuliformis. Taxonomy (NCBI): domain Eukaryota; kingdom Viridiplantae; phylum Streptophyta; class Pinopsida; order Pinales; family Pinaceae; genus Pinus; species Pinus tabuliformis. The sequence continues at coordinate 12,649,257 of CM062804.1, forward strand.
TTGTAGGCCAGCACCTACGTACTAGTATCTTAGCTAGTACAAGAGAAAAGGGGGTTGGAGCTCCCTTCCAGGAGAATTTGGAAAACGAGAGAAGGTTGTAGCCATCTGCAGGATGTAGCCTGCGTACTGGTATAAGGCTGCACCAGTACAAAAGATTGTAAACTGAAGTTTTTTATTAAAGAAAGATAGAGACGACTTGCAGCAGGTGGTTTTCACCCACATTGGGTTTCCACCTTATATCATGGTGTTCATGTGTGTGGCTTTTGTGTGATGATCTGCTCTGTTATACTGCACCTGTTTACTTTTAATATGGTTAATAATGTCCTGATGCATTTACTGAGGATAAACTAACTGAATCATAAGATTTCTGGTTATACGCTGGTTGCTTTAGACACAGTAGTGTGTACACGCTGGTTCACTTAACTGAAGTAGCGTATATATTTCTGAGTATTGAAAAAGTTTTATTGATCTGATAATACTGATTCACCCCCCCCTCTCAGTATTATTTCCAACATGGTCCTTGTGGGGAGCATCTCATAGCAATGACTAAAGTAATAATCTGAAGATGCCTCAAGGTGCATCGCAGACAACAAATCAAGGTATTGCAGGAATATCACATCCATCCACTCCACCTCCACCATCACCTCCACCTCACACACCTACACCTACACCTCCACCTCCACCTTCACTATTCAGTATGGAAAATGCTATGAAGATTCCTATATTCAAGGCTCTAGGGATAGAATACCCTGAACAATTTTGGTTTATAGCAGATGTTGTGTGGAAGTCACAGTAGATAACAGATGATGACCTAAAGAAAGCATAGCTGGTCACAACATTACAAAATAGGGCATTGAGCTGGTATATTAAGTACAGTACGACTAACCCAGATGCGAATTTGAAACAAAAAAAAATATGTGTTGAATAATGAATTCAAGAAGCCTAAGTCACAAGCTCAGTTTATAACTGAGGTTAAAGAAATCAAGTAGAAGGTGAATGAATTTGCATGGGATTTTTATTAAAGGTTGAAATGTCTACTACAACAGGCTAATATGCAAATCTCAGATGAGAAATATAAGGATTGGTATATTTCTTTGTTGTTACCTCATTTGAGATTACCATTGTCACAGCAGAATATTGGAACACGGGTTGAGGCACTGGAGATTTCTCATAAGTTAGAGGTGTTACACTAAAAAATGTCACCATGACTATTTACAGTTAGTATGGCTCTATCAACAGTCATGCTATCCTCTTAGGCAAGTCTTATGCCTCTGCTCTCCATGTCAAACTACAAAAAGAGAGAAAGTCTTTATAAATGTATTTATCTCTGGGTACGCAGGTTCTCTCAACCTTACCTACGGGTACGCACCCAATGTTCACAAACGCTGCGTACTTGTACGCTCTGTATGTAAAGGGGCAGGTGCGTCCCCCTGTAAAGGTCAAAATGTGCAAGTTTCATCTTTAAAAAGTTACTTGTGGTCATTTCTAGAGCATTCTAGAAGGTTGTTCGACGTGTATTGAGCGCCTCCAGATGGTTCATGTACCCCTACCAAAGAGGAACTTATCCCATCAATAGGGGAGCTATCCCATCCAAAGAGGGGATTATCCCATTGATGGTGGACCTGATTAACTTCCTCTTGAGCACTATAAATACAGGCATTGGGCCAGAAGGAGAGGAGGTTGGAAGCTAAACATTTCTAAGGGTAGATGCTGCTGGAATTAGGACTCCCATTTAGAAACTTGTGAGGAGAGATTGCCATCTTTGCTTGTTCTATTTGGAAGTGGGTGAGCTTTGTCAAAGTAAAGGAGAACTCTTGATGGACCCTGGGAGGGACTTGCACAACACCAAGGCTCAGGTTGTAATTGTTCCTTTTGTTTCCTATTAATGCAAATGAGTCCATTCTTCTCAATAACTTGTTATTTATGAGTTGTTTCATGTACTCCTTGGTCTATGTGTTAAATATGTTTTATTTTATGAGATTATCAAGTGCTATTTAATCGTTTGATTGTTAGTGAATGCAGGTTTCGAAGTGAAGGAGGAGCTCATCCGGATCAGCGAGGCTGGACTGCTACAACAGCGTTGGACTACAAGTAGGATCAAAACACTTGATTTCTTATATAGTAAATGCATGTTTAGAGAAGGATTGCTCTTGTTTGTCTTGTTTGTCACTAGAGAGTCTTAGGCTCCTAGGGAGGTTGGTTGTGTCCGCACTATCGACTCTTTCCACCTAACAAATTGGCGCCTCCACTGGGGAATCCATTGATGTGAAAGTCTTTTCCTTTGTATGCAACTTTGATCTGAGAAAAGTCATTTATTTTCTGGTTTTTGGCTCTGTGACTTTGTATTTGGGTGGGTTAGCTTAGGGTTAGATTCAATTTAGTTTTTCTTGGTTTTTTCAGTAGTACGCACCCTCTGAGTATTGCACAGTGTGTACTTGTACGCACTGTTTCTATGTGCACAGAGCGGGCCCGCACCTGGCTTAACAGGTTGCCTGCGTACCCTGCTAAAAATTAAGAAATTTCCTTTTTTTTGCATTTTTCCTCTTAGATTTTGCTTTTTCTTAGTTTTTTCTGCCCAGATCCATTAGTCTCTTGTCAAAGATCTTCACCTAAACTTGTTTCGATAGCATTGATTTTTGAGTAGGTCTTGTAGTGACTTTGGCGGTAGAAGTTGTCAAGCCTTAGATCTCTCTGGTTTTGTCAGCATTCTTAGAAGTCAGACCTGTCATAAATTCTACCTGTGAGAGCAACTTACCTTTGAGTTGTCTCTTTGGCAAATTTCGAAGTGCTTGTTGATTGAGTATTGAATTCCATTTTACAAAAAGAACAAAAAGATTTGAGTTTTGTTTTGACTGGTCTTTTGATTCTGCATTAGCTGGTCCTTGGCTTGATTGTGGTCAAGTAAAACAACCTAGAATCATCCTTGTAGGCTTTTGCCTCGTTAGGTTTGCTTAGAGTAAATTTCTTTTTGATTTGCTTGTGAGTCAATTTTTCATAGATTTTATAGCTTTTGAGATTGATTTTCATTAAAATAGATTTATATGCTTTATTAAATAAGAGAAAATACAAAAACATCTCCTTTGAAAAGTTTTGTTTCAAGTAGCTTTAAGGGATTTTGAAAGAAAAAGAGTTTTTCGTGCACGTAAGGAGTGGTCATGCTTGTATGCTTGGAAAGATAAAGAGAATTGTTTCTTTGATTGTCTTTACTAAGAAAGTTGTTTTCTATAAAATTTGCATTTCTCAACTCTCTTAGTTAGGAGTTTCATTGAAAGAGAAAAGTAGCGTAAATCATCTTAGGTGCATCTTTGTAGTGGTTTGAGTCGAGTCTACACACCATTGGTTTCATTTCCGCTACCTCTTGTCTTTAAGAAAAACCATAAAATTAACGCTTAAAGTAAAATCAACGTAGTAACTTTTATTTACTAGGGCTCTGAAACACCAATTTAGATCAGGCTAGTGTCTTGGAGTAGGGGAGTAATTAACTCTCCAAGACAACAAAACCAAACAAGTAGCTTATCTTGTGATAGAATAAATCCAATTGTCTCATTTGTACTCTGGGAAAGCTCCTCTTAAAGGAGAAGCACGAGCTCGTGTCCGAACCAGTGAGGGGATCAATCCCCCCTCGTTGGGAACGACGCCAGACACGCACATATTACAAACGGTAAACCTCGGATTAACCATTGTCGAGGAGCCAGGGGTCACTTGTCGGTAAACCTTGGATTATTGTCAAGGAATCGGCAAGGGGATTGAGCTTGATACTCTGCCCTTGCGTGCTGTCGGAGTGTAGACTGTTCCCCCAGGTGCATTTGTTGCGGTTGGTAACCTTAGTGACCATTATCTTTAGGATTCTACCGAGGTGACGGTGGAGGGAAGATCCCACTGTACCTGGAGCAGACGTCGGCTAGACTCACTTGGATTTTCCGGGGGGTTCACTTCACTCGAGATGGTTAAAGTGGAGGAACTTGTGCCGGTCTATTCATTAAGCAGGTTGCCGGGGTAACTGTTCCACCCGCCACTTCTGTACTGAACCCGGTGATGTTGGGTTTCATCTCCAACTAGCGTTTTCAGTCTGGAAGGCTACTGTTTGTGCTTGGTTTGACGCCCTAGATTCTTTAGGCGTGTGCTTCAAATTTGTTTGGTTCTTTAGAGACTTTAGGTGGTTTGATTTGAGATTTTACTTTGTTTTCGTGTGTAGTAGTTAAAAGTTTTTAACTGTGGCGGAATTATCGAGACAGTCCCGTAGACTTCGGGGCCAGTCTCCTGAAGTTGTTTCTGTGGCCGAATTGTTGAGGAGATCCCGTAGACTTAGGGGTGAACCTCCTCGAGACGACCCCAGTAATCTAGAAGGTTTGGAGGTCCTTGTAACTCCTCCTAGTGGCAGTAGAGTAGGTTCACCTAAAGAAGGAGAATCTTCCTTGGTAGTCCATCCAGATTACCAAAGTCTAGAGACAGGTTATAATCCCAAAGTTGTTACAGTTTCTGAGCTTGCTGGTAGTTTTTCGTCTACTAGTGATATAGGCGAAGAACCTGAAATATCTGAACCTGTTACTCCAACTTCTAGTGTTCCAGATTCACCAAGAGTAGAACGAGTTATCACCGAAAATCTTCCTACTGGTTTGATTGCTATTGAAGAACTTGCTCCAGAGGAAGAAGTAGGCGTCTCTAACCTTGAAGATCAACTTACTATTGAGCTCAGGGAGCGTGAATCTATCTTTTACAGTCCTCCTAGAAGTACTACTTGGTACCTTTCGTTAACCAATTATTTAGACAACTCAGGGGTAGGTTTTTCTACACCTCGTACTCCTTTTCCACCTGGAGGTATTTATACTCCTGTAAATATGTCTGGTCAGTTGTCCGTGTTTACTCAAACTCCTGAACCTTTCTTACACGGCGGTCCTTCTGTTCCCACCGGGTATCAATCACTTTCTGGTACCTTTGCGGGGGCATCTCCTCAACCCATTGATCATGGGTTATTAGCTGGAAACAATGGTAATATACCATTGGGTGTAGGAGACATTTACATGATGTCAGGTTCAGTTCCCGTTTCCCAGCCTCAAGGTGGCCAATTACCGCCTGGGGGGCAGCCTCAGTTAACGCCTGGGGGGCAACCTCAAGGTACACAAATCGTGTCTGGGGGGCAACCTCAAGGTCAGTATGTACCTATGGTGCAATACATGCCTCAAGGTCAACCCCAGCCTCAATATGTACCCCAGGGTCAACCTCAGTATCAATATTTACCTCAAGGGTATCAACCCCAAGGGTATCAACCCCAAGGGTATCAACCTCAAGGGTATCAACCTCAAGGTCAAGGTCAACCCCAGTATCCGTATTTACCTCAAGGTTATCAACCTCAAGGTCAATACTCGAGTCAAGGTTATCAACCGCCTCAAGGTCAGTCATATGTTCAAGGTATGGGAACTGCACCTTTCAATTATCAATCCTATCCTCAATCCGGTTATGGATCTCAGTATCCTCAACCTGTTACGGGTCAATACCCTGGAATGATAGTGTGGGATCCATCACAGGGTCAACAGGTGTTGCAGCCAAGTATACAGTTGGTACCTCAAGCTGGACAACCCGTAGTTTCTGGTCCACCCCAGCAACCGCAACCTGTCCAGTCAAATGTTCAAACTTCTGTAACTTCGATAGTTACTCAGCCGCCAATTGCACCTAGTACTCCATCTCAAACGGCTGCTGCAACTACCGCTACATCTGCCGCACTTACTTCTGGAGTATCGACAGCTCCGGTTTCTACTGTCTCTGCAACCACTCCTCAGACATCTTTACCGTTGTCTGGATCTACGATTCAAACCACGGTCCAGATGCCTACAGGTCAGCCTGATATAAGTACGGTTGTCACTACTCAACCTCAATTTGTTCAACCACCGTACCAGGGACAGTACCAACATGGGCAAGCTGTCCAACAGTCGGTTTACCAGTATCAACCGTATCCTGGGTACACTTATCAACAACCTCAACAACCCCAGTACGGTCCGGTTAATCCTGGTTTTCCAGGAGGATATAATATCCCTAATGCGACTCCTGTTCCTAGTTATCCTGGATATCCTCCTCCTGGGACTGGTCTTGTGACCGAGAGTTTTAGAGATCCTAACCGGAAATTACCATTTATCGCAACTTTGGATTTACCAGACTTGACGCGCCTAACGAATGATCCAATTTAGTATCTTTCGTTCTGGCTGCCAATGCCAAATAAGTTGCCCAGTGATATACCCAAGTTCGAAGGTAAGTCTGGAGAGGATCCATCCAATCATGTGATGACTTACCATCTTTGGTGTAAGTCTCATTAAGTTCTGGGCAGTGGTTGAGAGTCAAGCCCTGAAAAGGTGGCACTAATTCTGGGGTTGCATGCTCATAACTGGAAATTCTATGTTGCATTCGCTACCTTCTAGGATTATGCATGCGATTGGATGCCTACAGTTGCCTGGAGGCCTTGTTATGCATGTGATTGGGGGACCGGATCACTAGAAAGGCAAGTTAGCTCAGGGTTTGGGCCCCTGGAGTGGTTGTTTAGCTCCTCAGGGTCCTATAGCTCCTGAGGGAGAGTAGATATTTCTTGGTCAACTTCACGGCACTGGATTTCTCTCTTTTAATCAACTTCTATGTTTAAATTCAGAGTGGCCTTGGAGAGTTAACTATCCACTCACCTATTCTAAGGCCCTAAATGACCTAGACTAGTTGATGTTACTATGACAAATCAAAAAATTCTAGTTCATTTTTAATTTTAGTGCTTGATTTTAATGGTTTTTCTTAAGTCAGAGGTAAAATGGAAGTGAAACTTTATGATGTTATGGACACAGAAGAAATCAATATAAAACATGGCTACATACACATGCAACTTTGTTTGAGATTTATACAAGGTTCTATGAACAAACTATGAAAGAAAAAAATATTTTTTACTTTTTCAAAACACTTGCTCACACACTCAAAATCTATAAAAAAGAACTAAAAAGTCTCACAGTGCAACTATCCTAATGCAAACTAAATTCTTAATGCAAGATTCTAAGGACTACTCTTAAAGCAAGCAAATGTGTTTCTCAAAATGATCAAGAGGCCAAACTTGACAAAAGGAAGAACAAATTCAATCACAAACTTTTTCCCAAAATAAAGCAAATTCAACCTAATGAAAATACTTCACGCTTTCTCTAAATGAAAAGAAGACAAAAAACAAAACCAAAAAGAAAAAGAAAGACAACAAAAGATGTTTTTATCTTTTTTTTTATTTTTAAGGAAATAAAGAGTTCTTGAGAAAACAAAAGCTACTAAAGCCTTCAATATCAAATTCAAGCATAAAGAACCTCAAATTTCACAAGCCACAGAAATCATAAGCATGAGAAGACTTAAAGTGAAAAGAGGCTACAAACTCAAAAAAAATGATCTGAATAGCAACATAAAACTCCAACAAATAAGAAAGATTCCAAGAAGACCAAGAAAACTTTTCAAGATTACAAGAAAGACTTTCTCAAAAACCAAGAAAAAACCAAAGATGTCAACTTCCAAGAAAGCAAGGAAAATAAATGTAAAGGTTTGGTTATAAGTGAATTGAGACCAATTCTATGTTCCAAAGGCTAAGAATATCCAAGAGCTTCACTGAGAAACCTTGAACCCAAACACAGAAACCAACATTGTACCAAAAAGAAAACCCTAGGTTGACTAGGTCTTTCCACAAAGAGAGATAGGAAATTGAAAATATGCAAGAAGCATGACTCTCCTAGACATTCAACGACTAAATAGAAGCAAGAAAAATTAGGAAAAACCCTTTACTAGACTTAGCATTTGAAAAATTTAATCAAAACCAAGCATACGTGACTGTGCAGTGGTAGACCCACATGTATACGCGATTGTTCTCAAGGAAACACATGTATACGTGTGTTTCTTTGGAAAAAAGCATGTCTATATGCAACTGTGTAAACTAAAACTCGCGTATAGAAAAATCAGCAAAGAAAAATAAAAAATTAGCCCTGTTCCAGAAGATCAAACTTTTTTCCCAGGTTACAGACAAGTCAAATATACTAGAAAAACAAAAACCAAACAAGAAGGCCCAGATCAAGAGAGAAACAACCCAAACTAGGAAATACTAGAAGTATTACCCAGTGGAGTATCCAATTCTATTATAGGAATAATACACCCTAGGGGGGTTGAGCACCCCAACATAGCGAAGGGAATACACCAACAAGAAGAAAGCAAACAAGCAGTCCTAATGCTTAAACTACTAAAGTATGAAGAATAGATAGTACCCGAAGGTCCTACATTTGAGGTTATTCCCGTAGGGTCAAAACCCTTTACTTCCTCCAATACTTCAAAACCTACAACTCATTCAAGAAAATCATATATACTAGTAGTAGTTCAAAGCATGTTCATGATATAGATGTTAGATCATATAAGCATATAAATGTAAAACATGAAATCATACACCATTAGATTATATCATGAATTAAAGCATTAAGATCATAATGTCAGGAACAAGACAAAGCTTCTTTATTGATGACTGCAAAGGAATGTGGAAAAATATAACCTAATTCATCCATGGATCCAAGCGAAACCTTCCACCGGATCCGTCCAGCCAAAGCCTCAACAATCCTCTTTCAAATGCATACACATGGATGCCATATAAAGGATATGGACATATCTATGAAGAAACAAGGGCTTCCTATAGCTGGGAATGGAGGAGGCATAGGGATAAATCAGACTTGATCAAGGACTAATTTGGATATAATATCAATATCCCATATTTCTCTCCCCTTAGGCCTTCCTCATGAGGCATATTTATATCACCTCAAAACAGTTATTTTAGTTGGGATACAGTTAGGACACGGGCTCATGTAGGTAGGCTTATAATATAACCCGTAAACCCCACCAAAAAATAGGTATTTTATATTTTTTTCATTTTTCAAATCATATACGCAAGTTGGGTATAGTTGGACCCACGTGTGCATGCGTTTTTGGAAGGGAAGAGTCGCGTATGGAATTTAAAATAATGTTTTTTAATAATTGGACAAAGTCTGAAGGGAAAGGGTTGCCCAAGACCATGACTCAGAGCATCAAGTATATAAAGGTGATACATGATGCTATAATAGTACTATCTAGGCTGATTGGTAGTGGATTAACACCAAAGAGATAACTTATACTCTAAAAATCTTTAGCTCGCGAACTATACTACCCTTCCCAACTTGAAACATTGTCATTATGTGGAATATTATGTTGTGCTCGACTAAGAAGGTATAAATGGGACCATGGTTGTTTGTGGGGTAAGTGAGAGGGCTAAGGTTATCTACACAATGAATCAATACTCCCTAAAGAACCAAGGTTGTTGGGATAATATCCCTAGGGTCAGTTTTGTGGTTACTTAACCCAATTTTTGTATAATTTTTTGTAAAAGATGTAAAGTCTCCGTGAAATGTGGATGCGGAGCACACAATTAGATAGGATTCAAAGGGGTTTTAGACCCTTGTTTGGATTAGTTTTAAAATTCTCCCATGGTCCGCGAACCATGGTATTGTATGGAAGAAATCTATAAATAATTGAGTCATAACGAGTCTTAGATAGCTTGGAATGCAGAATTGTGAACTTTGAAGGAGTTTTGTTGTGCTGGGCGAGTGCTAAGGCAAGAAGGTTCTGCTTCATGTACTTAAGCGAGAAGGGGAAAGCTCCTACAGCTGAGTGTGTAGGAAGCCTTGATAAGTCCGTAGCTAAGTGCGCGGACCCCTACAGCTGAGTGCGTAGGGCAAAGAACTCTGTAATTTGAATGTTGGAATTGAATAAAGACTGATTTTGGAAGAATTATCGTGCAATTGAGTATTATTGTAAATTCTTATTATATTATATTATGTCACTCAATGATATGTTTTCATGAAACAATGTATGAATGCTGCATGAAACTATTGAATCTATATTATTTATGCGTGCTTTAGGTAATTATTTGTGTTCGCAAAGTTAAGGGTTGATTCTGCTAGGTTGTCTAATGAATTGGATAGATCTGCGTGAAATCAGATCTAGGGTTATTCATTGATGTAGTTTTCATGTTTAAGGTCCGCAAAGACTGATTGTAGACCTTTGCGAAGGTTTAGAAGTTGTTTTCATAGAGTTGCAATAAGTGAGTTATAGGAGACTATCGATCTGTGCGAAGGCAGATCTGAGCTATAGGAGCTTAAAAACCACTTATCACATGTCCCTAGATGTAGAAACCTGGTTCTAGATCCCCCAATACTACTTTGAGTGAAACTGCATCTTGTGCTATGCAGTTTGTTGCAAAAAGGGCCAACAATTAGGGTTTTGTTGGTTAGCGTGAACAACTCTGAACCTGGTTCAGGTTCCTTTAATCCAACAAATGGTTTTGTTGTCGGGACTAGGATCTATCTGAGAGATGTGCGATAAATGGTTTCCTAGGAATAAAGAGCTTGATAAGTGGATTGATCAAAAATCGCATGCATTCATGGCTTAGGAGAACAAGAGCCCTAAATTATCCAAGGAGTTGTGGTTTCATAGATTTTTGTACACAGACAAGACCGACACGTTCTTATGTTTCTTTCCTGAAGAACTATACGCGTGGTTGTCTAAATTGGCTAATAGTTAAGGGATGTGGAGGTTTGATGGTCCTATAGTGTGGACTCCTGAATGGGTGCAACGTATGGAGGCATCAGAAAAAAATATCGCACGAGTTGTGGATCACTGGATTGATCGCACATTCGGAATTTTTGTGACTTATTTTGTGATCAATAGGAATATCAACTATAGAGAAGCGGAGCGAAGGATCTTTAAAGGACCGTGAGGTAAGTATTTGAAATCATTGAAGACCTGGATTAAAATGTTATTGTGTGAAAAGAGGGTTATGTAGTTACCTTGACGTTTGGGGCTACATGAAATGGGAGGTTCTTTAGAAGAAATTTAGGATCCAGCCCAGAATATAGTCCGCTCATTGAACCCCCTTCAAGCGACGATGGGCAGTTTTCACTACGTCGCGAAGTGCAGTTCAGTTAATAACACAGGGTATTCTGAGCATACCTCATCCATTCACTCCATCCCCACCTCCACCCCCACCATTCAACATGGAAAACATGATGAAGATGCTAATTTTTAAAGGAACAGGGACCGAAGATCCATAACAATTTTGGTTTGTCACAGATGTTGTTTGGATAGCAAAGTATATTAAGGACAATAATATTAAGAAAGTGCAATTGGTTATACCCTTATAGGACCTCACATTAACATGGTATATCAAGTATTGCACTGATAACATCAATGCATCGTTGGCAGATGCCCAGCTAGCCTTGAACAAGGAGTTCAGTCGGCCTGAGTCAGAGGCACAGTTAGTAATTGAATTTAAGGAAATCCGATAGAAGGTCAATTAGACACCTTGGGACTTTGATCAGAGTTTGAAGTTCCTGATTAGGCAAGCTAATATGAAAATCTCATATTCCCAACATCGTCACTGGTTTATAGCATCACTCTTGCCTCATTTAAGAATACCTTTGTCACAATAGAAAATAACAACGCAAGCAGAAGCCTTGGAGATCGCAATGAGGCACGCTAATATGCAAATCTCAGATTCCCAACATCGTGACTAGTTTATAGCATCACTCTTCCCACATTTAAGAATACCTTTGTCACAATAGAAAATAACAACGCAAGTAGAAGCCTTAGAGATCGCGATGAGGCTGGATGCCTTGCCTATCCAAGATACAAACTTTGGAGTGCAACAGATTCATTCACAGCTGGAGAGCCTACACTTGGAGTTACAAATCCTGAAGAAAGAAAAAGAAGCTTAACCGAAGGTGCGCACTGAGATCTGGTGTCTGAAGTGTAAGAGCCAAGGACATGATAAGGACCATTTCTCAGTCTTCAAGAATTATATTATAGGGGGAGGTCCTGTACCCCTGAAACCAGAGATTAATATGGGGACGAGCACAGGAGTTGCGTTGTGGTGTGTTATCTATCAGGTTACAGAACAACATGCTATTGATAACTATCATCTATTGTGTTATCACTCAGGTTGTTCCCTTTGACTCCAAAGGGAATATGGCCGAGGTAACCACTAACCAATATTTTAGCCACAGGTCCTAGCCTACCTGCAACCAGAGAGGGCTCTCTCTTTTTTATTTAGCTTTGTTTTGGTGTGATTTTAGGCTAGTTATGGTGCACAGGATTTTGTTTTGAGTCTGTTGGGATGATGATTTCAATCAGAACATGTATGTTTCTGCAGAATAATCTAGGCCATTGGGCATGGATTCAATGATGGTGAACTGCTGGAAGTGTTTTTTGAGGAAAAGGTCATGCTACAGAGCCAGATAAGCATCTATGGAACAATTTTTCAAATCTGTAATATGATGGGATGAAATCAGGGAGTGAAAGGCAACTAAGGATCTTTCACTAAACCGATGGAGGGAATGGTGGGAACATTATTTAGGAGCACTTAAGAATTCCTGAAAAACATTCATAATGATTGAACGAATAGAAACATGAGCAGTTAAGAATTCATGTTTATGATTAATTCTGAAGAAAACATTTTTAACAACAGAGATTGAGCATAGGGTGTATTCAAACAATTCCTGTACTATTCTTTTTCTATGTTGCTAAGCTAGTGAAACATATATTTGGGTTAAGCAAACATAGAAAGACAAAACATAGTTTAGGATAACTTATTGCTCCATTAGACCACACAGGAATTTTGTAGCAGAATGCAGATCATCACTTTGACATCAAACAGTGCAGAGATCATGAACTTTTCCAGCCATTTGTATTAGATAGTCTGAAAATATACAAAACAGTGTCTCAGAGAGAAAATCACCAACCCCAAATACGTTGTGTGGGGAGGTATATATACAAAAATTAGATACAAAATATCTAGCTGAGGAGTTAATGGTTCATAAATTCTATGTCAACCCCTGAGGAATTACAGCTGATAGAGTAAATGTTGTAATAACTATTTAGTGCATTAGTTGTCCATCTTGTCAGAAAGTTTTGACTTTTGTGACCCATTGAGTCAGCTGGAGCTGCGCTGTCCAAAATCTGCGTGTTTCCCTTCTTTGGCTTGCTGTCCCAATATTTTGTTGAGTCATTATTCTCACCCGCTCTGCCTGATGTCTTCATGCTGCATTAACTTTTGTTGACCTGAGGCTGATTGGAAGAGACCGAACTGAGATTATTGGGGCAAAATTTGCAACATTGATTGCCACCAACATTCTTTAGGCAGCTGGTGTCTTCGTATTTTTATTAGAGTTTCATCTGCCTCTGTGTACCTGTAAAAATTTGGTGGGACCTCAAACAAGTGATTAATTTCATGCTCAATGTAAAATAAATTTTCCAGCTTGTCATAGAGGCTCTGCCCTGATGGAGGTCCTGCTTCTTCTGAAGTGCTGGCGGATGCTGTGATCTGATTTGCAATGAAATTGGTCATTCTAGTGGCATATTGGTCACGGGTGAGCAGTCTTCCTGCACCGGTCAATAGACTTGGTAATCCTTTGCCTTGTAATGCACCCATTCTAAGCTTGTAGTCATCAACCTCAGCCTGCATTTCTTGACATTTTCTCTCCAAATTCTGCACAAAATTTCTGAGGGTCAGCACTTTTTTGGCTATTAGAATAGTATCTTTTCTGCTGCTGATGTCTAAGGCTGCCAACTCCTCCTTGGTGTGAGTGTTGAGGAAATGTATCATTCTGCTGGCCTGCTCAGGCATATTTCCTAGTGCTGCTCTAGCCTTTTAGCTTTCAATTTGAGCTTGGCCTATTAACTCAATCTGCTCATGCACTGTTTTGATTGATTTCCACTGTTTGGTGATAGAGTGGTCAATCCGGGTCCACAAAATTTTCTTTATTTCAGCCAGAGTCTTCTCTATCTTTAGTTCCTTTTCCAAGGCCTTTATTCTGTCCTTCAGGGCCTTAATCTCTTTGGTCTGCTATGCTAATGTCATTTTAGATTTGTCATATTTTGTTTCAAGCTCAGCCAATTTTTCCTTGGCTTGTTTAATCTTTGTTGCCTGAAGCTCCAGCTCCTTGACAGCTTTGGTCAAATCATCCATGCTTATGCTAGCCTCAGGAGCTGTTGTTGTTGCCACTGCAGCATCTGTAGTTGTTGTAGCCGTTGGAGGGGTCACTGCTGCTTCTGTAGTTGCTGCAGTAGTTGGGGCAGTTTGAGGAGGCTGGGAGGTTGACTCTCCCTGTTTGTCTTGCAGTGCCCTCTCCAACTCCCCTTCCAAATCAATTACTCTTTGGTTTAGTTTCATCATCAAATCCAATTGATCCTCAGCTTCTTTCTCTTTCTGCAATTCTCCTGTTTGAGGGTGCTTAGTAGGGAGCAATCTCAATCTCTTTTTCAATGCAGCAATATCATCATCCTTCTTCTTCATAAGGGCCTTCACACCCTTAGGATCCTTAGGATCATGTCCTAAGTCCACGATAATGTCTTCCAATGTTTTGATTCTGTTGTCTTTGGCTGTGGAGGACATTCTTTCTAAATCAAGCTGAGTATTAGTGTTCCTAAGAGATTCCTTTAACTCATGGGCCATTGTGGCCTTGTCTACCAATGTGGCATAGACCATTTCCCCTGTTTTCTTATGCAGTTCTATTTGATCCATGGGGTGAATGTCTTTTGCCATAACCTCCAACTTTGTTCTAACATAATCTGCAGCTGAGTGAGGCTGTTGTACTTTGGGTTTAAAATGGCTGAGGATCATTTTTTCCTCATTGATGTCATATGCTGCCATCAACCTTTCTTGTTTGGCCGGTGTTGCCTTGAGAAATTGGTCATATAACTGCACTCTTAGCAGCTCATTTTGTGCCTTAATTTCTTTAAAGGTGGCCTTGGTGCTAGATGGCTTCTTGCTTTGCTAAGTGGAGGAGGACACCTCCACGCCATGCTGTCTTTCCTGCTCTTGTTGAAAAGAGCTTGTGGCTGTTTGTTGACTGTCTTCTCTATCTTTCCTCAGGCTTCCAAGGATTTCTTCACTGATTTCTTCCACAACTGGAGAATCAACCTTTTGCCTCTTGGCTTTGGGTTGCTGAGTGGACCCACTAGCAGGTGTGAACTCATCTCAGTCTCGTTTTCTGCCTCTTTCCTCATGTGCAGGAGTCTACAAGGCAGGCACTGTTGGTGCTTCTGTTTGTTGTGGAGGAGTCTATTCTTGATGTTGCCCTATTGAAGAGGCGGGCTACTTTGCGACCACTTCTTCTTCTGCACTCATTATCCCCTTGCCCTTTACTGTACCTGTTGCTAATGTAGATGGTCCCTGGGCGGCTGGTGTGGCTGCAGTAGTGGATGTGCTTTCTCCAATTTGATGTGGCAGCTTGAATGTTACCTGCTGCACAGAATCCAAGTCAAGAGTTTTTTCTAAATCCTTGACATTTTTCTCCATTATTTCCTCTTGAGTTAATTCCTCAACTAATGTACCTTGCAACCACTCATCTTGGTTGGCATACTGCTCAATTTGTGGATATTTACAGTGGTCATAACCTAGCAGCCTATATTTGACTCTTCTGGCACTGATAAAGCCTTCTGGGTCATAAGGGACCCACCAGAAGCTCCTCTTTAGCTTATATTTGTCCCTGAGAATTTGATCAGCATCTTGCCAACCTTCTTTCTTGTTCATGATGAAGGGGCCTAGATGGTCTTTGAATTTGAGGTGGGCTTTCTTTTTGGCACTATGAAAGTGGGTGAGGTCAAAACTAATGAGTTGCCTATAGTATTCCAAGGCGAACAATCTCATTGGTACATACCTTGGAAACCTGTAAGGACAGAGCTCACAGCCATAGATTCAGATGACAGTATGGTTTTGATATAGGTACCAATCACCTATTTTATAGCTCTTGGACAGCTGCAAGGTCTTCTGAATCTCAAATGACAGTCTGGGAGGAGGGGATCTCATTAAGAGGCAAGAGACTGGGTAAACAAATTGGTCGACAAACTCACAGTAAGAATATGGAGAGTTTTGAACTTCATGGAAAACTGATGACCAGAAGATGACAGACCTCTTTTCACCCCTAGAATCCAATTTCTTGATGGGGCATTGGAAGCTTTCAGACTGGTAATACATGAATAAGTGGTAGATATATGATGAATACTTGAATACTCCTTCCCTATCCACTTTCAATAGTTGGTCATGTATTTTATTGGCTATAAACTTGGCAAAGTTATACTTGTAAGCAGGGGGCTGGCCTGGACTATATGCAGCTAATAATACCAACATTGTTTCATCAATGTGCTCACTGGTTTTGAAGCCCAGCACATAAGAGATCATATCAACTAGGAGCTTGCCTACCTCATTGAAATGGACATATAAGAAAGGAGGTGGCCCTGTAGGCTGGCGATCTACCCTCATGAATGTCTTCGTGATCTTTTCAATGTCAGCACTAGAGAGTTTGGAGCCTGCATCCAGCAAATAGTTCATGGAGAAGGGAAACAACAGCTGAGTCTGCTTGAAATTAAGCATTTGGTTGATGGAGTCAGGATTAATGTGGAAAAGTATGCTCCCAGATGGAGACTTAACAGTTCTCTGAGTTGGATCATAGTTCTCAGCACATAAGCGGATGATCTATGGAAAAATATTAACAGATGGGAGGAAATAATAAGGCAGATTAGACTCCCATATACCATATGTGTCCTTGTTGCTTAGATAGTTGTTTCTCAATTGGCAGAAGGTCTACAAGTGGTTTCTGTCACCAACAAGATCTTGGATAAGGTAATCTCTATCAGCAAGAGGCATGGCTTCAAGCTCCTTGTTTGGTGGATTCATAGGAGTGACACTAAGAGCTGATGTTGTAGCCATTATAGAACTTTCAGGTGTTATCTTTAGAATGAATTTTTTGAGTATAACAAGCTGAAGATGATAGCTTATGAGGATTTGAAGAGGAGTGGCAGAATGCGTCTAGCTAAAGCCAAAGTTGCTATATTGAAAAGAAAAATTTGCAGAGTTTGATTTGAGCTTTGGTTTCTTCTGGTGAACTCTCAGAATTTAGAGACAGTGAGGGAAAATGTAGAGGAGAAATGGATTGCAGCTTAATGCACTGTGAGCTTGAATCGAAACACGGCAAAAGGGAACAATGCCGGGTAGGTGTGAGACTACATCGAAAATTCAAGCTCGAAAATGATTTTGTGACAATGAAATTATGAACAGTGTGTGGCTCTCTTAAACAGGGGGTGCCTTAGATTATTTAGGCCAACATTTACAGGACAACACCATTAAATTTAGGAGTTTTGTAGGCAATTTAGCGGAAAAAATTTGCAGAGAACGGGAAGAACACGGGCAAACAGGTTGAATTTGGAAAATACCTAGATTAGCTAACGCCGAGGGTGGTTGAGTTGATTGAAGGGCGAAGATTGACGTCGACTTTGCAGGTGGTGGCGTCCAAAGTGATGAAATTTGAAATCTGGAGGTAGTTGGGAGTGACCAGCAGAACAGCGCAGCCGCAATTGTATAATGAAAATGACCGAAAACGGTCACTTTCGGCGTTTTTAACAAAAAAATTGGCGCATACGCGCTTTTGGCGCTTTCCCGTGATGACATCAGCATGACGTCATCAGCGGGCCCCGGGTACGGACGAGTGACGTGGATGCTGACTGGGATGATGACGTGGTGGGACACGATGGCACAGTGGCGGGGGAACAGGTATGACGTCACGATGACGGGAATGCTGACGTTATGGGCGGAGGGCGGTTTCCGGACGGCGGTTTCTGGTTTCCCTGCACCGTCTTTGAGCAGAAGCGGTTTCGGGGGGGAGGCCTCCAAACACCCCGAGCTGTCGACACGTGGCGGGGGTACGGCAGCAAAACCACCCATTCCCCAGACGTTAAAGCCCGGCATGTTGGCGGCTTAGAACACCTGCCCACCGTTGGATCGGGTGCAGTGGGAGATCGATGGCTGGCGGGACCTCGGACGCGGCGTGCAGGTTTCGGAGCGGGACCCGCCCATTATTTAAATAATATTTTGTGGTGCGGGTTTAAAACTTTAGTTCGGGTGGGTTTTTGGAGGTCGAATTAATGCAGGTCATTGCGCCACCATGTTTAATAAAAACATTTAAACATTTAAGACTGGGTTTAGACCGCGGGGTAACTTTCAAGGTTTTAGGGGAGTGGGGTTTTAGGTATAGGCTATGAATCTTAACCAGGGTTTAGACTAATTCCGGGGTAAGGATGCAGAGGGGTTGACTATAGCCCCAAATGGACTAATGCCTCCCATAACCATGTTACTTAGCTATAATGCTAAGGGGGGGGGGATAGTTAACATGTTTTTTGGGAATTTTATATAGTTTTTTGTAGAAAATAGGGGTGGGGATGTAACTAGGGAGCTATATAATAGGGTTAATAGTTAATATGTGTATGTGCGGTGGAGTGTGTGGGGTAAATTGAGCTTGAGAATTGAAACTTAGAAACCAGCAATGGATGAAGTATGAAGTGAGGGCTTTACACAAGAAATGTGGCTTCTTTTTTGAAGAAGAAGGTCACATCTTGACATGACTTTCTCAAAGGAGAAATGTAAGGAGGACTGTTTAGGCAGATCCTTAAGTCCTCAAGGGGATGTTAGTAAGAAACCTTTTTAAGGGAATGAGGGAAGTTAGACATGGTTTGATAGTCTGCCATATGGACCATTGTTCTTGCCCTTCTCTTACTGATGAGATAAGATATGATTTTCAATATATCATGTGGTCAGACCTTGCTTCTGCAACCTCCAACTGCCTACCCTGCCTAATAGACCTAACATTTTTTCCTCTCTTGGATGGGTGCACTTAGCCTTGCAAACCCTGATAATCCTCTTTTCTTTTGGTTGTCCTCCTATCTAAATCTACCCTTATGTCTTCCAAGGGCCCAGATTAAGTAGTTGGGCTCCTTCCTTTCTCTATATAGCTACTCATCTGCCAAGCTTGAACTGTTTGGACAGGTATTCATTCTCTAGTCTAGAACAAGCAATTTAAAACATGGCATGGTCCAGTTTGAACTGTTGGGCCATCCATCAAGATAGCAGTGGCATTTTGGTTAGCCACTTTCCTGGTCTTTCTTTGGGGTTCATTTCAATTATTCTTTCTGACCAATTCATTTTCTTACCTTTTGATTATTATTTTAAGGCATACCCTCTTTTCATTTTTTAATTATCTTTTCCTTTCACAAAATATGGAACCTTTGTAACAACAAAGATGAACATTTTTGGCACTTCCACTGTCAATCATGAAAAATGAAACCCTATTGGTATAGGAGACTAACATATTGCAAAAGTTTGTACAGACCCCTCAGAAGTTATTTTTCAATTTCTGTAAGTCTGTACGACACTATGAACGCCATTGTAGGAGTTATGAGATGATGATGGATAGAACCCCTACCTACAGAATGCAGGAAGAAAGACAGCCTCCGGATTAAGGCGCAAGAGTAGCGCAGGAAGGATTCCAAGGCTAAGGACGAGGAAGAGATGCTAGACCAGGTCAAGGGCATGGGAAGGTAATCTGCTATAATTGTGTTGAAGCAGGGCACTTCACGCGAGATTGTACAAACCCCACGCATCCCTCTTGTCAGTATTGTCAAAGTTTGACCATGTCATAGAGTAATGGCTTGTCCTTATGGAAAATATGCAAGAGAAGAAGCCTTACCCATAGCAACCTACGCAGAAAATTCAGATGATGACGGTGGAGCCCCGCGAAGAGGATCAGAGTATAAATATTGTGTTAAGAAGTGGTTTGACAACTGGCATAGATAAAGGTAAGAAGCCTGAGGAAGATAGGTGGGTGCACAAGGCTTTTGAGAAGGAAGTAGACTTTGACCTTAATCATGCTAAAGTGGCTTTCATAGAGGCCAAGAAGAACTTCGCTCAGGCCTCCACCTCAAGAAATCAGGAAAAATTGCCAGAGACTAATGCGACGCAAGAAGTAGATCCTTCACTACTCACTACCTTTCTGAAGACTTGTATGAAGCTTCAACGTGATCAAAATGTAGTCGAAGGATTGCAAGACTTAATAGACAAATGCGCCAATAAGTAAAAGACTCCTATGGAGCAGCACACAGTAAGAAATATTCGTAAATGTAAGGCACAAACGGTACACAAGATGAGGCTAACTACGCAGATAGGTGATTATGAAATGGACCAGGTAATCTTAGATCTGGGGTCTAATGTGAATTTCCTTTAGAAGAAGACATGGGAAAGGATGGGGAGACTTGCACTGTAGTGGTCTCCTATACAGTTGCGCATGGAAAATCAGCATAACAATATTCCAATGGGGCGCTTATATGGTGTAACAATGGACATTGAGGGTGCGAGTCTGTTGGCTAACTTTGAAGTTATTGAAAGAGTAGATGATAGCAACCCATACCCCACGCTGTTAGGAATTGACTGGGCTATTGTTATAAATGGGGTAATAAACTTGAAGAAACGGAAGATTTCATTTGAGAAGAATTTGCTCAGGGTGATAGTGCCATTAAACCTTGCAGAAGGAGCACGTTATACTGAAGCAGTGTGCAACTATGTAGAAAGTGATGATCATCTATATTAGATATACAAGAACACAGTGCTATATGAGGATTGGATCAATCCTACATCCGATGGACGAATTACGTGGGACAAGGATAGCTCCTACACCTTAGATTCAGATGAAGAGCTTGAACACTGGCAGAATTGGCTGCATGAAGTATCTACGTTGCATTGTAATATGATGACCAAATCGTTGAGATGTGTCTCGACTAAGGTATGAAATCTTCAGCATTATGATGGTTTGACCGATGTGGAAATTTTTCTGGATGAATTTGAAAGGGAAGTACCAGAAGAGCATCGATTCCAGGCGCTGGAGTTGGTGTTGCACAGTACGCCTACCTGTTGGTGGGGTACGCACAAGGAGAGTTTTGCTAGATGGAAAGAATACAAGAGAATGATGAAGTTAAGGTTTGGCTATGATAATACAATAATGATAGAAAAATACATTTGGAAGGATTGACCACATGGATTAAGGCCTGCGGGATAAAACCACAACCAGAATGGGTGCATATTTTTTGTCATACCTTAGATACGATCCCAATGAACCGGTATTTGTAGATGGAGCTTCGCCATGGAAATGTTGAATGCAACATTTAAGGGAGAGTTTTCTATTAACTTTCAGCTTCGAGGATGTGTTTTAGAGAGTTGATGAGGCAATATAGGAAATAAAATCAACAATATTCAAAACACCGGAGGAAACGATAGAGTGGACTCAACCACATTGGAGTACACAATTGCACCATGCGCTAGACTATTATAATGTGATTGTCGAAGAAGAAGAGGATGATCCGCGAAATATTATTCCAGAAAGCAAAGGACAACGCAAAGTTGAAGGACCAAAGTCAACAAACCCAGATATATCAACACCTTTGAAAACTCGATAGGTAAACATTGGAACTGAAGAAGAACCTTAGTTCGCGAAGATAGGAGACTATTGGGATGAAGATACAGTTGATAAGGTAGCTAAGTTGTTGCGTGAATACCAGGACTTGTTCCCAACAAAGTTTTCAGACTTGAAAGGGATTGTCAAACATTTTGGTGTTATGAAGATCACATTGAAACCAGATGTGAAGCCTGTTAAGCAATGGTGTTATTGAGTGAATCCAAAATATAAGAAGAACGTGTGCCAAGGACTAGATAAAATGTTGGAAGATGGTATTATTGAGCCTGTAGAAGAATCAGATTGGGTAAGCCCAATGGTGGTCCAAGAAAAGAAACAGAAGGGCGAGATCCGCATATGCATAGATCTATGGAAGTTGAATGATGCCTGTGTGCATGATCTGTTTCCAACACCATTTACTGACAAAGTATTAGAAAATGTTGGCAGACAAGAGGCATATTCATTTACTGATGGGTTTTCGAGATATCATCAAATAAATATCGCGTCAGAGGATCAAAGAAAAACAATCTTCATGACTAAGTGGGGTTGCTTTCAATATACAATTATGCCATTCGGATTGAAGAACGCACCTGCAATCTTTTCCCGGGTAGTGATCACGACATTCAAGGAGTTTATTCATAAATTCTTGGAAGCATATTTTGATGATTGGACTGTGTTTGTTTTCGTGAAGTGCCATGTTGCGAGTCTGTGCCTCATGTTGGATATGTGTCGAAGGTATCAGATTGCGTTGAACCTGAAAAAGTGTATATTCTGTGTGCCTTTTGGGATTTTTCTTGGCCATGTTGTATATAAGCAAGGATTGATGGTGAATCCTGTGAAAATCATTGTAATTGTGAAATTGGAAGCACCTAGGAATGTGAAACAGTTGCACGTGACATTGGGACACACTGGGTACTACAGGATATTTATCAAGGCGTATGCCCAAATAACTGCACCGCTGGAGAAATTGTTAAAGAAAGACGTGATGTTTTGCTGGGATCAAGACTGTCAGCACAGCCTAGATGTCTTAAAGGAGAAAATGGTGACAACACCTATTTTTCTATTTCCCAACTAGAAGAAGGAGTTCCACGTACATGTGGATGCCTCTTACATTGCACTAGGAGTAGTATTAACACAGGTAGGTGAAGGAGAGATTGATCATCTGATAGCTTTCGCGAGCAGGAAGTTATCCAAAGCCGAGAATAATTACTCCACAGAGCGCGAAGGGTTGGCGATGGTGTATGATCTACAGAAGTTTAGGCATTACTTGTTGGGTGGACACTTTAAAATGTATAGAGATCACTTTGTGTTGAAGTACCTAGTCAATAAGCCTGTGTTGGGGGGAAGATATTTCGATGGTTACTGTTGTTCCACGAGTACAACTTTGAATTAATTGTGAAACCTGGAAGGCTGAATCCAGGCCCAGACCATCTCTCAAGGATTAACACAAGAGAGGAACCAAATAGTTTGGAGGAAGGACTACCATACGCAAAGCTCTTTTCGGTGCGTGTTGTGATGATCATTTTGCTGATATTATTCAAGTTTTATCAACCGGAATAGCTCCAGAAGGTTATTCCACTCAACAGAAGAAGGAGTTAGTAGTTCGCGTTGTGGATTTTTCAGTAATTGTGGGTCATTTGTATAAGATGGGGTCGGATGAGATATTTTGAAGGTATGTTCCAGAGTTTGAATGCACTAGTATCCTAGTTGAAGCCCATGGAGGAGTGGAAGGAGGTCACTATGCAAGCAAAGAAACCACGCAGAAGATTTTGTGTGTTAGGCTATGGTAGCCAACATTACATAGGGATTATAAGGCATACTATAAGGCTTGCGATGCTTGCCAAAGGATGAGGAAGCCTTCACAAAGGGATGAATTACCTTTAAATCCCCAAGTTTCGTTGTAGGTATTTCAGAAATGGGTCATTGACTTTATAGGTCCAATACAACCACCAGGAAAGAAGACGGGCATGCAGCATATCATTACTGCAATTGATTATTTAACCAGGTGGGTAGAAGTGTGGCCAGTGAAGGATTGCACAGTGGCCACTCCTGTGAAGTTTCTATTCAAGTATGTCTTAACAAGGTTTAGATGCCCTAATATTTTGATGAGTGATAGGGGTACGCATTTTTTGAATGAAACGATCAACGTGATGCTTGAAGAATTCTAGGTGTATCATCAAAAGAGCATGCCCTATCACCCATAGGCAAATGGAACAATGGAAGATTTTAACAAGATTTTGGAGCATGCATTAACAAAGTTATGCAATGCGCAGAGGAATGACTGGGACATGTGCATACATGTTGTGTTATGGACTTATAGAATGGCCTGCAAGAAGTTGACAGGACAAATGTCGTTTAGGTTGGTTTATGGAATCGAAGTCATAATGCCTATGGAGTACATTGTGCCAAGTTTACGTATTGCAACATTGATAGAGATGATGGATTGCGAGACCTTGGAGGAGCAACTCACCCAGATCATGGAGTTAGAAGAAGATTGCTTCCTTGCAGGATTTCACCAGCAAGTGCAAAAGGAATGCAAAAAGGCATGGCATGATCGACATATTAAGTTGTGCACATTCAAGGTAGATGATTTGGTACTATTATATGATAGCAAGTTCATGAAGTTTCCAGGAAATTTTCAAATGCACTAGTTGGGGTCATATGTTATTAAGGAGATCACGAATGGTGGTGCAGTTCAGCTCGCGAAGCTAAATGGGGAACCATTCCCTGAAAAGGTGAATGGAAGTAGGTTGAAGTTGTACAAAGTGGATCCTGCCCCTACGCAATGACTATATGGAAGCGGGACAATCTTAGTAATCTAGGCAACTGCAAGGGATTGTGGGACTATAAACTACGTTGCCCACCTAAGCAAAAAATGTGGTAGGGAGGTTGTGTGACAGATTATAGCGGCGCGACAGGTTAAGTTGCGCCATGGAGGATGGTGTCGCGTAGAGGAGTCCAAAAGTAGTCATTGAGGTTACTATTCATGATTTGATGGCCAAAAATAAATTAAGAGGAGTGGGTAGGCGTTATTTATTGAAAAGATAATTGGAAATATGCCGCCAAAGATGCATTTAGTATCAGAATTTGGGGGGAATAGTCGGATTTGAATTCAAAACTTCCTATAAATTGTATGTGTTGTTATAACGAAGAACACTTTTCATTTTGAGAGTTGTTTGGGAACTTTGTTGTCTAAATTTTGTGAATCATCAATTCTGGGAGAAGTTCGTGATGCGCCCCTCATTTGAAAATTACACCGCTGAGGCGTTTCTGACGCACTGGGCCATGAGAGTTCAAGTATGGAAGAGTCAAACCCTATCGCCTAGGCCGAAGCAATCTACTGCCAAAGAAAAGCTGAAGAAGTCAATGCTGGTGAGAATGTCACTGTAGAAGAATCCGAAAGTGTGCCAAAAGGAGAAGAAAGACAAACACCTGGAGAAATTAGTTGATTTGGAGGAGGAGGAATACCAAGGTGTAGAGGAATTGGATGTGTAAGAGGTTGAGCCTATCTCATAGCTTCTCAAGTATATCCCTTCGCGGAAGGGAAGAACTAAAGTTACTAAGGACTGAGATTCTGAGAAATTCACAGTTTTGACACCCCTGTTGCTTGAACAGGTGGAATTTGAAGATACCACATTAGCACGCATTCCAGTGCTGAAAATGGAGGATTGGGACCTCGCGAACCATGGGAGGTTCCCACATCTGGCGACCAACAAGTATATGACCAAAATATACTATGAGGAGACTAGGGTTACATGGTTAGGGCCCATGAAGTGGGTCAGAAGTGTTGAGCAGGCTAGGCTGCTTCACATGCTCTATGTGTCGCATTATCATCGATCAACTATCAATATGGTGTGTGTACGCTAGATCCTCGTGCTAGTGCACGATGGGAATCTATGGCTTGGGGAACCCATCCCGATTATAGACATGTTAATCCATCGGATAATGAAGCTACCTTACAAATGAGTAGACCCTGCCAAGGAGTTTGGAGGGAAAAGTGGGGAAAAATAATTAGCAGATAAGATGGAGACCGAGTATGGACTTGTTAAGTTGCATGGATACTCTATCCACTCTATTCAGGACCAAGTGGTGTAGTTTGCTGCCCAAATTCTTGTGGGAAAAATCCTGAGAAAGTGCCACGTGGATGAGGTTCCGGTGTAGATCGTGTAACTAGCAGCCAGTGCGCAAAGGGAGTGCAATACAACTAGGAAAAATAACTATCCAAGGAGTTTCTCACAAACTGTCGGGAAGCGCAGGAACAGAGCAGGTCATTCCATTATGCATGGATTTTATTATCTATTGTTTTAGTAGCTTGGAGATTGTCGGAGGATAGTCAGTTTCCCCCGCACAAGGAATATTTACCTGAGGCAGCAAGGTTCACCTCGTTGTGGGCTACAAAGGATCTGACAAGAGTCAAGGAGTTGAAAATTTTATGGATTCTGATGGAGATGGACCTTCGAATGGTTATCACTCAGAGGCCAAGGTTGTCCCCAACCTTGTTCGTGCAATTAACGACCTATGCAGAGTTCAAGGTCGATTTCCACAATGTGTCAATCCGAGTGCAAAAGGACACAAAGCATATATGGCACAAGTTGCCCTATTTAGTATCTAATATGGACATGCGGGAAATTGTGGGGTATTGGCGAGCAAAGTGGTGCGAACCCATGGAGCTTGATGTAGGCACAAGCAAAGGTGTAAAAAGTTCTGTTGCGCAGAAGTATAAGGCAGCAGCTCAGAAGGTCGTGTGAGCTCTAACTGACCAGAAGAAAAAGGAAGTTACTCCTAAGGCAACTAAGGAGGAAGAACAGGTGGAAAAAGGTTGTGATGCCAAAGAGCAGGCTAAGAAAGAATGTCGGGATATGGAAGAAGTCGAAAAATCAGCTTCACAACACATTGATGAGTAGGAGATTTCAGAGAAGGAAGGAGGTGGTGGAGAGGATCATAGCACTCCCTTCACATTGAAGAAGTGTAGGCAGAAGTAGACGGGTGGACAACGGAAAATGCATAAGTCTGATAAGCAAACGCACCTTGACCCGATGGTGCTTACAGAAAGTCATCTCGATGATATCGGTGACAAGGTTAGAGACACGACCACTAAGTTGTTGTAGTAGTTCGAGAAACAATACCTACAGATGTTGGGAAGCTTCCAAAAGGATCTATGTGAGCTGCATATCTAGGATAATAGGGTTCAGGCAGGCATCGAGCAAGCAAGCGGGGTGCAAACAAGCGTAACATAGGGAAATGGAATAGTTATAGAGTTCGAACGGACTCTGGACCTCAGAGTTATACCATTTCCAAAAAGGTCCATTCACGCAGAGTCATATGAGGATCGCATCGTGATCAATACAGTGAAGGACATGGGTCCGAATTTGGTCATGATGTCACTTCAAACCCTCTATACGCTACATTAGGGAGTTTCAAATGAGTTGAGGATCAGAGAGTGGCACGCCCTCACCGTCATAAGTGATCTTAAGGTCAACAATGAATAGATGTTCATGGAGAAAACTCAGGCACTCAAGAACCAAGGTTGTTGGGATAGGGTCCCTAGGGTCAGTTTTGAGGTTAGTTAACCGAATTTTTGTATAAGTTTTTGTAAAAGATGCAAAGTCCTCGAGAAATGTGGATGCAGAGTGTGCCGGTAGATAGGAGTCAAAGGGGTTTTAGACCCTTATTTGGGTTGATTTTAAGATTCTCCCATGGTCTGCAGACCATGGTATTGTATGGAAGAAAATTATAAATAATTGAGTCATAGCGAGTCTTAGAGATAGCTTGGAATGCAGAATTTTAAACTTTGAAGGAGTTTTGTTGTGTTGGGTGAGTGCTAGGGCAGGAAAGCTTTGCTTCCTATACTTAGGTGAGAGGGGGAAGTCTCCTATAGCTGAGTGCATAGGAGGCCTTGATAAGTCTACAGCTGAGTGCACAGACCCTTGCAGCTGAGTGTGCAGGGCAGAGAAGTCTGAAAATTGAATGATGGAATTTAATAAAGACTAATTTTGGAAGAATTATCGTGAAATTGAGTATCATTGTCAATTCTTCTTATGTTAGGGTCTGTTACCGGGAATAGTGTCTATGCAGAACTGCTAATCCCACTAAGGCTGATAGCTACCTTAGAAACAAACAAACTAAAACTACTTTCGTTTTCCTTTATGAAAGATAGATGAGAGAAGAACAAAGGAGACCAACCTCTGTCTTGCACTTGGTTCCTTGTTTGATTCCTCTCTCTTTTGATAGTCCTTTGCTACTTGTTTTCGTACCCAGCTTCACAGAGTACCTGTAGAATCAAAGCAGCATAACACTATACGAGAACATAGATCTATTATCATAAGCAATATAGGATCAGATGTATATTAACCACACAAATGCATAAAACATCAATCACACAAGTGTATGGAGGAAAAATTGAATAGTTTTATTGATAATCAAGAAAAAGCCAAGAGAATTACAACCAATTGTTCTGACCCAGCATCATCCTCTCAGCAAGTAAGCCCTTCTTCACCTCATGAAAAGCTTAGATCACCCAACACTATGATGTTGTCTCAAGAAACCAACAGCAATTCCTTACAAGATGCAAAATTCCAGCCTCTGGATCTCTGGGATGAGGGATCCATATATAGATGTCTGCAAGGGAGGTGAGTCAGCTTGAGATTTGATTAGTGTCTTCCCTCTGATAGTTCTTGATTCCACTTGGATATTGATGATCTCTTACTCATCCTTGGTCGAATTCAGAGAGGCAAGTGTCACAGGAGAAGTTTCTGGAAGATTCCATGCTTCTCCACCTTACGGATTGACCCTTCCACTTGTCCCTTCTCGCCCATCACACCCCATAGAAGGGCTTTTTGACATGCAACGCACCTACTGTGTGTATTTAGGTGGGATGCAACGCACTTTGCCTATGGAGAAGGTGAAATGGTCCAGTTTTGACCAGTTCTGAGTAGTTTTTCATGGAGAACTTCTGGGAGATGCTGTAATCAGTTGACCTTGTTCTTTTAGGGGTTGGAAAAACACCTTTAGGGACTTAGGAGCCCTTGGTTTATGGACATTTTATGCTTGGGGTTGCAGTGCCCAAAAATGTCTATAACAGTTGCCCCCTAAAGCATGAGGTCGTTAATCTTTTGATGTCGGGTGAAATGCTTTATCATGAGGATCTGAAGTTATTTCAAGCTGGAAGGAGACTTGTAATAAGATACAATACAATACATTATCTTCATAATATTTTCATGATCTAGCTGAGGCGGGCATTCCCATGCGCAGATTTATAAATTCATTTTCATGTACATAGGACAGAAAATCGTCTGAGTGTAGACTGATGATTCTGGTAGAGCCATCATCCCTTAGATTGGATGATTATCTGTGCAGCAATGATGTACATTTGATGTATTTATTTTCCTGAATATATATCGCATCCTGGATGGATGAAACTAGATCCGGGGTCTTCAATCTCGTTCGATCTTCACTCAAAGTACAAGTCGATCCATGTGAGAGATGTTCTGGAGTCGAACATGGAAAGACATCGCCTGATTACCAACCAATGATGTAAGTTGTTAACATGTGCGAGAGGAATCACCGATAATGATAATGATCCTCAAGGTACTGCAGTACAATTCACGTGGTGTGAATAAGGGACTTGGTGTCGAACACCACGTAAAATCTTTCGGTCGAACGCCATTGATGTAAACCTATCGCCGGAAGTGAGAAACTTGCCATTGAGGCATGCAAGATTCAAAGTACTGAAACTAGTCTGAAAGGGTTGTTCCTAGATCGACTTCTTAGATAATGAGCTGATGTCGACAAGAAGCGATCTGTCATAGGAGGGCCTTAGTGAATCCCACATCAATGACATGGAATGGAGCAAATGATTTTAATGGAGGTGAAAACAATCTGGTGATATATGGTTCAGGGTGGCGGTCATGAAAGAATGGAGCGAAAATGTATTATAGTGGGTGAGACACAGGTGAATTCTCTGAGCGACTTCTCTTGAACATATCGGTGACACTGACATAATGGATTGGTAGCATTAACCCCAAATGTGGATGGTGTGATGGAACGATGGTGATGTGACCAGTGAATGGAACAACCCAACCCGACTAGGATGCGGAGTGAAAGTGTCATGTTCAAGAGCGACTTGCTACCAACAAAGTTTCTTCAAATTTTCTTCCCAATTTTTCCCCAGTCATTGCTGACTAGTACCTCTTTATTTTTGTCAAGCTTCAGGAGGATAACATATGCTTTCTCTATAATTTTCCCTTCGGGCAAACCCATCGCTATGTTTTAACGAGCCTAGCGACAGTGAAACTCGTTCTTGTCCGTTATGGACATGTTTGTCGCTATTAGGTTTTAACGAGTTTAACGACAAAGATAACTCGGTACTTTTCAATTTTAGAGAGTCTGAAAAGGAACGTTAAGGAAACTCCAAAATCCTTTTTCGTCATCTAATCCCTTAAGTCCGAAAAAGTATAAAATAATACAGAAGGGATGAATTTTCGGTACTTTTAGTGAGCCGAACAAAACAAGCGCTCGATCTTTTTGTGTAATAATCCCTCAGGTCCAAAAAGATTAAATCTAAAGGAGAGATAGCACTTCAGGTCACTTTAACGAGCTGGAGAGGCCAATGGCTTGACAATCTTTTCATATTTTACGAGTCAGTTGAAAAGAGCTTAAAGGAGACTCGTCTTTGAGGAACGAGTGATAAATTCGGGTAGCAGCTGATTCCAGGTAAGGTTTGGAATTTTCCAATCACGACAGTGTTACAAGGATGGCTAACAGGATCACTCTTCGCAGCTGTTCCTCAAAAGGGGTAAACAATCAAGTGGAGGTGAATGATCGGCCAATACAGAGTGGAGGTGATGATGAGAACACGACCAAGGCTTCAAAGGCTGAAGTACTACATTCACGATGGTTATTTACCGGAAATTGGTTCATTTTTTATTTTAAAATGAGCTTAAACGCTGGGGGAAACACTTGCTCATTGCTTATGTTTATTTTTTAACGAGCATGAAGTCCGCGTTAAAACTACTCGATTAATCCAGTCGCATAATAAGGATGTCTCATCTAAGATGCCATTTTTATGGAGCTTGCACCTTACAAAGCTTTGCTCCAGAGCCTCTTGCATGCAAGCTAGGAGCGACCAACTACTATTTATGGGGTTAGCTAACCACTAAAGTTAGGTAGGAAACTCTCTCCTTTACTTCGTCGGCGCCTTTTGGAACAAAAGGCCCCCTGCGAAACGAATGGTCGGTCCGACCACTCACCTAACTTAAGCAGTTATAGTTAGCGAATGTATGAGGTTAGCGTTATGCTGGTCGCTTTTCACTTGCTTACAAGAGGTTTGCATGCCCCCAGGTATAGAGAAATAGAGTTTTGAGGTTACCCCTCAATTTGCAGACAAAACATTTGTTTTATCAGGAAAGGCATACCTCTTTCAGGTTACGAATGATTGTTCTATCTGTACCACAAACAAAACACTTCTTCGGCGATGTCTACTGAAATATACAAAGGTGAATGGCGCAAACGCCTCCACTAAAATAACTTTGACGAGGGAATCTTATTCTAGTCTAATCCCCTTTTCCTAAACGGACGGGAGTGTCAGACTAGTCATATATCCTTCACGGAAACCTACCCTATACCCGAAGTTTTCCTGTCGAAGCAGACCAGGGTGCATGCCCCTTGGGTTTCAGTCATGTCCCCCGAATCACTCGTGCTCATCAGGTGGACGGACTGGGGATTGATGAGACATTCCTTGCGTGAAAATACCCTTTAGGGATTGTATATGACTATTTGCTATGCGTGAACCGGGAAATGAAAGCTGGTCTACGAGCTTGACCACTCTTCCTTCGTGCGGAAAACACATTACTCTAAAGAGTGAGGAGACAATGGCTCCCATGCAATAAATATAGTCTTGTCCAAGGAGTAGATTATAATCCAGGGGTCCTTGGACTACCATTACGTTCATGTGAATGGTTTTCCCTCTCAATGTTATGGGCACATTGGGAAGGATCCCTAACGGTCGACTGGTTCCTTTGTCAAAGCCTGTTAGATTTCTCGTCTCAGGCAAAAGCGATGGCAAACCAAGCGCTTTCCAAGTAGTTGAGGAAAGGATACTCACAGAAGCCCCTTCATCTATGATGGTATCAGCCATGACCATTCTATATACTTGAGCCGGTAAACGGGGTCTGCCTAGTAGATTCCAGTCAAAGGAAACAACCAGGTTGCTTGGGGGTGGGACGGAATAGACGGCCGGGTATGACTCTGACGAACTTCCTTCCTACGGTAAAGGAACGGGTAGACTGCCCCCATGTTCATTGGAGTCTGTGTTTACAAAAAGAATTTGGACGGTGGCATCTTCGTTCTCTTCTATGACTGTATCATCTGAAGATGGAACCTCTGAAGGCAAGACCAAGTCAACTGCAACCTCGACCTTTTGACTTTCGTCTGGTGTGGATTCAGATGGTTTATCTTCAATGATAGATGCTTTGGTTGACCACAAGGGCGTGTCAGCCGGATTTTCAACTAGTGACGGACTCGGCAAGAGTTTCTTATATCCAGGAGGAAGCCGTAACGGTGAAACCAGACGGTCGTCCAAAACTCTTTTAGCCTCATCTAAGAAGGGACAACGGTGGACGGCATGATCGCCTTCACACAGTTTACAAGGAAATTTACATTTTCCTTTTTGTCCAAGGGCTTCACTTTCACTAGTTGACGGTGTATTTTCAACATGATGATCAGAGGTTGACGACACCTGGTTGTGCAGACGAGGAGACCAGTCGCTTAAGATCCGAGGGATGCAAGGACAATCTCGATGATAGTGGCCTCCTTTGAAAATGACACATGGCGATTTAGTCCTGGTCAGTGCAGTGTGTGGATTTTTGCTAGACGATGCTTGGTTGCCCCTTTTTGCCTTTGGCTCCTTCTTCTTCTTCTCTTTCTTCTTCTTTTCCTTCTTCTTCTCAGGTACTTGATTTTTGGCTTTACCAGCTTCATCAAGCGAAGAGGAAGGAGGAGAGGAAGAATTGGACGAAGTAGAGGGTTGGGGGGTAACTCTGGTATCGTTTAGTTGCTGACTCGATTGTTCAGGAATCGTGGTGTTCTGAACGATGGAGGTTGAGAAGAGCCATACGGGCAAGCTAATTGTCAATCCTGGAAGCGACAATGTGGCCATATGGGGTGCACCAACATCTCCCCAAGAGGAGAAAGGACTAGGATTTCCTCCAAGGGGAACTCCTTGGTTGGTGGACTCCATTTTCTTCTACCTAAGACCAACGTAGGAAAGGTGATAATTATTCCGTTTAAAATAAATTTTAGACGCTTTGACACAACTTGTTTTTTCAATTTTTAAGAGTCTAGAAAAAACAAAAGATGACTCTAGTCGCCTTCGATTTTTAATGAGCCTGAAGTGACGTGCTCAGATGGACCTTCTCCGTTAAGGAGTCTAAAAAGGAACGAAAGGGACTGCTCTAGAAATCTAGACAGAGGAATTACCAAACCAATCGCAAAACTGCAGAATACTTTTTACGGTACGACAGTCAATCTTCCCGAATGTTGTGTTCAGTGCATTGCGATCGATAGGGCGGAAGACATGGCTTCCTATGGATAAAGGATAAAACCTATTGTGGTCTCCCAAAATATACTCGACGGTACGTGGGAGCATAAGTCCGTACTGGCACTTATTGTCTCAAAGTGGAGGAATCACCCAACCAACAGTGAAAACAACAGTTACTAGGCTTTACGACATCGGAATACGTCTCTAGCCTAGACTTCTAGATGTTGTGCGTTAGGTTCGAAAGTGTTTTTAGATTCATTAAATTTATTTTATAGTTGATCTTGCTTAAGAAATTTGCCTTTCAGGTTCACCGCGTGATGTAGATGTACAATTCCTAAAATGCAATCTAAGATGATAAACAATCGTTTAGTCTTCTTTTTGCAAATGAAAATCCTAGCTACTAAGGAAAGAGAGATGGCGTTCTTTCAACAAAGAGAAAAGAGCACACACTATATGCACTGTCCTAAATCAAACCGACAAACAATATAAATGCAAATGCACATGCATGTATTTGTTTTCAGCCTTCTTAATGTGTAAATGATAAAAATAAAGCTAATGCGCAAATCTGAATTCTTTTCCAAAGCGACAATTACTAACAAGTTTCTTTTTCAAAACAAAATGAGGACAATGACAACACTTTGCGATTTGGAATTGAAAACTTGCTTTCGACACTAGAAAAACTACTAATTCAAATCAAATACAATAGTAACAGGGTAATCAACTATCAAGAAAAATCAGATTCTCTTCTATGACTGAAAACGACACTTGCGACACTTTCAAATCAAGAAACGACAGTACAATTACGCTACTTCTTTGTAAAGGAGAACTGAAAATGACTCAAAAAATACATAAAAATATTTACAGTTCTTTGCACAATGGAGGCGGAATAACAGCAAGGAAAGGGGTTTCAAACAGAGGTGTACTGACTATAGGCAGCAAAACTCCTGAATAGATCTGAAAAGAGTGAACACAGAAACCAAATTTTAGGAACAAGGCCTTGTCTGATCAGCGCACCTGTAACACAGTGAAACTAAAATGCAACGCACCTACTACACTCGGGAAGTGCGCTGCATTTGAAGTTCACAGAACAGACAGTGCGTTGGACCAGGGACGAGACTTTGATTGGGTTTCGGGTCATAGTTTGCAGTTCAGTTCAAGGATTTTGGCCGAGCAAGTGGTAATCAGTAAGTCAATCACAAGGGTACATCTAAGGAGGTTACTAGAGCCACCACAAGGGAAATTAGAGAGCTTGTAAATCAATTGTTTAATTCATAAAAAAAACCCAGAGATTGACTAAAGCAGCGTTGATCTACTTTGCACTTGCATAGAAAATGCAGTTCGAAGGCTAGCTGGCTTGACTTCAGGCTCCGTCTGTAAGTTTATAAAGTAAACAAGTGTAGATGAACAAACAATCTACTCGCTCCCCAGTGGAGTCTCCATTTTGTTACCGGGAATAGTGTCTATGCAGAATTGCTAATCCCACTAAGGCTGGTAGCTACCTTAGAAACAAACAAACTAAAACTACTTTCATTTTCCTTTATGAAAGATAGATGAGAGAAGAATAAAGGAGACCAACCTCTCTCTTGCACTTGGTTCCTTTTTCGATTCCTCTCTCTTCTGATACTCCTTTGCTACTTGTTTTCGTACCCAGCTTCACAGAGTACCTGTAGAATCAAAGAAGCATAACACTATACGAGAACATAGATCTATTATCATAAGCAATATAGGATCAGATGTATATTAACCACACAAATGCATAAAACATCAATCACACAAGTGTATGGAGGAAAACTTGAATAGTTTTATTGATAATCAAGAAAAAGCGAAGAGAATTACAACCAATTGTTCTGACCCAGCATCATCCTCTCGGCAAGTAAGCCATTCTTCACCTCATGAAAAGCTTAGATCACCCAACACTATGATGTTGTCTCAAGAAACCAACAACAGTTCCTTACAAGATGCAAAATTCCAGCCTCTGGATCTCTGGGATGAGGGATCCATATATAGATGTCTGCAAGGGAGGTGACTCAGCTTGAGATTTTATTAGTGTCTTCCCTCTGATAGTTCTTGATTCCACTTGGAGATTGATGATCTCTTACTCATCCTTGGTCGAATTCAGAGAGGCAAGTGTCACAGGAGAAGTTTCTGGAAGATTCCATGCTTCTCCACCTTGCAAATTGACCCTGCCACTTGTCCCTTCTCACCCATCACACCCCATAGAAGGGATTTTTGACATGCAATGCACCTGCTGTGTGTATTTAGGTGGGATGCAATGCACTTTGCCTATGGAGCAGGTGAAATGGTCCAGTTTTGACCAGTTCTGAGTAGTTTTTCATGGAGAACTTCTGGGAGATGCTGTAATCAGTTGACCTTGTTCTTTTAGGGGTTGGAACAACACCTTTAGGGACTTAGGATCCCTTGGTTTATGGACATTTTATGCTTGGGGTTGCAGTGCCCAAAAATGTCTATAACAGGGTCCCACCCTAACCCTCTTATTTATGTAATGGGATCGAGTCATAGTCAAGAGTCAATAAAGCCCATATTAATAATTGTAAGTGGTTAATCCGCAATTAATGACGGGACCACAGTTAGTTGCAAATGGGCCGTAGTATTAGATAGATGGTATTAATAAAACCCATGGTATTGATCCATGGTATTACATGTATGAGTCATATATAAAGGATAGAGACTCCCTACGAGGAGCATCGTGTCTTATTTCTGAATCGAGCTCTGCTCTATTGGAGGTTGCCCCCTCGAAGAGGCCAGTGAACATTGCTTTCTGAATAATAAAATATTTGTTGTTGTCTCTCACTATTCTATGTTCTGGGTATCTTTCTTCGCATATTCTGTATTTGGTTATCTTTTTGCAGGTTCAGAGCATAACAAGTGGTATCAGAGCACTTTCCAGGGCCGGTGGGATCTCCAATTCTTAGCAAAAAAAAATTTGGCTAGAGACGTGTTCCGGCGTCTTTAAACCACAGGATCTGTCGTTGAGCGCATAAACTTGCGGATTTGGGGAGGCATGCACGAAGGAAATACAAGAGGTGGTCACGCTTGTTGGACTCCCTTGTAACCCCTGTGGGTACCCCTTCGAGTAGTAGCGCATTAGACAGAACCGCGTACATACTGTCTTCCAAGTACCTTCTGGGTATATCGGAAGCCCCTTATCTCCTCCGCAACCGCGCCATAGATAAACCGTCGGCCGTCTTGCTGCTACAGTACACTGAGAACAGAACTCGGAGAGATTACTCGCTCGTACGATAGGGTAGTCGGGTTGTACGGCTAAGGGTACGGTTGATCCTCCTTAGTTAGAGCCCTGAAACATTGGGCCGAGTACTACTGTCAGACCCTTATGTATATTGCGATCTGTAGCACCTGACACTCCTTGAGACCATAGTTCCCTTTTCTATCTTGGGATCACGCATCATCTCTGCCAGATCCGCTCGTGCAAAGGGGTGCAGTAGCAGCAGACATCAGTCCCGCAGTTCCGAGTTAGCAGACCAGCCATTCCGATCTATTAGATCCATCAGATCCGTAGCAGCAGTCTGTTCCGCCACCCAGAGCTATCCGATCCGCCATTCAGATCTCTCAGATCCACCAGATCTGAGTAGTTGTGTGGGGTTCCTATACCGGGGCAGAATTTTCGCAGGACTTTTGGCAGCATTGACATTTTGAGGATTTGGCGACTGCAGTATTCATAAGGAAGGAGTAAAACTCCGTTAGGAGTTTTCAGAAAAAAAAAATAAAAAAAATAAAAAAAAAAAACTCCCAAGGCGCTTATTGGTGATCTAGCCCATCAGAATCAGGACGACGAGCTGAGCACGGTGGTACCATTCAATTCTTACTGAATTTTTTTTTTTGGGCGGTCCCAAATCTCAAGAACATCTGATCGGTGCATGGTAGAAACTAGAGCTCAAGCTATGGCCAATGAGAGGATTGACAAACTTGAACTAACCTTGCAATCCATCCAAAGTCAACTTGACAGACTATCTACCCTAATCTCGAAGGGCAAGGAGGAAGCCCACAAGGAGGCGTATAATGGCAATGGACACAGTGAGGGTGAGTCTAGCCACTCTCCTCACGTCTGGGGCACCCACCAACAATCCCGTCAGTGACCTCCCAAGTTGGATATGCATAAATTTGACGGTTCTCACCCAGCAGCATGGATAGCACAAATGGAGCAGTATTTCAATCTGAATAACATCTTAGATAATGAGACTCAGCTTATGGTGGGGAGCATGTACTTGGACAATGAAAGGTGGCAATGGTGGGAATGGCATCAACGTTGCAATGGACCTTTTCTGGCTTGGACCAACTTCAAAAAAGCTCTTACAGACCGCTTTGACCAGGAATCTTCTTTTTTAGGTCGTCTTACTAATCTCCGACAGACTGCCACAGTGGATGAATATATTACAACCTTTGAATCCTTAGCCTTCCGCACTAGGGGTCTCTCAGATGTGTTCTACATGGAATGTTTTATCAGCGGTCTTAAAGAAGCCATAAAAGCCCAAGTCCTACTGCACCACCCTCCCACATGGACGGAGGCTTGCAAGGTAGCTCGTAACGTGGAACATGCGTTAGCAGCCCAGTACAGTCGCCCAAATTTCTCCGCTAAGGGTCGCCCCCCACAAGCTCACAACACGACTCAAACACTTAAGGTCCAAAAGGTGTCACCTGTAGAAATGGCCGAAAGAAGAAAGCAAGGATTATGTTACTACTGTGATGAAAAATACTCCCCAGGTCATAAATGCAAGGAGCCCAAATTTTTTCAAATTGATGCCACTGACTATAGCTCATCGGAGGAAGATCCACCACTTGAGGAACATGAGGCAGTAGAAGAGGACAACCAAAAGGACAATGTCCCTGACAAACTAGTTATTTCACTGCATGCTTTAGCAGGGATTTCTTCACCTCAAACTCTCAAAATTAGAGGTTTTATTAAACATCACCTAGTAGTAGTCTTGATTGATAGTGGAAGTACACATAATTTCATCCATCACAAAGTCGCGGAAGCAGTGCATTGTTTTGTACGAGCAGTTTCTAACTTCCAAGTCCAAATTGCAGATGGGGGCACAATGAAATGTGAAGGCCGCTGTGAAAATGTCAAACTTCAAATGGGGGATTATCAGTTGAAGACCCACATGTTTTCCATACACATGGGAGGGTGCAACATTGTCCTCGGCGCTGAATGGCTCCGCACTCTTGGGCCAATCACAATGGATTTCCAGGAGTTATATATGAGTTTTAACTAGAACAACTCCACACATACCCTCTGTGGACTCCAGGCGGGAGCTACCTCTATCAACAACTCGCATAGGATGAAAAAATTGCTAAAAAAGGGCCATCATGGAGTTATAGCTCAATTTAATGGTATCCAGGCAGTCGCAACCAAGTCTCTGCCGATTCATCCTGAGATGCAACAGATTTTAAATAACCGTCTGCTGGTCTTTGACAAGCCTCATGAGCTTCCACCCTCGAGAGGGGAACATGATCATAGCATCACCTTGGTTCCAGGGGCCCAACCCCCAAATGTGCGCCCATACAGATATCCGTTCACCCAAAAGAATGAAATAGAAAAAATAATCAAGGAACTTTTGGAAGCAGGTGTCATTCATCCCAGCATTAGTCCTTATTCATCACCGGTGGTCATGGTGCTCAAGAAAGATGGTGAGTGGCGGATGTGTCCAGACTTCAGGGCCCTCAATAAGTTGACAGTCAAAGATAAATTTCCCATCCCAGTGGTTGATGATTTGCTGGATGAACTCAATGGGGCTCAATTCTTCACTAAGCTGGATCTGTGCTCAGGCTACCACCAAATTCGCATGAAGGAAGTCGACATTCCAAACACTACTTTCCGAACTCATGAATGCCATTATGAGTTTCTGGTCATGCCATTCGGTCTTTGTAATTCCCCATCTACTTTTCAGAGCCTTATGAACCACCTTCTCAAACCATATCTCAGGAAATTTGTCCTTGTCTTCTTCGATGACATCCTCATCTATAGTTGCACTTGGGCCGCACATCTTCAGCATGTAGATCTACTCTTGCAACTGCTCCGCAAGCATAAATTATTTGTTAATATGTCCAATTTTTCGTTTGGCATGGAAGAAGTTGAGTATTTGGGCCACATTGTGGGGCGTGAAGGTGTCAAGGTGGACCCCAAAAAGATCCAGGCAATGCAGGATTGGCCTCAACCTAGGACCTTGAAGAGCCTGAGAGGATTTTTGGGTCTCACAGGCTATTATCGCAAATTTGTCCGCAATTATGGTCGCATAGCGAAGCCCCTCACTCAACTCCTGAAGAAAAATTCATTCTTCTGGAAT
Source organism: Pinus tabuliformis (assembly GCA_031772625.1). NCBI lineage: Eukaryota > Viridiplantae > Streptophyta > Pinopsida > Pinales > Pinaceae > Pinus > Pinus tabuliformis. The sequence continues at coordinate 12,688,454 of CM062804.1, forward strand.
GAGGATGCACAACAGGCCTTTACAGCTCTCAAAAATGCCATGTGTTCCACTCCAGTCTTAGCACTACCTGATTTCACCAAATCTTTTGTCATTGAATGTGATGCTTCGGGTACGGGTATTGGGGCGGTCTTAATGCAGGAAGGATGACCTTTGGCCTTCACAAGCCAACAACTAAGTGGGAAGAATCTGGGCCAATCTACCTACAAGAAGGAAATGATGGCCATCTTACATGCAATATAGACCTAGCGACCTTACTTATTGGCGCGACATTTCCAAATCCGCATAGACCATCACAATCTTAAATAATTTTTGGAGCAACACCTATCCTCCCCACACCAAAATAAATGGCTCGCCAAAATGCTGGGATATGATTATGAGATCATTTACAAGAAAGGGCAAGACAATAGTGTAGCAGATGCATTATCTCGCCAATTTGAGGAGGAAAGTACTCTGCTAGCAATTTCCCTCCCCATTCCAGAATGGATTGAAGAGGCTCGCAGGGAATGGCTTTCACATCCTAGGCTCTCCCAACTCATTCTCAATTGCAAGCGTATCCAAATTCCAACAAGGGCTACTCGTGGCAGGATGAGATTCTTCGCTATAGGGACAGAGTCATAATATCACCAACATCCACCCTCAAAAGTCGCATTTTGGCAGAATTTCACTCATCCCCCATTGCAGGACATTCAGGCTTTCAGAAGACGTATGCTTGCACCAGAAGATCATTTTTTTGGATAGGCATGAAAAAGGACATCCTTACTTTCGTAGCAGAATGCGATGTCTATCAACGCCACAAAGGGGAGACCGTCAACACACCAGGCACATTACAACCGTTGCCCATCCAGGCATCAATATGGATGGAGGTTTCTATGGATTTCATTACAGGTCTTCCAAAGTCAGGAAACAAGTCAGTCATCATGGTGTTTGTGGACAGACTTTCGAAGTATGCTCATTTCTACGCCCTACCCCACCCGTTTACACCGACTTTGGTCGCTCAATCTTTCATGGATCAGATATTCAAATTGCATGGCATGCCCACTTCTATTGTGTCTGATCACGACCCGATCTTCACCAGTAATTTTTGGCAAGAACTCTTCAGGCTACAAGGCACTCAACTAAAACTCAGTACTTCCTGTCATCCACAAATGGATGGTCAAACTGAAGCCGTCAACAAATGTCTGGAAACCTACCTTAGGTGTTTCACTTCAGAAAAGTAACATCTTTGGGTACAGTGGTTACCTCTGGCTGAATGGTGGTATAACACCAACTATCATGCCACCACCAAAATGACTCCCTATGAAGCAGTATATGGTCAACTCCCTCCTTCCCCTACTTCTTATATCAAGGGGTGCTCAAAGGTACAAGCAGTGGATCAACTCCTACAACACCGCGCAACCATGCTCGCCCATCTTAGAGAGAATCTTCATCAAGCTCAAAACCGCATGAAGCAACAGGTAGACCAGCATCGCTCAGAGCGCCAATTTCAAGAAGGGGATCAGGTATTTTTGAGGCTGCAACCATATAAGCAAACATCACTCAAAGACAAGGGTTGTCAGAAACTATCTCCAAAATTATACGGACCATATCAAGTACTTCAGCGCATTGGAGAAGTGGCTTACAAGATGGCTTTGCCACCTACTACAAAAATCCATCTAGTTTTCCATGTCTCATGCCTCAAGAAAGTGATTGGGAACAATTGCAGAATTCAAGCCAGTCTACCTGAATTGGATGAAGAAGGGTCAATCTAGCTCCAACCTGAACAGGTCCTAGACACACGAGAAAGGCACCTGCGAGGCCGCATGATTAGGGAAGTCCTCGTCAATTGGAAAGACACCTCTCCGGAAGATGCAACTTGGGAACCAGCCACTATTCTTCAGCAGTTTCCGCAGCTTCAGCCTTGAGGACAAGGCTAGTCTTAAGGGAGAGGGCATGTTAGGGTCCCACCCTAACCCCTTTATTTATGTAATGGGATCGAGTCATAGTCAAGAGTCAATAAGTCCCATATTAATAATTGTAAGTGGTTAACCCGCAATTAATGACGGGACCACAGTTAGTTGCAAATGAGTCGTAGTATTAGATAGATGGTATTAATAAAACCCATGGTATTGATACATGGTATTACATGTATGAGTCATATATAAAGGATAGAGACTCCCTGCGAGGAGCATCGTGTCTTATTTCTGAATCGAGCTCTACTCTATTGGAGGTTGCCCCCTCGAAGAGGCCAGTGAACATTGCTTTCTGAATAATAAAATATTTGTTGTTGTCTCTCACTATTCTATGTTTTGGGTATCTTTCTTCGCATATTCTGTATTTGGGTATCTTTTTGCAGGTTAAGAGCATAACATCTTATGTTATATTATGTCACTCAATGATATGTTTTCATGAAATAATGTATGAATGATTATGCTAGATTCTCTAATGAATTGGATAGATCTACGTGAAAGCAGATCTAGGTTTAGTCATTGATGCATGAAAGTAGGTAATTTGCATGTTTAAGGTCCCCAAAGACTGATAGTAGACCTTCACGAAGGTCTAGAAGTCATTTTCATAGAGTTGCAGTAAGGAAGCCATATGAGACTACCGATCTGTGCGGAGGTAGATCTGAGATATAGGAGCTTAAAAACCACTTATCACATGTCCCTAGATGCAGAAACTTGGTTCTAGCATCCCCCAATACTGCTTCGGGTGAGACTGCAGCCTGCACTATGTAGGTTGTTACCGAAAGGTCCAGCACTTAAGGTTTTGTTGGTTGGAACAAATAACTTTGAACCTAGGTCAGGCCCCCTTAAGCCAATAAATGCCTTGCACGGAAGGATTTAACCAAAATAGAGAAGAAATATTCTACCAGTGTGGCGCCAAGTGTTGTAGCGGCTACAACACCCTCCAAAATTTTGGCCTACACTCAAATTTTGGAGCCTACTTTGGATCCTATGATCAATCGTTCCTAAGTCACTTATTGGTAAGTTATGTATTTCAAGCTCCCTTCTCCGATCTCAAGATTTGTTCACGCTTTTGTCTTTATATCGCAAGTGTCATCTTCGGGCATGGGAGTTATCGCTTGTCATGCAAAGGGAATTTTTGGTTTTCTTCAAGGGGCAATCTTTCTTGAAATGAGTTTTCCTCATCATATAGACATATTTCGCACTCATTTCCAAAGTTTCATGCACTATCACACAAGTGTCGTCATTATCCTCACAAAGTCTATCATCGGAGCCGCACTTGTCATAAGTTGCCACAAAGGTTGTTGCATTAAGCGAAGTATGTTTTCATATGCTCTGGATGATCTATGTTGTATCACTAAGTGTCCAAGTGTGTTTTCATAGTTAATTTCTATCACTGTTCACATCGGTTCAATTGATCCCACACTTAGCCAAATTCTGGAGGACTCCTAGAAACCTAGCCTCATCCTCCCTTACTAAACTTCGCACTTCGCATTTGCAACCCTCAATATTTTTCCTAGCCTGTTGGAGCTGCATAATGTGTGGAAATCCTAGCATCCCTTGGCATCCAAAACTACACAGAGGCTACCTCTATTTAACTTCCATCAGTCGGATTTCACTACCCTCAACAACTATGCAGTTCTTTCCCCAAGCCTTTCACCTGCCTAGTCCCCCTTTCCTCTAAGAACTACACATATTTTTCCTCTAGAGCCTCATCCTACAGCAGCCACTTCCTGCTTGAACTGCACAATTTTGTCCCTCGATAGGCACTGTGAAAATATTTATCCCAGTGGGCATTGTGTAACCTTATCCCTCAGTAAATCCTAGTCATTCATCCTTCTCCACCCTTACCTTATACTAATTCGAGCTCAATCAATGGATTATCATGCAACATCTTAGACTAGGGGTTTATCATATTGATATCGTCTTGTCATGAGTGGATTACAGATACATGAATTCTATCAAGCTATGGCAAGATGATTAAGAAGGAGATGAAGAAGGAGGACATGATATATGATACTTAAGGAGCTAAAGAGAAAAGATAACTATCAGATAAGAAGACCAAGGAACTCAAGGTATGATAGAAGATCAGGACCGCATGACGACTCCATCTGATTCACAACCCTTTGAAGGAGAGGTATGAAAAACAAAGCACATCTTTCATGAAATTGAAATACACCTCTCGCGTAGGATGAATGACAGTTTATCATTATCATATCATTATGTCTTCAATGACATGTATGGTCGCAAACATGAAAATTCATTCCATGTGTTTTCTCTAAGTGTTTTGCTCCCTTTCGCTTGTTGGATCAATTGTCATCTCTTGGCATGTTTGACTGTTATGACATGTTTGTGAACCTTCTCTGGTTGTTTCAAAAGTCAACCTCTATGTATATGAGTTGTCCTAACCATGTAAACACCTATCGCAGTCATACATAAAGTCTTGAGCACTGTCACACAAGTGTCATAACGGTTGACCTAACTTGTTGCTTCTTGACTCGAGACAATCAAATAGAGGGTAATTCTTTGTTTGTTTTCCGGGTGGCCTATGTTGTCATGTCGTTGAAGTATGCTAAGTGTGTGATCACATTTCAAGTTCATCAAGGGTCAATCTCCCTCTCGCAAATAACTATTTTCAAAAAATCTTCCCGATCGGGAAACTCAGCTTCACCAGTCCTTCTCTAAGTTGCACAATACGTAATCTCAACCCTCATCGATGTGACCTTGCTACTGTGTAGTGTGTAGTCAATGTCATCTAGGGTTGTTTCTATGAGAAATTCCTGAGTCTAGCAGCCTTCCTTAACCCCCAGAATTATGAAGTTGTGCCTCTCTATCTACCTTAAACTACACACTTAAAACTTTTAATCCTCAAGATTCTTCCTTTCCTGCTAGAACCCCTCAATGTGAAAAGATTCAAGCCTCATGTGGCTTCCAAAATTACGTATATGTGTCCTCTAGTGACCCTCCCTTAGCTAGATCTCACTGTACTCAAGAACTGCGCAGATCTATCCTCCAGGCCTCTTTGCTAACCAGTCCTCCTTGCCTCTTGAAACTACACATATATGTCTGCCAATGTCTCATTCTACATCAGCCATTATCTATGTGTACTGCGCAATCCTAACTCCGAGTAGCCACTGCACAATTTTTCTCCCCAGTGGAGACTATGCTCAAATGTTCATCAGTCAAGTTTGAGTTGTGATCTATGCAGTCTCAATGATCAATCCCTCTCCCTGTCACCTGGAATTTCGCAATGCGTAGTTACTAGGCTCTCTCTCCCAACCTGTCATTTGTCCCGGGCTCAGTTCATGGATAGTAATGCATCATCTTAGACTAGGGAGTTTTTGGATTGATGTCATCCCATCATTAGTGAACTGCAATAATAAGTACACTTTCAAGTCATGGCAATATTATGAAGAAGGAGAAGAAGGATAGAAGCATGCCTAGAGACTCACTTGTAGCTGAATGAACGAGTGAACCTGTCAAGAGAAAGAAAAGGGACACAAGTTTTAAACCAGCTCCCAGGACTGAAAATCATTGAAGGCCCTACAACATCAAGCTATTTGGAGGGGAAGAGAAATCATACCCAAGAACACATCTATCACTTAGTAGCAATAGTGACTTGACATTGTGTTGTAGCGGCTACAACCACCCTCCAAAATTTTGGCTCGCATGCAAATTTCGGAGCTTACCATGGATCCTGTGATCGATCGTTCCTTGGTCACTGATAATCTCAAGCCCCCACCTTGATCTTAAGAGTTGTTCACGTTCTCATCTTTATGTAGCATGCGTTATCTTTGGGCATGGGGATTATCATTTGTCATGCAAAGGGAAGTTTGTTCTCCTTCAAGGGGAAATCTTTGTGCGTATCGGTTGTTCTCATCACATAGACATGTTTACGACTCACTTCATGCACTCTTGTCACAAATGTTGTTGCATCAAGAATATTATGTTTTATATGCTCTGGATGGTCTATGTCATATCACTAAGTGTTTGAGTGTGTGATTATAGTCAATTTCTATCACTATTCACATTAGTTTCATTGATCTCACATTTATCTAGTTACTTGAGCAACCTAACCTCATCCAGCTTTCTGGAACTGCACACTTTGCTTCTACAACCCTCAATATTTTTCCCTTACTTGCTAGAAATGCGCAATGCATATGAACCCCAGCCTCCCTTGCAATCCAAAACTGCACAGTGGTTTCCTCTAGTGTCCTTCCCTCAGCTAGAACCAACTATCTCCAGAATCTACGCAGTGTTGTCCCTCAACTGCCTAGTCTGCCTTGCAACCTGAAACTATGCAAATGTGTCCTCCTGAGATCCCATCCCATGACAATGTGTTGCATTAAAAAATTGTGTAGTATTGTCCCTCAGCTGCCTAGCCTGTCATGCATTCAAAAACTACACAGAGGTGTCCTCCCGGGACCCCATCCACATAAGTGTCTTACATCTCAAAACTTCTTAGTAACGTCCTAGATGTCTAGTTTTCCTTGCATCAGAAACATCACATATATGCCTCCCAGGGCCTCATCCCAACAACAATCACTACCCACTGAAACTGTGCAGATCTATCTCTCAGTGACCACAAGGAAAGATGACTCTCAAGGAGTTTAATAGAAATACCAAGGAACCACGTTATGATAGAATATCAGGACTGCATGCAAACTTCGTCAGATGCATAACCATCTGGAGGGTAAGTATGATAAGTAAAGTATATATTTTTGAATTACATCTCTTAGTGTAGCTTAAAGTACGGTTGATCATTCTCATATCATTTTGTCTTCAATGACATGCTTGTTTGCAAACAAATTCATTATGTTTGTTTCCTTCACATGTCGTACTCCCTTTGGCATGTTGGGCCAACTGTCGTCTTTGGCATATGATTGTTGTGCCATGCTTCCTATCTTTTTCTGGTGATTTTGAAGTTTTGCCTTTTTGTGTTTGGGTTGTGTTAGCTATATGAACAGTGGTCATACTCACACACAAAGTTGTAAGCATAGTCGTGCGAGTGTTGTCACAGTCGTCTGAAGGTCTATCTCAAGTGTCACACATGTTGCTCTTAGCTTTAAGACAGTCTCAGTAAGAACATGTTTTTTCTTTTTGGTATTTGTTGTCTTGTCATCAAAATATTCTAATTGTGTGATAACATTGTCAGTCTACACAAATTCACTTGCTTTCAAAATAGCCATTTTCCTGAAAATATGCTCGACCGGACAACCTCCTTTAGCCGAACCTCAACTAAGCTTCACTGCGTAGTCGTAGCCCTCAATGACCCTACTCTTTTACGTAGAACTGCGCAGTACTTGAGGTTGTCCTCTGAGTTAGCTACACTGCACAATCTTGGAAATGAGCAGCCTGTCTGCCTCCTAGAACTACACAGAAGTTGCCTCTGAGCCTAATACAAACTACGCTTCCCACAAGATCAGTTATCAAGCCTCCCTCTGGTCTACCAGAAATTTGCACTACATCATGACCTAAGGCTGCACTGCTCTCCAAAATTTCATAGACATGCCCACCTGATTCCCCTGCTACTTGCCCCACACTACCTTCAAAAACTGTGCAAAAATGATTAGCAAGGCATCTACTACCTTTCTCTTCAATATCTCCAGAAATCGCGCAGTCCTGTATGGCAGGTCCTCTACTGGCTTTCCTTGCACTGCCTTAGGAAACTATGTAGAATTCTAAGTTGGCCTCCATGTGGCCTATCTTGTCTTCCTCTTGAAAACTGCGCAGCAATTCCCCTGCACTCTGCCTTGTCTTCCTCTCAGGAACTATGCAGAACTAACCAGCAGCCCCTTTGTAGGCCTTTTCTATCTTCCCTTCAGAAATTGTGCAAAAATGCCCAGCAACCTTGCTCTATCTTTTCCCTAGAATCTACATAGAATTTCCCAATAGTCCCTCTGCAGCCCCGCTCTATCCTCCCTCTAAAAACTGCGCAGAATTTATTCCTTTCAAGGTCTCATCTTGCAGCTGACACCGTTGACTGACACTATCAGATTCTGCCTCATAGTGATCACTGTGCAGTTTTTCCTGACAACACAAACCGAGCTCTGGAATCCCTCATCCTAGATTGAGTTGTGCCCTGTGCAGTTTTAGTGTCTTGTCCTCCCTCCTGGTCACCTAGACTCGAACATGGAAAACAATGCATCATGCTAGACTAGGACATTTTTCGATTTGATGTCTTCTCATCATCAATGAATTGCAGGAACAAGTACATCGATGGAACATGGCGAGACAAGAAACGAGATGAAGAAGGGGTGCATGCTAGAAGACTTTCTTGCAGCTGGACGAACGTACAAATCACATTGAGTAGCAAGCGAAATGAGTACATGCATGGAACCATATTGTAGAGACCAAGACCATTGGACACCCCGCAACACCAATATATGTGGAGGTGAGGGCAAAGCATGTCCAAGAACACATCTATCACTCAGCAGTGCAGCAGCTTGACATGGACACCACAGTCAGCCAGTACATGTCAGCAATGTCATGTCGAGTTGTGTCATGATTCGTCTTAGTCACATCACTACTATGGGCCATACTCGTTGTAACCAAATGTAATGTAAAGTGAAATTCCAAGTGTCATTAGTGGAATGAAAATAGTCATTATGTAATGTAAAGAGTTATATGTAATGAAGTTGAAGAGTTATTAGGGTAGTAGTCGCAAAGGGGAATTTCAAGGTTCACCCCACCCTTTGCTATATATAGAGCCTCATAACTCATAGAACATATTTTTGGGGACCCAAGATTTTGCTAGGAATTTCTTAGAGAGGACTTGGAGAGTATTGTGACGAGCCTTGGCTTCTCCACTGTGCATACTAGCATAGCGAGTACATCTCTTTGGAGGAGCAGGTGGTGTTGACTATAATGTTCCACTATTGGGGCTAGTGGATGTCAATGGTGTATGTATGGATGGAACTTTTACTTTATATATATAACAGAGCCAACATGTTTTCATGCATATGTTTTTATTGTAGTTGGACTATTCTGGTTGCTTTAGCAATGTATGTCATTTAACTTATGCATTCATGTATGAACTACTTTGTATATGATTGTATGAATCATTTTGGAATCGTGTTATTGGTTTAACTCGTCACCCTGTATTGTGGACTATTATGCTTCCAACATGTGATTTCATTCTGCTCTCGTGTTCCTTTCAGGATGCATACCATTACAGGATTCTAAGGGACACACTTTGTTTTCCCTTTCGTGTGTTAGAACCCCCATGCATCTTTCTTGACTCGCTGCAAGGTCACACACTTGTTGGAAATAATACTGAGAGGGGGGCATGAATCAGTTTTATCATTTTAATAATTTAATTTTCAAAAACTGATTTGTATACGCTACTTCAGCTCAGTGAACTAGTGTGTATACGCAACTCTACTTAATGCAACCAGCGTATGTGTAGAGATCTTTAGATTTACCTAGATTATCATGTATTGAACTTTAATTAGTATATCAGGAATTCATTAGACAATGCAGTAAAATTAGAATAAAGCATCACACATAAGCAACACACAAGAACACCAACATATAAGGTGGAAACCCAATGTGGGTAAAAACCACCTGTTGTTGTCGTCTCTGTCTTCTTTTAATAATAAGAAATTTATGTTTACAATTTTTGTACTAGTGCAGTCTTATACCAGTACGCAGGATTCTACCTGTAGAAGGTTACAACCTTCTCTCGTTCTCCAGCTTCTATCGGAAGGGAGCTACAACCCCCTAGCTCTTGTACTAGCTGATATGTTTACTAGTACATAGGTGCCGGCCTACAGAAGGTTACAACCTTCTCTTTTCTACCAGGGACCACATTTCATAAATTTTCAGACTGAATCCATCAAAAACATCATTCAATCATCGAATCAATCTGTTACATAGTAATTTGTCACTGCCTCCCTGTCAGTCTCCCCACTGTGTCATGAATTCAAATTAATCATGCTCATGCTCTCTAAACTGGCCAAATGACCCACTTTGCCAATGTTTTTCCATCATCGCGACTTTTGTCAAAATAACCACGCTGATGGGCGCTCCATAACAGACCGAATGCGCTGTCAGCGCGGAAGCACACGTGTTTCCCGTGCTAATCGAATTTCATGAACCAGCGCATCCTCTGTTTATATTGAGTCGCGCTGACATAACCTTCTCCGTTATTCAGATGCGATGTCAGCGCTCCAGTGCAGTTATGGACCCGCGCTGATCCTGTTTGGGCGAGTTTGTTCTAACAGCCAGCCTTCCAGATGACTCCAGACCTGGTTGTTGGCCTTGTAAATGTTGCCCTCCCTTCTATGGCATGTTTGTTCGTCATTTGAGCCACCTTCCTTGGAGATAAGCTCACCCTCCCACCATTCATGGAGACTCCTTCTCCTATTTAAACCTCCACCATTGCCATGAGCAGCTAGTTTTTTGGATAGTTTGGATAGTGTGGAATTCATAGTGCTTAGAGTGATGCTGCTAGTAGGTAGTTGGTGTGACAAGTGTGGATTTGCTAGAGGAAGCTTAAGGAAGGTTGTGAGTATTGCTTGTGTGAGAGAGAGCTTTGTCTTGGGAGAATCTACCTTCAAGGGTGAATGTTTAAGAGACTTGTTGGCTGGACCCTCTAGAGAAGGACTCAGCGTCAGAACTTTGGTTGTACCTTTCTCTGTTATTGATTAATAATAGATGACTACTGTTATGGTTCCATTCTCATTTGTCTTTGTAATGGTTAATGTGAATTACATCCTTTCTGACTGATGTATAATTGCTTTCATTAGATTTCACGCTTGTGTTTGTCTTTCTCTTCGTGTGTGCAGGTATCTACTCACGGAGATTGTGGAGGATCGTGACCGGCCAGAGCGAAGGAGCGAGAGTCACATCTCTTCATCAAACAATAGTGTTGGAATCCAAGTAGGTGTTCATTGCCTCTCTTTTATTTTCAATTAGGAACTTGCACAGTAGCATTGATTGATTGTTGCTAGACCCCTTCTGGGCTAGTAGGGATCGCCTCTATCCGTAGAGGGGATTTACCTCTCCAACAATTTGGCGACTCCGCTGGGGATCATAGCCTTTGTCCTTTTTTGTTCATTCTTGCTTTGAGTTTGATTGTTTTGGTCTCTTTTGAAGCTTTGGGGATTAATTATCAGTCTTTCACGTTTCCTGGGTTGATCTGGGAAATGCCCCTGTTTGATTGAAACATTGGCTGTTTTGATTTGGGAGTTTTGATTTGCCTGTCACTATTTTTGAGCTCCATCGCGGATTTAATTTTAACAGTCACGTTGTCATCGCGCTCACCCTTTTGCAACATCTTGTGCATTTCATAATTACGCCTAATAGTCGCGACGATCCTGGAAATCGGATCAGCACGGAAAAGACATGTACAGTCGCGATGTCAGCGCCACTTGGTAGCTTTTTACCCGCGCTGACCTTGGGTTGCTAGCTTAATTCCTGCGACGACTGTGTTTTCTTGCGATCAGCGCGGGTTGTCTGTGTAAAAATTGCGCTGACATCTCGGGTCGTCTGTGTAAAAATTGCACTGACATAGTGATCATCGCGGGTTCTCAGTGTGTAACTTGCGCTGATTCCTGAAAAGTTGTTTTTATAACTTTATCTCCTGAATTCATCAATCTTTCTTATCCCCTGTTGTTTCTTGTCCCTCAATTAGCTTGTTTTGATTACTTTTGGTTAGGGGCACTCTCTCTTTGATTTCATTCGAGTGAGTCTTGTGTTTTTTAGACCATGTGACCTAGCCCTTTAGAAGTTTCATCGAGAAACCATTTGCTTAGGTTACTTGTCTATTCAAGGTTCATCCACAACCCTCTTATTGATTTGCTTGAGGCTTTTTCACTGCTTGTTGCTGGTTGATTTTTAGTGTCGATTATTGAACCACTTTTTTATGTTGATTCGATTTCTTCACTACCAAGCATAGATCACAATTGTTTGGATTGATCAGTTCACACTTGCTTGTTTGTCTTCTTGAATTCACAAAAAAAAATTGCATTCATTTAGCATACGAAAGTGAAAGTGCATTTGCATTACGAATTTTCATGTTTGAGAAATTGAAAAGCAAAATTTAAATCTTTCATTAGTAGTATCGATGCATCGTGAGATTAGTGTATTGATGCATTGTGTTTCTTAGTGTTTGCATTCGCTTGTCATGGTTTGGGAATGATATTTCTACCCTCCCATAGGTAGGTGTTCATCGAAGGAAAGGATACTTCATTCATTATAGCTTGCATCTAGGTGATTTTGAGAGTTTTCATACGGTAGGACCTGAAACCGGAATTTAATTCAAGATCAACCATAAAATAAACTGAATAAACCTAAAAACGCATTGGAACTTAACGCAAACATCTAGAGGTCTAGGTTAGAGACGTGTTCCGGCGTCTTTAAACATAGTCACTATTGTTTCACATTACGGTTGGGTGATTCCTCCTTCTGTGACTCGATAGTGGTCTAACACGGACTGAGCTCCCACGTACCGTCGCGTATATAGGGAGACCCCACTAGGCTTTTATCCTTGATCCATAGGAAGCCGAGTATGCCGCCTTGCGAACCGTAACGCACCGAACACAGCATTCGGGAAGATTGACTGCAGTACGGAAAGTCCTTGGTTCTCATACGATTGCCAAGGTGTATAAGCAGTTTTACGGATTTCTTGGTAAACCCTTTGCCTAGAATCTCCAGAGCAGTCACTTTTGATCCTTTTCAGACTCCCTAAAAGAAAAGGTGCTAGTGAGCGTCTTGTCACTTCGTGCTCATTAAACATTCGAAGGAGACTAGAGTCATCTTTTCGTCCTTTTCTCGACTCTTGAAACATGAAAAGGTCAAGTTTAGTTCCTGTGTCTTAAAAGTTTATTTGGCCACGATTAACGTTACCTAGTTAGATCTTGTGTGCGTTAGCTTGAGTAGGCTTCTTTTCGTTTTCCATGGCAACTTTTCTGGGGTTCACCAACCCAAGTTCCCCTCCTGACGGGAACCCTGGTCATTTCCCCCCTCTTGGGAATGTTGGTGCTCCTTATATGGCAACGTTATCCCTTCCGGGGTTAACTGTCGGGTTGCCTGTTTGGTTATTTTCAACCTCTTTGGTCCCTGCCGTATCGGCTGCTAATCCATCAGTCCCTCCACCTGCACAACATCATGTTGATCCTAAGGTGGATCTCTCCCCTTTGATGCCTACTTCTACGTCTTCCTCTTGTACTTCGCCTGGTGAAAGTCTCGATTCAAATAACCAGGTGGCTAAGAAGAAGAAGAAGAAGACCAAGAAGAAGAAGTCTCCTAAGGGAGAGGCTACAAGTATAACTCTTGCTCCTTCGGGTCCCCCTGAAGTCGGGCCACCTTCTGCTCCTTCGCGGAAGGTTAAGTTTCCTTGTCAGTTATGCAAGGAGGACCATCTTCTTCGCGATTGTCCTGGAATTCCCAAGGTACTAGAAGTATGGTCTCGTGATCCGGCCCGCCCCTCATCGTCCACTGAGGCTCACGGTGATGTTACCCTATCGACTCACAAAGGTAAGGGAAAATGGAAGATTCAGATCCCCTGTAGACTTTGTGAAGGCAATCATCCCCTTCACCTTTGTCCACTCATGGATAAAGCCTCCAGTGTCTTGGAAAGTCTCCCAGCTCCCTCACCCCAACTCCCTGTTGGATATCAACGTCTTTCTACAGTTGCAGATCATCCACCTCTCGACAATGAGATTGGTTCACATTCTTCTCTTGTCCAGGTCCCTCTTCCCAAACCCGGCTGTGTCCAGCCTGTTCCAGACCAACCATTGGTCGGAAAGAGTGTCGATTCGAGTCTTCCGCTCGCTCACTCTGTTTCGGAAGAGAATCACGCCCATGTTCTTCTCGTCTCTTCAGATTCTCCTGAGTCCCGAAATGACTCTCCTAACCCAGCTGCTCCCGAAGGTTCTCCTTCGGTTCCTTTAGCACATGGGGGCAATCATACGATTCCCCCACCAGGTAGTCTAGTCGCTTCCTTTGATTGGAATCGCCTGATCGCCGGTTGCCTTCCATCCCATATGCCTTTCCAGATCACAGTACATGCCTGTGCTATGGCAGTACCTGGCACTGTTTTGGATGAAGGGGTGTCTGTCAGTCTTATGTCGTACACTACTTGGCAAGCCTTAGGTTCCCCGCAGCTTGCACCAGTCACTCAGAATCTGTTGGCCTTCGACGGAGGAGCTTGTCCATCTTTAGGAGTTCTCCAGAAGTTCCCTATTACTTTGGGAGGCAAAACCGTCTATATAGACGTCTTGGTTACCCAAGTTGTTTTAGACTTTAGTCTTCTCCTTGGTCACGACTATATTTATGCTATGGGGGCCCTCATTTCTTCACTTTTCCGTGTGGTTTGCTTTCCACACGATGGAAGAATTGTGACTATCAATCAATTGTCGTTCGTTAGTCCCCCAATGCCTCCTACGCAGTTGTCGTCCCCTCCTAGTTTTTATCCACCAGTTTTATCTGCCCAGCCACAGATCAACTACGTGGCCACCTACCCCGTGCCTGTATCCATTGATGACACCATCGTGCATCGTGTCCTGGGGGCATTAGGTCCTGACTTCCAAGATGTGGTCCTTTCACCGGGAGTAACACTCTTGGAAGCACCGACTTCCTGTTCATTATGATGCAGTTCGGTCGGAGCATAGTTCACTTTCCTATGTCAAGCTCCCTAAAAAATGAAACTGGGTCTAGTTGGAGCATAGTTCACTTTCCTATGTCAAGCTCCTTAAAAAATGAAACTGGGTTCGGTGGAGCATAGTTCCTTTCCGGTGTCAAGCTCCTTAAAAAATGAAACTCGGTTTGGTCGAGCATAGTTCCTGATCTTGTGTCAAGCTCGTTAAAAAATGAAACAAGGGTTATGAGGATAGTTCTTTTATTGTGTCAACCTCATTAAAAAATGAAACAACTCCCTTTCCAAATCGAGTCTTTTGATTAAGATCTCGTAAACTACAAGTTGAGTCTTTCATCGATCTCGAGAGTGAACCTTCATTCCATCCACTTTGTTGAATGCAATGAAGCTTGGGGGGCATGTACCTCATTTTGCGTCATTATGCCTGGGGGCATGCGAGCTTATAACAAGCATAGTTTTTCGTTTCAAGCTTGTGTAAACATGAAACCGAATCCAAGCAGAGTTCTCCATGGTTCAAGCTTGTGTAAAAATGAACCCATACCCGATTTACATCTCGTGATTGCCATTTTTATCTGCTGAATTTTGCTAGATGAGCCTTGGTTGTTTCATTCCATTGCTACCATCTCTTTGGCCGATCATATGCTCTCACTTGGTTGTTTATCCTTTCCTAAGGAACCGCAGCGATGAGTGGTTTTATTAGCCAGCCTCTTGACCATTACATGTTTTGAGCAGTTCCACCATTGCCGGAACCAGTTGCTACCTTTTATACCACTCGTTCCTCTAGGACGAGTCACCTTTAAGCTCTTTTCTGACTCGTAAAATGTGAAAATATTGCCGAGTATTTTTCCCTTGTTGACTCTTAAAGAGAATAAAAATGGAGGTCTGCTTTTAGCTCTTTTCTGACCGTTTAAAGATGAAAATATTGCCGAGTCCCCCTCTCGACTCGTTAAAGAAATGAGAGGCGGTCGCCTTTAAAGCTCTTTTTTCGACCGTTTAAACTAAAAAAGATTGCCGAGTTTTTGTCGTTTCGAACTCGTAATTGGCCCCAAAACGACGTGCTTCCGACCACTTTTTTACTTTTTCGGGTCGAAGTCACTATTCATGAAAAGTACTCCTCGATCATACTGGTCGGGCGGTTCTTTCGAGTATTGTTTTATACTTTTTCGGGCTCGAGAGACACAACTTTACGAAAAAGGACCCCCCTGGAGTTTTCTTTTCTGCTGTCTTTTCAGACTCTATAAACAAGAAAAGACGCCGAGTTCTTCCTTTGTCAGGCTCGTTAAAACTTAATGACATTAGACACCGTCGAAATGACGCCTTCCAAGCATATGCTATCCCCGTCAAGCTTGTCACCCAAAAATAATCGGGGTACCTTCCAGAAATGGTGGGGAAAATGAAACTGTAATAATGGTCGTGTCGGCAGTATGTCGCTCTTGAACATGGCACTCGTCTGCATTCGTGTCTGGGTGGGGATTTCTCATCTTGTTTTACACTAGCCTCCGTGGGTTCAGGTTATCCTATTTGACCTCTCATCTGCTCATTGCCTTGTCACCATGACCTCTGCTCATTTGATGTCAGATACTGCCAAATCCGCTGTCGTGCCGCCGATATGTTCAAGAGAAGTTGGCCTCTGCAAGCTTACCACCTCCCTCTGATGTCTCGCACAAAACATTTTATCCTTCTCTGTCTCGTGTCAATGATGTGGGAAACATCATGGCCCACCTTCGATCAAGGTTACTTTCTATCGACTTCAGCTCATTATCCAGGACAGTGACCTAGAGACTCCCTTCAGGTGCCTTAGAGCCTGCATGCCTCAATGGCAGGTTCTTCGTGTTCGACGTGAGGTTTTCATCATTGGCCTCCGATCGAATGATTCTGCGGGTGTTCGACACCAGCTCATTGATTCACACGCTGCGGATTGTACCTATAAGTACCTTGAGGACCATTGTCATTATTGGTTGTACCTCTCGCGTCTGTTAACAATTTTCATTATTGGCTGGTAATCAGAAGATGTTCATGCATGTTCGACTTCAGCTCATGTATTCACATGCTTGGACTTGTACTTTGTTCGGGTTGGGATGGAGCGCAAGACCCTAGTTTTTGTCTGTTGCGAACCAGGCTGCGATTTTATGGATTATTATTACATGACTCATTGATGGATGGCTACGCCCATACCTGAGTCTTTTGGGATGGCTGCGACCATACCTTATTATCATCATGGTCTCTTCAGATGGGTGGCTGCGTCCATACCACAGACCTTCTTCGTATGTCTTTTGGATGGCTGCGCCCATGCCTAGACTACATGCAATCGAGATATCAGTTGTACATACGTGCAGGTCCTTCCTGGTGGTGTTCCAGTTCAGCGAGTTTTGTAAAGCATTTCACCCCTCCCACTCTCTCGGGCTTCATGCTTTGGGGGGCATCTGTTACACAGTAATTTGTCACTGCCTCCCTACCAGTCTCCCCACTGTGTCATGAATTCAAATTAATCATGCTCATGCTCTCTAAACTGGCCAAATGACCCACTTTGCCAAAGTTTTTCCATCATCGCGACTTTTGTCAAAATAACCACACTGATGGGCGCTCCATAACAGACCGAATGCGCTGTCAGCAGGGAAGCACACGTGTTTCCCACGCTGATCGAATTTCATGAACCAGCGCATCCTCTGTTTATATTGAGTCGCGCTGACATAACCTTCTCTGTTATTCAGATGCGATGTCAGCGCTCCAGTGCAGTTATGGACCCGCGCTGATCCTGTTTGGGCAAGTTTGTTCTAACAGCCAGCCTTCCAGATGACTCCAGACCTGGTTGTTGGCCTTGTAAATGTCGCCCTCCCTTCTATGGCATGTTTGTTCGTCATTTGAGCCACCTTCCTTGGAGATAAGCTCATCCTCCCACCATTCATGGAGACTCCTTCTCCTATTTAAACCTCCACCATTGCCATGAGCAGCTAGTTTTTTGGATAGTTTGGATAGTGTGGAATTCATAGTGCTTAGAGTGCTGCTGCTAGTAGGTAGTTGGTGTGACAAGTGTGGATTTACTAGAGGAAGCTTAAGGAAGGTTGTGAGTATTGCTTGTGTGAGAGAGAGCTTTGTCTTGGGAGAATCTACCTTCAAGGGTGAATGTTTAAGAGACTTGCTGGCTGGACCCTCTAGAGAAGGACTCAGCGTCAGAACTTTGGTTGTACCTTTCTCTATTATTTATTAATAATAGATGACTATTGTTATGGTTCCATTCTCATTTGTCTTTGTAATGGTTAATGTGAATTACATCCTTTCTGACTGATGTATAATTGCTTTCATTAGATTTCACGCTTGTGTTTGTCTTTCTCTTCGTGTGTGCAGGTATCTATTCACGGAGATCATGGAGGATCGTGACCGGCCAGAGCGAAGGAGCGAGAGCCGCATCTCTTCATCAAACAATAGCGTTGGAATCCAAGTAGGTGTTCATTGCCTCTCTTTTATTTGCAATTAGGAACTTGCACAGTAGCATTGATTGATTGTTGCTAGACCCCTTCTGAGCTAGTAGGGATCGCCTCTATCCGTAGAGGGGATTTACCTCTCCAACAAGAACCCCCATGCATCTTTCTTGACTCGCTGCAAGGTCACACACTTGTTGGAAATAATACTGAGAGGGGGGCGTGAATCAGTTTTATCATTTTAATAATTTAATTTTCAAAAACTGATTTGTATACGCTACTTTAGCTCAGTGAACTAGTGTGTATACGCAACTCTACTTAATGCAACCAGCGTATGTGTAGAGATCTTTAGATTTACCTAGATTATCATGTATTGAACTTTAATTAGTATATCAAGAATTCATTAGACAATGCAGTAAAAGCAGAATAAAGCATCACACATAAGCAACACACAAGAACACCAACATATAAGGTGGAAACCCAATGTGGGTAAAAACCACCTGTTGTTGTCGTCTCTGTCTTCTTTTAATAATAAGAAATTTATGTTTACAATTTTTGTACTAGTGCAGTCTTATACCAGTACGCAGGATTCTACCTGTAGAAGGCTACAACCTTCTCTCATTCTCCAGCTTCTACCGGAAGGGAGCTACAACCCCCTAGCTCTTGTACTAGATGATATGTTTACTAGTACATAGGTGTCGGCCTACAGAAGGCTAAAACCTTCTCTTTTCTACCAGGGACCACATTTCATAAATTTTCAGACTGAATCCATCAAAAACATCATTCAATCATCGAATATATCTGCATCAACCAATCTCCTTTTGAACCAACCAAAACTGAATCAATCAATCACTTTGAAAATCCATCAATCTGATCATTCAGAATGTTGTCATCAGAATATAGTAACCAAAACCCAAGCTAGAACCTAGAACACTACAACAGCAAACAGGAGCAACTAAAACATATTTTATAAGGTATATGCTACTTGCATGTGTCAAAGCTATGTGCATACATGCTTTCCTCAAAGCGAACCAGCGTACAGATTTGCAAATCAAATTTATGATGTATACGCTGCTTTGGTATGCAGAACCTGCATGTATACGCTTATTTTCTAAAGTGAACTTGCATACAGATCTGTAAATCATGATTTAAACATTACAACAATTCCAAACTTTAGTCATACCCAGATCATCATATTTACAAACTACAACATGCGTCAGTTATTCAAATTCATGATCAAACCAGATAAAGATAATTCACTTCAAGCCTTAAGATCCTGATACATCATTAGATCTTATCCTTCATCAAACGCTAAGGTTCATCCTTGGTTCAGATCAAGCACATCACCATAAGCCAATAACTTGCATATTAGATCTCACACTTCATCAGCTATTCAATACTTGCACACTTTGGCCTAATGATCTTCTCCTCCTTTATAGTTTTAGGCCTTTCTCAATACCATGGACCAAAACCACTTAGGACCAATACCTTGGACCAAATACCTAGGGTCAATACCTTAGACCTGATACCTTGGACCAATACCATGGACCAAATACTTTGGACCAAAAACTTAGTTTTCCAAGGTATACGCACTTTTCCTTTTGTGAAAGTGTGTGTGTACATATATGCGACTTGTATACAGTGAACCCGCGTGTATATGCGGCTTGGCCAATGGTGAACCTGTGTATACCTCTCTTTCTTCATTCTGTGAAGTTTGATCTATAACTCTGTGGTGTTAACCTGCCGTACTGTGATTTTTCATCTGAGTGAGTTGCCATCAAGGACAACACCTGTATCATAATGCCAACAATCTATCCCTTTGGACTTGATGGCAACACCAAGTCACTCTCCCCCTTTGTCATCAAGGGCAAACGGTCATGCTCCTCCTGAGTACATGCTAAAATTCTCTGATATGCTGAAGTGTTCTGATTGAGCTCCTATGATCGATTCCATTCTCCACCTGAGCACAAGAAAGGTCTGCAAAAAAATGTTTTAAAAGAAGAACATGACTCTATACATACATCACAAATGACCTTCCTATCACCAATGACTCATACATACATCCATCTCCCAACCAAGTGGGGATATACCAAATTTGACTCATCCACCCAACCAAGTGGGGATATATCAATTGTTTATACATGTTAAAAACAAGAAACATTACATCATCCATCCCATGCATAGTGGGGTTACAAATTAGGTTTTTTTCATGACTGTTATATAAAAAGATATACATGACATATATAACAAAGACCAAATATCTTAAACAAGACCATGATAGTCATCAGTAGCATCTTTAAATCAGCATCCAGACCAGCAACCATGTTCTCCCCCTTAACTTGTTCCACCTGAATTAAAAACAACTATGTGAATCTGTACTGAGATAATGCTAACAATGCATTATTAGAAGCATATGCTTCCCCTGAACCTGTCTCAGATGTTCACTGTCAGATCTGATCATTTCATATATCAGAAGAGTTATCAAGGCATCATCATCAATCAGATATACATCAAGTTATCAACAACTTATGAGAGCCAACATATTTCCACATGTCATCAACAGACTATAACCATCATCAAGAAGAGCAGATAATTCACTGAACCATATCAGACCCCTTTCTCTTAAGTCTGGCCCACTGCTTTTCATCAAACCAACATATACGCGACTATACCCACAGAAACCAACGTATATATGTGACTACGCTTCATGAAACTCGCGTATAACCACCTTTCTCTGAAGAAGATAGGATTTAACAGCAGGATGATGTAGCAACTACTCCCAGCTTTTGTCTGAGATATTCAAATTTCTCTCTGGGCAATGGTTTGGTGAATATATCAGCAACCTGTTCTTTGGAGGGAACATACTCCAATTTGACCTTTTGTTCAAGCACTTTTTCACATAGAAAATGATATTTGATGTGTATGTGCTTGGTCTTGGAGTGCATGACTGGATTCTTTGAAATACTGATGGCACTTGTATTATCACATAGAATGGAGATGGGTGGAATACATGGGATCTGAATGTCTTGCAAGGTTTGCATCATCCAAAGTAGTTTTGTGCAGCAAGATGTAGCAGCCACGTATTCTGCTTCAGCTGTAGATAATGCAATTGAATTTTGTTTCTTTTTGAACCAAGACACTAGCTTGGAACCCATATAGAATGCACCACCACTAGTGCTTTTTGTGTCATCAACACGTCCTGACCAATCTGCATCTATATATGCATGAAGTGTAAGATTTGTAACTCTAGGATACCATAAACCAAAGTTTTGTGTTCCTTGAATATATTGAAAATCCTTTTGATTGCCTGAAGGTGTGATTCCTTTGGATTTGCTTGGAATCTTCCAACTATTCCCACTACATGCATGATGTCCGGTCGGGTACCTGTCAGATAAGGCAGACTGCCAATCATGGATCTATAAGTTGGTTGATGTACTGCTGCTGATTCATCATTTGAGCTAAGACTGCATTGTTGGGCTAATTTATTAACTAAATTAACACAAGTATTTAATTATCAATCCGGGTTTGTAAAACTTGGAGGCAAATCCACTGTATATGGACATCAGATATAATCAAGTTTAGAAGATAAAATTTTAAGAATTAAGGAAGTACATATTACAAATATAAACCTATTTTAACAATTTCTACTTCATTTATGTAATATATGAGGGAAGAGGCTCCTAACTTAGGAGAACCAGGTTGTCCTTCCCTACAATACTACTTTCATGAAGATAAATCTAAGAGCACTAATTAACAATGGTTTATGATGCAGAAGATGTAGAAGAAGATGCTCCTAACTAAGGATGTCCAGATTGTCCTTCTTCACAATCCTACTATATCACAATCACCATTGCTTCAAACCAGAAATGCAGAAATAACTTCAAATGAGAAATGGAGAATGAAATTCAGTTTTAGTTCAAGATCAAATAGAAGGGGAATTTAACTTAAATTCCTTTGTTTCCCTTCATATGTAGATTAGAATTAAACCAATATTCATTCAGCAACCATCACACATCTAAATACATTTGAAACAAAAACTAGTCTATGAAAACTATTAAAATTGAACCAAGAAGTGTACTTAGCTTGGTGTGGGGGCCCTCCACCCTTGCCTTGCACACTTGAAGAAATCTCAGCTACAAAAACTTCAGTAAATCAACCAAGCATGAACAACAAATTGGAATGAAACAAGTTGTTCAAATTAGCTCCCAACTCCAATTATACAAAAGTTACATACAAATTCCATTACAAAAGCCATCAAAGTCTTGACTTTAAATAGAGGTTTAATTAAACAAACTGATCTATATTATCTCTAACACTCATATCTACTCATATCCACCTATCTAAGTCGAACTCATCCAATTCATCCCAAGAAATATGGTCAATCCCATAAAATCTCAAAACTGCCTTATTTCCTAGGGATTTTCTGGTGACTAGTCATGTTTGACCAGCCTTGACCGGGCCTAATAAAGCTTGTTCTGGCCGAACCAAGTGGAGTTAGCTTAGTCCTAGTTCCCAAGATGTCCATCCATGCATCAAACTCGAGCCCAAGTGTCCTGCAAACATGTTATCCACATAGCTATTACAGGAATTTCTGATTCAGTCCAAAATTGCACTTGAAACTCAATTTTCATAAAAACTTCTAGAAATTGAAAAATTAAAATTAAACACCTGAATATGCATAAAATACATCAAAATGAGATGGATGTGATGGAAAATGGATGGAAAATATAAGGATTAAGTAGGTTTCCCTAAGCAAAAATAGACCAAAACTGAGGGCCAACATCTCCCCCTTGCTGATCTTCAAGCATGTCCTCATGCTTGCTTCTGCCTTTTGACCTTTTACTTCTCTATGCTGACTGATCTGCTGATGTACCTGTGGCTCTGTCCTTTGAAGATGAAGCTTTCTCTTGAGCTACCTGCAAAAGCGTATCTATGCTTTCATGTACTTCTTCTCTTTTCTTGTGGATGACTTTCTTTACCAATATATCATTCTGGATGAGCAGCTTCAGACGACAAATAAAACTTGAATTTTTCAATACATTCCGACACAGGATTCATGTTCCTCTCAAATCAACAATTTTACTCAAAGGATCCAATGTCCAGTTGCTCTTACATCTCCCTAAGTGAAGCAAAACTTTTTATGTCTAGGCCTTCACTTTCAATTTAGCCACTCGTTTACCCATGCAATTTGCAAAATAGGGGTTGAAAGAACCATAAAAATATCTCAAATAAAAATGAATTTGAGAAAAATGTTCTCATGGAGTCTAATTAGGCTCGTTCTGAAGAAAACCCATGTTTTCGTTTTTCAAATTTCATGTTATTTTACTCAGAAAAAGGCAACGAAAAATAGTAGCTTCTCAAAATTGGAATGTATTCCTGAGATTGAATGATCATTCAATTTGAAATCAATTTTTCTTCAAATGTTTCTCCAGCATCTTGCTTACCTCTTTTCTAATGCCCTTGACAAAGAGATGAGACCAATCCTCAAAAATATGAACAAAGTTTTGATATAAAAAGATTATAAAAACATAATAAACATGTTTTTATTAATCTATTTCTTATAGTCTATCCTCTGTTTCATCAAAATTTAAAAAAAAACTCCTTTGTCTCTGTCTTTGCAGCAATATTGTCCCTGTTTGTCACCACTCTGCTCTGTTCATGCAAACCAAATATCCATCTTTATACACACTTCTGTAAGAAAGAAATTGAACTTTGTTTTGGAAAAGAAATATACAAAAAATGAAATCATATCATAATTCCTCCTTTTATAATCCATCTATATGAAATATGGAATTATAATTTTAAATCTGGAATACCACCATATATGCATTTACTCCGCCATATGTCCATTTACTCTTATCCACCATGCGTATGATTTTATTTTAAAAACATTATGAACACGTTAAAAATAATGTTTTTAAAAATTAATACCTCTTAAGCACTGGGGATCTACGTAAGTTTTTCTTTTCAGTCTTAAGTACGGGGAATCCATGCAGAAATTGTCCCACGCTTCAAAGCTCCAGATCATACTTTGTTTTCAGCTACTTCAAACACAAACAAAACGCTCAATTGACTGGTTCTACGCCTCGACTTATGCAAATTTACACAACGCAGTCTTCGGCATATGACTTCAGGACCATCTCTTCACGCTTCTGGAGCACCCATTCAACAAGATATTCTGGTACCGATTTGTATCCTCCACAATTTCTTCATCAACCTTTGATTTCTCCACAACGTCTTCGGAAATATCTGCTCTATCGATTAATTCAACAACAATTTTAGATTTTTGCTGCCAAATCTTCAAACACAAGCGCACACTTTGTTTTTTAAAAACTCATTCCTTCATGCATCAAAGCTGAAACTCGACTGTTTGATCATAAAAATGCATGGACAGGTGTAGTTTTCGGCTTGGCAGCTATTACATGCTTTCAAAACTTTCTCAGTCATTATTTCAACACGCAGTCAAACTTCAATAAGACACCCTGGCTGTGATGAACTGTAGTGATTTCCTTTGCAACGTGGCTCAATTAACCTGCATTTTTCCACTGTTAAACTTCATTTAAACACCCTATGGCTTTGTTGATGAAATAGTCTCAATGAATGACGGCAGTGACACATATTAGCGGTGGGAGAGGCGCTATCTTATAACTGATGTTTTCATTAAAAAATATCCCGAGATTTCCTCAGAAAAATATCCGCTGCATTAATGAAAACGAATCGCCAGATCTCTTGACTTATCCCTCAATCATCTTCGTTGATATCTTTCTTTCCTGTGTTTTCTCTGTAAAACCATTTTTTTCTTTCAATTTCCTGAGCCTCTCAATGGCTGTGATGGCAACAAATTTATGATTCTGAGCTGCAACAATGGCAGAGCTCTTCTTTTCTCAACGCACAGGGTTTATTTCAAAACGTTTTTACCATTGACTGTAGCTGTACAGGGTTTTCACTGTTGTTTTTCTAAAATACGTTTGACTGTTTTGTTATTTGATTTGATGTGCTCTGACTGGAATGCAACGTGGTTTTTTTCTCTGTTTTTTTTTAGAACGTTTTGACCCATTTCCTTGTGACTGATATGCCGTGCATATATCCATCGAATTGCTGAATGGAACTGTGTTTAATTATGTTCATTGTGGGGTTGACACCATCCGACATTCATACTTGATATCTTCCATGGTTCAGAGTCTCACAATTTTTAATATGGATATCCTTCTATAGTCCAGAGTATCCTCTACAGCACTGCGCCACAACTCACATCGTTTCATAACTGCGTAATGTTTTAAGTTTCAGAACTGTAGACTTCTCTTTGAAAATTTGACCGTTTCGCTGTTGATGCTGCTGTAATTTAAAAATTTGTTTCATAAGGCCGTAACTCATTCTATTGTATGCCCATTATATGAGTATTGATAACCTTATAAACGTGGCTAATATTTTATGCAGTCACTCACATGCACTCTTTTATTTTCTTTCAAGAACATGGGTAAATGTTTCAAATGCAAACTATTATTCCTTCAATAGAACTTATATTTTCTCCAACGTATTGAACCACGATGCACATTGTTTGCATGGAGCCCTCTGGATTTTGATACTATGTATCTCACTTCATTGTGAAACCTTCAAGAGTCATGCTCTCGCTTTCCATCGTATTGCATTTTCCATGATAACCTCAATACATAAATCATTTCGATTTGTTTGATTTGATTATTTCTCAAAATGCACCTATTCCATATGTATTGCAATATATCTTTTTAATTTTAAAATGACCATTTTTAGGTCATGTTTAAAATTGTTTCCATAGGACTAATGCTTGCTTTGTTTGTGCAGGTTCAACTTTTTTAAATCCTCACTTTGATCCATTTTGCTTTACGGAAAAATACTTAGGGTTAGGGTTATGAAATGAATATGGAATATATGAAGGGAATGTAGGATGCACATAGGTAAATGTAGAATGTTTTTAAGGTTATGGAATGAATAGAATATAGGATTAGGTCTAAGATAATGGGTATAGGATGAGGAAAATGTATAAAATATGCATTCAGGTATTAACTCAATTTTAACAAAGTCTAAAAATTTCTACAAAAATTTGAATTTACAAAAGCAAAATTGTGCACTTACGATACTTGTACTTCCCTGATAGTATTGGACGAATGTTGTTGTTCTTTAACAATATTGGATGAAGTTGTCTTGATCAAATATTGTAGATAGATAGAGCTTATTTATGCTTCCAGTTCTACGTTCTTCATTGATTCTGGTCCATTGATTGTTGATGTCGTTCAGGTCCCTCTGCAATTGATTCATAATAACTCAGGTCCCTTCTGTCATGTACATTTTTATGCAATATATACATGTTTTTGCTAACATTTCAGGTCCCTCTGCAATTGATTTCAAAAATATTTCAGGTCCCAACTGCCAACAATACAAGTTTCGTCGTCAATTCAGTTGCACAACTAAGTTTATTTTTGCGAACCTTCCCCCCCTTGCTGATGAGAAGACTTGTCCTCAAGTCTTGTTTATTCTGGAGGATGATTCCTGCAAACTTAAACTGAGGAAATGGTAAAACAAAATAGAGAATTCATATTGGCCAAGCTGGTTGGTTTTCCAATATGAATTCGAGTTTGTATTGTGCCACTTTCATGGATTTTCACAACCAAACTCCTTTATTATTTTTGATCTTTTTCTATTTTTTATTTTTTCTTTTCTGAATG
The DNA here is from genome assembly GCA_031772625.1 of Pinus tabuliformis. NCBI lineage: Eukaryota > Viridiplantae > Streptophyta > Pinopsida > Pinales > Pinaceae > Pinus > Pinus tabuliformis. Next base: position 12,715,119 of record CM062804.1, read on the forward strand.
GAGGTGGGGTGTAATGGAGTAGGGAAGTATGAAAAGCTTATGAAAATAGGTTATATTGAAGTAGTAAATGGATAGATAATAAGTCTGGACTTCAACATGCATGGTCGTGGAGCTTAACATACAGTATGGATGATGGATCAAATCATGAACAATATGAATTCAAATCATGAACAAATGATGAGGATCAAATCATGAACAATATGAATTCAATATGAAAGGCTTCTTTGAAGATTGATGTGACTTGACATGGTACTGAACTTGACTGCTTCTTTTGATGATTATCTTCATGTCTTTTTGCCTTGATCTCGATCATGTTGTAGGGTTTGTTGGTGTTGTTGGTCAACATTGAAGAGCAAGCTTCAAGAGTTTGAGTTTCATTGAATGAACTCAACATCAGGTGAATTTTCACTTCGCTTTGACTTGAACATTTGTATTCATATTCTGGAATATGAATTTGACTTTGAAAATTACTTCATCCATGGAATTCACTCCTTCATTCTTCCTATGACCTGCAAAAACATAGCACTTGCCTGCAATACAACATTAGATGATGGAGGAAGAGAGGTGTACAGTCTCTCTTCTTCCAATAAACATGTAAATCATTACAAGCATTGCTTAGAAAACAAGTACAAAGATGATAGACAAACATAATGCATTTATTTACCCCTTTGAGGAATGGTGGCCAGCCTAGACCTCCTAGCGGTATTTTGTTTACAAAATATTTGTTTTATATCAAATTAGAGTGATTCCAAAGCCAAGTTGAAGTGAATTCATATGGCTACCCCCTGTATAAACAGGTTTTCAAAATGATTTAAAATGATATGGTAAAAATTATAAGGAGTGCCATGTTTGATAGAACTTCTTGTGAATTTGTAACTAGACCAACAGTCACTATTTGAAGTGTAACTTCTTCATTAAAGATCAGATCAATGTGATTCCACTTGGAGATTAAAGTAGATTCATTTTTGTATTTCCAGTAGAAATAGGTTTTAAAGATTCTTAGGCTTGATATCACAAAATTGGTGATGAACAGACCTATGAGGCAGAGTTTTACAATACCGTTTTGAAGACATGCAGTCACTAAATGTTGCATAACTTTTCATTTCACCTCCAAATGGGATGATTCAAATTGTGTCTTAAACTATACTTGAATATATATCTCCCATATAAACAGGTTTTGAAAATAAGATGATTTGGTATTTCAAATATGCCAATGAACAGTCAAGACCTAGAATTGTCACCATGCAGATTTTTCGACAAGCAGTTAGTATTTCAAGAATAACGTTTTCATATGATACCTGATTGAAGTGATTCAAATTGATTTGGAAACTAGATTCCAAGGGCCATATTCCCTATGAATTTTAGATAAAAATGTTTCCATTATACACTTCAAATATAGGTTGTACTAACTCTGTCTTCAACATTTCACTTGAGACCTAGTTTTGATTTTGATCATTTTTTTATTTGTGATATAAATTGAAAACTTAAAAATGGATTCCAAAACCAGATTTCAAGAGATATGTAAAATAATACATGATTTCAAAATGATCCTATATGGTTACCCAAAATAGGCTTGTTCTTACTGCATTTTGCCATGTAGTCCTTTCAAATGAATATTAAACAATGATTGGAAGAAATAGTTTGAAACAAATTTATTATGGAAGTCTTATTGTGAATTCATTCTACTTGTTTATTTATTCTACTCTATCCTATTCTATTTTAAAAAATATAATTCATTCTCTCAAGTATAAGAGAATTTCCAGTGCATCCATTTTCGTAACAAGATCATGAGTAAACTCACATCCAAATTTGAAAAATATACTTTAATGAATTTTTGGAAATGAAAATTTATTTGATCATAAAGATATGATGAGAAAGAATGTTGAAGAATGGAGTAGCATTGTAACCTATTCTCTAACATCATTTTTTAGATCTTGTCGTTGAAAATGGATTTTGTAGTTATTTTTTTGATTTTATGTTTTTGTTGGGGGGTTTTGTTTTGGAAACCTAATTTTAGGATCTCTATTTCTAGGCATAAAGAAACATAACTAAGAGAAATGTATCTTAACTAAATTTTTATGCACTTTTCCTTTTGTGAAAGTGCGTTCATACATATATGCGACTTGTATACAGTGAACCCACGTGTATATGTGGCTTGGCCAATGGTGAACCTGTGTATACCTCTCTTTCTTCATTCTGTGAAGTTTGATCTGTAACTCTGTGGTGTTAACCTGCTGTACTGTGATTTTTCATCTGAGTGAGTTTCCATCAAGGGCAACACCTGTATCATAATGCCAAAAATCTATCCCTTTGGACTTGATGGCAACACCAAGTCACTCTCCCCCTTTGTCATCAAGGGCAAAGGGTCATGCTCCTCCTGAGTACATGCTAAAATTCTCTGATATGCTGAAGTGTGTTGATTGAGCTCCTATGATCGATTCCATTCTCCACCTGAGCACAAGAAAGGTCTGCAAAAAAATGTTTTGAAAGAAGAACATGACTCTATACATACATCACAAATGACCTTCCTATCACCAATGACTCATACATACATCCATCTCCCAACCAAGTGGGGATATACCAAATTTGACTCATCCACCCAACCAAGTGGGGATATATCAATTGTTTATACATGTTAAAAACAAGAAACATTACATCATCCATCCCATGCATAGTGGGGTTACAAATTAGGTTTTTTTCATGACTGTTATATAAAAAGATATACATGACATATATAACAAAGACCAAATATCTTAAACAAGACCATGATAGTCATCAGTAGGATCTTTCAATCAGCATCCAGACCAGCAACCATGTTCTCCCCCTTAACCTGTTCCACCTGAATTAAAAACAACTATGTGAATCTGTACCGAGATAATGCTAACAATGCATTATTAGAAGCATATGCTTCCCCTGAAACTGTGTCAGATGTTCACTGTCAGATCTGATCATTTCATATATCAGAAGAGTTATCAAGGCATCATCATCAATCACATATACATCAAGTTATCAACAACTTATGAGAGCCAACATATTTCCACATGTCATCAATAGACTATAACCATCATCAAGTAGAGCAGATAATTCACTGAACCATATCAGACCCCTTTCTCCTAAGTCTGGCCCACTGCTTTTCTTCAAACCAACATATATGCGACTGTACCCACAAAAACCAACGTATATATGCGACTACACTTCATGAAACTCGCGTATAACCCCCTTTCTCTGAAGAAGATAGGATTTAACAGCAGGATGATGTAGCAACTACTCCCAGCTTTTGTCTGAGATATTCAAATGTCTCTCTGGGCAGTGGTTTAGTTAATATGTCAGCAACCTGTTCTTTGGAGGGAACATACTCCAATTTGACCTTTTGTTCAAGCACTTGTTCACATAGAAAATGATATTTGATGGGTATGTGTGTTATAGCTCCAAATCTCACTCTTATGGTTTGTGATGCTGCACTCATGGCCTAGGGCAACCCCTCCTTCCAGACCTGGTCCTAAAATTTAAAAAACAGTGTTTTATCCCTTATACACGACATTGCCCTGAGTTAAACGCGTGTACACGCGGGTCTGTGTATACCCAACCCGCGTGTATGTATTAAAACACTTAAAAAAATAAATAATTCCTTATTTTCGGGCGGAGATCGCGGGTTTTACCTGCTGATCACCTGTTAGTGCCCGTGGCCCAACTGTTCCCAACCAACTCCTAACTAAAAAACTACTTTGGAGATGGTATAAAAAGACATCAAAGGGAAGGCCTAAGGGAGAGAGAAAAGAGAGCAAGATTATTATGTTGAGATTTTCCCCTTAGACCAGGTCTGAAGTCCTTGGTGCCTTCTGCACTTCCCCCATTTTGCATAGGAAACCCTTGTTTCCATGTGTATTGGTGATCATTCCTTCTTTATATCACCATTGAGTAAGACTTGGAAGGAGCTCTTGTTGGAGGCTTGAGGCTGGAACGAATCCGGGAGGAAGCCTTGCTTGGAGCCTGCTGAAGGTGTTTCAGGTGAAATCTTTCCGTTATATGTACTTTACTTGCCTTTATATAAAGAAACACGTCTTGGTTCCCGAAACAACCTTTCTTTGTGCTTATGAGGTTCATATTTTGAATTCTTATGCAAGTAGTTACTTAAAGATTTTTATAACTAACTTTATAGCATGAAGATGGTTTATGTATAAGTATTTGTCCATGTACTGTTGTGTTCTTTGATTTGTTTGTTTTACAGGTCAAAGGAGAAGAAGGGAACTCCAAGAAAGGTTTGGACCCTAAAGGCCTTCTCGAACGTAGGACCTTAGGTACGTACCCTCAACATTAGAATTTGTTTACAGTAAAGATAATGGCTGTGTGTGTGTTTCTTTGAATAAGCAATTTTCAGTCTGGTAGAGTCTTAACCCAAAGGACCCTAGGGGTACTTTCCCCTCAACCAGAATTGGCGACTCCGCTGGGGAACAACACTCTTGTTATTCCTAGTTTGGGTAGTCTTCAAGCCAATCAAGGCTCAGCCCCTCTGTTTACTGGCTCTGACTGTCTGATCTGTTCTTGAACTCTAAGCTTTTCCAGTTTTTTCAGTCTGTGTTTTATATTTTTCTTGAAAATCTTCAGATACGCTGTTTTTCTGGATTACAGAAGCGTATATACGCAAGTTGAACTAAGTGAACCCGCGTATACGCAAGTTTCCTCAGTTACAGTCGCGTGTACATGCATTCTGCACATCACTGCAGGCGCGTATATTACATAATTTTCAGGATTTATAAATTTTCTTTTTGCTGAATGTTTGTCTGGTGGTTTGGGTCAGTTTGAAGCAGTCATTTTCCAGTAATAGTCCTCTGTTTAACAGGGGGCATCTTGTTCTGAACTCTCTCTAGTTATAAGGAGTATTAGTCTTGTTTCCGTTGATTGCAAGCGTCATTGTTCTTTGACACACAAGAGTTCTGGTTAAGAATCTTGACTGCTCTGTTTTGGCAGAGTAGGAAAATTGGATTCAATCTTTGTGTTCATTTTGTTTTGATGACCCTTTTGTTTGCTTAACGAAACCATTTTTGTGACCATTTGCTCCTTCGTTTCGAGAAAGTTGTTTGTTACCATTTTCTTGAAACTTGTCTTTTGATCTTTTGGACTTTCATTGCTGCTTTTGATTGTCAAGAGCGATTTCAAACGCATTTATTGTTGTTGGGTTTTCATCATTTGAAAGGTGTCAATTCACAAAAGTGTTTGGTTGCCTATTCATCAATCATTGGTGTCAGTATTTTCGAGAGCCTTCTTTGAAAAAGACTTCTTGGTTTGGTTGAAAGAAAATCTTTTGAAAGTTTTGAGTTTCGCTTTCTTAAACTTGCTTTTCATTTGATTTCCTTTTTGCGAAGTGAAAGTGCTTTGTGTTTATCTTAGAACTTGTTTTTATTGTTTGGACGAAATGATTGGTAACACATCATCTTCTATCTAAGCATTTTAGTGGCAAGACAAATTTGATAAGGCAGCAACTTTCCTTCTTTGTTTTTAGAGTAGTCTTTAAATCTTGCATCCACATATAGTTCTTGCATTAGGATAGATTTGCATCTCTTTTTAGTCATATATAGTTTTGTTAGTTTTTGTGAGTGTGGAGTCTGAAAAGAAAAGGAAAATTTGTTTATATTAGAAGTACCTTTGAACCTCATAGAAATTGCTCTTCATCGAAAACAAAAAGTGCATGTGCATGTAGCTAAGTTTTATTAATTTCTTTTGCGTCCATAAAAACACCACAAGTTTCATCTCCATTACCTTGTGACTTAAAGAACAGCCTAATAAAATCAAGCGCTAATTAAAATCCACTAGAAATTTTTGTTTTAGTCAGTTACACCAACAAGTTTAGGATTTTAGGGCCTTGGATTAGGTGAGTGGAGAGTTAACTCTCCAAGGCCACATAAAACGTCAAACATAAGAGTCTGAATAACGAGAGAAAATCCAATAGCGTTAGGAAGACCAAGAAAGCTCCGGATCTGGGAGTTAAGCACGAGGGTCTGTGAAGACAGGGAAGAGAGATACCCCCTCTCCTACTTGTCTGAACTTACCTCATGACTGTTCCGCCTGGCTTCTGCGACGAGTTGGTACCCATAGTTGCCTCTCCTAGGGATCTACACAGGTGGCTGTGGAGGGGAATCCCGTGGCACCTGAGGTTGACGTTGTATCACTCTCGACAGTACTACTGGAGGGCACCCTTGCGAAGCTTGGGGGCTTGCACCGGCGCAGTCTGTTGTTAGGAGGTCAGCGTAACTTCCTCTGATACCTTCGCTGATAGGACTGGGCCCTCATCATCCCAGACTATCTTCGGAAGGCCCCTTGATTCACTTTCTCATATTTTGGTGTCCGGTCCTAATCACCCGGAGCGGAAATACGTGGAAGTTGTTTGACTGGCTATATCTTTAGGGAATTAATAGTGTGTGCTTTGTGCTCTTAGTTGGCCTAGCTTTCAATTTTTTGAGTCTTTAGTTAGATCATAACAAAAAATTCAAAGTGGCTGACCGATCTCCTAGACGGTCTCGAAGACTTCGTGGTCTTTCGCCGCCAAGTTTAGAGCCTTCTCCGAGAAGGCGCAGAGGGAGTACCACCGTTGGGTTTCGTCCTACGCCGATTGACGCATCAGAGATTGATCCTCCTAGCGGAGGCATTATTGCCCAAGCAAGGCCTGGTACCTCTGAACAAGAGAGGGATACTCCAGTCCTTTCTCGAGTTCTTTTTCAAGCGGAGAATAACGTAGAGGTAGAAGAATTCTCAGAGTCGTTAGGGGCTCCGAATTCTCCCCTACCATTTAGTCATCCAGACGTATTGCAATACGTTGGGACTCCATCACATAGACCATCAAGTCCAGGTTACGCTACACGCTTAACATTCATGACCACTACTGGAAGCATGGCTTCTACAAGTGCTACGACTATGCAAACCCCAACATCAGTGCAAGGGGGAGGAACTATTTCCATCCCCTCCACTTCCTTGTTTGGATCTTTTGCGAGCACATCTCTACTTTGGTCTACCTCCATTCCGTCTACGAGTGGAAATGCCCAAACCAATGCTTTTGGTACTGGACTCTTCCCTTTTGGCACCCAATCACAGGGTATTCCATCGGTTCCGTTTAGTGTCGCTACGTCCATGATGGGCGGATCGACTTCATTCCAGGGTTTTCCTTTCGGAAGTGGTCATATACCACATTCCAACCCGACGGTAGGATCCATGCCTTTTTCTTCAGTAGGAAAAAGCAACAATCCTTTCCAAGGTTGGAATAACCCTGGGGTTAGTAGCGCGGGAACTGGGAATCCGTTTAGCGGCCAACAAGGGAATAGGACGTACTCCACGGTTAGCATGTTTCAAAGTATTCCTCCCCTTGCTTCGGCTTGGAACCCATACCAGGGGTTATCAACTCCTTACCATTCTTTAGGAGGAAACTTTGCTGGTTATGGAGGTTATATGGCAGGAGTTGGTCAAACTCCGAATTTTGCTGGACCACAAGGCTTGCCTTTTGGTTCAGCCGGTTCTATTGGTCACTTCGGGCAGCCTGGTGCCTCCCAAATTCCAGGACAATCTTTTCAGAGCTTTGGGAGTTCTGCCCACTCTGGGTGGAATCCCCAAGGTCCTCCTAGGCTTCCGTTTCTGGCAACGTTAAACTTGCCAGATCTCACTAAGTTAACAAATGACCCAATCAGGTATAATCCGGCCTGGCCTCCGGTCCCAACCAAACTCCCTTCGGACATTCCAAAATTCGAAGGGAAGAGTGGTGAAGACCCAGGCGACCATGTGACCACATTCCATTTGTGGTGCTCATCTAACTCCCTTATCGATGACTCGGTTAGGTTGAGACTCTTTCAGCGCACCTTGACTGGTAATGCGGCCAAATGGTATATAGAGTTGCCTGGGGGCAACTTTACATCGTTCGCTGACTTGGCCAACATATTCTTAAATCACTTTCAGTTCACTGTCCGCTATGACGCCGGAACTGAACTTCTGGCCACCTTTCGTCAGGATAAGGCTACTCACATTTCCGATCACATTCAGGAATGGAGACGAAGAAAGAGGCTCATTAAAGCCGAAATTCCTCCGGAATACCGTCTCGAGTGGTTTTTGAAGTCTTTACAACCTGAGATCTACAAGGATGTCTCCATGTCTGGGGTCTATTTTGAGGAGCAAGCCATTTTTAGGGCCCAGCAATTAGAATTGATCTACTCTCAGTTTGGGATCCTACAAAAGTACTTGCCAGATGCTCCTAGATCTAAGGTTGATTTAGCTAAGCCGAAGCCAGGTCCACACGCGGATGGTATCGTTGGGTCAGTAGACACAACTACAGTGAACTTGTTGAATCAATTGCAGCAGTTGTCTTTGCAAACTACTTCTAACAACCAAGTCACATTGTCTAATCCTCCCGCTTCCCAAACTTCTTCAATTAATGTCGTCCAATCCGATAATCCCAAAGGAAATCAAAATTCCAATGGGAAAAAGAAAGGACGAGGTAGGAAAAAGAACCAGGATGGGAAGCCTGATGCAAATAAATCCGGCAACAATGCTGGTGGTGGTGGAAATGAGTCGAGAAAGAAAGTCAAGTTTCCTTGCAAGTTGTGCAATGGAGACCATCTAACTCATCTCTGCCCCAAGATTCAAGACGCTCAGCGCTTGTTAGGACAGCAAGGAACTTCTAGTTCTCAAGTTGTGTTAACCAACCCTTTTCCCCAAGGGCAACAACTTCTTTCTGGCGTGAGTTCAAACCCTGGTACCTCCGCAGGGGGCAACCAGGAAGGGGACAAGTCGTCAAATGTTTTCATGATGGGTGCTCATGCTAATGTGACCACACGGTCACGCGATTATGGTGAAGGTGAAAATTCTAAGGGTAAATCAGTTCCCGAAACTAACAACCCACTTCATATTGAGCGACCTTCTGTTGAGACTATACCTCGGGTGCCGAAAGGTTCCGCTAAACGCGCGACTATCAACCCTAATATTAGGGCAGCCCAGAATTACTCCATTGTTGAGGATCTGGCTCAGAGTCCATGTGCTATGTCCGCGTTAGAGGTTCTCCAGTCATGTCCTGCTCAACGAAGTGCCTTGCTATCGGAAATGGGGGCAGTGGATCCAAGTAACTCCTTAGCTCTCACTTTTGATATGAGTAATGTCAAAAAGAGACTTCCTCATCACATGGCTTTCCAGATAAAGTCTACCTACCAGAAAACGAATATTTTTCGGACGGTTGTAGATGAGGGAGCTTCCACGTGTGTCATGTCTATGTCATGCTGGAAGGCCATTGGATCACCGTCGGTTGTTCCTTCACCTACCCTATTGACAGCATTTGATGGTCACTCTCATAGGCCATACGGGATTATCCCGGCCTTTCCTATATGTGTTGAAGGAAAGGTCGTTAATATTGAAGTAGAGGTCATAGATGCTAACCGAGACTATAATCTCCTCTTAGGAAGGAACTGGGTATACGAGATGGATGTCGTGGTTTCAACTCTGTTTCGTGTCATTTGCTTTCCTCATGAGGGGAAAATCGTTAAGGTTGACCAATTGGACTATTGTCCAGTTGATCCTCAAGCAAACTCTGACTCTACTATTCCTTTAGTGGGTAATCCCCGTCCGCCTACTGAGAGTCTAGGAGTTGGGATGTACTCTTCATTGATGGGTACGTTTAATCTTCCCCCTCCTATAGCTGGTATAGATACAATTTCATCCTCCAGGGATCCTTTACGGAGAGAGTTTGTCCAAACTCCTTATTCTTCGAATCCTGGAACCTTAGCTTCATCTGCGACCACATCAGGTGACGACAAGGTGGGTGGAATAGAATCTCTTATATCTACAGTGGAACCTAGATGCGAATCTATCGATAACTCTGTAGATAACCATTCTACTATTTCCTTTGGGAAAGAAATAGATGGTGATGTGGCTCATTTTCGGACCCTTGATTCCACCTTTGCATCGGATTGCTCGGATATTGTTTTTCCATCGGATGAAGCGATATTCGAAGCAATGACGGCCGTAGATCGACCTTTGGAAGATTTACATCGTCGGTTACACTTTTATGCCCCTGTGCGTGAAGTCGAATCTCGGTCCTCCAGTTCAACTAGTGATGTTTGTACGGTCCCTTTGGCTCCAACACATTCATTTGCCGAAGAGAGTATATTGATTGGTTCGATCGTCGTACCTATAAACATCCCTAGGAGTCAGTGGGTGAAGCCTCCTGATGGGCTCTACCCAAAGAAGTACTTTGCTTGGTTTTGGCCAAGCAATTTCTTCTTTGTACTTTATGTATATATTTATACATATATCGTCGAGCGTTTTCTGATATCAGTCCTTTTTGGTCTGCTGTGGCAGGTGCTGATGGATGATTTGGTCTATTTTGGGTTCGCTGATGGTGCTAGTCGACACACTCGGAATCTTGCTTCCGCAGCTTGGGTACTTTATTATCCAACTGGTCAATTGATGGTATCGAGAGGCGTGTGTATCGGTCCTGCTTCAAACAATATGGCCGAGTATACAGCTGTTATCAATTTATTATCCGAGGCAATCTCTTATGGGATCGACTCGTTGGTAGTATATCTTGATTCTCAATTGATAGTGTCTCAATTAAATAACATTTATCGGGTTAGGGATCCTTTATTATATCGCCAATATTTAAGGGTGAGGTTGTTGCAAAGATCATTTATTTACATTAATTATTTGCACATTCCAAGATCTCAAAATTGGTTAGCTGATTCCATCGCTAATCAAGCATTAGACTGGCATATCAATCATTCATCATCATAAAATCATGCATCAAAAAGTCAAACTGTATATATATATATATATATCATAAAGCGCCTCGAGTGTACATATGTGTGTCCAAAAATATACAAAATTGGGACTCAAATGCCCATAATCATGTCAGGCATATCTAACGCCTCGGCTCAGGATGAGCCTCTAAGTATGTCACTATAGCATTGGCCACGCGCCGAAAGACGCGAACCCAGTCACGTGGCATGCCAACCACATGACGCTGCATATCCGGAGGAAGGTCCTCTATCTCGGCCATCGGTACTCGGCAGCTCAATCTCGCCAAGTGTCGTTAGACGTTGTTTAAGGTCCGTTCCGTATCCGCAGCCGCCTCTTCAGCTCCTCGGCCACGCCGTCCATGCCGCGGGAATCCATCTGGTCGTACAGGCCCAATGTCTGGAACATGATCATCATATTAGTCATTTGAATCTCATCAAAAAATATTTTTCAAAATTTATCATTATATATTTGAAAAATCCAAAAAAATCATAAAATAATAAAAATTCTTACCAATCTCACCCCATGCTGCATCCGGTGGTAACACTAGATCAGGATCTCCTCGGAAATCCAGCCCAGCATAGGGGTAGTCATCCACGGCGATGATCTGCTGCTCCCACCAGGCAAAGAAGTCATCGTCAAATGCATTCCTTGGGACTTCCCCACCCCCCAGATGTTTCATCAAGTCAGCCCACCGGCCCATGCGTGGATCACGTGGACTACTGATGGCAACGGCTACCCTGGGGCAGAGTGCGGGAACCTTCTCGAAGAAGAAAGTGCACAAGATGGTTCCGAACCCAAAGTTCTTGGTCTGTCCCCTCTTGATAGAAGTGAGTTGTTCCTTCATGTTGGCAAGAAGAGGAGTACACCAGTCAAACACAGTAGTGAGACAGTCCACTGCCACGCTCATGGTTACCCATGACGCCTGATGTAGTGAGGATGATCCGTTCACTCGAGCTATGGTGAACAAGATTATCCTGAGTGACAAACTCGCCACATGTGGGATAGAGATCTGGCTCCCGACCTTCCGATGACCCGGGCAGTAAATCTGTACATAGTCATCTACACTGAGGCTATTCCGTGTCCTGCCCCGGGAATGTACTACCTCTCCCCTTCGGGAAAGGCCCGTGATAAAATATATGTCTTCCACTTCTATCCGGAGTGGCATCTGATCAATCACAAATGCTTCCTCATCGACATCCCAATAATCAATGAGCCTCTCGAGCAGATGCGTGTTTGCTTTCATATTTGGCAATTTGAAGAATTTAAGCAACCCGCATCCCCGTAGGGCATCTAATGCCTCATCATTGCCCATAACTTCATTATCCATGGCTGAGTGCTCTTTTTCACGCCATGTGATAGTCATCCTGGAAGAAAAAATCATTTTCATCCGTTAGTTTTGTGTATAAAATTAGTTCGCTGTGCACACGCGGGTTCCTATATACACAGTCGCGTGTAGGGTCGTCGTATACGCAAGTTCTATATGGCCAACCCGCGTGTACGCCGCGAAGGAATTTTTTGCAAAAATCCAACGGTAAAACATCAACTAAAATTCCTAAAAACTATCACAATTAATTGCAAGACAAGTTTGAGGCTTACCTGGAAGTTTTCGGCTAGTTTGAACGGTTGATTTGGTCACGGGGAAGTTTGCTCCTTTTGCTCCACAATTTTTGCTCTCCAAGTCAAATGGTGAAAATGGTGAGTCAAAAATGCCTTTTATAAGTTTTGAAAATGCAAAATTTTTTCAAAATTTTATTTTGTTTGGCCTCATGTGACTTTTAACTTGGGAGCTTGGAATGCCGAGTTTGGTCTGTTTTTCAGGACATTTTGGACATTTTTCGACAGTTCGAGACAGTTCCATGACCGCTGACCCGTCATGGCAGGTATCGTGTTTTCACTGGCATATAGGTTAGGGACACCATTTTTCCGTTGCATTATGCATACTAGCCTCCATATGACCGATACATCTGCCGTAGGGTCCACCCCATCGTGTTATGGTTCGTAAGCCATTTTCACTCGCCGATTCTTTAAGTCATGACACGATGGTAGAGCCATCCCTTTACATGGGCATCGTAGTTAGCACCTCACTGACATTTGTTGCCCATGCTGCTTCGTTTTGAGTAGGCTCGGGAGTCCTCTGTAGTCCCACCATGACTTATGCGTTGAAGACTCATTCCCCTTTGCTTCTTCGCTTCGTTCTGGCCTTATACCCTAGAGGCTCCTATGTGTGTTGAGTTGTACTTCTGCATTGCATGTTGACCATTTGCACCTTTTGGCCTAGAGCCGGCTTCACTTGGACTCGTGTTTAAGCCAACTTTTGACCATGACATCTGCAAAATCAACCTTGCATACCTTTGACTTCTGCAGCTTGACATACCCAGATCCGTGGAAAGAACATACCTCTGAGTGTCACTGACCAGTTTTCACCTCCCTGCATTGAGCATAGGAACGTTCCCTTCCCAGGAACTAGATCATCTGTTTCACCGACACTCGTTCTTTCCACTGTACCATAGCATTCTTTTATTCTTTTTCCGGCTTAACAGAAAAAGACAAAAAAATTAAATATTCCAAAAAAGAGCGGGAACAGGGACATTATTTCCATTTATTGTTGGCAGCTAGAGTCAGTCGAGTTGCCCTTGAACAAAGCACTCAAAACAAAGTCTCCTCCGCATGGGTGGGATTTAGTTTGACTTAGGTATGCCATAACTTTGTTATTGAGTCAGTTCTCCCCCGATTGGTTATCTCTTCCAATCATATGGAGGGTTCGTTCGTGCCTCCTTCATGGCGACCTTATACAGAGTCATCATATGCTGCCACATAGTCACATTGAGTCGTGCTTTTGTTCAAGGGAAGTTAGCCTGAGTCGGCCTCTCTGCGGTGTCTCTTGACTCATTTTTCAGTCGGCCATCCCTGGTTGTCAGTATCATGTCTATCATCACATCAGTTATATTGGTCCTGTACTCATGCCAGTTTGAGAAGGTCCCCATTGACTTCTTGCTGGCGGGTCTTGTCCTTATCGACGACGACACCTTGCTCTGAGGACAGGCCTAAAGCCGCACCCTGGCCCTATTTTCATTATTGATAGGTCACCTTGTGCTCAGCATCGATCAGTATCATGGGTCTTTGACTGAATGGTTTCCCTTGTGTTCGACATCAGCATACATTATCACACATTGGGATTCGTGCAGTACCTTGGTTTCCATTTGACCCTATTGGTGGATACCTCGCCTCTGTGTCAGCTTTCATTATTGGTTGGTTCAGAGGGTTTCTGCCGTGCGCTAGCCACATCTTGTGTACGCCGGAAACGTACTTCGGTTGGGTTACTACATCTTTTTCGTCCGATTCATTCCACATTATTGGCCTACGGCTTACACTCGTGCTAGATTGATGGAGGATGCCTTAATGCCTTCCTTCTAGCGGATCTTTCCCTATCGACTCCGACTCATTGCTCTGGGGCAAAGATCTAGAGTCCATTTGGCAGTACCTTGGGGTTTGCAGTCATTAGTGGCAGATCCTTCGCTATCGACAGTGGGAAACCATCATTGTCTCCTGATCGATAAATTCTTACAAGTGTTCGACTTCAGCTCATCTATTCACACTTGTTAGATTGTACTGGGTACCTTGACGCTCATTATCATTATCGGTGAGTAGTCTCACGTTTGTTAACGATATACATCAATGACCGGTAATCAAACGATTTCTCACATGGTCAACTTCAGATCATTTATTCCCATGGTGTAGAAATGTACCACGGCGGTCGGTGAATACCTCAGGTTGTATCAGCATTCATTGGTTCACTTGACAGTTGCTCCTGTTGCTGCTAGTTGATACCACTCCACTTTATATGTTGCAGTCAGTCATGGTGACATTCTATATGCTGGCACTTGAGTTTGCAGTGTAGTACCATCCTATTCCATCATGTTCAGTTGGTACCTTTTGGGATCAGTCTTTGATATCAGTGATCCGTTGCATCTTTCAACATCATTGACAGTCTTATATGTGATATTCAGACATGTACTTGCTCCTTATGATCAGATGATCCATTATGTATCTTCCAGTCATTTATACTTGTATACTTAGTGGATCTGCTTGTACTTGATATGCGGACATGCTTTACTTATTCTGAGCATGGGTATGCCCGCCTCAGACAATGTTTCTTTCTGATCTCCTTTTGGTGGCTTGGCAGGCTGAATTCTGGTGAAGTCCTCCTCGGTCTCTCGACAGACTTCCTTTCCATGTACTTACATAATATACTTCGGCCATCATGTTCCCCTTCTAACCTCATACATTAGGGGGCATCTGTTATAGCTCCAAATCTCACTCTTATGGTTTGTGATGCTGAACTCATGGCCTAGGGCAACCCCTCCTTCCAGACCTGGTCCTAAAATTTAAAAAACAGTGTTTTATCCCTTATACGCGACATTGCCCTGAGTTAAACGCGTGTACACGCGGGTCTGTGTATACCCAACCCGCGTGTATGTATTAAAACACTTAAAAAAATAAATAATTCCTTATTTTCGGGTGGAGATCACGGGTTTTACCTGCTGATCACCTGTTAGTGCCCGTGGCCCAACTGTTCCCAACCAACTCCTAACTAAAAAACTACTTTGGAGATGGTATAAAAAGACATCAAAGGGAAGGCCTAAGGGAGAGAGAAAAGAGAGCAAGATTATTATGTTGAGATTTTCCCCTTAGACCAGGTCTGAAGTCCTTGGTGCCTTCTGCACTTCCCCCATTTTGCATAGGAAACCCTTGTTTCCATGTGTATTGGTGATCATTCATTCTTTATATCACCATTGAGTAAGACTTGGAAGGAGCTCTTGTTGGAGGCTTGAGGCTGGAACGAATTCGGGAGGAAGCTTTGCTTGGAGCCTTCTGAAGGTGTTTCAGGTGAAATCTTTCCGTTATATGTACTTTACTTGCCTTTATATAAAGAAACACGTCTTGGTTCCCGAAACAATCTTTCTTTGTGCTTATGAGGTTCATATTTTGAATTCTTATGCAAGTAGTTACTTAAAGATTTTTATAACTAACTTTATAGCATGAAGATGGTTTATGTATAAGTATTTGTCCATGTACTGTTGTGTTCTTTGATTTGTTTGTTTTACAGGTCAAAGGAGAAGAAGGGAACTCCAAGAAGGGTTTGGACCCTAAAGGCCTTCTCGAACGTAGGACCTTAGGTACGTACCCTCAACATTAGAATTTGTTTACAGTAAAGATAATGGATGTGTGTGTGTTTCTTTGAATAAGCAATTTTCAGTCTGGTAGAGTCTTAACCCAAAGGACCCTAGGGGTACTTTCCCCTCAACCAATGTGCTTGGTCTTGGAGTGCATGACTGGATTCTTTGAAATATTGATGGCACTTGTATTATCACATAGAATGGAGATGGGTGGAATACATGTGATCTAAATGTCTTGCAAGGTTTGCATCATCCAGAGTAGTTTTGTGCAGCAAGATGCAGCAGCCACGTATTCTGCTTCAGCTGTAGATAATGCAATTAAATTTTGTTTCTTGCTGAACCAAGACACTAGCTTGGAACCCATATAGAATGCACCACCACTAGTGCTTTTTGTGTCATCAACACGTCCTGCCCAATCTGCATCTATATGCATGAAGTGTAAGATTTTATCTCTAGGATACCATAAACCAAAGTTTTGTGTTCCTTGAATATATTTGAAAATCCTTTTGACTGCCTGAAGGTGTGATTCCTTTGGATTTGCTTGGAATCTTCCAACTATTCCCACTACATGCATGCTGTCCGATCGGGTACCTGTCAGATAAAGCAGACTGCCAATCATGGATCTGTAAGTTGGTTGATGTACTGCTGCTGATTCATCATTTGAGCTAAGACTGCATTGTTGGGCTAATTTATTGACTAAATTAACACAAGTATTTAACTATCAATCCGGGTTTGTAAAACTTGGAGGAAAATCCACTGTATATGGACATCAGATATAATCAAGTTTAGAAGATAAAATTTTAAGAATTAAGGAAGTACATATTACAAATATAAACCTATTTTAACAATTTCTACTTCATTTATATAATATATGAGGGAAGAGGCTCCTAACTTAGGAGAACCAGGTTGTCCTTCCCTACAATACTACTTTCATGAAGATAAATCTAAGAGCACTAATTAACAATGGTTTATGATGCAGAAGATGTAGAGGAAGATGCTCCTAACTAAGGAGGTCCAGATTGTCCTTCTTCACAATCCTACTATATCACAATCACCATTGCTTCAAACCAGAAATGCAGAAATAACTTCAAATGAGAAATGGAGAATGAAATTCAGTTTTAGTTCAAGATCAAATAGAAGGGGAATTTAACTTAAATTCCTTTGTGTCCCTTCATATGTATATTAGAATTAAACCAATATTCATTCAACAATCATCACACATCTAAATACATTTGAAACAAAAACTAGTCTATGAAAACTATGAAAATTGAACCAAGAAGTGTACTTAGCTTGGTGTGGGGGCCCTCCACCCTTGCCTTGCACACTTGAAGAAATCTCAGCTACAAAAACTTCAGCAAATCAACCAAGCATGAACAACAAATTGGAATGAAACAAGTTCTTCAAATTAGCTCCAACTCCAATTATACAAAAGTTACATACAAATTCCATTACAAAAGCCATCAAAGTCTTGGCTTTAAATAGAGGTTTAATGAAACAAACTGATCTATATTATCTCTAACAATCATATCCACCTATCTAAGTCGAACTCATCCAATTCATCCCAAGAAATATGGTCAATCCCATAAAATCTAAAAAATGCCCTATTTCCTAGGATTTTCTGGTGACTAGTCATGTTTGACCAGCCTTGATCGGGCCTAATAAAGCTTGTTCTGGCTGAACCAAGTGGAGTTAGCTTAGTCCTAGTTCTCAAGCTGTCCATCCATGCATCAAACTCGAGCCCAAGTGTCCTGCAAACATGTCATCCACATAGCTATTACAGGAATTTCTGATTCAGTCCAAAATTGCACTTGAAACTCGATTTTCATAAAAACTTCTAGAAATTGCAAATTTAAAATTAAACACGTGAATATGCATAAAATACATCAAAATGAGATGGATTTGATGGAAAATGGATGGAAAATATAAGGATTAAGTAGGTTTCCCTAAGCAAAAATAGACCAGAACTGAGGGCCAACATGCATCCTATTATCATTGGGGTACATATTGGTTTAGAATCTTCCATGCCATACGTTTTCAGGATCTATTTGAGATATTTGGTTTGTGAGAGAAAAATACCATCTTTATTTTTTTGAACTTGTAGACCAAGAAAATAGGTAAGCTCACCAAGCAAGGACATTTCAAATTCTTGCTACATTACTGAAGCAAAATTTTGACTCATGGATTCTTCATTGCTACCAAAAATGATATCATCAACATACACAACAATTATTATCAATTTATCAGTGTCCATCTTTGTATATAGATTGCTATCTGCTAACCCCTTTGAAAAACGTTATCTGCTGACCCCTTTGAAAAACCCTGTTGGTGGAGATATTTGTCAAGATGGTAATACCAGGACCTTGGAGCCTGTTTTAGACCATAGAGAGCCTTTCTGAGTTTGCATACAAGTTTAGCATCATTTCCAAGAATGAATCCTTCTAGTTGTTCAATATAGACTTCTTCTTCTAAGTCTCCATTAAGAAAGGCAAATTTTACATCCATTTAGTATACTTCTTCGAATTTTTTAAAACTAGAAAGAGCAAGAAACATTCTTATGGCTTCCAGTCTAGCAACAGGTGCAAAATTTTCTTCAAAATATATACCTTCTTGTTGAGCATATCCTTTGTAGACGAGTCTGGCCTTGTTTCTGATAACTTCTCCATTTCTGTTCAGCTTGTTTTTGAATATCCATTTGGTTTCTATGATATTCTTATCATGAGGTCTAGGAACTAATTCCCAAGTATTATTCTTTTCAACTTGCTCAAGTTCTTCATTCATGGCCTTGACCCAACATTTATCTCTGCATGATTCATTTACATTTTGAGGTTCAGTGGAAGATAGTAATGCTAGATAGCTTGAGGCTTCGGCAATGGTTCTTCTTGTCTGCACACTTGCCCCTTTTCCCCTAAAATTTGAGTTTCTGGATGATTTTTCTGAACATACCTAGATGGAGTCTTTTCTTCTATCGTTATCTCTTCTTCTGGTGCTTCATTGGTTTCTTCTTCAGAATTAGTGTGATTTGATGTGGGAAAATGATCCTCATCTTCTTCATTGTCATAATCTTCGGTTTTTATCTATTTTGGTTTTTTGCATGCTTCATCAACCACAACATCAATACTTTCAATAATTTTCCCAAGTCTTTTATTATAACATTTATATCCTTTACTTTGGGAAGAGTAGCCAAGAAGAATGCCTTCATTTGCTCTGGGTTCAAACTTACCAAGTTTTTCATCAGTCCTTTTGATGTAACATTTGCTTCCAAAAACTTTGAATTATTTTATAGTAGGAGTCTTACCATACCAAAGTTCATGTGGAGTTTGAGTGTTGTTTACCCAAACATTTGCTTGGTTGAGAATAGTGACGACGAAAAATGCAGCTTCACCCTAGAAGGTTGCAGGAGTTCCAGATTCATCTAGCATAGCACGAGCCATTTGTTGAATAGTTATGTTCATTCTTTCTACCACTCCATTTTGCTGAGGAGTCCTTGTGGTAGAGAACTGCCTTTTTATTCCATGTTGTTCACAAAATTCAAAGAATTCATCCGAGGTAAATTCCCCTCCTCGATCAGATCTAAGGCATTTGATTTTGCGATCTGATTCATTTTCAACCAAGGCTTTGAAGGCTTTGAACTTTTCAAATGCTTCATCTTTATGCTTTAGAAGACCTATCCAACACATTCTGGAAAAATCATCAATGAACAATATAAAGTATTCTTCTCCACGAGGTGACTTTTTCCTTGATGGTCCACATAAATCAATATGAACAAGTTCAAGAGGCTTACTAGCTGACCCTTCCTTTTCGATGAATTGAGATCTGGTTTGCTTACCAAATTGACATGATTTGCATATAGTATTTTCAGGAATGTTGATATCTGGAAGATCACGAACAGCCTGGAATCTACATGCTTTTCTTATTTGAGAAAAGCTTAGATGTCCCAATCTTCTGTGCCATAGCCAGTTTTCATCATTTTTGCTTAGATAGCACTGTTGTTGTCCTCCCTTGAGTATGTATAGGTTGTTTGGAGTTCTTGTACCTTTAATCATGGTTTCTCCTGTATCAAGCTCACGAACAACACATCCATTTGATCGAAACACTACTTCATTTCCTTGATCACACATTTGACTCACACTCAATAGGTTATGCTTTAAGCCATCAACATACATAACATTCCCAGCTTTAAATTTTTCTTTCAAGAAAATAGAGCCTTTACCTTTTATGACAGCAGGAGTGTCGTTTCCAAATGAGACACTCTTTTCCTTTTCTAAGGCATTATATGAGTGTAGTTTTTCTTTGTCACCTATCATGTGTTTTGAGCATCCACTGTCGATGTACCACTAGTTTTCTTGTCCTTCTGCATACAAGGCTATACCACATCTTTCTTTTTGTAGTTCTTTCTTTCTCCACATTTTGGGATTTAATGGAGTTTTCTCCTTTTGAGATATTTGCCGAAATCTACTCCTTCATTCAAATTCTTCATGGCCAAAGTTGTTACAAATTGAGAATTTTATTTCATTTTCAAGAAGAGAAAAGTTATTATAGGAACTTTTCTTGATCCCTGTCACATTCCTTTGATTTTGTGCTTCTCTAGTCATGATGGTTTTGTAAGCAACACATTGAGCAGCTTTGTGTCCAAAATTATGACATGAGAAACATTGACCATTAAAGAAGTTCCTGCAATTATCAAATCTACTGACCTGGTGATTGTAGTTTCTATTCATCTTTGAAGCAAATTGAGTACGATTTACCTGAGGTTGGTTGTGGCTTTTGTTCATCCTTGAAGTAAATTGAGCTTGATTTACCTGGTGGTCTTCTTTATGCCTTTGCTGATGATTGTCAACCTGTTCACTACTCTTTGTTGCATCAAGATAGCTTTTAGTGGAGGTTGACGGCTTATATGCTTGAGATGCTTCTTCAGTATATCCAAGACTTGTCTTTATCAGAGGAGAACGTTGCACTTTGATAATTTCATTTAAGGTTTCTAATCCTTTAGCAAATCTAAGATTGAGAGCTTTTGTTTTCTCAAGATCCTTTCTTAGACACACAATTTCACATTCTAATTTTTCATTGTGTTTTTCTCTTTCAGCAATTTGGTATGTCAAGGTATCTATAATCATATTCTTTTCTTCGAGACAGATTTTGAGTTTAGAGATTTCTTCATAAAAGTCATCTTCATCTAAAGTATCCAAAAAATCATCAACTTCATAAGCCATCAGAAGTCTATAGTCATTACTATTTTCATCTTCATCACTATTTGATAAACCATCGCTATCTTCGTGATTATAGTAGCTCTTTTTACTTACACTTTGTTTTCTATTCCATTTTGCAGATTCCTTCCCTTTATCATATTTATCTTTATGGGGAAATTTCGCGGCATAATGACCGACTCTACCACAGGGAAAGCATTTGAAAGGTAGTTTACCTCTGCATCTTCCGGAACCCCATTGAAGCTTCTTGAAAAAGTTTACTTCTTCTTCATCCGAAAGATGTCCTGATTCATTGAGTTCTTCCTTTCCTTTTGCTAAAGCTTTGAATCCGGCTTCTCTCATATCTGATGGACCTCCTTTTCTCATTTCAAAGGAAGTTAAGATTCCGTGCAGCGGTGTCATAGTAATAGTCTGTAGATCATGCTTTTCTTCTATGGCAGATACTTTTGATTCAAACTTAGCAGACAAGGATCTTAAAACTTTTTCAACTAAGGTAACTTCCTTTATCTCTTCACCCAGATTCTTCATGCAATTAACAATCTCATCTATACGTAAGAAGTAACTAGCTATACTTTCATCATTGTGCATCTTGAGAGTTTCATATTACATTCTAAGAGTTTGCAGTTTAGCACGTTTTACCTGAGAGTCTCCTTCATAGCTTAGAACGATTTTTTCCCATATTTCTTTGGCAGATTTGAGCTGCATAACTTTGACAAAATCTGATTGTGACAGACTTCCCAACAATGTATTGACAACCTTGGCATTGGTTTCATATTGCTTTTTACCTGCCATATATGTAGGAATTGCTGATGGAAATGTATATCCTCCTTCCATGCTTTCCCAAACATCTGTTCCAAGTTATTGAAGATAGGTTGTGGTTCTTACCTTCCAATAAACAAAGTTGCTCCCATCAAAGCTTGGCGGTCTGATGGATCCCCCGCTTTCTTGATTACTCATGATAATGGATCTTCCTTCAAGCGATCAAGCTTCATCTAAAGGACCTGCTCTGATACCAATTGTTGGAAATAATACTGAGAGGGGGGGGGGTGAATCACTATTATCAGATCAATAACTTAATTTTCAAAAATTGATTTGTATACGCTACTTCAGCTCAGTGAACTAGCATGTATACGCAAATGTACTTAATCCAATCAGCGTCTGTGCAGAGATCTTTAAATTTACCCTGATTATTGTTAGGACTCAGAATTGACCTATTTTGACCTTATATTTTTGCCTTAATATTATCCTTTTCAGTCATAAGTTGTAAGCTTTGATTACATAATGACTTAATCACCCCAAGGTACAAAGTGACTTTCCACATATCTATATGTTTAATTGTTCATTGCATATTCGTGAGTATCTTTATATTTATCTTGGAAAAGTTGATTAAATTGTCAAGTAATTGTCTTAAGCCTGCAGGAATTATAATTTATAGTTGTTGTGACACCAGAAACAGCAACTACGCAGTTGCTACAACACCAGAAACAGCAACTACGCAGTTGCTGCAACACCAAAAGCAGCAACTACGCAGTTGCTACAGTCAGCAACAGCAACCATCTAAAGCAGGCTATTTTGCAACAGCTGGAAATAACAACTGGCTATTATCTGGAGAACGCTGACGCAGCACGATCTGCAGCTATCTAAAGCGGGTAGAACACAGTTACCATTGCTTAATCAGGAACAGTATGGGGAAACGGCAAAGGAATGTGAAGATCCCAAGAAGATGGTCGAAGACAGTTACCAGCTGTGTAACAGCCAGAACTTAAGAAAGAATATGTTGTTATACTGTTGTAACAGTGGTCTATAACTCTTATTTTTTATCAAATGGGTTAACTGAATGAACTGTAATAATCTATTGTAATAGATGTCTCCTCTATAAAGAGGAGACATCTACATTAGAAGAAAAAATGTGTAATCTGTAAGAGAGATTTTGAGAGACATCAGCAAGTCTGAACTTTATTGTACTTGAATCTTTTGGCAGATGAATAGAGAATTGTTCTGAGCACTTAATCTAGTCTTCGTGTTCCGCGGAATCTTGTGAGAGGGACTGGGCCCGCCTTCCTCACAAGATTCACCCATTTACTTTTCTGTTAAAGTGTGTAAGTGTGTGATAGTTTCTTTCCGCTAGTACTCTGTTTGGATTCTATAGCATTACCTCTGGTATTTCCACTTTGCTAGTACTCTATTTCATTCATTGCTTGAAGTTGTGCAAGGATATTTCACCGATGAATTAGAGTGCAGTGTGTGTTAGCAATCTGGTTACAGAGGCAGGTGCTGAACGTCCTCACCTGGAGGATAGGGTCCTGATCCTCTACCAACAGAGCAACCATCATTTCGCTTTTCAGATTTGTAATCTCAATTAATTACTTTCATTTTATCAGTACAGTGATAACTTAGCATAAGGATTACATATACTACAGCTTTTTAATGCTTTTAGGAGTAAGTACATACAGTACGCGGTAGCCTTTGCAATAAAAAGACTTTCCCAGGTTGACAATTAATGTGGTACTTGAATGTTTAATCAATAAACAATTCAACTAGCCAACATTTTGGCGCCGTTGCCGGGGAAGGCAACTAGAGATTTCTAAAGGCATTAATGATTTCTTTTTGAGAATAATAGATGCATGAGAGGACGCAAGAAACCTAATTTCACAGGCGGCAAAGGAGGAAGAAAAACTTATATTGATGAAATCATCTCGAAGGCTGAAACATCACAAAGGACAAGTTCCCGGAGACCTCAGATCCAATACTCCTCACAAACAGACCGACAGACGGAGGAAGTAATAGGACCTGAAAGGAAGCTGGAAGTACCAGAATACACTGAGGAACTGGTAGAAGAACTTGAAGAAACAGAAGACACAGAAGATAAAGCAAGTGATTCAGGAAAAAGACCAATGGAGGATAACAGAACAGAAGGAAGAGGGGAAAACTCGCTCTCTACCCTGGAATTCCCTATTGGGGAGCTCCCGAGAGGAACAACCCCCATGAAAAACATTCCACTCTCGGCATTACCCAACTTTCATGGGTTATCCTCTAAAGACCCGGATGAATTCCTCTTTGAATTCGACATACTATGTAGAAGTTATGATTATATAAGTCCTAATCAGAAGCTATAACTGTTTCCAGCAACACTAAAAGGGAATGCGTTGAGGTGGTTCATGAGCTTAGGAGCTCAGGCAATCACCACCTGGGACCAGATGAAAGAGGGATTTCTGGCCAAGTATCAAGACTACTGCCGGACAAGAGAAAGGAAGGAAGAATTGTTTAAAATGGTTCAGAAAGAGGACGAGAATTTGGAATATTTTGTGGAAAGATTACAGTATAATATGCAGCGGTCTGATCATCCTAATATGAGTAAAGATATTTTGAAAACCATATTGCTGAAAGGGGTAAGAGATGACTGCCTGGACATGTTGAACATGCTTGGAAAGGGGGACATTTCCAAAGAACCCTTTGATGAAATTATTAATCTCTGCATGAGATGTTCAAGAGGAGCAGCAGGCAGATCAAAAAGCAGAGATAATGTGTATTCAAGAGTTCAGAAGTCAGCCAGTGGAGGAGCAACAAGAGCTGAAATAGGTAATTTATTGGAAGAATTTAAAACTGAGATGCTAAGTTCTTTTGCTTCACAAATTGATGCTCTGCAGGTTAAGAAGAAATAGGCGGAAGCAGAAGCTGCTCTAGCTATTTTCTATTCCAAATGCAGAGAAAAACACCCACTCAGAGAATGCCCACTGGATAAGATACCTATCTGCACAATCTGCGAGAAGGACCATGAAACACAGCAATGCCCCTCTCTGCCTGGAATCAAAGCAGCACTGCAGTCAACCGAAGAAGAGGCTGAAGCAGTGTACCTGATGACACAGAGGAGGCAATGGCCACAAAGACAAGGTATGAGCTCTAACACAGCATTCAATCGTTGGAATAATAACTCTACTTTTCAAACAAACTACCCACCCATGAACCAAATGCAGTACCCACCCTTTAATACAATGAATTTTCCACTTATGCAGCAACCAAATCTTCCTTTTCCTGATCCTACTATATGGAATCCTTGGGCTCTCCAGCAACTGTATTTTAATCAATGGAATCCAAACCGGGTAGCCCAACAGATACCATTTCCTCAACAACAACAGTCTCTTTCCTTACCATCTAATACTCCTCCGAATAACCAGGCAATGAGACCACAGCTGCCTGTGCAACCTAACCCCAATCCAAATAATAATAAAGCCCTGCAAGTTATTGACATTCAAAATCAGCCTGTCTCTCCCCTGCAATGTAATGATATTCATCTTCGCTCAGGGAGAATTGTTGAACCCATTATAGATGATATTACTGACTCTGACAAAGAAGAAGCTAGAAAAGAGAAACCAGCTAACAATAATGCTGAAACAGCAGAATCAGCACCTAATAATAATGATCAAACAATAGATCTGCCATTCCCTGAACGGTTGGCTCTCACTAAAACACCTGAACAACCTACCTTTAACCTTTTAGGAGAGCTACAGAACTTGTATGTTAAAATCCCATTATTGCAAGCATTAAGGGATGTTCCTATTTATGCTAGAACTATTAGAGACATTTGTATAAAAAAGCCTGGAAGGAAGGCTAAGAATCCCCTCACAGTTCATGTGATGGGGGAATTAACTGCTTTAATGACCGAAAAATATTATCCTGTGAAGTATGGTGACCCTGGTCACCCTACAGTAACAGTCCAGGTTGGAAAAACCTTTATCTCTAAAGTCCTAGTAGATTTAGGAGCTGCAATAAATATTATGACACTCGAAACAGCACAATTGCTCCAGTTAAAAAACGTTATCAGGGAAACTCCAACTATCTTAGAGTTGCCTGACCGTTCTACGATTAAACCTGAAGGGGTCATTGAAGACCTTATAATCTCTGTAGAATCCTGGAATTACCCGGTTGACTTTGTGGTGTTACAAACTAAAACAAAGTTGGGGGGTCATCCGTTGATCCTAGGGAGACCTTGGTTGGCTACAGCAGATGCTTTCATCAGCTGTAGATCTGGATCAATGACCATCTCTAATGGACAGGAAACCAAACAGCTTACCCTCTATCCTCATGCTACACCCATGATTAATAATGACAATTTTGTATGGGTAGACTATGAGGATGAGGAAACCCAACCTATATTAACTATTGGACAAGCTTTGACTTTTAAGGACTCCACCGAAGATGAATTAATCAGCAGCTTTATTTCTGAACCCTCTTCGGTCAGCCCTGAAACATATAATCACTTCACTACAATCTTAGAATCTGAATCCCAGCAGAACATGAAAGATGAAAACTTATTTCAGACAGCAGTAGGCAGCCCTTCCAAAAGTACAACAATTGAAATTGAACCTGGAAAAATATTAAATATAAATCCTTATTTGACTGATAATGAAAAACAGAAATTAATAAAGTTACTCCAAGAAAATAAAGAGGCATTTGCATGGGACTACACAGACATGAAAGGGATCTCCCCTGAACTATGCACTCACCGTATTTATATTAAGGAGGGATCCCGGCCAGTCTGCCAACCCCAGCGCAGAATGAACCCGAACCTTAGAGAAATTGTCAAGGAGGAACTTCAAAAACTCTTGAATGCAGGATTTATATACCCCATATTTGATAGTGAGTGGGTTTCCCCACTTGTAATTGTACCCAAGAAAAATGGGAAATGGAGAGTATGTGTGGATTACGGAGCATTGAATAAAGCCACCCAAAAAGACCATTTCCCTTTACCATTTATCGATCAGGTATTGGATAATTTAGCAGGTAAGAAATTCTTTTCATTCTTGGATGGGTTTAGTGGATATAATCAGATTAAGATTGCACCCCAGGACCAGGACAAAACCACATTTACTAGCCCATGGGGGACCTTTGCTTACAGAGTACTTCCATTTGGGCTGTGTAATGCTCCAGCAACATTTCAAAGAGCGGTAATAGGGATCTTTTCTGATATGTTAAATGATTCATTGGAAATATTTATGGATGACTTTACTCCCTATGGAGTGACCTTTGAGGATGCACTGCAAAATCTTGAAAAAGTACTTAAGCAGTGTATAGAAGCACACCTTGCTTTAAGCACTGAAAAGTGCCATATGATGATGAATCAAGGTATTGTATTGGGTCACTTTGTTTCATTTTTATGGATTCAAGTCGATCCAGCTAAAATACAGGTAATTCAGAACCTCCCTATCCCCAAAACACAAACTGATGTAAGAAGCTTTCTAGGACATGCCGGATATTATAGAAGATTCATTAAGGATTTTTCCAAAATAGCTTCTCCTCTATTTGTGTTGTTAATGAAAAATGTTGAATTTAAGTGGACTGATGATTGTGAAAATGCATTCAATAAACTTAAACATCAGTTGTCCGCAGCTCCCATTTTGAGAGGACCTGATTGGGCATTACCCTTTCATATCTCCTCTAATGCCTCAGACACGGCAATTGGAGCTGTCCTGGGTCAGGAAGAAAACAGTCTCCCCTATGCCATCTATTTTATCAGCAAGAACATGACACCAGCTGAGCTAAATTACACAGTTATTGAGAAGGAATTTCTAGCAGTTATTTATGCTATCAACAAATTTAGACATTATATTACTGGCTACACTACCTTTGTGCATATTGATCACTCGGCCATTAAGTATTTAATGAATAAATCAGTTACAAATGCCCGAGTCACCAGATGGTTATTACTGTTGCAGGAATTTGACATCACAATTGTAGATAGGCCAGGTAAAGAAAACGTAGTTGCTGATTTCCTTTCTCGTTTAAAAACTGATGAAAATACTCCAGTAGATGATTCTTTTCCTGATGAGTATTTATTTGCAGTATCTGCTCACTCACCTTGGTATGCAGACATTGCCAATTATCTAGTTGCAGGAAAATTACCATCACACCTATCACGCAGGGAAAGAAGAAAGATCATCCAGCAAAGTGCTAGGTACAGCTGGATAAGCGGGTGTCTGTTCCACACAGGAATAGATCAAGAAATCCGGAGATGCATTGGGGAAGACGATATTTATGATATACTGAAAGCTTGTCACGATGGTCCTTGTGGAGGACATTTTGCAGATAAAAGAACAGCTCACAAGGTACTTAGAATGGGTTATTACTGGCCATCACATTTTA
This sequence comes from Pinus tabuliformis, assembly GCA_031772625.1. NCBI lineage: Eukaryota > Viridiplantae > Streptophyta > Pinopsida > Pinales > Pinaceae > Pinus > Pinus tabuliformis. Next base: position 12,743,404 of record CM062804.1, read on the forward strand.
AAGATGCTAGAAAATATGTGAAGGCTTGTGACAGCTGTCAAAGAATGGGCCAGCCCAACCATAGGGATGAAATGCCACTTAATCCCCAGGTAACTCTTGAACCTTTTGAGAAATGGGCATTAGATTTCATAGGTCCCATTAATCCTCCATCTAATCAAAGAGTCTATATTTTAGTATGCACGGATTACATGACTAAATGGGTAGAGGCCAAAGCACTCATTAAAGCTAATGAAGAAGCGGTACTATCATTCTTATTTGAAGAAATCTTTGTTAGATTTGGACTACCCAGAGAATTAGTCACTGATGGAGGACCTCCTTTCAATTCTCATGGCTTCAAAGATACGCTCCAAAAATATCATATCAAGCATAAAATGACCACACCATACCACCCCCAAGCAAATGGGCAGGTGGAAAGTACCAACAAGGTCATAGAAGCCATCTTAACAAAAACGATAAAGGAGAATAGAAGGGACTGGTTTCAGAGGTTGCCCGAGGCTCTATGGGCCTATAGAACCACTTGGAGGAATACAACAGGCTTTTCACCCTATGAATTAGTTTTTGGAAAGAATGTTATTTTTCCTGTAGAGTTTGAGATTAAAACCTTAAGAACTGCCTTAGCTGTTAACCTCGATTTAACTGATGCACAGACAGCCAGGTTGAAGCAGCTACAGGAATTGGATGAGAAAAGACTGGATGTCATCCATCAAACAACTATGATACAGCAACAAAGAAGTAGATGGCATGACAGAACCATCAAGCAAAAGCAGTTCCAGAAAGGTAACTGGGCTCTACTTTATGATTCCTGTTTCGAGAATTTTCAAGGGAAGCTGAGAACAAGATGGTTAGGGCCGTATGAAGTGGATGTTGTTTTCCCAAATGGAACAGTTATACTTTTAACAATTGATGGAAGCAGAACACCACTGTTAGTGAATGGCTACCGACTTCGGTTATATCAGCGGCCGGTTTCCAAAGAGGATTTTAAAGCCACTTGCATGGCAATAAAACAGTATTCTTTTCCAGGGGAACTTGCTGTCCCTCAAAGCACTTGAGTTTCTATTATTTATGTAATTTTTTTAGGTTAGATATTCTTTTTTTTTAAGAAACTAATAAATCCTGCCAAGGATTGCGATATTACATTTCAGTATTTTGCAGATTTTGGCCCAGGGAAGTAGCTGAGAACAAAAGTTTCAAAGGAATTATTTTGCGGACTCGGAACTCCTGTTGCTGCAACACCATTTCCCTGTTGCTGCAACACCACTCCCGTTGCTGCAACACCATTCCCTGTTGCTACAACACCACTCCCATTGCTGCAACACCATTCCCTGTTACTGCAATATCATTTCCCGTTGCTGCAACACCATTCCCCGTTGCTGCAACACCACTCCCGTTGCTGCAACACCATTCCTATTGCTCCAGCACAATTCCCGTTTTTTACAAACGTCTCACATCATTTCCTGTTGCCACATCAACAATTTTCCGTGGCTGCAACACCAATCCCAGTGCTACAACATCACTTCCTGATCATGGAATATCTTTCCCAGCAGATTACTTCATGTACGAAAACGCCAGTCTTACCACTTCAGCCCCAAGGAACAAATTTTGATAAAATATACCACTTTTTGTGATGATTACAGCACCCTACTATCACTTCCCGTCATTATCATTACAAATCACCGGTATTCCCATGCTTGTAGATCCGCGGTAATCATTATGATCCAGCACAAGACACGACAAGACTTTTTGACGCAGCAATCAAAAAGGTAAAATACGAAGGTACGCATGATTATGTATGGACATTAAATGATAGATAATGCGGAGAAGTTGATAGGACTATCAAATCATTGTATTTCCAATCATATCGTTGACACGTAGGGGGGGGATTACCAAAGCAACTCTCATAATGACATACCACGCCAACTACCGCCACCCTTAACTCTCTCGGTAATATGTAAAAGCCACCCTATCACAGCATGTTACTATTTGCGACGTTCTACTCTGAACTGAAATTGGGAGCTCGGCTCTGAACTCTGAAAGTTACTGAAACAACAGCTATGGGAGGAACCCTCATTACACATGAGCCTGGCTCGATAGCAGTCCTTGAACTCTTTCCGGAGATTTATCAAATTTTCTTGCAAGCGAGATGGATAGAGTACTTCAGGAGACTTCCGGACTTTGACGAACAGCAAGTCCTTGAATTCGCATGCAATTTAATAGAAGGATTCTCTGTCGTCCAGGGAATTCAAGTTCCAGTCACGGAGGAAATCATAGCCGAAGTTACCGGGCTACCAGCTAATGGCACACGATGGTTCAGCAGAAAGCACCTGATTCTTAATGCGCAACAGGATTTTCTCCGACCAGGCGAGCAGGTAGAGCCCAAAGGCAGAGGCGTAGCACTTCGGTCGTTACCTCAAGCATGGCCGAAAGTCGCGGAATTTGTCAAGCAATATCTGACGTGCAAGGGCCGCTACCAGGTAATTTACCAGCATGACTTTGTCCTGTTAAATCATTTGAGAAATGGTCAGTTAATAAACATGCCATATTATCTATTGGGTTGTCTCCAAAATATGTCACGTTATGCTGTGAAAGCGAAGCATCCACTAGTTTCCTTAAAACACCACCGCTTAGCCCAATTGTTGATTAATAGAGCCCTCGCTCTAAATAACCCTCCACCCCCCATTAATCCCCATCAGGAGGCACAAATTCCACAGCCGGAACATGAAATTCCTCACCAAGAAGAGGAAATTCTTCACCAAGCTGAGGACATACCTCAGCAAGATGAAGAACTTCCTCAGCAAACGGAGGATATGCCTGAACAAACCCCTCTGGAAAACCCTCAGCAAGCAGAGCACATTCCTGAACAAATCCAGCAAACACCCCCGCAAGTTGCTGAGAATGCCACAAGGACAACCCCATCTCCCAAAGGAATCAATCCTTCCATTCCCATACTGGGTATTTCTACTGATGACTCCGATGACAATATCCCCATTACCCTGCTTAAACGAAAAAGGCAGTAGGAAAAGAAAACCCCATCGAAAATAAGGAGAACCAGGGTTTCAGCTAAGGCACCTGCTACTCCGGCTACTGTCCCCATCCTAAAGAAAGCTAGCCTAAAGAGAAAAATGCCTGAATTCCCTGCTTCTCTACCAAAGAAAAGAACTCGGTCATCGGTAGCAGCTAAATCTCCTAATTCCCCCAGTTCACCGCCCATCACTATGAAGATCTGTACTCCCACCAGTCCTCAAAACTCCTCTCCCTCACCCTCGGAAGCAAAGATGCAAAGCGTTCATAGCTTCGTGACATCATACTTTAAGGCAGCTGACACACAAGAACCAGCTGCCGACACCCAAGATAATAGTGACCAAGTGGCTGCAACACAAGAAACAGCCACTACCGCAGGTGACACACAAGAACCACCTGTGGGGAATACTGATCAGAATGATGAAACACAACCTCTGCCTCCATTGGAATCTACTGCTCCGCAGGACCAGCCTACCATACCTGCCCTACGGGAAGAAATTGAATTCCTGAAATCTCAGATTCAGGACTATCGGGAAGAAATAATAAGGGTTAAGGAAGCATATCAGAATGAATTCAGCCTGCATGTTTTAGCACGAGTAGCGTCTACAGCAGAAAAAAGTAAGGATAATGAATATGTGTGCACCAATTGTGGTGAAATATACACTCAGGCAGGATATAAGGTAGTGGCAGAGCCAATGAAGGAAGCCTTCGATGCTGTAGATGAAACAAAAGAGCCCGCTATTACATAGACGGAAATGTCGCAATCTTCTGCTGAAATAAAGGAACCTGTTGTCACACAAGAACCAACAGGTACTCCAGAAGAAGTGCAGACAGAAGAACCCGTTGTCACACAAGAACCAACAGGCTCTTCAGAGAAGATGCAGGACCAAACTGAAGGACTTACTGACACACAAGAACCAGTAAGTTCCCCAGAAACTACACAAGACCAAGCTGAAGGGCTTACTGATACACAAGAACCAGTAAGTTCCCCAGAAACTGCACAGGTCCGAACAGAAGAACTTACTGCTACACAAGAACCAGTAAGTTCTCCAGAGATTGCGCAAGAACAAGCAGAAGGGCTTGCTGACACACAAGAACCAACAAGTTCCCCAGAAGCTAGGCAGGAAGAAACAAGGAATGAGAAAGAGGAGAGTACAGATTCACGCCGGCCTACCCAAATTACTATGGAAAAAGTAGTTGCATAAGAATCAGGAAATGCAGAAGAAAACACAGACTCATCGCGGCCCACTCAAAGTGTCATGGAACCAGAGGAAGAAATAGAAGAAAATCAGGAAAAAGGTATAGACTCACCCCGGCCTACCCAAACTGTTATGGAGGAAAAAGAAATAGTTTCAGGAGGAAATGAAGAAAAATCGGACTCACCCAGCTCTATTCAAATTGCCAAGGAAGTAGAAAAAGAAGAAGAAAATCAGGAAGCAGAAAAAGAAGAAGAAAATCAGGAAGCAGAAAAAGAAGAAGAAAATCAGGAAGCAGAAAAAGAAGAAGAAGAAGGAAATGAGGAAAAAGGCACAGACTCACCCCGGCCCACCCAAATCACCATGGAACAAAATGAATCAGTACAACAGGAAGAAGAGACACTAGCCAGAAATGAAGAAAAAGATGTTGGATCATCCCAGACTATTCCTACACAGCAGGTTATCCTTGTGGATGCCTTTACACAGACAGAGCTTCCCTCCGTTACTGATGCATGCACAGAAACAGATAGCTTTGAAGCATTAAAGGGAAAGTGGTGGAGGGAATATGAGTAGTCGCAAGGCAAGGCATTCCAACAGGAAAAAGGGATCTGGTTTAGTCACGCATACAAGAACTGGGAAGCACTTGAGCAGTGTAGAGCCCAGTATAAAGAAATCAAGGAACTTAAAGCCAGATTGACCCAGATGTTTGAATTGTTTCAAAGACTACTTGCTGCAAGGAAACCCTCTTTTAATTATGCAACATTTTTAAGGGAAAGACTCACATTTTTGCAGATAAAGGCTGTCAAAGAAGGTAGACCTCATCAGGTAATTACGTCAGAGCAGTTCATGCAAACCTTTGCAGAGGCACCTAAAAATGATCAACATTTGTTATGCGAGCTCTATCTCCATAATGAAGCCATGTCCGAAGAAAGAAATATGAATATGATACCTGTAGTCGGCGACATACAACTGAGAGCCTTTATCTCCTTTTTAGCTAATCAACTTACATGGCAGAACGCCTTTGCTTCAGCTCAGCATAATGAACAGAATTGTCTTTTGTGGATTAGAGCTGAACCGCAGAACACAGCCACCTTTATTCCACAACACCTGAGAATGGTAAGTGATCCTGAAATGAAGGACCATGTTAAGCAACTGCAAGCAATGGTCCTGAAAGACTATCAGCATTATGTAAAGACTAAGGCATCCTTGGCTGTCAAGGAAAACAAACTGTTTTGGGAAAACTGCCCCAAGGAGAGGCAGGAACATCACCCTTATAATCCACCTAATTTGCAGGTGGCACTCTCAAGGGTACCTCATTATGTTAATTGCATACAGTACTGTGCTGAAAATTGGATGGGTTACAGATTTAGATTTCCACTTTTATGGCTGTCTGGTGAACAATATAAAGGACAGTTTGGATTGTCCAGCAGGGAAGAAGCAGCAGCATGGAGGCAAATACAGACTGCCTGTGGATTCAGAAAGAAGTTTGATGCCACTTCATATAACTATTGTCTCAGCAATCTACATTGTTCATCCCAGTACTTCGACTCAGACTCAGAGTAGCCATTGCATAGAGACATGCAATCTCTTCAGTTGGGGGGGATGTTAGGACTCAGAATTGACCTATTTTGACCTTATATTTTTGCCTTAATATTATCCTTTTCAGTCATAAGTTGTAAGCTTTGATTACATAATGACTTAATCACCCCAAGGTACGAAGTGACTTTCCGCATATCTATATGTTTAATTGTTCATTGCATATTCGTGAGTATCTTTATATTTATCTTGGAAAAGTTGATTAAATTGTCAAGTAATTGTCTTAAGCCTGCAAGAATTATAATTTATAGTTGCTTTGACACCAGAAACAGCAACTACGCAGTTGCTGCAACACCAGAAACAGCAACTACGCAGTTGCTGCAACACCAAAAGCAGCAACTACGCAGTTGCTACAGTCAGCAACAGCAACCATCTAAAGCAGGCTATTTTGCAACAGCGGGAAATAACAACTGGCTATTATCTGGAGAACGCTGACGCGGCACAATCTGCAGCTATCTAAAGCGGGTAGAACACAGTTACCATTGCTTAATCAGGAACAGCATGGGGAAACGGCAAAGGAATGTGAAGATCCCAAGAAGATGGTCGAAGACAGTTACCAGCTGTGTAACAGCCAGAACTTAAGAAAGAATATGTTGTTATACTGTTGTAACAGCGGTCTGTAACTCTTATTTTTGATCAAATGGGTTAACTGAATGAACTGTAATAATCTATTGTAATAGATGTCTCCTCTATAAAGAGGAGACATCTACATTAGAAGAAAAAATGTGTAATCTGTAAGAGAGATTTTGAGAGACATCAGCAAGTCTGAACTTTATTGTACTTGAATCTTTTGGCAGATGAATAGAGAATTGTTCTGAGCACTTAATCTAGTCTTCGTGTTCCGGGGAATCTTGTGAGAGGGACTGGGCCCGCCTTCCTCACAAGATTCACCCATTTACTTTTCTGTTAAAGTGTGTAAGTGTGTGATAGTTTCTTTCCGCTGGTACTCTGTTTGGATTCTGTAGCATTACCTCTGGTATTTCCGCTTTGCTAGTACTCTGTTTCATTCATTGCTTGAAGTTGTGCAAGGATATTTCACCGGTGAATTAGAGTGCAGTGTGTGTTAGCAATCTGGTTACAGAGGCAGGTGCTGAACGTCCTCACCTGGAGGATAGGGTCCTGATCCTCTGCCAACAGAGCAACCATCATTTCGCTTTTCAGATTTGTAATCTCAATTAATTACTTTCATTTTATCAGTACAGTGATAACTTAGCGTAAGGATTACGTATACTACAGCTTTTTAATGCTTTTAGGAGTAAGTACATACAGTACGCGGTAGCCTTTGCAATAAAAATACTTTCCCAGGTTGACAATTAATGTGGTACTTGAATGTTTAATCAATAACCAATTCAACTAGCCAACAATTATCATGTATTGAACTTTAATCAGTATATCAGGAACTCATTAGACAGTCCAGTAAAAGAAAAATAAAGCATCACACATAAGAAACACACAAGAACACTAAGATATAAGGTGGAAACCCAATGTGGGTAAAAACCACCTGCTGATGTTGTCTCTGTCTTCTTTTAATAATAAGAAAATTATGTTTACAATTTTTTGTACTGTTGTAGTCTTATACCAATATGCAGGCTTCTACCTGTAGAAGGTTATAACTTTTTCTCATTCTCCAGCTTCTACTAGAAGGGAGCTACAACCCCCTAGCTCTTGTATTAGCTGATATGTTTACTAGTACGTAGGTGCCGGCCTACGGAAGGCTACAACCTTCTCTTTTCTACCAGGGACCACATTTCATAAATTTTCAGACTGGATCCATCAACAACATCATTCAATCATCAAATATATCCATATCAACCAATTTCCTTTTGAACCAACCACAACTGAATCAATCAATCACTTTGACAACCCATCAATCTGATCATTCAGAATGCTATCACCAGAATACAGTAACCAGAACCCAGAACACTACAACAGCAAACAGAAGCAACTAAAACATATTTTATAAGGTATACGCTACTTGCATGTGTCGAACATGCATGCAGACGCGCTTTCCTCAAAGTGAACTAGCGTACAGATCTGCAAATCAAATTTATGATGTATACACTGCTTTGGTATGCAGAACTTGCGTGTATATGCTTCTCTTCTAAAGTGAACCTGTGTACAGATCTGTAAATGATGATTTAAACATTACAACAATTCCAAACTTCAGTCATACCCAAATCGTCATATTTACAGACTACACCATGTGTCATTTATTCAGATTCATGATCAAACCACATAAATATAATTCACTTCAAGCCTTAAGATCTGGATACATCATTAGATCTTATCCTTCATCACACGCTAAGGTTCATCTTTGGTTCAGATCAAGCTTAGCACCATAAGCCAATAACCTTCATATTAGATCTCACACTTCATCATCTATTCGATACTTGCACACTTTGGCCTAATGATCTTCTCCTCCTTTTATAGTTTTAGGCCTTTCTCAATACCATGGACCAAAACCACTTAGGACCAATACCTTGGACCAAATACCTAGGGTCAATAACTCAGACCCAATACCTTGGACCAATACCATGGATCAAAATACCATGGACCAAATACTTCGAACCAAAAACTTAGTTTTCCAAGGTATACGCGCTTTTCCTTTTGTGAAAGTGCGTGTGTACGTTTATGCGAATTGTATATAGTGAACCCACGTGTATATGCTGCTTGGCCAATGGTGAACCTGCGTATACCTCTCTTTCTTTATTCTATGAAGTTTGATCTGTAACTCTGTGTTGTTAACCTATTGTACTATGATTTGTCATCTGAGTGAGTTGCCATCAAGGACAACACCTGTATCATAATTCCAACAACACTTGCTTCCGACAAAGATAGTTTTCTTACCTCTGCGAGCTACTACAGTCAAGGCACTACTTTACTACCCATTGTTGGGATTCCTACTCCACATGGTCTGAGGTCTATTTGGGACTTCTTACCGAGGAGATCCCCTAACATGTTGGTGGGTCCAACACCATCAAGATTTCTAGTGCTAGAAAGAGGGCCAGATGACAAGCTGAGTCCTCAAAGTATATTTTGAATCTCTGCACATCTTTCATGACTTTCGCTACAATTTATCCTCTAACGTATCTTTCTTATGGAGAGGATTTTGAAGTATCAGAGAATCTCTAGAATGACTTGTCACATAACACATATGATGGTGAAGGTGGAGCAGCCTGGCTTAGACACAGAGTTGTCTTTGTAGCCTTCTATGTAAGGCATGAAATCCATGAATATTACATTACCTGATCGTTGTTCGTATTCACGCTTCGAGGGCATCCACTAAAATGGTGTGTCACATTACCCGCAGCATCCATGCACTCTCTTAGCCAGTTGGTTGGAGATTTGGATCATGCTTTCCATCATTATGATCATGAAGTACTCAATAAAAAAATTCTGGAATTACGGAAAGCACCTGAAGAATCCATTGAGAAATTTCACAAATTCTTTTGTAATCTCGCATTTCTAATTCCGGAATATGAAATTGGTTGGAAATTTATCATTGAGAGATTTCAGTATCTTCTTCACATATCTGAGAATCTGCATATCTTAGAATCATTCGAACCCCTCCCAACATACCTCAGTGTTAGAGCTTCCAAATATAAGATGGATAAGGTTGTTGTCACATGTCATCGTCCGTCATCTTCTCATCAAGTAGCTCTAGCTTCACAGTGCAAGGTGGGAGAAGGTGTGTGCACATCTATTGAAATATCACATCCTCCCACCCCACCTGCTCTAGATATCTGTGCATATTTGTCTTGAAAGCCTGTCGATTGTCACGATGTCTTGTCTTCGCAATCTCCATCTTCTGGTTCCATTGATCCTCTAGTTTGTATTGTTTTGTGTTATCCCATTCCAAACTCCACATCTTGTGTTCACAAGGATCAAGTTTTCGATGGAGTTGATGTTGTGCAACCAACCTGTGTTGTCATTCATGATGAGTGTGTGCGGGAATATGAAGAAGAAACCGCAGTGAAGGATGATTTCCTTCCATCCATGCCTCCTCCGATATATCCTGACATTTTTTGTCATTCTGCCAATTTTGATTTTCCTTGTGAGAACTCATTGCCATATGATTCTACTTATGATCATTCATAGGACACACCAGATATCATTTTGTCATTTCATAGCAGAGAGGACACATCTTTCTCTAAAAATCCATTCAATTTTTCATCTGTCATTTCTAGAAATGTAGAGAGTGAACATCCTTGTTTCTCATAAACCCATCTGCATGATTCATCAGATAATGAGGACGCTGATAAACATCTTGAATTTTCTGATCGTGGTTTTCGTTATCTCTTTACTTCTTCATTCATTCATAATGTTGATTCTCTCGATGTTGATATTTCTAAGCCACTAGTCTTTGATGATCTACCTGCTAACGAAGTGGAAACCCTCAAGTTGTCGAGGCACTTCAGCCTGCGCTGATTGTTATGTGAGTCTCTTGTTGTCCTAAGTTCAGTCCCACTTCTGATCAAAAATCTATTGAAACACCTTGGGCTCCTCATCACTCTTCTGTTTGCATTGAAGATCAATCTAGTTCATAGATTTTACTCCCTCCACTAGCATCACATGATTCCATCGCTCATTCACTGGAGGAGTCTGACATGAAAAGCACTCTTGCGAAACATAATTTATCTTTCTTTTTCATTTTTTCTCATTTTTCAAGGTCTAAAGAGTGTGCGTGCTTATCGTTTGTGCACAGTGTGTTGCAACACAATGGTATGCCTGCAGAATGTTTGTCTTGCACTTTTACTCTTTTATTTTCTCTTGACGCTTTCAAACTCCGAGCATGTTGGTATTTATTGTCTTATCTTTTTTATTTGCTGGCTTACATGCTTATCTTTCTTGTCTACCATGTCTTCACCAACATGGGCCAATCAATGCACCGATGGCTGCATTGGAAATATCATTTCATGTGAGTAGGCCCATGCACTATTTAGCGTAGGAGTAGGAGTAGTGTTTTCTTTCTTTCTTTGCTTTTCTTTCTTGTTTGCTTTGTTTTTCTTGCATGTTTTTCTTTGCGTTCTTTATTTTCATTCACTTTACTTCTGCCCTTTTCTTTCTTGTTTGTTTGCTTGTTTGCACCCGTAGGTTAGCTTCACATGAAACCATGTTTAGTACAAATATAAGAGGACTTGTACAATTATCAACAGTTGATTATTTGTCTATTCCCTCTCTTTATGAAGAGCTTGTTGTCTTCAATCAATGATACCTTGATGGAAAATACGTTGCATTCAAAGTGAGTCTTGGTGAAAACACAACACTTGCACCTTTAACTAGCACCGCCCACTCTAATCGGTGTTTTTGGGTTAACCCTTGTCAACTCAGTCAAGTAGAGTAAAGTGAGGGGGAAAACCTTAACAAGTGTTTTAGAGGTATATATAACATAATTCTCTGAAGGGACAACCTCTTCTACTTTCAATAAGTCGGGATCCCTCTCTCACCTCTGAAATAAATAAGTGCATATGCAGAGTTCTTTGAAAAATGAAAAGAAATGAAAAAATAAATGTAAAAAATAAAATGAAGGTGAAAGAAGAGAAAGGCTTCCTATGTAGAGAGGTGATGCAAGTAACTCCACCGAGGCACTGAACAGGCTCGCTGGTAGTGGAGCGATGCATGTGTTCCTGCGTGACTTCGTCAGTGTACTATCCAGGCCTGCTGGCAGCAGAGCAACACCAGAGATGAAACTAAAACTGTGACAGTTATTCTACTTGTGCACCAATATAACCCTCATCTCCAATAAAAACAACTCAGCTAACCTGGTGTGGTATGTGTGCTGACCGATCAAGAGAATGGTAGGGACTACATATTTCACTCAATCTAGTGAGGAAGTCATGACGATCAAAGAATTAAACAATACTTCTGGAAGAGTTAGACTCCCTTTCACAAGAAAAGGCCCATATAGAGAGCTGCAGTTCTACTAGTGTGTTGCCAATGTTGTAGTAGCTACAACCACCCTCCAAAAATTTTTCTTACATGCAAATTTCGGAGCCTGCCATGGATGTGTAGGAATTTATAGGGTAAGTTACTTAGATAGAAAACCAAAGAACACCGCTCTCAAATGGATCAAATATCAGTACACTAGTATTCTTGGCGTGGTTAAAACCATCAAAGAGGAAAATAGTCCATGACCTAAGCCAACGCGTCCACTTCAGGCAATTTATTAATGTAAAAGAAATAACTTTACACAAGCTTCTCTCATGAACGATCACTTAACAATTGACCCTCCATGCTCTTTAAATAGAGATCATGGACCAATCGGGTGTTAAGCCACGGATAAAGTGTCGGTAATACTGAGGAGGGAATGAATCGTCATATCACTTCATGTCTAGAGCATATTGTGACCTTCCGATTGTAAGTTACAAAAATTACATACTAAAGAAACACACTTTACCTAACTATACACTAGACCAAGTTATACTTAATTATTTCCTATGTGTCGAAATATCCTAACATCCCCCCTTAAGAATAACTTGGGATAGGATTGAAGGATGTATAAAGATAACACAATAGGAGAAAGAATGAGGCATTAGAGCATATGCCCCCTTAGTGACAACTTTCTGAACTCCAACCATAAATCAAAGTTTAGTAAACTTTTCCTCTATGAGAACCTTTGTAAATATGTCTGCAACTTGATCATCGGTTGAACAATATTTCACTTCAAGAACATGTTTATGAATGAGCTTTTTGATTAAGTGCATGTGTAGTTGAATTTGTTTTTTATGTTGATGTTAGACTGGATCTTTTCATAGTTGAATGGCACTTTGATTATCACACCAAAGTGTAGTTGGATGCTATTTTTGAAAACCAAACTATGATAGGATCTAACGAAGCCATGGGGCTTCCTTACTAGCTTCAACAGTGCCATGATACTCTGCTTCTGCTAAAGAAATAGAAATTTCACTTTGTTTCTTGCAAGCCCATGTAATAGGTCCAAAACCAAGAGTGAATACATAACATGCAGTAGACTTCCGATCATCAGGGTCACCAGCCTAATCAAAATCAGTAAAATCAACCAATAGAGGAGATGTTTCTACATTGTAATGAATCCCAAACTGAATTGTACCTGAAACATAACAAAGTATTCTTTTAGCTTATTTCCAATGACTTTCATGTGGTTTTTGCATAAACTGAGCAACAAGGCCAACAGAAAAGGAAAGGTTAGGACGGGTATGGGTTAGATACAAAATTTTTCCAACAAGATGATGGTATAAAGTAGCATCAACTTCAGGGGAAGTACAAGTGACTAAAATTTTGGCTCCAGACTGAAAGGGAGAAGGGGCTAGCTTACAATCTTCCATGTGAAAATGGCATAGAAGACCACAGGCATACTTGGACTGGGAAAGGGAAATACCTTTTTTGGATTGCAAGACTTGAAGACCAAGAAAATAATGCAAGTGTCCTAAGTCTGTCATTTCAAACTGCTTTTTAAGATTGGACTTCACATGGTTTATAAGGTTGAGATCACTACCAATAAGGATAATATCATCAACATAAAGAACAAGAATGATAAGAGACTTACCCACTTTCTTGGTGTAGATAGTATTGTCAGAATGACACCTAGAAAAGCGAGTATCTAAAATAAATCTATCCATTTTGGCTTACCAAGCTCAAGGGGCTTGCTTGAGACTGTAAAGGGATTTCTTAAGCCAACATACAAGGCTGGAGTATTTTTGTATAAAGTCAGGAGGTTGTTCCATATAGATTTCTTCATGCAAGTCCCCATAAAAAAAGGCGTATTTAACATCCATCTGATGGACTTCCAATTTGAAATAGGCAATAGGGAAAGAACAAGGCAGATAGAGTTCATTTTGGCAATAGGGGAGAAGGTTTCAATATAGTCAACGCCTTCAACTTGTGAAAAACCCTTAGTAACGAGACGAGATTTATGTTTATCAACTTTTCCATCTGGTCCAAAATTGGTTATGTAAACCCATTTGCATCTAACAAGTTTTCGTCCCTTTGGAAGAGGAACAAGGTCCCATGTATCAAATAGTGAACGATATTCTTCATTCATAGTTCTGTCTCAATCTAAATGACCTAAAGCTTTTGCAAAGGTATCAAGGTCATAATTCGTTGAAGCTTGATCTAGTAAAGAAGAGGTTCTATCAAACTGAAAATGTATACAACGTTGATCTGTAGGATCACCTGCAAGATCACCTGTTGCATCCCGAGTAGCGTAGACCCATTTTGGAAGCTGAGGAAATGAAGGAGGATCCTGAGAAGATGGGGGAGGATTTTCATCCTTGTTGTCATCATTTGAATAAGGAATATTTTCAGAAGTAGAAGGGATAGAGAGAGGTGGCACATCTGTCAAACTAGGCTCGTAGGTCGATATATTTTCAACAAACTTTACATCTCTTCTAATGATAACATTTTTGGATTTAGGTTGAAGAAGTCTATATCCTTTGATATCTTCAGAATATCCAACAAAAATAAATCTTTCACTCTTACGTTCTAAGTCTTTATGTTTCTCATCTGGAATATGGGCCCGATGCTTCACTTCCAAAAACACAAAAGTGAATTACATCTGACTTAATTTAGCTCCATGCTTCTTCTGGAGTGATATTCTTTAAAACCTTAGTAGGAGTGTGATTTACTATGTAATTTTCATAGTTAATTTCTTCTGCCCAAAAATTAAGACTAAGTCCTTTAGATTGAAGCATACAATTAGCCATTTGCTTTAAGGTGTGATTCTTCCTTTCAGCTACACCATTTTTCTGTGGAGTATATGAAATAGTATGTTGGAATTGAATTCCATGCTCAGTGCAAAAGTTGATGAATTTTTTGTTAACATATTCTCCGCAATTATCAGATCTTAGCTTCAGAATTTGATGTTCAGATTGTTTCTCAACAAAGGCCTTAAAGGCCAAGAACATGTTAAACACTTCACTCTTGAGTTTTAAGAAGTATATCTAAGTGTGTCTAGAGAAATCATCAATGAAGGTTGAGAAATACTTGTAGCTAGATAATGAAACAACTGGAAATGGAGCTCATAAATCACCATGCACAAGTTGTAAAGGGATTGAGGCATGCCAAGAGGCATGTTTTTGAAAACTATCCTGATTAAATGTTTTTTGAGTACACATCTGGAACAAACACCATCTCTGCAAGATACCATAGGAAGACATGTCACCATATTTTCTTTACATAGATTTTGAAGGGAGCGATAGTTTAAGTGACCAAATCGCTCATGCCAAATTTTGCTCACTTCATCATTATGAGCAACAAATACCAAGGGAAGATTTGATGACCCAAAGTTGTTTAACTTATACAACCTTGTAGAATCATCAGCAATTCCAATAGCTAAAATCTGTCTAGGATCTCTTAGGTCCTTAATTACAACATCATGAGGTGAAAATTCAATTGTTTTACCTTCACCTAAATGAGTTATCTGATATACAGATAGAAGGTTGCAGGATAAGATAAGAACACATAATACATCATTAAATTGACCATTATCTAGATGAATAATTCCAATCCCTACAATACTAAGATATCTATCATCACGAACATCTATATTTTTGGTGTTACATTCATTTAAATAAAAAAACATTGCTTTTTTTTTCCATGTGATAAGAAGCTCCAGAATCAATGAGAATAAGGAGATACATTTAGTGCACAACCAAACCGAGATGCTTGACAATCACGTGCAAAAAGTGTTATCCCTGAAGATGAAATTGAAGTTGAAGAGTGCTCCAAATGGATGTTATGCTTCTTCATTTTTGCTTCCAAGGCTTCCATCTTCTTAAAGCATTTGGATTCTAAGTGGCCATCACAATTACAAAAGTTGCAATGTCTATTAGTCTTCTTCCCTTTGCTTTTAGTTGCCTTATCATTTTGTTGAATTGATTTTTCATTATGATATTGAAATTGGTTAGGACCCTTGTTTGGTTTAGGACCATTCTTTTTAATATGTTGCCTCTTAGGATTCTTTGAACCTAGTTGATTTTGGGATGCTAAGGCTTTCTTAGAAGAGTTTCCAATATTAAGAAGACCAAGATGTAAGATTTTTTCTTGCTCTCTTATTAAAGAATCACAAAAGGCATCAAAAGAGGGGGACTTGTAGTCTTGTCCTTGAGAAATAAAGGCTTCTCTAGTAGAATGGAAGGTGGAAACAAACACAGAGTAGGTTGGTCCTAACTTAGTAAGAATGGAATAGATAAGGCTACCGTATTCTCTCTTAAACTTAACACCTTCCAAGAGAAGTCTAAGGGTCTTGAACTTGGACAAAAAATCTTCAATAGAAGAAAAATTATTGGGGTCCAATGTAACCAACTCATTTTCGAGTTGATGGGCTCTAATTTCATTTTTACTTCCAAAAACTTTATTGAGCTTTTTCATTGCTTCATCGGGGGTATCAATTTATGCGATATGGAATCTAAGGTCTGAAGAAATAGACATCCCTATCAACCCACGTAATTGATCTTGTTTATTTTCCCATTTGGCTTTCTTATCTTCATATTGAGGTTTAGACTCTTGTTATGAGGCTATTCTATAAAGACCTTTACCTCTAAGTAAATTCACCATGTAGGATAGCCATTGGAGGTAGTTGGTGTTGTCAAGAATAACTAGGCATGTACTTCCCATTTTAAAAGAAACTGGAGATTTATATATTGAAACTAAGTGTTCCAATGGAAATATCTCAAAAAATTAGGCTAATTCAAAAAAATCGGCTCTAAAAACGGCTTCTGGATGAAGAAGTTGTGGCTTTTTGAAGAAATTTTCCTGAAGATGCCAACGCGCCATGTGAATGTTGGGAAGTTGATGATAGTGTTATATTTAAAAAAAAAATTCCCCTATTTCCAAACTTAATCTATTTAGCTCACTTTAAAAGAAGATTACTTTATGTGACCCATTTTTATAAATAAGTGAAAGTCACTTTTACATTGGTATTTTATGAACTATACACTAAATTGTAACTTATAAAAGATAAAATGACTTTAAAATTATAAGTGACTCACTTTTTATAATGGGGGAGAAAACTTTTACATAAAGTAACTTTAAAACATAAGTTACATGTGTTTTCTGAAAAAGTAACTCAAGAATGAGAACACTTTTACATAAAGTAACTTTAAAACATAAATTGCATCTACTTTTTGAAAAAGTAATTCAAAAAAAAGAAAGACTTGAACCCAAGACCTCTATTCTAATAAAGTAATTTTAGACCAAGTGAGTTAATTTAAAAAGTTAGTATTTTTGGAAAAGATGAAGGGTTTTTTTTTTTTTTTTGCTCACTGAGACTTTGGGGTATATGCTTACTTGAAAAACCTCTTTTTGCTTGCAAAACAAAAAAAAAAACCATGCAAACCAAACGAACAAGAAAAAAGTATCAAATCTTTATGACTTAAAGTTAGATTTGATCAGAAACTAGATATTTTCCTCAATATTTCTGATTTTCAGAGATCACACTATGACACGGCAGAAAAGAGCATACTCATGAGAAAAATATTTTCTTTCTATTTCTGGTTTGCCCAAATTGTACAGAGTCGCAGGGCAAAGAGCATATGCAAAAATTAAAGGTATAGATCCGGTAATAAAAAAATTACAGAGGACTATAAACTGAAATAAACAAAGAGATAAATAACTAAAACTGTAAATAAAGACTATATACCTTCAGATCTTGAAAATGATGTAGCTGGGCTACCGAAAACCCTTTCGCATGAAACGAAAGGGGTTCCTCACTTTAATAGATGCTCCTAACACAATAGAGCATTCCTCTCAGCCCAAAAGCAATTAGAAATAGTAGATCTAGGAAATGACAGTCGGATGCAGTTGTACCGACTTCATATTTAAATCACCAATGGATGCAGCCCTTGAATAGCTTTGATACCATGTAGGAATTTACAAGGTAAGTTCCTTAGATAGAACACCAAATAACACCACTCACAAACAAATCATAGATTAGTACACCAGTATACTTGACGTGGTTCAAACCCTCAAAGAGCGAAACAGTCCATGACCTGAGCCAACGCGACCACTTCAGGCAATTTATTAATGTAAAAGAAAGAAAATTTACATAAGCTTCTCTCATGAATGATCACCTAAAAATTGACCCTCCATACTCTTTAAATAGAGATCATGGACCAATCAGGTGATAAGCCACAGATCAAGTGTCGTTAATACCGAGGAGAGAATGAACCGTCATATCACTTCATGTCTAGAACATATCGTGACCGTCAGATTGTAAGTTACAAAAAGACATACCAAAGAAACACACTTTACCTAACTATACACTAGACCGAGTTATACTTAATTATTTCCTATGTGTAGGAATATCCTAACAGGATCCTGTGATTGATCATTCCTTGGTCACTTATTGGTAAGTTGATAATCTCAAGCCCCCTCCTTGATCTTAAGAGTTGTTCACGTTCTCATCTTTACACAACATCTATCATCTTTGGGCATGGGGATTATCATTTTTCATGCAAAGGGAAGTTTGTTCTACTTCAAGGGGAAATCTTTGTGTGTATAGGTTGTTCTCATTACATAAACATGTTTCACACTCACTTCATGTACTCTTGTCACGAAGGTTGTTGCATCAAGCAGATTATGTTTTATATGTTCTGGATGGTCTATGTTGTATCACTAAGTGTTCGAGTGTGTGATCATAGTCAAGTTATATCAATGTTATCATCGGTTTCACTGATCTCACACTTAGCCAATTTCTCGACCAACCTAGCCTCATACATATTTTCTGAATTGAACACTTTGCTTCTGCAACCCTCAAGCATTTTCCCTTGTCTACTAGAACTTTGCAATGCGCAAGAACCCCAGCCCCCCTTGGCATCCAAAACTGCATAGTGGTTTCTTCCAATGCCCTTCCCTTAGTAGGAACCCACTATCTCGAGAATCTGTGCAATGTTGTTCCTCAGCTGCCCAGTCCATCTTGCAACCTAAAACTATGCAGATGTGTCCTCCCGAGACCCCATCCTGCAATGGTTCCTAGCATTCAAAAAATGTGCAGTATTGTCCCTCAACTGCCCAGTCTCTCTTGCATTCAAAAACTCTGCAGAGGTGTCCTCCAAATACCCCATCCCGTAGTAGTGTCTTGCATCCCAAAACTATGCAGTGTTTTCCTAGCTATCCAAACTACCTTGCATTCAGAAACTACACAGATGTGCCTCCCAGGGCCTCATCTCGACCGCTGTCATTGCCCACTGAAACTGCGTAGATCTATCTCTCAATGACCACAAGGAAAGATGACATGCTAGATGACTCTCAAGGAGTTGAGGAGAAATACCAAGGAACCACGTTATGATAAAAGATCGAGACCGCATGCAAACTTCGTCAGATGCATAACCATATGGAGGGTAAGTATGGTAAGTAAAGTATATCTTTTTGAAGTACATCTCTTAGTGTAGCTTGAAGTATTGTTGATCATCGTCATATCATTCTATCTTCAATGACATGCATGTTTGCAAACACTGAAATTCATTATGTGTGTTTCATTTACATGTCTTTCTTCCTTTCACGTGTTGGGCCAACTGTCATCTTTGGCATATTGATTGTTGTGCCATGCTTGCGATCTTGTTTTGGTGATTTTGAAGGTTTGTCTTTGTGTGTTTGGGTTGTCTTAGCTATATGAGCACCGATCGTACTCACACATAAAGTTGTAAGCACAGTTGCGCAAGTGTCATCACGGTCATCCAAAGGTCTATCTCAAGTGTCACTCTTAGCTTTAAGATAGTCTCACTGAGAACACGTTTTTTCTTGTTGGTCTGTGTTGTATGATCACATTGTCAGTCTACACAAATTCACTTGCTTTGGACACTTGGCCATTTTCCTAAAAATCTTCTTGACCAAACAACCTCCTTCAGCTAGACCTCAACTAAGTTGCATGGCGTAGTCTCATCCCTCAGTGACCTTTCTCTACTACCCAAAACTATGCAATGCTTGAGGTTGTCCTCTGGGTCAGCTGCACTGTGAAATCCT
This sequence comes from Pinus tabuliformis, assembly GCA_031772625.1. Taxonomy (NCBI): domain Eukaryota; kingdom Viridiplantae; phylum Streptophyta; class Pinopsida; order Pinales; family Pinaceae; genus Pinus; species Pinus tabuliformis. The sequence goes on from CM062804.1 coordinate 12,763,152, forward strand.
GGAAGTGAGCAGCCTATCTGCCTCCCAGATCTACACAGAAGTTGCCTGCAAGCCTGATCCAAACTGTGCTTCCCATAAGATCAATTATCAAGCCTCCCTCTAGTCTACTAGAAATTTTCACTACACTGTGACCTAGGGCTACACTGCTTTCCAAAATTGTGCCGACATGCCCAACTGATTCCCATGTTTCCTGCCTCACACTGCCTTCAGAAACTGCGCATAAATGATCAACAAGGCTTCTGTTGCCTTGCTATGCACTGTCTCTAGAAATTGTGCAGTCATGTCTAAGAGGTCCCTTGTTGGCTTGCTCTGCACTACCTCAGGAAACTACGCAGAATTCCCAGCTAGCCTCCCTGTGGCATGTCTTTTCTTCCTCTTGAAAACTTCGAAGCAGTTCCCCTACCCTCTTCCTTGTCTTCCTCCCATGAACTACACAGAACTAACTAGCAATCCCTCTGCGGGCATGTTCTACCTCCCCTTTAGAAATTATGTAGAAATTCCCAACATCTTTGCTCTGACTTTCCCATGGAATCTGCCCAGAACTACCCAGCAGTCCCTCTACATCCCCACTCTATCCTCCCTCTAGAAACTACGTAGAAGTTGTCCCTTTCAAGGTCTCATCTCGTAATCGACACTAGTGACTCACACTACTTGATTCTGCCTCCCAGTGATCACTGCGCAGTTTTTCCTGACAGTGCAAACCGAGCTCTAGAATGCCTCATCCTGTCTTGAGTTGTGCCCTATGAAATTTCAGTGTCCTTTCCTCCCTCCTAGTCACCTAGACCCGAACACGGAAAATAATGCATCATGCTAGACTAGGAGATTTTTGGATTTGATGTTGTCCCGTCATGAGTGAATTGCAAGAACAGGTACATCGATGGAACATGGCGAGACAACCAATGGGATGAAGAAGGAGTGCATGATAGAAGACTTGCTTGTAGCTGCATGGACTTACAAAGCACATCGAGCAGCAAGCGAAAAGAGTACATGCATGGAACCAGACCATTGGAGACCCTGCAACACCAAACTATGCGAAGGTGAAGACAAATCACATCCAAGAACACATCTATCACTCAGCAGTGCAATAGCTTGAAATGGACACCACTGTCAGCCAATACATGTCAGCAGTGTCATGTTGAGTTGTGTCATGAGTTGTCTCAGCCACATCACTACTATGGGCCATACTCATTGTAATCAATGTAATGTAAATTGAAATTCTAAGTGTCCTTAGTGGAATGCAAATAGTCATTATGTAATGAAGTTAAAGAGTCATGAGGGTAGTCCAAGAGTCACAAAGGGGAATGTCAAGGGTCACCCCACCCTTTGCTATATATAGAACCTCATAACTCGTAGAACAGGCTTTTGGAGAGCCAAGCTTTTTCTAGGAATTCCTTAGAGAGGGCTTGGAGAGTATTGTGACGAGCCTTGGCTTCTCCATAATGCAAAGCGAGTACATCTCTTTGGAGGAGTAGGCAGTGTTGACTATAATGTTCCACTATTGGGGCTAGTGGCTGTCAATGGTGTATTTGTGGATGGAACTTTCACTTTATATATATAACAGAGCCAACATGTTTTCATGCATATGTTGTTATTGTAGTTGGACTATTCTAGTTTCTTTAGTAATGTATGTCACATTAATGTATGAACTACTTTATATATGATTCGATGAATCTTGTTGGAATCGTGTTGTTGGTTTAACTCGTCACCCTAGATTGTGGACTATTCCGCTTCCAACCAGTGATGTCATTATGCTCGTGTGTTCCTTTCAAGCTTCATACTATTAAAGACTTCTAAGGGACACACTTTCTTTTCCCTTTTGTGTGTTAGAACCCCAATGCATCTCTCTTAACTTGCCACAAGGTCACACACTTGCTTCCGACAAAGATATTTTTCTTACCTCTGTGTGCTACTGTGATAAAGGCGCTATTATACTACCCACTACTAGGACTCCTGCTCCAAACGGTCTGAGGTCTAGTTGGGACTTCTTACCAGGTAGATCCCCTGACATGTTGGCACGTATAGCACCATCAACACATTGCCACACTATCAAGTCAGTCCATATAAGAAAAGGCTTGTCAATTCATGTCACGAGTTATCATATGCCAAATCACTATCGTGGGCCATGTATATTGTAAATCAAATTTATTGTAAAGTGAAAGTCCAATGGACACACAATAATATGAAGAGCCATGTAATAGGAAGTTGTAAAGTCATGAGGGTAGTGAAAGAGTCACAAGGGGAAGCATCGGCCTTGGTTATATATACCCCCTCATTGTATGAGCAAAGGAATTTTCACCTTGGCTCCTCCCGCAAGGCATTAGAGAGACCAGCTAGTTCTTTGAGGAGCAAGGAGTGGCTTCAATGTCCCACTACTAGAGCTAGTGATGTACAATCTAAATATGTGTCTTGGAAATTTTTCTTAATAACAGAAGCCCTTCAAGGCATTCTTCATGCATGACTTATTAATGTTTGTTGGACTATTCTGTGGACATTTTTATTTCATGTTTGCTTTCACATGTACTAAGATAGTTGAACTATTTCGGTTATTTTAGTGCTTATCTTGTTGAGAATGTGTTGTAATGATTTTTATTGTTGTCTCATCCTTGTGGACTATTCTACGGGATACTAGACATACCTTTCCTAACTTATCAGTTATAACAACCGTCAATTTCGTTGTGGACTATATTGTTGGATGTTAGATGGATCTTCCTTTAATCACTGGTTGTAACAACTATTGCATATGTTGTGGAATATTCTGTTGGATGTTAGACATATCCTTTTGGTTCATGTGTGTCTCTTCCTGGGTGGTACTATTACCTTTCACTTAGAGGCTCACTTTTTCCCCCCTTTTGCAGTAAGAGAACCCAGACATAGTTGTGTTGCACACTCACTAGGCACACTCACCCTGTTGTTAAGAACACACCATCGCATCACTCTCTTGTGCTGACAACTAGAGCCAAGGAAAATATTTGAGGATTTGGAAACTAGACCTTTATACTAGATGGGTCTCCTACACCAAATGGTGTGAGGTCTAATTGGGACTTCATATCAGGGAGATCCCCTTGGTTGACGGATTTCCAGCACTGTCAACAATCACCCTAAGTGCTAACTAGAATTATGAAATATACTGAAGGTGGAATATGTTATACAAAAATGCACAGCTCCTTGATTTCATGCCCAAAACTAAATCCTTCAACCATAATCAGTTGTAAAAAATAACTTCCCACTATTTCCACAAAACAAACTCCTAAAAATCTGCTACAATATAGGTCAAAAACCTTCTTTAGACTGTGCTACGAAATGTTCTAAAGGTGACAGATTTGCTACTAAATCTTATAGATGACATATTCTAATGTCAAAATTAGGATCTCCTTTGATGAAGAGATACTCAAAATGTTGGTCAACTCAACACATCTCCATTGTAAGGCATTATGTGTTTTATTACAGCTTTGAAGAATGGTCGTTTGCCATGTGTTCTAGTTAGGGTTTGTCTCCCTCTATTTAGAAGAGTTTGCCTTCAATCTAAGATAGATTGAATCTTAGGATTTGGAAACTAGACCTTGTCTGACTCCATGACTTGTCTGATTCTTTCTTTCCATTGCTTTTAGTAGCATCCTTATTGGAATTTCTCTCATTCTTATCATCTTCAACATTGAAATAAGCCAACGTGTATGAAAAACACAAAGATTGATAATCATTTCATATATGTTTTCCTTCTGAACAAAGATGTTAGGAGTGATCAGCTTTGAAACAGAATCCCAATACAAAATCCTCAGAAACAAAAATCAATCGAGCTCACTTCACCTTGTCTGTTTAAGTGCCTATCCACATGTCATCAATGCACATGAGGGTTTCATCTTTTTTTTTGGAAGTCATGATGAATTTGCCTTGTCATGAAATTTGACATTTGGTAACTATTGGGCATGTTTATGGGTAGACATGGCATCAATGACTCGCTATTATAAACCCTCAATGACATCTAGGCACAGGTTTTTAACCTCTGGGTCACCTTCTATGCTAGTATCTAAAAGAAATATTTGTATCTCAACACTTGTTTAACTTCTCTTTGTTTTAGAGGATACCCATCTGCAACATTTCTCGATCATGTATTACTAATTCATCTCATTAAAAACCTTCGATGAATCAACATTTCTATTCTCAATTTGTTTGGCAGATTTGTTTTGAGTGGGAATTTGGCATATTAGGTTTTAAAATAGCTCGGTGCCCCTTCTTTCCACACTTGGAAAATACATTTGATAGCTTATGTTAGTTATATGAATAATCAAAACCCTTTCAAACAGGAATTTGGGCATTGCATTTATATATTTTATATTTGTTTCATGAGGTTTATACCACATGGATAAGGGGACTCGATCTACTTTTTCATATATACACTACTCATCCAAAAAATCACTGACACATTGTGAAATCAAAGAGTCCCTTGCAGGTCCTCCCTTTGGCGCTTAATGTCGCTCAATTCGGGTGTTGGGCTTTGCTATGTGTTTGGTAAATGATTTGTTGTGACTTGTATCTCGTGGACTTTGGTTGATAGTTGGAGATTGGGCCTTGGACCCACCATATTTAAAAATACATACCTTAAACCCTACAATGAACCCAAGAGCACAAAAAGTCCTTGAAACCAGACAATTTTTTTATTTGCTCAAACCTGTAAATTTTTGCCCAAAATTCCATATTTTTGTCGTTGGAAAAACTGGCACCAAAAATTATATCATTGAGATGAGTGGCCCAAAATTAAAAGGCAGTGTTAACTGAATTGGGAAAAATGTGTTTTTTTAGGACCTTGAAAGACACTATCAAACTTAGAAGTGTTGATTTCTAAGAAATCTCACATATGAAAACATTTGGCTCCAATGGGGATGTTATCCTCCCTATGAGGGTGCAAATAACTCTTAGACCAAGTGCTTATCCATTGGCCTACTCCCAACCTCTAAGAATACATCCTATGCATGTTCTTTACTAAAACCATCCCAAGCTAAAAACTGACAATCGTACACTACTTCAAACTTAAAACCAAACTAAAACTGAAATATGAACCTGAACAACTTACTACTAAAAAAATGCTTAACCAACAAGCTTATTGCACACTATGTCCTATAATAATATGTTAGAACTGTTGATCTAAAGATGATTTGAGGTTGTCATTGATGTCAACCCAAGCAACACCAGGGGCTACCCTGATCTTGCATGGGAATTTTGACTTGAAAACTTACTCTATTTTGAGTCAAGGACCTTCTATATAGATTCTACTCATCAAGATGTTTTCGTTGATATATGGCAGGCCAAGTAATTCTTTACGATTTGAGTGGTATTCATGTTTGAAGTTAGTAACCCAGTTAGTGGAATAAAACCCTATGGGGTTGTGGCATGGCACTCATAATTGGTTTTGGTCATTGAATAGTTATTAATTAATAATTTTTTAAGCTCCTAAAATCCCTCCAACATTCTCTATAGAAGCCCCTCTCAACTCTATAAAAAGAAATCTCATATATCCTCCAAATGTAGTGATCGTGGCATTTTCACTATAACTTCATTTCTGCGAAGTCTTAGATTCTAAAATTAAAACCCATTTGATTCATAATCCTTATGAATGTCATGACCAAATTTCAGATCTTGGTTTGCTATATTGTCGGAGATATGATCTATGGAAGTTAGGGTTTTTGCAAGCTGCTGAATTTCATCTCAAAGAAGTGACCTTGGGAAAATCGTCATAACTCTCTCTCTGAGAAGAGGACTGGAATTTTGTAAAAGGTGGCAGATAGTGCACGGACTGTAGTTTTCTATGTATCAATTTTAGAGTCGGAGGAGGAAACAATGACATGTGGCACGTTTTACAAGTTTGCTCTACTCAACTAGTCCATAAATAGGTCATTGTGAGAGATTGGGCCTAACTTTGTCTTGAAGAGTCCAAATCAGATTAGACTTGTGACATTGGAAAGAAGACTCAGAGGTTTTCTACAGCACCAAATATCACATCTTGGGGATCTGAAATCGCAGAGATACATCAGATTAAATATCGTGCTCCTAGAAGGCAAGAAAAACTAGATCAAGTGTTGTCAAGGGGTGCAAAGGACCAGATTTTCTAGGGCAGCAAAGAGCAAGGTGTAGCAAAATGATGTAGCAGAGGCAAGATACAGGTAAGTACCTTCTGTATATACATGTTCATCTCTTAATTTCTTTAGGTTCTTTGTATTCTAATTTGTTATTTTTGTTTAGCACTGACATATGCTCTGCAGGATGAGGTAAGTTTTGATATTATCATGTCATGGGTATTTCCTTGAAGATTTTTTGCAGGTATTATATATTCATCAAGAGAATACTCAATGCATAATATAATGTTCTAAAGAATGAGAAAGGGTAGCATGACAAGAGCAGAAATCAAGGTGCAGAACAGCAGTAAGAAGTTCACCACATGAAGTCTTCAAGTGGGCATCACTGCATACAGACATTGTAAAAGTATCATTGTACAGAGTCATTGTAAAATCATCTTTGTAAAAGTTGTACAAGTGTCTATCTACCAAGAGTTGAAGAGGCAGTGTTGGGAGGTCTAGGATCATCATTAGGTGGTTGTGTCATAGTTGGGGTTATGGTCTAGTGTGTCGTCTTCTTCTACATCATTCTATATCATTGTAAAGTGGACCATTTTCCCTGGTACGGGAATCCATTCTTATTTTATTCTTCTATATGGTGGTAGGGTGGTTCTAGGCTGGTGCATGAAGTCACCAACAGGTTCAAGCCTGTGAAAACTTCAGGGTGGTAGGGTGGTGCTAGGGTGAGTTGTAGCTCATTGGTTGTTGGGGCATCCATTCAGTTGACTACTGAATAATCTCGAGCATTGGAGCATCCATCCAGTGGGAGCTTGAGAAGAATGCTTTTCTAGATTCTAGGAAGTTGGAACTTTCTTTTCAATTGGAGTTCAAGATTAAACAATTATTAGAAAAGCATTCGGTGGTTTTTTACCCGGAGGGGGTTTTCCGCCTAAAATTTGTGTGCCTCCTATGTTCTTTTATTCACTGTTGTTACTGCATAAACATTAATGATAATTGAAGATTAACTAATGCTCTGAAATTATTTAAAAGTGCTAATTGCTAAGGAATACTGGTTCACCCCCCCCCCCCCCTCTCAGTATTTTCCAACAGGAAAATCTACTAATTAAGTGATAGAAAAACTCTAATGCACCCAGTCAAGTAGTTACTCAAATAATCTGGATCCTTGATTGTTCTTAAAGAAACTGAAAACTGGAAAATGTAAAAGCAACTCATGATACTTTTACTCTTCATAGTGAAAACATGGCTGAAAATTCAAGTTGAAAAAACCTTCCATATAGGCAACTACAGGATTATGGAAGACATATTATGTTTGTTGATTGTCGGGACTAAATTATTTCTGTATTCTCTATATGTCAAACCATTGTTTCGGCTATGAATTGTCAAACTTGTTTTCAAAAACACAATTTCCTCAATCTTAACAATTGAGGGAAGCACTACCTCCTTTTGTTTTGGTTGGAAAACATTTTGGAAAAATTGGCTCTGATGTTGGGAATTAAGCAACTATATTTGAACCTCTTTGATTTCAATATCTTTCTCAAGTTTTCCAGCAAATGTTTCTAAAAAACAGATCCTATCCTTGGAAGAACATTTGCATGAACCTAAATACATAGGTGAAAAATTTGAGAAAGCTTTGTCCACTTGATCAGCATCAAACATATCAAAATATTCTTTAAAACCTTCAATAGATTTTCCACATACCTTGTCATCTTAATTGATTGGGCAATAGGATCAACCGCTGAGCTCATCATCCCAAAACAAATGGAGTTGTCAGTAAGAACTTTCAAGGTTTGAATTCTTCGTACAGTGGAGTCACAATGAATATATCAACTCTGAAATATATCAAAATGGAGTCGTCAGGTGAAATATGCACAACCACCTTTGTTTCTAACCTCTGTTAACCATTATAAGTCATATCTAAACTTTGTCGTTCCTCTGGGAAAATTTACTTGAAGCCTTCACATCCTTGGAAATGATGCCAAAATGTTATCACTCACAATTTCATTTGGTTGTGTAAATGAAAATCTGAGGTAACATTGAACCAACCTTGGATATTGGAAACTAGCCCTTCCAACCCAAAGGGGGCTCTCTCTATAGCTCGTTTTTCCAAGGTAACTTCAACAATTGATTGTGTGCTGAGATCAGTGGCTATATATTATGTGTGGTAGAGGTAAGGTTTAAAGTGTGGAGTGGCTATATATTATGTATGGTAGAGGTAAGGTTTAAAGTGTGGTAAGACTGACTGAAACATCCATTGGGAGATGGAGTTAGGTACATGAAAACCAACAAAGATCTGCAAGATACTGGTTGTATGATCAATGACTGGAAAAGGACAGGTAGACAACATTTTATTAGACGTAAATTTTGTCATTGTAGCTTAAGGTTGAAAGGATAAAATAGTCCACTGCAATTGGGCATGAAAAATGAATGCAAAAGCATCTTTAGAGGGCATAGGTGACAAGTATTTGAATAATATGAGCAAGAGCATCTAATGATGAATTCTAATTCACTATTCTTAACTAAAATACTGAAGATGAAACATTCAAACAAATTTGCTTAGAAGAAAAAAGTTCACATGGAGAAAACACTGACAAGAAAATGCCATCACGTGAATCTTTTCATAAAAAGATCAAGTAATTTTGGTCTTAAACGACCTTTATTAATCTCTGTAAAAATTGATAAAAAAAGGAGTCCCAAGGAGTCTGCAAGTCTGAACCCTTTTTACTTACAAACTGATTGTTTTAAATAACCAAAATGATAACAATCTGTTGATGATTTTCTGGAAAGAAATAAATAAAAAACATAAGAGATAAACTAAAAATAAGAAAGGTTGAAATGTTGTCCAATAGCTAGATGTTTTTGGTGTCTAATCCCTTGCTGATTTGAAATGTTGGAGTTTCCATTTGCCACTTGTGATATATGTTCCTTAAAATATTCCAAAATATTTTCCATGATATGCACCTTAAATATTTTCCATGATATGCCACCTTAAGTTCTAACTAGAATTATGAAATATACTGAAAGTGGAAGAGGTTCTAAAAAAATGCACAAATCCTTGATTTCATGCCCAAAACAAAATCCTTCGAGCTTAATCAGTTGTAAAAGATGATTTCCCACTGTTTCCACAAAACAAACTCCTAAAATATGCTACAATATAGGGTCAAAAATCTTCTTTAGATTGTGCTACGAAATGTTCTGAAGGTGACAAAGGTGCTACTAAATCTTACAGATGAAAGATTTTAATGTGAAAATTAGGATCTCCTTTGATGAAGAGATACTCAAAAATTTGGTCAACTAATCACATCTCCATTGTAAGGTGTTATGTGTTGTATTACAACTTTGAAGAATGGTAATTTGTCACATGTTCCAGTCAAGGTTTGCCTGCCTCTATTTCTAAGTGTCTGCTTTCAATCTAAGATAGATTGAATCTTAGGCTAGTTGCAAGCTTGTTGGACAGAAAACAAAAGCAATTAAAACCATCTTGAAAGGGGATACTATCATTTATTTAAAAGAGTAGGCATACATTTTTGAATTTGTACTGAATGGCTTGAAGACATGAAAATTGGTATCATTAGGTATATTTTTTAAATAATATGATGGTAAAAGAAAACATGAAACTGTAGTCCAACCATTACATTCTTTGTCAATTTGGTTTGCTCTTGCGCTATATTTTCATTGGACTCCATGACATTTGATTATTTCTTTTCATTTCTTCTAGTAGCATCCTTATTGGAATTTCTCTCATTCTTTTCATATTTAACCTTTAAATCAATCAGTGTGTATGAAAAACACAAATATTGATAATTGTTTCATATATGTTTGCCTTTTTAACAAAGACATTAGGAGTGACAGGATTTGAAATAAAATCCCAGTACAAAATCCTCAGGAACAGAAATGAATCAAGCCCACTTGACCTTGTTTATTTAAGAGCCTTTCCACATTTTGACAGTGCATAAGAGGGTTTCATCGTTTGTTCTGACAGTCATGCTAAATTTTCCTTGTCATGAAATTTGACATTTGGTAACTAGTGGGCACGTTTCTGGGCAGACATGGGGTCAATGACTCTCTATTATAAACCCTCAATGACATCTGGGTGTAGGGTTTTAACCTCTTGGTCACTTTCTATGTTGGTATCTGCAAGAAATAGTTGGATCTCAACACTCGCTTAACTGCCCTTCATTTCATAGGATACCCATCTGCAACATTTCTCGATCTTGTATAGCTAATTCATCTCCTCATTAAAACCCTACGATGAATCAACATTGTCTCTCTCTATCTATTTGACAGGTTGGTTTTGAGTGGCCATTTGGCATATTAGGGTTTAAACAAGCCTCGTGCCCCTTCTTTCCACACTTGGAAAATACATTTGATAGCTGGCGTTAGGCATATGAATAATCAAAACCCTTTCAAACAGGCATTTGGGTATTGTGTTTATATATTTTATATTTGTTTCATGAGTTTTATACCACATTAAAAATGGGAATTGATATATTGTTGCATATATACACTACTCATCACAGAACTTATCTACACGTTGTGCAACCAAAGAGTCCCTTATGGTCCTCCCTTCGATGCTTAATGTGGCTTGATTTGGGCATTCAGCTTTGGTATGTGTTTGGTCGATGCTTGGTTGTGAATTGTAGCTTGTGGAATTTGGTTGATAGTTGGATGTTGGGCCTCATGGCCACCATTTTTTAAAAGATAAACCTTAAACCCTGCAATGAACTCAAGAGTAGATAAACCTTAAACCCTGCAATCAACCCAAGAGTAGATAAACCTTAAACCCTGCAATGAACCTAGGAGTATGGACTTTGGTTGATAGTTGGATATTGGGTCTCAGGGCCACCATTTTTTAAAAGATAAACCTTAAACCCTGCAATGAACCCAAGAGTGTAAAAAGTCTTGAAACTAAAAAAATTCTTTATTTTCTCAAACCTATAAATGTTTGCCTGAATTCCATATTTTTTTCATTGACAAAAACGGCACCAAAAATTATATCATTACAATGACTGCTACCAAATTAAAAGTTGGCACTAACTGAACTAGAAAAACGGTGTTGTTTTAGGACCCTAGAAGACACTGTCAAACATAGAAGAGTTGATTTCGAAGAAATATCACATGTGATAACATATGATTTTATGCCCATAGTAATAATAATAGTACGAGGTATGGACTCATACACAACATGACGCTTCCAGAAGTATGGTTGGCTTAATAAAACATCACAAACTTCGAGGGGAGAAAAATCTCCCATTACCACGTTCGTGAAGGGCTTGATGTTGTAGGGAAGGTGACATTATTGGTTGACATGGATATCTCGCCCTTGGTGGACCCACCCGATGATGTATGCATGTGGGTGCTATATGGTCGGCAGGCCCAACCGCTTAATGACCTCTACTAAGATGAGGTTCTTTTGGCTCCCACTGTCTATGATGAACTGTAGCAAAGAACCCTTCACCTACATCTATGAGTGGAAGAGACACACCCCCTCCTCTAAATCTTCAAGATCAATATTCTAGACCTTGGTGGTGGAAATGATGGCCCTGGATTATGCATCAATAGTATGTTCCCCTTATCAGGTTTTGGCACAGAATCAGAACATGCATTTAACTCTAAAGATTTTAGCTCGACCACTAGTCACTGCTTGGTGCGACACTCATTTGTGTTGTTGGTGGGGTTCTTGTGGAACTCACATCACTTTCTTGTGTCCTTATTTGTCTTCGTGGCATTATTATTTGCTTCTGCCTTCAATGCGCTGTCCTGGGTCACTCCACCTTGGCTTTTTCCTTTGTCTTGTGGTTTGGAGCTTCTTTTTCCCTACTTCAGATTCATAGATCCAAAGTTTCAATTCTTCTATTTAATTTTTTTTCTCGATCTTGACAACATATCGGTACGTTGTGCCAAGCTAGGAGATGTCCAAGAACTCCAATTTTTTCCAAGATTTATTTGTGTAGACAACCACTGTACTTTAGTACAAGATTTTTCTCAAAATCCTTGATACCCAACTTCGTGCATAGGGTATGAAAGACATTCATGAACTCTCATGTTGTAGCTCATTTTATTTTCCTCTTATATTGAAAAAGAAAAAAAATTATATGTGTGTGTGTGTGTGTGTGTGTATTTCAAAAAAAAAAAAAAAAACAAGTCAAGTTTTAGCTTTATGAGTTTGATTAAATGCTAATGGTGGATTAATTTTTGATTAACTCCAATGTGCAGTATTAATTTTTAAATACAGTGCACCCGAGTACATTAAAATTGAATGCATATAAAGGTCAAACGACTTGTCAGGCGGAGTGAAGTGCGGTTGTCGGGCCCATGCGATGGCACAAACTCGACGACACAACATGCACCTTGTTTATGCCATCGGGTGCACCAATAAGCCCCCATCAATGATCGGGTTTGACTACAGATCAACGGTCAATATCCATTATGGGAGCACCACGGCGGGATTTCTATGTACCATTGAGTGCCACAGCAAGAGAGCATGTATTATATGTTGTCATCGCCCCATCACTGCTCCATCATCGCCACCTCACCCTGTCATCGCCATTTCAATACCAACTCATCTCGTCACATCATCCCATCATTTCATCATGTCACCTGCCACATGCGCATTTATTATCATTTTCCCCCCATTTTTTTGTTTCTCCATAAATCCTATTACCCTCATTTCCCTCATTTTATCGTTTTTAGCTTATTGTATCTATAATATGACGCCCTTGTCCAAATCATAACTCAAGTAAGCATTAATCATTTGGTAACCAGGTATTTACACGTCATTCATGTTTTTTCCATTTGTAAAAATGTCAAAAAAAGCAGTGTTAGTAGGGCCTTCCTCTCACATTCCTCTCATGGACACCAAGAGGGATGTTTTTGACCCAATTTTCTCCCTGGATTTAATATAACTTCCCCAATTTATCCTAGTCGACCAGAAAGAATCCCTAGTGTGTACTGCATTCATGAGGTCTAGTCTTCTTTCTACCATAATTCCCCAAATCTATGTCTTCCCCGAATTCATTTATTGGTTTGTCTCGGCTCTCTATCCACATAAATGCTTTGTGATGAACAAATTAGGTGAAAATATTTTCCAAGTGTCTTCTGTCCTAATTCAACAAGCCCTGTTATTTCCCTCTTCAAATTCTTACGCATCATTTTCAGAGGAAATCTTATTTTCAACCTTTCAAAACCTATCTACAAAAGACTATGCCCAGATGACTTTCCTTTTAATGCCCTTAGGACAACATTTTCCTATGGAACCTATTGATTTTTCCCTTGAAACTTTTAACAAAGATGTAAGACCAATTCTGCAAATTATTGCCAAGATTTTGGGAAGGGAGGATACACATGTCATTGAACAATCCATTCTAGGGATGTTTAATTTGATGTTGCATCCTGAGAAAGTATTTGATATTCCTTCTTATTGGGCAATGATGGTTAATTCACAATTAACAGACCTTGCTCTCAGTGCTGGATGTTTCATATTTCCCTCATTGGTAACCTACCTCTTTTTGTATACTCATTTGGAGAGATTCATGCACTTGGGACTGAATATAATGGACTTACATAAAAATAAGAAATCAATGGTGTTTTAGACAAATATCATAAGAAGTCATGTTGATTATGAGGGGTTTATATATTTTATTACTTCTTTCTTGTCATATTCTTATTCCATTATCAATAGCTCTCCCATCCCTTGTATTTTTCCAAAGGCTCAATCTCTCCTTCAACTTAACAAAGATGTTAAAGTGGGTGATTGGTTCCAGTTTGAAGATCATGTTGAGATTAGACTATATGGAGTTGAAGTTGCCCCTTACAGACTCCCTATATTTGTGCCTATGAGGTTGTTTTCTTTGGAGTTCATCAGGCAAAGTTTAAATGTTGATCAAGTGCATTTTGTCCCAGAAAAGAAGGGACATTTGTTCAAATGCCAAAGATAATGGGACCTTTTATTGTGAACAATATGAAGAATATGGAAGAAGTGAAAAATATTCTTGAAGGTATGAAGCTACAGCTAGGTGAAAAATGGTCATATGACCCTCACCATATTATTTCTAATAGAAGAGTTGAAAATGCCTATGCCCCTTATATACATGGACGTCATCCAGATCTAGAAAAATTGGCAAATGGAGGTTAGACAGGTGTACTAGGAGGAATGGAGGTGGAGACTCCTCATCCAATTGAGAAAAGTTTGAAAAGAGGCAGTGAAGAGATTATTGATTTAGAAGATGAAGCAGGTAAAGATTCAAAGAGAGAAAAGTTGTCAGAGAAAGAAACAGAACTTGGATCTTTGGGTGGAAGTTCCTCAGCCTCAATGGGTTTTCAATTACAGTTGGGAGATGTTACTTGTACACCCTCCTCTCCAATTCCAGAGGAAGTTTCTCAGAATTATGTTCCTATCATAAAAAAATTATATAGTCAAATAGAAGAAAGAAACAAGAGGGTGAAGGAGAATATGGAGTCTCAGCTTGAAGCTCAAGCTATTTCTGAATACCATACCAGATTATTATCTGCCATGGACCTTGAGAGAAACCAATTGAAGTTATATTTCTCTCATCCTTCTGCATTGATTATTTCATCATCATTTGGTTTCAATATTGTCAACTTGACAGTAGATGCAAGAGAAATCCCACTGCCTGACAAGATAAATTTACACAGGTAGACTAGAGAACTAATATACAGTGATTTGAATAAAACATCCTTGGCTGCCAGCAAAGTTGAAGCTTTGTTAGGGAAAGTGGTTAATCAATTGAAGCTGGAAAAGGAAAATTCCAGAGCTTTTTCCACTCAAAATGAAGAGTTGAAAAAGCTAATTGTGAAAATCGGTGTGAACCCTGAGGATAGGAGTGTTGTTTAGAAACTTTTGCAGGGAGCTGAAATTAAAATCCAAGTGTTGAGAAAGAAGTTAAAATTGCCTTCTGTGGAGCATGTTATGGCCCCAGAAGTAGCCTAGGTAGAGAAAGAAAATGAAATTTTAACTAATGAACTCTTGCAGAGGAATAATGAAATTGCAAATCTTAAGGAGATGAATTTTGTTTTACAACATAAATTAGATTCACATGTTTGTACTATTTTAGTACAACCAGACTCTGAAGATCTTGCAGAAAAGTTGACCAGAGTAATGACCGAGCTACAAATATTAGAGAATGAAATGAAGAATATTCAAAGAAATTTTGAGGATTCATAAAAAATTATCAAGATAACAGAGATGGAACTAGCCATGGCTCAAGAAACTGCTAATAAATATCAAAATGATTTTCAGGTTGCTTCTAATCAAATTAAGGAATTGAAGGAGAAAGTGAAGGGAAACATGTCCCTTATTCAAGCCAGGGAGATCATATGGAATGACATCATTCATACATTGAAGAATATTTGGGAATTATTATTAATAATTGCAGAAGAAAAGGCGATTGTCAAAGAACTAGAAAGCATAATTGTTGCCAACAAGCAAAAGCTTCAATAATGTGCCCAATTTTCCAAGAAAATTATTGACTTCTGTAACTCTAAATCATCACAAGAGTTAAAAGAAATGAAAGTTGAAGATAGAACAGAATTGGTATTAGAAATAAACAAGATGATTTTGAAGAATTTGTACAGGAAAACAATTGAAACTAAGCTGACAGAGGTTAAAGAATCTATTCTAAAATTTAATACTGAATTTGACAAAAGAACCAGGTCAGGGTTGCCTTCTTGCTGGGATCAACAGGGAAATTTGCTTCCCCAAGAGACCTATGAAATGTTGTTGGTGGAATCCAAGAGAAATATTGGCACTTCACATGAAAAGACAACAGTTCTAAAAGGAGCAACAATAGTAAATTATTTACACAGGGATTTTCAGTTGTTGTGGTTAATAAGGACTATGTTTACTAATCAACCAACTTATAGCAGGATTACCAACTTTCAAATGGCTCACACCAAGTTTGTCAAAAGCCAGAGCTCAAATATGACAGTCTGGAAGAGATGTAGAGAATGGATGTCCCCAATAGCAACGAGTACAAAAGTTGGGCCTTCAACTGCACCAGAATATCAGTTGACTCAATGAGAAAATGCCACCTATTACTTCAGCAAAAATTTTGAAAAACTTTTTTGTAAAATTATGTAATTTTATTTTATTATCTTTGTGAATGTAATTTCAAAGAAAAAAGTAGTTTGTAGACAGTTTAAGCAGTTATGCAGTTTTTGACAGTTGATAGTTTCATAATTGTCCTTATTGTAATTATTCTATAAAAGACAATTGACAATGTAAACTTTGAAACGGGAACTAGTATGATTACCCGTTTCGTTGAGGTAGCAAAAAAGTCAACCGATTTTGAAAAGTGGTGATGCAGAATACATATTTTTTTTTGGAGCATATTTTTGACACTTTAAATTTTCTTATGTATCAAATATAAATATTTGTTTTTAAATGTTAGTGATTTTCATACTGATTTTGAAACGTGTTGATGCAGCATCAACCCCTTTTTTTAGAGGGCTTATTTTTGACACTTTATATTTTCTAATGTATTAACTGTGGATATTTTTTTTAAATGTTACATTTTTTGACACTTTAAATTTTTTATGTCCAATTGTTTTTTAAATGTTGATTACTTAACAAATTTTCTAGTTGTCTTATTTCTTCTTTTTTTAAATGTTTATTACATAAAAAACCAAATATAAAAATATATATAAAGAGACAAAAAAACATAAAAAAATGTTTAAAAAAAAAAATTTGTAAAGAATAAAAAATTGAAAAAGTAAATAAATAGAAATACAACAATTTTAAAAAACTATTAAAAATTAAAAACAAACCTGATTTTATATATATAAACAAAAAAAACCAAAAAAATTAAAACAAGTTTAAATAATTTAAAAACAAAAATAAAAACAAACTAAAAAAAAAAAAAACTATTAACAAAAAAAAAACTAATTAAAAAATTTAGAACATTAATGCTAAAATCTTAAAAAAAAAGTATGAAAAAATGTAAACAAAACAAAATGTAAATTTTCTTGAAGTGGGCGGCACTAATGAGATCCAATTCTCAAAATCGAATTTCAGCACCGCCCACTTTAAAAAAAAAAAAATTATTAACAATTTTCTTTTTTGTTAATATATTTTATTTTTAGGGGGGCAGGGCTGAAATCCGATTCTCAGAATCGAATTTCAGCCATTCCCGCTCAATATATATATATATATATATATATATATATATATATATTAACAAAAAAAAAAAGTTAATAATATGCTTTTTATATAAGTGGGCGGGGTTGAAATCCGATTCTCAAAATCGGATCGGATTTCAGCCCCACCCACTTCAATATATATATATATATATATATATATATATATATATATATATATATATAATTGTTAATAAATTTATTTATTTTTAAAGTGGGTGTGGCTACCCAGACCTCCAATTTTATTTTATTTTTAAGGTCTTTTAATAATTTTTATTTTTCTATTTCTAAGATTTTAATATTAATGTTCTAAAAATTTTAATTAATTATGTTTTTTTTAATTTGATTTTTTTGTGTTTTTTTTTATGTTTATTATATTTTTGTTTTTTTTAATTTAATTTTAATAGTTTTTTATTTTTTTTAGTTTGTTTTTGTTTTTGTTTTTAAATTATTTAAAATTGTTTTAATTTTTTTTTTGTATGTTTAATTTTCTAGTTTTTTCTTAAATGAGATTTGTTTTAATTTATTTTTTTATTTTTTTATTTTTTTAATAGTTTTTTAAAATTGTTGTATTTTTATTTATTTATATTTATAGTTTTTATTAAAAAAAATAAAAAATAAAACAATTTTTTTATCATTTAAAATGTGTGTGTTTTTTTTAAGAAAACATGTTTTTTGTTATTATTTATTTTTTTTTGTATGTTTTTTAATTTTTTAATTCTTTTTGAATTTTTGACCGGAGAATCCACAGTGATAGAATCCGGTGTAAAAATTCTATCACTGTGGATTCTCCGGTCAAAAATTCAAAAAGCACAAACCACAGATCTCTCAAATCCAATATTTTTAATTCTTATTTTTATAGTTTAATTTTGTTTTTCTTTTTTAACATTTTTATGATTGATTTCTTTTGTTGTCTTTTTCAGGTTAATTTTGTTTTTGTTTTTTTTTATGCTTGATTTTATTTTTGTCCTTTTTATATATTTGAATTTTTTGTCATTTTTTTTTATTTTATGTTTATATATATATATAACTTTTTTTGTGTTTGTTTTTTTAATTGTTTTTATTTTTCTTTTTATTTTTAAATTTATGTTTTCATTATTCTTTTGAAATTTTAATGTTTTTCAGAGTCATGATAAAATCTTTTATGCCATTATTTCAAAATGTTGAAAATTTATCCTGCAAAAAAAAAAAAACAAACAAACAAACATTATTTCAACATCAACGCTTTTCGTTTTCAGAGTGTTTTTTGCACACTTTTTGCACAAAAAATTGAATTTCATTGCCATTTTTAAAACATGTTGAAAATTTACCCTAGAAAAAAAAAAAAAAAAAGTGTTATTCCAGCATCAACACTTTTCATTTTCGAGTTGATTTTTCATATTTTTGAGGGAATTTTTGGCTAGTGTTCTTGTTTTCAGTTTATAGTTCCCGTTTCAAAGTTTACACTGTTAATTTTGAAGGAGGAAAGGTTCCGAGTTTTGGACCTCAGAAGAAAATTTTATTTTTGTAATTTTGACCTTCTTGGTGGTTTTTAATAAATTTTTCAAAGTGATTCTAAACATCTATTGAGTGTGATATGTGTTTCTTGTTATCTTTAAGTTCAAATGGTATCCTGCTATAGAAGAGAGTAATGAAGTTGTTGGTCTTTAGCATTACATTTTCACTGAAATTTTGATATCTGTAAGTTAAACTTATATATCCTTAATATGCACTCCTCTTTTTTGTATTCCAATTCATCTTACTTCCATATTTTTGCTAAAGTTTAAGACAAGAGATTCTGCTTCAAGAAGCCTATTGGATAAAACTTTCTTCAAAATCTTTCACTCATTGTACTACAACTGAAAATCACATTTATCATTAGAATGCCACTTTGAAAGAGTGTTGTTTCCTAAGAAATATTTAAAGGCATTATCTATAAAACAAATATTTATGGGGTTCTAAAAAATGGGATAGAAAATTGATAATTTCATAGTATTGAATAAATGTATTGGACACTGACCTCTTCTCAGCCAGAGGTCGTCTTCCAAGTTACAACTTTTTTTGGTGTCGTTGTCGGGGAACAGAAAACAAATTCATTTTTCCCTTCGTTTTTCTTATTAGTCATTTCCTTGTTTGGTGAGAAAAGAAAATGTATAGGCTTAGTTATATCGCCAAGAAAAGCAATCCTTGCTCCTAAAAGGCCTCAGACGAGGTCTGACACCTCACAGGAAAAGGCTCTTGTCCTTTCTGATCCAAAGATGTTAGTTTCTTGAAGAGTTTGGAAACCAAAATCTCAAGTAACTCCAAACCCTACCTTATTAGCTCCTGGTACCAAAGTTGTCTCTGAATACCCCAAAATTTATCATTCATAAGAAGCTGTTAGGAACCTTGACTTTTCTCAAACAACATTGTCTCCTCAGAGTATCTTTCCAAAACCTACACTTGAAGAAGAATCTTTTGAATTTGCTCCCTTTTCTTTCATAGAAATTGAAGAAATAAAAACCATTGATCTATTAGTTTCACATCAGACTATCCTTTTTGTTTCTCAGTCATACCCTATTTATGTTATCCCACCTAATTCTTTTGTATTTTAGGTAGGAGGTTCTTCTATTTCATCTAAAAATCAAAACATGGTGATTCCAACTTTTCTTTTAAACAGATATGCACCATTGAAACTTCCTCAACCCATGAATTCCATGCCTCAAGATTATTTAAAGTTACTACCTAGATTTATAGGGGAGGATGAAGTAACAACAGAGAAGCATGTGACAACTTTTTGTGCCTTTGCTGGAAATTTGAATTTTAAATACTTGGATGTTGTGATGAGGCTTTTTGTGCAGTTAATAGATGGAGAAGAAAGAAAGTGGTTTAAAAAACTTCCTTCTAATTCAATAAATAC
This sequence comes from Pinus tabuliformis, assembly GCA_031772625.1. NCBI lineage: Eukaryota > Viridiplantae > Streptophyta > Pinopsida > Pinales > Pinaceae > Pinus > Pinus tabuliformis. The sequence continues at coordinate 12,783,249 of CM062804.1, forward strand.
TTGGGAAGATTTAGAAAATGTATTTACACAAAGATGGGGTGAAAAGAAAGATCGTGGTTATTTCCTGCCTGAATTTAATGAAATTAAGAGAAAAATAGGTGAAGATGTGGCTGAATTCATCAAGAGGTTTAACATATTATATAACAGCTTGCCTATAGAAATAAAACCACCACCTGCAAGTGCAAAAGTGGTGTTTGCAGGGGCATTTGAATATGATTTTTGTTTTACTTTGAGAGAAAGGTGATCCCCTACTTTGGACCAAATTCAGACTGATGCACTAGAAATTGAAGCTAAATTGTTTGCTGCAGGGAAAATTAAACCAAAAGATCAAGTTGAAGATAAAAATAAGGGAAATGAAGAAGCTAGGTCTACTAGTTAGCCTAAATATTCTAATGAGTAGCAGCTAGATGAAATGACTAAAGTTATCAGGAATCTATCAAATAAGTTAGTAAAATTAGAGCTAAAAAATAAAAATCCTCCGAGCAGATCCAACAAGCACAAAATATAAATTTTAATCCTCAATTTAGGAGACAGACACTGCAAATTATGTAGAGAGACAAAAGATATTAGGATCAGGTGTAACCACCTTTATATATTGAATATGAACCAGAAGAAGCAATGGAGGAGGCTCTTAAAATGCAGGAAAATCATTATTCTATTTTTTCTAAAGATGAAGGAGAAACAGTCAGCAATAAAGACTCAAATATGGAACCTCAAGTTGCTTTAGATGAGGAAGAAATCGAAGAATGTTGTAAAAGGTTCACATATTTCATGCAAGCAGAATTGCATAAAAATATGATCTCGGGGCGAGAAAGAGATCAAGAATTTAGGATTTTTTTGAAGATGAATCCAATCAAGCAGTTCAACAACGTTGGGTGCCGGATTTGTGCATATTTTGACTACCTTTTTCCCCCCATCCTTGACCATTTTACCTCCGAACCTGTGGACCTTACATCACAGTTACCTTTTTCCTGGTTATAAGAATTCATTTTCGTCGTAACATAATATTTTGCCATTTTCTTATATATGAATGAGGTGATATCCTTTTTTATGGCTAACCAAGGCAATTATGGAGAAAAGACTATGGTTCTGTTTCTTTCAGGTGATGCTTCCAAGACCATAGCCAAATCATGAACATTGAATTCTAAGTACTTGTTGTTACACCTCAAACATTGTTGTTACACCTCAGGCGTTGATGTTAAACCTTAAGCATGATTGTTACACTGTGGGACGTTGACTACTTTGCAACCGTCTAAGGACTGTGGGTATTATTCCACAGGACAGTTGTCACGAAGATTGTATTATCCATAGGCAGCTAGGGAATCAAGACAGTTGTGATTTTGAAGAATAATGTAACAGAAATAAGATTTTTATTTAGAACTTGTTGTAACGATTCTTATTTTCTCTCTATATTGATCAGCATGAGAATCGTGAGATTCTCATGACTGGTCCGTTTCTTATTTTGGACATGTCAAAGTTATAAAAGGAACTTGGTTCCATGTAAACAGAGAGGCGTACGTTATTTTGCTCCTGTAATTCATGATCATTTTCTTAATACAAAGAGTAGTGTTGTTGATGCTTTTGTAATTGTGGTGTTGAAGTTTTATTAATTTGTATTTCATCCCTGTGCCCTGCTAGGGAGGAAGGGCCCTCCTCTTTAGCAGGGATTGTAGTAGCAGCAGTAGCATAGTGGTAGGTTAATTATTGGTTCTTTTTAGCAAGTGTTAAATTATTCTTGTCACCGTGTAATTTGAATTTGCAGGATGAATTTATTTCTATTTCCAGATTTCTAACATGTTGTCACATAGGATTGATTTAAGCATATTGTTCATTTAGTCGAATTAGTTAGTATCTTGGTGTGTGGCGCACCTTTTCTTTGGTGACATGAAGTGTGATTTCATTTCTTAAGAATGTTTTTGATTTCTGCATGAATGATTACTTTCTAGAATTAAGTTCAGCAACATTTGTTTTGACTTGTGTTTACTCTTGGCTAAAGTGTATCAGCACAGATAGATCATGCTCCTTTGAAATAAACGGACCTATCCTGGGTTGACAATTAACGGTTTCGGTTTAGTCAATTAATGGTGATTAAGTCGGTCCAACATTTTAGTGTCGTTGTCAGGGAAGACAGCTAAAAATGCAATCAACCAAGCGTGTTTTGTAATAGTGTTTCTAGTGCACATGCACTGGGCAGTAGGACGAGAGGTAATAACATGTGCATCGCTCTAATATACCTGGGTGGGCTCACCATTATGGTCACTAGAACGCTTAGGGTGTGTGAATTCCTTGATTTTTCTTTAGATGTGTCCTTAGCTTTACAAGTGTTGGGTCGAGAGGTAAGAACTTATGCATCGCTCTAATATACCTGGGTGGGCTCACCACTATATAAGTTGAGACACTTAGGGCTTGAATAAATACACATAGGGTCCATGTGTAAAATGTAGGAGTAATAGAAATTCCAAAGTAAAACCACTCTAATAAATCACAGGAAAAACGGGTCATAAAAGAAATAAGAAGAGCACATATCTGGGGAGGAAAATATTTATTCATGAGTTAATCTCAAAAGCAGGAAAAGAGAAGGAAAATTCTTAGAGGGACGCAAGGAAAACAGGGCCAAAAAAAGTTGTTACTCCCACAATAAGAACAGAAACATCCAATTCCACTATCTCCATACCATATTGTTACACTAAAATTTGTCACCATGACTATTTGCAGTCAGTATGGCTCCATCAATTGTCATGCTGTCCTCCTTGGCAAGTCTTATACCTCTGCTCCTCATGTCAAACTCCAAGAAAGAGAGAAAGTCCTTAAAAATCAATATAACTCTGGTTACACAGTTTCTCTTACCCTTACCTGCGTGTACGCACCTCAAGTTCATAATACCTGCGTACTTGTACGCTCTGTCTATAAAGGGGTGGGTACGTACTCCTGTAAAGGTCAAAAGGCGCAAGTTTTACTTCAAAAAAGTTACTTGTGGTCGAATCTAGAGCATTCTAGAAGATGGTTTGACGTGGATTGAGCGCCTCCAGATGGTTCATGCATCCCAAAGAAAGAGGAACTTATCCCATCAAGAGGGGAGCTATCCCATTGAAAGAGGGGCTTGTCCCATTGATGGTGGACCTGATTAACTTCCTCCAAAGCATTATAAATACAGGCATTGGGCTAGAGGGAGGGGAGGTTGAAAGCTGAACATTCCTAAGGGTAGATGTTGCTGAAATTAGGACTCCCTTATAGAGCTTGAGAGGAGAGACTCCAATCCTTTCTTAGCTTCATTTGGAAGTGGGTGAGCTGATCAAAGTAAAGGAGAACTCTTGCTGGACCCTGGGAGGGACCTGCACAACACCAAGGCACTGGTTGTAATGGTTTCTTTTGTTTCCAATTAATACAATTAAGTTCATTTTTCTCAACAAGTTGTTATATATAATTTGTTTCATAAACTCCTTGGTCTTTATGATGAATATGTTTTATTATATGAGTTATTCAGGTGCTATGTAATCATTTGCTTGTTAGTGAATGCAGGCTTCAAGGAGAAGGAGGAGCTCATCTGGACCGAAGAGGCTTGGCTACTACAAACAGCGTTGGACTAAAGGTATGCTTTAAACACCTGGTTGCTTTTATTTTAAATGCATATTTAGGGAAAGATAGTGCTTGATTGTCTTGTTTGTCACTAGAAAGCCTTAGCTTCTAGGGAGGTCAGTTTTGTCCGTAAAATTGACTCTTTCCGCATGACAAAATGGTGACCATACTGGGGATCGAACCCAGGATCAAATTGCCTCCTCCTTCGAGTCTTCGCCAACTCCAAAGTTTGCAGGGGAAAGCAAACTTTTTACGACGATTCATTCCTAACTACGCCGAGGTTACAAAGGGTTTTACACGGTTGTTGAAACAGAATGCTCAATTCTCTTGGGATGAGATAGCTCAGAAATCTTTTGATGCACTCAAGCACGCGTTGACCCATGCACCATTGCTGCATCCTCCCAACTACAACCAGGATTACTTTTTGTACCTTGCCGCCGCCCATTCCACCATTGGGATGGTCTTAGTTCAGGAAGACGAATTCAGAACGGAACATGTGATATATTACCTTAGTCGAACGTTAAATCCAACTAAGCTAAAATATTCACATGTGGAGAAATTGGCATTGGCAGCCATTCAAGCTGTCCAACGTTTTTGTCACTACATTTTACTCCGTAAAACTACAGTCATTTCGGATTCCAACCCTATGATCTACATTTTGACAAAACAATTGCTAGGGGGCAAGTACTCTAAATGGATCGTTATCCTGCAGGAGTTCGACTTGGAGTTTGAAAAATCTAAGTCTAAGAAATCTTTAGTTTTTGCAGAGTTAATGTGTGACTTCCCGCGTGCTGACACGGAAACTGTGGCAGAGGAGCCCATTGCGGACGAATCTTTGTTTCTCATCAGCACTTTAGATCCGTGGTATGGGGATATCATCGTCTATCTCCAGAACCAATCCTTTCGGCCCGAAGTTTCAAAGACGAAACGTCGAAAAATTCGATTACAGTCCCAACAGTACAAAATTATTGGAGATACTCTTTATCGCCGTGGGGCGGACTTGGTTTTTCGACGTTGCTTAACTCACGAAGAAGCTGAAAGGGTTCTGAATAACTGTCACTCTGGAGCGTGTGGCGGTCATATGTCTGGGTATGCCACAGCCCAAAAGATATTGCGCGCTGGCTACTTCTGGCCGTCCTTGTTTAAAGATTGTATTACTGCGGTCCGAAAATGCCACAACTGTCAAGTGTTTGATCGAAAGATGCGCGCTCCACCTGCTCCTCTCCACCCTATAATTTCCGTTGGTCCTTTTTCCAAATGGGGTATTGATTTTATTACATGTAACCCTCACTCGGCCGGGGGGCATGCGTATATCATCCTTGTGGTAGATTATTTTACTAAGTGGGCCGAGGCGATGCCTACATTCGAGGCAGACAGCAAGACAGCTGCAATTTTCGTGTTCAATCACATAATTGCTAGGTTTGGTGTCCCACAAGCAATAATCACTGACCATGGGTGCCATTTTCGAAACGTTATGATGACAGAACTTACAGGCCAGCTTGGTTTGCGTCACGATAGTCCAACTCCTTATTATCCACAAGCGAATGGTCTGGCTGAATCCATCAACAAAGTTTTAGTTATCATGATCCAATGAATCATTGGTATTCATCGGTCGAATTGGCACAACATGTTATTTTCAGCACTTTGGGCGTACCGAACCTCAGTGAAAACATCAACAGGGTTCACTCCTTTCCAACTAGTTTATGGTTTGGAAGCTGTGCTACCCATTGAATGCGAAATCCCGTCACTGCAAATGGCCATCGAGTTACTTCCAGCTACTTCCGAAGAGGAGAAGCGTTTATTATACTTAGCTCAATTACATGAGACTCGACGTGATGCTGCATTGGCGATCGAGACTCATGCAAAACGTATGAAAGCTCAGTATGATCGAAATGTGACCCCTCGAAATTTTTCGGAAGGAGACCTAGTGTTATTATATGATCAAGCTAATGATAAATTAGGTGCTGGAAAATTCATTCCTATGTGGCATGGGCCCTATATTGTCAAGCGAAAGCTAGCAAAAGGGGCCTATGAGCTGGTAGACTTTGACGGGGACTCTTTGGGTAAACCCAGAAATGGACTTTACCTAAAGAGGTATTATGCTTAAAAGATGGGTATGGAGATTTTAGTTAGGTTAGGTTTTTCTTTCTAGCTGGTGTGTTTGTTAGTTTAGACAGTGTGCTTATCTTAGAAAGTGTGTTTTTCGTCGTTATTCTGGCTTATCTTGGTTTTACTCTTGATATTGCAGATGTCGATGCCTCTCCGAACATACGTTGGATTTGCTGATGGTGCTTGTCGTAGTACACGAAATATCTCTTCCGCAGCTTGGGTTATCTATTCGCCCTCTGACGAGTTACTTTCTATGCATGGGGTAAGCCTCGGTCAAACAACAAACAACATTGCCAAGTACAGTGCAGTGATTGAGTTATTGTCTGAATCTATTTCATTTGGGATTCGGAGTTTGATAGTGAGGTTAGATTTTGAACTCGTTGTATTACAGCTTAATAGAGTGTATGCCATTAGAAATCTAGTGTTATTAAGGTTATTTTTGAGAGTGCGTCTCTTGGAACGTGAGTTTGATTACATTGAATATCAGCATATTCCAAGGTCTTTAAATACGTTAGCAGATGCAATTGCTTCTCGAATGTTAAATAGACATTTGCAATAATCATACATGTAAATTTAAAACCATTCCATAACATGATTTACAAGATAAGCCGGTAATAATGATATATATAGATAGGAGTGTGTCAAAAAATACATCGTCTTCGATCATAGGTTGAAAAACACCTTATGATCGGCAAAAATGATAAGTACAAAAAACCAAAATGTCACATGTGTCTACAAAACGACCATCCAATCACTGGTGATGATCTCTATATGACACCACTGCACGGGACACCCTACACAAGAACCTCCTAAAAGGTCCTGGAACCCCGACTACACAGCATTGAAGCCTGATAGGAATATCGTCTATCGTAGTCTCCGGTATATCTGCTGTAAGACGCTCTAGGTCTTGTTCCAACTCAGCTAAAGTCTCTGTGGCCTCGTCCTGTGGGGCCGGCGCCGCTGCAACTGGTAGTCTCCTCTCGAAAGGCCGGAGATTGGCTGGATGACGTGGGCCTACATCTGCATTTTGAAAATTATTACTATTAGTTTTGAGACGATATAAAAACAAACAAAAAAATAGATAGTTTAAAAAAAACTTGTGGAAAATGAATTACCTGTATCATCCCATTGTTCTCCCGGTGGAAGAACCATGCCCGGATCTCCACGAAAATCAACTCCGGCATAAGGAAAATCCTGTATAGAAAAGACCTGGTCCTCTAACCAGTGAAAGTACTCCGGAGTAAATCGGACAACCTCCGTTCCCTCATCAGGATGACGGGCCATAACCGCAACACATCGCATCAAATTGGGTTCTCGAGGAAGCCCAGCCTCAACAGTGAGCTGCTGTGGGATCAGCATCGGAACCCTCTCTAAGCAAAAACTCACAACTAAAGGCCCATAACCAAAAGTCTTCAGCTATCTGTTTTTGGCTCTAGTCAGTTGGCCTTTTACATTGGCCAACACAGCATCACACCAGTTGAAAACGGTACCTCGATAGCAATCAATCGCCATCCACATCTGGGATCCAGTAGCAATGTGTAAAGCGGTAGCCCTGAAAATTCTGGTAACTGTAAAAGCAATCACCATAAGTTCAGGGCGGGATATAGTTTTGATCTCTATCCCCTTCTCCTGAGTCTGAGTGTTACACCACTCTAGTCGAAGACTAGCGATGGACTGGCCACCCGGCCTAGTCCCGAACAGAGTCAAGTGTTCGCCTCTCTTGGGCAAACCAGTGAGGAAGTAGATATCTGCGGGCTCTATCTTGAGCTGGTGCCCTCCAATATAAAAACACTGGTCCTGAACGTTCCATCTTTCTACCAGCCACTCTAGAAAGCGCAATTGGGCCCTCATGCCAGGTATGGCCCAGTATTTGTAAAGGCCGCATGCCTTCAAAGCATCAATGGACGGTTGATGACTAATGGTGGCCAAATCAACATCTTCGTGCTCTCTCTCGCGCCAATAAAGCATGGTGAACAATCTACACACCAGAAAACATCCATTAGATTCCATAAAATCAAAAAAATTTGGTCCAATTTGGAGAATTTGGGGTTTGAAAACTCGTTTCGCGGGGTACGCACCCCGCCTTTAGGAATAGAGCGTGCGTACGCAGGTTCCCTTAAGTCAAGGTGCGTACGCCCGGCATTTTCCAAACTGAGAAAATGTCAGGGTACGCGGGTCCCTAGTGTGGCACATGCGTACCCCGAAAGGCGGTTCTTGAAACCCCAAAGCCTCCCAAAAATGAAATCTAGGGCCTAAAAACGAATTCTAAACGGATGAAAATGAAGAGGAGGATGTTGTAGAATACCTGAAAGAGACGGCGTTCGATTTCGACGGTCGGATTCTCCGCAATGTCCACGTGAAGTTTCTTGCCAAAAGCCCTTTTTCTCTCCTCAACAGTAAAATGGTAAAAATGAATTGGTAAAAGCCCTTTTTATAGGTTTTTTGGGTAAATAAATGGTAAATTTGTTTATTTTTCACCATGAAAAGGTATTTTTCAAATTATTTTTATCTATCTTCAATAGGTATGAGTAATGTGTTGGTTTTTGTGCAGGATAAAGAATTTTCAGGGAAAATTATCATTTTTTACAAACAAAAACATCAGAGTCATCTTTAAGCCCTTTTCTAACTCCTAAAACATGAAAAGAATGCCGAGCGTTTCTTTTACACTCGTTAAAATGGAATTAAAAGACGGTCCTCTTATAGCCCTTTTCTGACCGTAAAAACATGAAAAGATTGCCGGATTTTTGTCGTTTCAAATTCGATATTGGAAATAAAACAACGTGTCCTTGATCGCTTTTTACTTTTCAGGTTAGAGACACTAATCATAAAAGTACTCCTTGGTCGTAAAGATCAAGCGGTTCTCTCAAGTATTATTTTATACTTTTTCGGGCTTGGGAGACACAAATTTACGAAAAAGTTCAACCCTGGAGTCTTCTTAAGTTTTTTCAGACTCTCTAAAAATGAAAAACGCCGAGTTTCTCCTATACTGGACTCGTTAAAATTTCACAGTAAAGGACCTGTTCGATTACAAACAGGAACGGACCACTCCTTCTTAGGGTTCGAATCTAAACTAAGTTTGACTCATCCGAAGGATGATCTTATAATCAAGCATATGTTATCCTCCTCAAGCTTGTAAAAAATAAAGAGGTACTTGCCAGAAATGGTGGGGAAAAGAGAGAAAAATGAGCCTATTTGTTATCCTCTGTCTCAGAAAAACCTTATCACCACTCTTGAACACGACACTTTTCATTCACCTGGGTTGGGAAATCCTTTGCCTAATAGTTGATCAAACCACATTGAAAGTCTTCAGCCGGTTTCCGGGTATTAACTTTGGGTCAATTGTCACCAAGTCATCTGTTGTGTCGTTATGTGTTCAAGAGGTCACTGTAAATAAACCATTCATCTGCAAAATACCTGTCATCCATCTTGACCATCCCTGAGTCAGTCCTTACAGCTACATTTCTTCAACTTGATCTATGATTTCGTGTTGTGGGCTTGCCTGCAACGGGTCGCTTTCTATCGACATCAGCACATTATCTAGAAAGATGACCTAGAAATTGTCAGTAACTTGAGATCTGCATGCCTCAATGGCAGGTTTCTCGCCTTTGACGACAGTTTACATCATTGACTTTCGATCGAAGGATTCCGTGACATATTCGACATCAACACATTCATTCACATCTCATGGATTGTACTAGGTACTTTGAGAACCATTGACATCACTAGTGGTCTCTCTCACGCTTGTTAACAGTTTACATCATCGACTGGTAATCAAGTGGTTTCTACCATGTTCGACATCAACTCATTTATTCGCATGGATAGAATCGTACTATTTCGGGAAGCGGAAATGAAGACCCTGGATCTAGTTTCCACCATCCAGGCTACGAGGAGTTTTCTATTCATTATACAATAGACTAATCATAAACAGATGGCTGCGTCCATACTGTGTCTACATGAGTCTATGATTATGATGTACTGCGAAATCATTCCTATATCAGAGCAGTAGTTAGTTTGTTAGTTAAAGTTTTCAATCTGAGTATGGGAATGCCTACCTCAGCGATGATATGATCTTATATATGTATTTTGTGTTGAATATTTGCAGGTTCCGACTGGGCTCTCCACAAGATAATCCTTGAGATGATAAAGTGCTTCACCCTTCCTAGATGATATGAAACCCTAATCTACTACAGGCTTCGCACTTTAGGGGGCAATCTGTTACACTAAAATTTGTCACCATGACTATTTGCAGTCAGTATGGCTCCATCAATTGTCATACTGTCCTCCTTGGCAAGTCTTATACCTCTGCTCCTCATGTCAAACTCCAAGAAAGAGAGAAAGTCCTTAAAAATCAATATAACTCTGGTTACGCAGTTTCTCTTACACTTACCTGCGTGTACGCACCTCAAGTTCATAATACCTGCGTACTTGTACGCTCTGTCTGTAAAGGGGTGGGTGCGTACTCCTGTAAAGGTCAAAAGGCGCAATTTTTACTTCAAAAATGTTACTTGTGGTCGAATCTAGAGCATTCTAGAAGATGGTTTGACGTGGATTGAGCGCCTCCAGATGGTTCATGCATCCCAAAGAAAGAGGAACTTATCCCATCAAGAGGGGAGCTATCCCATTGAAAGAGGGGCTTATCCCATTGATGGTGGACCTGATTAACTTCCTCCAAAGCATTATAAATACAGGCATTGGGCCAGAGGGAGGGGAGGTTGAAAGCTGAACATTCCTAAGGGTATATGCTGCTGAAATTAGGACTCCCTTATAGAGCTTGAGAGGAGAGATTCCAATCCTTTCTTAGCTTCATTTGGAAGTGGGTGAGCTGATCAAAGTAAAGGAGAACTCTTGTTGGACCCTGGGAGGGACCTGCACAACACCAAGGCACTGGTTGTAATGGTTTCTTTTGTTTCCAATTAATACAATTAAGTTCATTTTTCTTAACAAGTTGTTAGATATAATTTGTTTCATAAACTCCTTGGTCTTTATGATGAATATGTTTTATTATATGAGTTATTCAGGTGCTATGTAATTGCTTGCTTGTTAGTGAATGCAGGCTTCAAGGAGAAGGAGGAGCTCATCTGGACCGAAGAGGCTTGGCTGCTACAAACAGCATTGGACTAAAGGTATGCTTTAAACACCTGGTTGCTTTTATTTTAAATGCATATTTAGGGAAAGATAGTGCTTGATTGTCTTGTTTGTCACTAGAAAGCCTTAGCTTCTAGGGAGGTCGGTTTTGTCCGCAAAATTGACTCTTTCCGCATGACAAAATGGCAACCATACTGGGGATCGAACCCAGGATCAAATTTCCTCCTCCTTCGAGTCTTCACCAACTCCAAAGTTTGCAGGGGAAAGCAAACTTTTTACGACGATTCATTCCTAACTATGCCGAGGTTACAAAGGGTTTTACACGGTTGTTGAAACAGAACGCTCAATTCTCTTGGGATGAGATAGCTCAGAAATCTTTTGATGCACTCAAGCACGCGTTGACCCATGCACCGTTGCTGCATCACCCCAACTACAACCAGGATTACTTTTTGTACCTTGCCGCCGCCCATTCCACCATTGGGATGGTCTTAGTTCAGGAAGACGAATTCGGAACGGAACATGTGATATATTACCTTAGTCGGACGTTAAATCCAACTAAGCTAAAATATTCACATGTGGGGAAATTGGCATTGACAGCCGTTCAAGCTGTCCAACGTTTTCGTCACTACATTTTACTCTGTAAAACTACAGTCATTTCGGATTGCAACCCTATGATCTACATTTTGACTAAACAATTGCTAGGGGGCAAGTACTCTAAATGGATCGTTATCCTGCAGGAGTTCAACTTGGAGTTTGAAAAATCTAATTCTAAGAAATCTTTAGTTTTTGCAAAGTTAATGTGTGACTTCCCACGTGCTGACACGGAAACTGTGGCAGAGGAGCCCATTGCGGACGAATCTTTGTTTCTCATCAGCACTTTAGATCCGTGGTATGGGGATATCATCGTCTATCTCCAGACCCAATCCTTTCGGCCCGAAGTTTCAAAGACGGAACGTCGAAAAATTCGATTCCAGACCCAACAGTACAAAATTATTGGAGATACTCTTTATCGCCATGGGGCGGACTTGGTTTTTCGACGTTGCTTAACTCACGAAGAAGCTGAAAGGGTTCTGAATGACTGTCACTCTGGAGCGTGTGGCGGTCATATGTCTGGGTATGCCACAGCCCAAAAGATATTGCGCGCTGGCTACTTCTGGTCGTCCTTGTTTAAAAATTGTATTACTGCGGTCCGAAAATGCCACAACTGTCAAGTGTTTGATCGAAAGATGCGCGCTCCACCTGCTCCTCTCCACCCTATAATTGCCGCTGGTCCTTTTGCCAAATGGGGAATCGATTTTATTACATGTAACCCTCACTCGGTCGGGGGGCATGCGTATATCATCCTTGCGGTAGATTATTTTACTAAGTGGGCCGAGGCGATGCCTACATTCGAGGCAGACGGCAAGACAACTGCAATTTTCATGTTCAATCACATAATTGCTTTGTTTGGTGTCCCACAAGCAATAATCACTGACCATGGGCACCATTTTCGAAACGTTATGATGACAGAACTTACAGGCCAGCTTGGTTTGCGTCACGATAGTTCATCTCCTTATTATCCACAAGCGAATGGTCTGGTTGAGTCCATCAAAAAAGTTTTAGTTATCATGATCGGACGACTCATTGGTATTCATCGGTTAAATTGGCACAACATGTTATTTTCAGCGCTTTGGGCGTACCAAACCTCAATGAAAACATCAACAGGGTTCACTCCTTTCCAACTAGTTTATGGTTTGGAAGCTGTGCTACCCATTGAATGCGAAATCCTGTCACTGCAAATGGCCATCGAGTTACTTCCAGCTACTTCCGAAGAGGAGAAGCGTTTATTATACTTAGCTCAATTAGATGAGACTCGACGTGATGCTGCATTGGCGATCGAGACTCACGCAAAATGTATGAAAGCTCAATATGATCGAAATGTGACCCCTCGAAATTTTTCGGAAGGAGACCTAGTGTTATTATATGATCAAGCTAATGATAAATTAGGTGCTGGAAAATTCATTCCTATGTGGCATGGGCCCTATATTGTCAAGAGAAAGCTAGCAAAAGGGGCCTATGAGCTGGTAGACTTTGACGAGGACTCTTTGGGTAAACCCAGAAATGGACTTTACCTAAAGAGGTATTATGCTTAAAAGATGGGTATGGAGATTTTAGTTAGGTTAGGTTTTTCTTTCTAGCTGGTGTGTTTGTTAGTTTAGACAGTGTGCTTAGCTTAGAAAGTGTGTTTTTCGTCGTTATTCTGGCTTATCTTGGTTTTACTCTTGATATTGCAGATGTCGATGCCTCTCCAAACATACATTGGATTTGCTGATGGTGCTTGTCGTAGTACACGGAATATCTCTTCCGCAACTTGGGTTATCTATTCGCCCTCTGACGAGTTAGTTTCTATGCATGGGGTAAGCCTCGGTCAAACAACAAACAACATTGCCAAGTACAGTGCAGTGATTGAGTTATTGTCTGAATCTATTTCATTTGGGATTCGGAGTTTGATAGTGAGGTTAGATTCTGAACTCGTTGTATTACAGCTTAATAGAGTGTATGCCATTAGAAATCCAGTGTTATTAAGGTTATTTTTGAGAGTGCGTCTCTTGGAACGTGAGTTTGATTACATTGAATATCAGCATATTCCAAGGTCTTTAAATACATTAGCAGATGCAATTGCTTCTCGAATGTTAAATAGACATTTGCAATAATCATACATGTAAATTTAAAACCATTCCATAACATGATTTACAAGATAAGCCGATAATAATGATATATATAGATAGGAGTGTGTCAAAAAATACATCGTCTTCAATCATAGGTTGAAAAACACCTTATGATCGGCAAAAATGATAAGTACAAAAAACCAAAATGTCACATGTGTCTACAAAACGACCATCCAATCACTGGTGATCATCTCTATATGACACCATTGCATGGGCCACCCTACACAAGAACCTCCTAAAAGGTCCTGGAACCCCGACTACATAGCGCTAAAGTCTGATAGGAATATTGTCTATAGTAGTCTCCAGTATATCTGCTGTAAGACGCTCTAGGTCTTGTTCCAACTCAGCTAAAGTCTCTGTGGCCTCATCCTATGGGGCCGGCGCCGCTGCAACTGGTAGTCTCCTCTCGAAAGGCCGGAGATTGGCTGGACGACGTGGGCCTACATCTGCATTTTGAAAATTATTACTATCAGTTTTGAGACGATATAAAAACAAACAAAAAAATAGATAGTTTAAAAAAAACTTGTGGAAAATGAATTACCTGTATCATCCCATTGTTCTCCCGGTGGAAGAGCCATGTCCAGATCTCCACGAAAATCAACTCCGACATAAGGAAAATCCTGTATAGAAAAGACCTGGTCCTCTAACCAGTGAAACTACTCCGGAGTAAATTGGAAAACCTCCGTTCCCTCATCAGGATGATGGGCATTAACCGCAACCCATTGCATCAATTTGGGCTCTCGAGGAAGCCCAGCCTCAACAGTGAGCTGCTGTGGGATCAGCATCGGAACCCTCTCTAAGAAAAAACTCACAACTAAAGGCCCATAACCAAAAGTCTTCAGTTATCTGTTTTTGGCTCTATTCAGTTGGCGTTTTACATTGGCCAACACAGCATCACACCAGTTGAAAATGGTACCTCAATAGCAATCAATCGCCATCCGCATCTGGGATCCAGTAGCAATGTGTAAAGCGGCAGCCCTGCAAATTCTAGTAACTGTAAAAGCAATCACCATAAGTTCAGGGCGGGATATAGTTTTGATCTCTATCCCCTTCTCCTGAGTCTGAGTGTTACACCACTCTAGTCGGAGACTAGCGATGGACTGGCCACCCGGCCTAGTCCCGAACAGAGTCAAGTGTTCGCCTCTCTTGGGAAAACCAGTGAGGAAGTAGATATCTACGGACTCTATCTCGAGCTGGTGCCCTCCAATATAAAAACATTGGTCCTGAACATTCCATCTTTCTACCAGCCACTCTAGAAAGCGCAATTGGGCCCTCATGCCAGGTATGGCCCAGTATTTGTAAAGGTCACATGCCTTCAAAGCATCAATGGACGGTTGATGACTAATGGCGGCCAAATCAACATCTTCGTGCTCTCTCTCGTGCCAATCAAGCATGGTGAACAATCTACACACCAGAAAACATCCATTAGATTCCATAAAATCAAAAAAATTTGGTCCAATTTGGAGAATTTGGGGTTTGAAAACTCGTTTCGCGGGGTACGCACCCCGCCTTTAGGAACAGAGCGTGCGTACGCAGGTTCCCTTAAGGCAAGGTGCGTACGCCCGTCATTTTCAAAACTGAGAAAATGTCGGGGTACGCGGGTCCCTAGTGTGGCACCTGCGTACCCCGAAAGGCGGTTCTTGAAACCCCAAAGCTTCCCAAAAATGAAATCTAGGGCCTAAAAACGAATTCTAAACGGATGAAAATGAAGAGGAGGATGTTGTAGAATACCTGAAAGAGACGGCGTTCGATTTTGATGGTCGGATTCTCCGCAATGTCCACGGGAAGTTTCTTTCCAAAAGCCCTTTTTCTCTCCTCAACAGTAAAATGGTAAAAATGAATTGGTAAAAGCCCTTTTTATAGGTTTTTTGGGTAAATAAATGGTAAATTTGTTTATTTTTCACCATTAAAAGGTATTTTTCAAAGTATTTTTATCTATCTTCAACAGGTATGAGTAATGTGTTGGTTTTTGTGCAGGATAAAGGATTTTCAGGGAAAATTATCTTCTTTTACAAACAAAAACATCAGAGTCATCTTTAAGCCCTTTTCTGACTCCTAAAACATGAAAAGATTGCTGAGCGTTTCTTTTACACTCGTTAAAACGGAATTAAAAGACGGTCCTCTTATAGCCCTTTTCTGACCGTAAAAACATGAAAAGATTGCCGGATTTTTGTCGTTTCAAATTCGATATTGGAAATAAAACGACGTGTCCTTGATCGCTTTTTACTTTTCAGGTCAGAGACACTAATCATGAAAGTACTCCTTGGTCATAAAGATCAAGCGGTTCTCTCAAGTATTATTTTATACTTTTTCGGGGTTGGGAGACACAAATTTACGAAAAAGGTCAACCCTGGAGTCTTCTTAAGTTTTTTCAGACTCTCTAAAAATGAAAAACGCCGAGTTTCTCCTATACTGGACTCGTTAAAATTTCACAGTAAAGGACCTGTTCGATTACAAACAGGAACGGACCACTCCTTCTTAGGGTTCGAATCTAAACTAAGTTGGACTCATCCGAAGGATGAGCTTATAATCAAGCATATGTTATCCTCCTCAAGCTTGTAAAAAATAAAGAGGTACTTGCCAGAAATGGTGGGGAAAGGAGAGAAAAATGAGCCTATTTGTTATCCTTTGTCTCAGAAAAACCTTATCACCACTCTTGAACACGACACTTTTCATTCACCTGGGTTGGGAAATCCTTTGCCTAATAGTTGATCAAACCACATTGAAAGTCTTCAGCCGGTTTCCAGGTATTAACTTTGGGTCAATTGTCACCAAGTCATCTGTTGTGTCGTTATCTGTTCAAGAGGTCACTGCAAATAAACCATTCATCTGCAAAATACCTGTCATCCATCTTGACCATCCCTGAGTCAGTCCTTACAGCTACATTTCTTCAACTTGATCTATGATTTCGTGTTGTGGGCTTGCCTGCAACGGGTCGCTTTCTATCGACATCAGCACATTATCTAGAAAGATGACCTAGAAATCGTCAGTACCTTGAGATCTGCATGCCTCAATGGCAGGTTTCTCGCCTTTGACGACAGTTTACATCATTGACTTTCGATCGAAGGATTCCATGACATGTTCGACATCAACACATTCATTCACATCTCATGGATTGTACTGGGTACTTTGAGAACCATTGACATCACTGGTGGTCTCTCTCACGCTTGTTAACAGTTTACATCATCGACTGGTAATCAAGTGGTTTCTACCATGTTCGACATCAACTCATTTATTCGCATGGATAGAATCGTACTATTTCGGGAAGCGGAAATGAAGACCCTGGATCTAGTTTCCACCATCCAGGGTGCAAGGAGTTTTGTATTCATTATACAGTAGACTAATCATAAACAGATGGCTGCGTCCATACTGTGTCTACATGAGTCTATGATTATGATGTACTGCGAAATCATTCCTATATCAGAGCAGTAGTTAGTTTGTTAGTTAAAGTTTTCAATCTGAGTATGGGAATGCCTACCTCAGCGATGATATGATCTTATATATGTATTTTGTGTTGAATATTTGCAGGTTCCGACTGGGCTCTCCACAAGATAATCCTTGAAATGATAAAGTGCTTCACCCTTCCTAGATGATATGAAACCCTAATCTACTACAGGCTTCACACTTTAGGGGGCAATCTGTTACACTAAAATTTGTCACCATGACTATTTGCAGTCAGTATGGCTCCATCAATTGTCATACTGTCCTCCTTGGCAAGTCTTATACCTCTGCTCCTCATGTCAAACTCCAAGAAAGAGAGAAAGTCCTTAAAAATCAATATAACTCTGGTTACGCAGTTTCTCTTACCCTTACCTGCATGTACGCACCTCAAGTTCATAATACCTACGTACTTGTACGCTTTGTCTGTAAAGGGCTGGGTGCGTACTCCTGTAACGGTCAAAAGGCGCAAGTTTTACTTCAAAAAAGTTACTTGTGGTCGAATCTAGAGCATTCTAGAAGATGGTTTGACGTGGATTGAGCGCCTCCAGATGGTTCATGCATCCCGAAGAAAGAGGAACTTATCCCATCAATAGGGGAGCTATCCCATTGAAAGAGGGGCTTATCCCATTGATGGTGGACCTGATTAACTTCCTCCAAAGCATTATAAATACAGGCATTGGGCCAGAGGGAGGGGAGGTTGAAAGCTGAACATTCCTAAGGGTAGATGCTGCTGAAATTAGGACTCCCTTATAGAGCTGGAGAGGAGAGATTCCAATCCTTTCTTAGCTTCATTTGGAAGTGGGTGAGCTGATCAAAGTAAAGGAGAACTCTTGTTGGACCCTGGGAGGGACCTGCACAACACTTTTGTTTCCAATTAATACAATTAAGTTCATTTTTCTCAACAAGTTGTTATATATAATTTGTTTCATAAACTCCTTGGTCTTTATGATGAATATGTTTTATTATATGAGTTATTCAGGTGCTATGTAATCGTTTGCTTGTTAGCGAATGCAGGCTTCAAGGAGAAGGAGGAGCTCATATGGACCGAAGAGGCTTGGCTGCTACAAACAACGTTGGACTAAAGGTATGCTTTAAACACCTGGTTGCTTTTATTTTAAATGCATATTTAGGGAAAGATAGTGCTTGATTGTCTTGTTTGTCACTAGAAAGCCTTAGCTTCTAGAGAGGTCGGTTTTGTCCACAAAATTGACTCTTTCTGCATGACACATATCATTCTAAAACTAGTGTGACCACTCCCAAAGCTAAGCATCCAAATTAGGAGCAGCGGGGGGAAGATAGTGACCAGGACTGAGGGACCAAGGGACAAGGAGAAACTGAGGGTGAGCACCAGAAGCCTGAAATGGGGGAGCATTTATTGGTTTATCAATATCTAGATTCGGGCAGTGTAATGAAACATCTAACCCCGAAGCATCTTGAGCTATCAATTTCACCAATAAGACAATCGTTAGAACAGTCTGAAGAAGACCTGTCACAACAAGGATCAGGAGGGTCAACAATGGGGGAAAAAAATAACAAAAACACTAAAAAAGATGCTACCATGACCACCTTTGAGTTTCCAATAGGGGATATCAGAGGCGAGGCTCCCATGAAAAACATTCATTTATCATCTCTTCCATCTTTTCAAGGAATGGCTGTAGAAGACCCTGATACCTTCATGTTTGAATTTGATGTCTTGTGCAGGAGATATGATTATGTTTCAGAAGCTTAGAAACTGAAATTATTTCCTACTACTCTAAAAGGAGCAGCCTTGAGATGGTTCATGGGATTAGGTTATGCTTCCATTCAAACATGGAGCGACATGAAAGAGACATTTTTATCTAAGTATCAAGATTATTGCAGAACCAGGGACTTGAGGGGATAAATATTTAGGATGACACAAAAGGAGGAGAAAGGATTGGAGGACTGTGTGGAGTGATTCCATTAAAATTTGTAGAGATCTAAACACAATGACTTAGATCAAGAAATCTTGAAGACCATATTCATAAGCAGAATGAGAGATGATTTCCTTGATACCCTGAATTTTTTTTTGCTTTTTAGGGGGAAATATCTCAGGAACCATTCACCGAGATAGTAAAGCTTTGTTTGAGATGCTCTAGAGGATCATCAAAGGGGAGAAGCATGATACGAGATGCCTCTACCCTGATACAGAAATCTGCAACCAGTGGGATGACAAGGGCATAAATCGGGAACTTGTTCAAGAATCTTAAAATCAATCTTCTAATACCTTATCTGCTCAAATATGACGGCACAAGTCAAGAAAGCACAGAATGAGGTTGATGCAACTTTGGTCATGTTTTTCCCGGTATGCAAGGACAAACATTTGTCAGAAGGACTGTAGTCTAAACAACATCAACCTGTGCAACATTTTTTATCTAGAACATTCCACGGGTCATTGTCCAGAGCTTCCCAAATTGAAATTTGTGCTTAAGGAATCAAGAGAAGAGGTTCAGTCTTCCTACTTCATCGGATCCAGGAAACCTCGGCAACCATGACCCCCAGGTATGCCTCAAGACTTATATTCTTTCAATCCATGGAATAATACATATAATGCTCAGCAATTTCCATGGAAGTACTCTGCCCCTCCTCCGACACAATATCCTTCACCTTGGAATGACTGGTCTCCCTCATCACCTTTCCAATGCCCTCCATCACAACCATATCTTGGACTCAGGATTGGAGAGGAAATTCCCTAGGTTCAACACCTCCTGTAATGCTAGTGCAGTAGTAGTTACAACTACCACCTCTCCAAGCACCTGTTGCTACACCTTCTATACGAACCCAATTACCTGTGAAACCTAACCCTAACCCGAACAATAAGGCAGTCCATAACATTGAACCTTCGAATACCTTCCAGACTTATTGTATCACTCCTATCGGGTATAATGAAATCCATCTTCGGTCAGGGAAAGTAGTTAAGTCAAATATCTCCCCTGTTATAACTGAAGAAGAATGTGAGTCACATAGGAGGGGTCCTACATCCGTCACACCTATAACAGCTGATTCGGAAGGGAATGTTACACATGTAATAGCCAATTCAAATAAAGTGGATACACTTGTAACAGACGATTTGACTATAACAACTAAAGACCCCCCATATCCTCGGAGGCTAGCAAAAACTAGTATGACTCCACACCTAGAATTAGATTTCCTTAAGGAGTTGAGAAATTTACACGTACGGATTCCCCTACTACAGGCTATCAGAGATGTACCTGTTTATGCAAAAATAGTAACGGACCTGTGTGTTAACAAACCTGGAAGGAATCCTAAGGACCCTGCTACTATTCATGTGATGGGGAAGTTGTCTGAGTTGATGATTGATCAACCCCTTTTAACCAAATACAATGATCCAGGGAATCCTATTGTCACTGTTTACATTGGTAATAAGCCCACAACTAATACATTGATTGATTTAAGGGTAGCTATTAATGTAATGACAAAATAACTCTTCATCACCTTAGGGTTATGGGGACTAAGACACACGACTACGGTTTTGGAAGTAGAAGATAGGTCTCGTGTTAAACCTGAGGGGATGTTAGAATAGGTGGTGATTACAGTAGATTCCTGGTGATATCTTGATGAATTCCATAATTTACAAACTAAATCAAGCCTGGGTGGGCATCCTTTAATCTTAGGAAGGTCGTGGCTATCCACTGCAGATGCATTCATAGGATGCAGATCTAGATCTATGATGATTTATGAGAGCCAGGGTACCAATACTCTTAGTCTTTATCCCCAGCAAAACCAGATACAGACTCGGGAAATCCTTTGTGGGATGAATTTTAACCCAAGTCCAATCATTCACAGCCACTTCTCCCCTCGAAAAGGTGTAGTACTTTAAGAATGAAACAGAAGATGATATCATAAGTGGTTATATTAGTAATTCACTTTTTGTTACTTCCATTGAAGACTCAGGGGAGGAGGATGTTGTAGAAGATTTGAGCCTTGAACAGATGAAGACCACTCCAAGTATTAACAACAGTCCTGTTGAAATAGAACCAGGTAAATATCTTAATATTAATCCAAACTTGACTGCTAAACAGAACAGACTTATGTTACAGCTGTTACAGAAGTACAAAAAGGCATTTGCATGGGACTATACAGATATGAAGGGTATCCATCCCATCCTATGCACTCACCGCATCTATTTGGAGGTTTGTAGTCCAATGAGACAACTGCAGTGACGTATGAACCCTGCATTAAAGGAGGTAGTAAAAGAAGAATTTCAAAAACTCCTAAATGCCAACTTCATTTATCCCATTTCTGATAGTCAGTGGGCATCTCCACTTGTCATTTTCCCCAAAAAGAACGGCAAGTGGAGGGTCTGTGTGGATTATCAAGAACTTAACAAGGCTACCCAAAAGGACCATTTTCCCTTGCCATTCATAGACCAGGTCCTTGATACTCTGTCCAGAAAGAAATTTTTCTCCTTCTTAGACGAGTTTAGTGGGTATAACCAAATACAGATTGCCCCGAAAGACCAAGATAAAATGACCTTTACCTGCCCTTAGGGAACTTTCGCATACAGGGTTCTTCCTTTTGGGCTCTGTAATGCACCAGCAACTTTCCAAAGGGAGATACTGGGAATTTTCTCAGATCTGTTGAATGATTGTCTAGAATTATTCATGGATGATTTTACACCCTACGGGGATTCCCTCGAAACAACATTAGTTAATTTAGAAAAAGTATTAGAACGATGTGAACATACTAATGTCTCTTTGAGTACAGAGAAATGTCACATGATGATGAATGAAGGGATCATGCTGGGGAATCTTATTTTAGCTAACCGGATTAAAGTGGACCCTGCAAAGATATAGGTAATCTTGAAAATCCCAATTCCCAAGACATAGAAAGATGTGTGTAGTTTCTTGGGTCATGCAGGGTACTATAGGAGGTTTATAGAAAAAATTTCAAAGATTGCATCTCCTTTATTTTATTTAATTATGAAAGATGCAGAATTTGTATGGATAAGAAAATGCGAGCAAGCCTTTGCGAAATTAAAAGATTGTGTATCAGTGGATCCTGTTTTACGAGGACCGAATTGAAATTTGTCGTTCCACATAGCTACAAACACATCTTACACTGTTGTGGGATCTGTTTTAGGCTAGCTGGAGGACAGGAAACCATATGCCATTTATTATATAAGAAAAAAATTGACTCCAACTGAGCTCAATTACATAGTGACCGATAAGTAATTCCTTGTGGTAGTGCATGCCATCAACAAATTTCGGCACTACGTCACAGGATATCAAGTGTTTGTACACACTAACCACTCTTCCATTCATTTTTTGATGAACAAACCAGTCACTAATGATAGGGTTACATGGTGGTTATTTCTATTGCAGGAATTTGATATAACTATCCTAGATAAACCCGGGAAAGATAATGTGGTGGTTCAATTTCTTTCTAGGTTGAATGTTGGTAGTGAAAGCATGCCTATTGAGGATTATTTTCCGAATGAATATATTTTTTCTATTTCAGTTAATTCACCATTGTATGCAGACATAGCTAATTATCTTACTGCAGGAAAAATTCCTCAATACCTATCCCACAGGGAAAAGAGAAGGATTGTCCAGCAAAGTGCTAGATACTCATGGATAGAAGGAAATCTCTATTACACTGGGCTAGACCATCAGATCAGATGTTGTGTAAGGGAAGATGAAATTTTTGATATCCTTCGGGCTTGTCATGAGGAACCTTGCAGAGGACACTTTGCAGATAAGAGAACAAGGTATAAGGTGCTCTCGACATGATACTACTAACCACAATATTCCATAATGCTAAGAAATTCATGAAGGGATGTGATAGCTACCAGAGAATGGGTCAACTGCTCCAATAAGATGATATGGAATTGCAACCTTAAATAGTCTTAGAACCATTTGAGAAATGGGCCCTAGGTTTTGTAGGACCAATTAACCCATCATCTCAGCAGAAATATTACATTCTGGTCTACACAGATTATGTCACCAAATGGGTCGAGGAAAAAGCATTAACTAGAGCTATAGAGTAGGTTGTTTCAAACTTCTCGTCTGAAGATATTTTTGTCCTCTTTGGAGTACCCAAGGAAACAATGACAGATGGAGGGTCCTAGTTTACATCTCATTTGATTCAGAACCTGGTTGAGAAATATAAAATATGTCATAGAATCACTTCACTTTACCATCCGCAAGAAAATGGCCAAGTAGAAAGTAGCAACAAGGTTATTGAGGGTAATCTCACCAAGATCGTAGCTATCCATTGAAGGAATTGGGCCGATAAACTCCCAAAAGAGTTGTGGGCATACTAGACTACATGGAGGAACACTATGGGATTCTCACCATACGAATTAATGTATGATAAAAATCCTATGTTTCCTATAGAGTTTGAAATTAAGACACTGAGAACAGCACTGCAGGTAAATCTAGATCTGACAACAGCACAAAAACAACGGTTGAAACAGCTTAATGAACTAGATGAGAAACGGTTAGATGCTATTCAGCAAACAGAAATTGTCCAGCAGCAAAGGGCTAAGTGGCATGATAAATTCATTAAAAAGAAGAAATTTCAAAAAGGAGATTGGGCTCTATTATATGATTCAAGATTTAAGGATTTTAAAAGGAATCTCTACACTAGGTGGCTAGGTCCTTATGAAGTTGACACAGTCTTTGACAATGAGATTGCAAATTTACTAACCATTGGCAGTGCTAGAACACCATTCTTTTCCAATGGGCACCATCTCTGGCTATATCACAAACCTACTTCAAATGAATCATTCATCAACATTGTCACAAATTCTGACCTTCAGATTAAAAAGGCAGTGGATAACTCCCCTGTGTTGCCAATTTCTTAATTTTCCAAAAAGTGTAACAGCTAAACTAGCTTCTGTTGGTGCTGTTACACCCAGAATTTAAAAAAAATAAAAATAATAATAAATAAAATAAAAATAATAATAAATAAAATAAAAATAATATAACTATATATATATATATATAATAACAACAATAAATAAAAGGATGGTTGTGAAAATGTCTCCCGGGGCACAGAAAGACCGATTTTGACAGCTGAAAACCACTATGTGGCGGAAGTTACACAATTTTTTTTCCTTTTTAATAGAATTATGTAACCCATGTATATTCTACTTTTTATGATGTTACAAGTGCGATTAGAATATGTTTGTAAAATCTTTTTGTACGTATTTTAGGAATATTATGTAAATAAAACATGGTTGTACAAATAGCATGGAAAATAGGTTGATGTTACACGTGTAATAACCGTCAACTTGTAAGTAGCTGCATCAATGAAATCGTCAACCACAATGAGAAAAGAAAGAGTATTCGTTAACACTATGACGTGGGAGAAACTCATACAATTAGCACATCATCGCTAGGATCAATTCTTGTTACCAGTTTTTTTCCACATCACCCCAGGTACGTAACATAAAGGTATATAACTTATTTCCTCTATTTAACAATTATGGAAATTAAATATGGCATCTCTTTAGACGGTCGAGGATGGATGTCGCATTAAACTCAAGGGAGAGGATGAGTCATTTTATAATCTATGATCTCGAATTTAAAACCAGTAATCGTTATTAAAACCTTGTCATCATTATCCCTTTTATTCCAATTATGCCAATAATTGAAAGCGCATTTAATGCTAGATCTCCATGATCTAGACCAATAATTGACCATACCATGTGCAGTACGATCCTCTTTAACCCAAAATCCTTGTTTTATTGCCTTTTACTGCCCTAACATCAACCTCAGTGAGTATTGCACCTTCATTCCAAATTTTCAGAGCTAGAACAGAGTACAAAGTGTTCGGGTAGAGATGGGAGGAGCAGCAGTTCAACAAGAGCCCACTTCGATGGAAGCTTTGGAGAATTGCCCTGAGGCATGCCAGGTCTTTAAGGAAGCGGGATGGTTCGAATTTTTAATGACTTAAGGGGTCAGAAGAGTCAATGGTGATGGAATTCGCTCAGAACCTACACAGAAACTAGATGGAAGTCAGGGGGTTTCAACCCCTAAAAGAACAAGGTCAGCTGATTACATCATCTCCCAGAAGTTCTCCATGAAAGACTACTCAGAACTGGTCAAAATTGGACTATCTCACCTGCTCCATGGTCAAAGTGCACTACATCCCACCTAAATGCACACGGGAGGTGCGATGCATACTGAAAATCCCTTCTATGGGGTGCGATGGGCGAGAGTGGACAAATGGCAGGGTCAATCTGCAAGGTGGAGGATCATGGAATCTTCCGGAAACTTCTCCTGTGACACTTGCCTCTCCGCATTCGCCCAGGGATGAGTAAGAGATCATCAATCTCCAAGTGGAATCAAGAAATATCAGAGAGAGGACACTAATCAAATCTCAAAAGCTGACTCACCCCCCTTGCAAACATCTATATATGGATCCCTCATCCCAGAGATCCAGAGGATAGAATTTTGTATCTTGTAAGGAAATGTTGTTGGTTTCTTGGTGCAACATCATAGTGTTGGGTGATCTAAGCTTTTCATGAGGTGAAGAAGGGCTTTCTTACTGAGAGGATGGCACTGGGTCAGAACAATTGGTTGTAATCCTCTTTGCTATTATTGATTATTAATAAAGCTATTCAAGTTTTCCTCCACATTCTTGTATGATTGATGATATATGCATTTGTGTGGTCAATATATATCTGGTCCTATATTGTTTATGATAGTAGATCTATGTTCTTGGATAGTATTATGCTGCTTTGATTCCACAGGTGCTCTTTGAAGCTGGGTAGACGAGGAAGCGAGTGGCAAAGATCTATCAGAAGGGAGACGAATCAAGCAAGTAACCAAGCACAAGACAGAGGTCGGTCTCCTTTATTCCCCTCTTATCTACTTCTCATAAAGGAAAATGAAAGTGGTTTTAGTTTGTTTGTTTCTAAGGTAGCTACCAGCCTTAGTGGGACTAGCAGCTCTGCATAGACACTAGATTTCTCGATAACAAAATCGCGACTCCGCTGTGGAGCAAATAGATTGTTTGTTTGTCTATATTTGTTTGCTTTATAAACTTACAGACAGAGCCTGAAGTCAAGCCAGCTAGCCTTCGAACTGCATTTGCTATGCAAGTGCAAAGTAGATCAATGTTGCTTCAGTCTATCTCCAGGTTTTGTTTATGAACTGAACAATTGATTTACAAACTCTCTAATTGCCCTTGTGGTGGCTCTAGTAACCTCTTTAGATCTACCCCTATGATTTATTTACTGATTACCACTTGCTCAGCCTAAATCCCTGAACTGTGCTGCAAACTGTGATCAAGAACTAGATCAAAAGTCTCGCACTGTACCATCGCACCCTCTCTTCAAGGATCTCAGTATGCATCACACTTCCTGTGTGCTGTAGGTGGGATGCATACTGGAATTCTTGTGTAACAGGTGCGTTGATCAGAAAGGGCTAATTTTGCCTTCAGACTTTGGTTTTTTTTCACTCTTTTCAGCTCTATTCAGGAGTTTTGTTGTCTGTAATCAGTATACCTCTGTTGGAAACCCCTTCCTTGCCATTATTTCGCCTCCATTGTGCAAAGAACTGTAAATGTTTTTATGTATTGTGAGCCATTTTCAGTTCTCTTTTACAAAGAAGTAGCGTAATTGAACTGTCGTTTCTTGATTTGAAAGTGTCGCAAGTGTTGTTTTTAGTCATAGAAGAGAATCTGATTGTTCTTGATAGTCGATTACACTGTTACTCTTGTATTTGATTTGAATTAGTAGTTTTTTCAAGTGTCGAAAGCAAGTTTTCAATTCCAAAGAACAAAGTGTCGTCATTGTCTTCATTTTGTCTTGAAAAGAAACTTGTTAGTAATGTCGCTTTGAAAAATAATTCAGATTTGCGCTTAGCTTTCTTTTTATCATTCACACATTAAGAAGGCTGAAAACAAATACATGCATGTGCATTTGCATTTAGACTGTTTGTTGGTTTGATTTAGGACAGTGCATATAGTGTGTGCTCTCTGCTCTATGTTGAAAGAATATCGTCTCTCTTTCCTTAGTAGCTAGGATTTTCATTGCAAAAAAGAAGATTAAACGATTGTTTATCATCTTAGATTGCATTTTAGGAATTGTATATCTACATCACGCGGTGAACCTGAAAGGCAAATTTCTTAAGCAAGATCAACTGTAAAATAAATTTAATGAATCTAAAAATGCTTTGGAACCTAACGCACAACATTTAGAAGTCTAGGCTAGAGATGTATTCCGGTGTCGTAAAGCCTGGTAACTATTGTTTTCATTGCTGGTTGGGTGATTCCTCCACTTTGAGACGATAAGTGCCAGTACGGACTTGTGCTCCCACGTACCGTCGAGTATATATTGGGAGACCACAATAGGCTTTATCCTTTATCCATAGGAAGTCGTGTCTACCGCCCTATCGATCGCAATGCACTGAACACAACATTCGGGAAGATTGACTGCCATACCGTAAAAAGTATTATGCAGTTTTGCGATTGGTTTGGTAATCCCTCTGTCTAGATTTCCAAAGTAGTCTCTTTTGTTCCTTTTCAGGCTTCTTAAAGGAAAAGGTCCATCTGACCACTTGGCACTTCAGGCTCATTAAAAATCGAAGGCGACTAGAGTCATCTTTTGTTTTTTTCTCGACTCTTAAAAATTGAAAAAACAAGTTGTGTCAAAGCGTCTAAAATTTATTTTAATCGGAATAAACATCACCTTTCCTACGTTGGTCTTAGGTTGAGAAAAATGGAGTCCACCAACCAAGGATTTCCCCTTGGAGGAAATCCTAGTCCTTTCTCCTCTTGGGGAGATGTTGGTGCACCCCATATGGCCACATTGTCGCTTCCAGGATTGACAATCGGCTTGCCCGTATGGCTCTTCTCGACCTCTGTCGTTCAGAACACCGTGATTCCTGAACAATCAAGTCAGCAACTAAACGATACCAAAGTTACCCCCCAACCTTCTACTTCGTCCAATTCTCCCTCTCCTCCTTCCTCTTCACTTGATAAAGCTGGTAAAGCCAAAAATCAAGTAACTGAGAAGAAGAAGGAGAAGAAGAAGAAAGAGAAGAAGAAGAAGGAGCCAAAGGCGAAAAGGGGCAACCAGGCATCGTCTAGCGAAAATCCACACACTGCACCGTCCAGGCCTAAATCGCCATGTGTCATTTGCAAAGGAGACCACTATCATCGAGATTTTCCTTGCATCAGTCAGATCTTAAGGGACTGGTCTCCTCGTTTGCACAATACGGTGTCATCAACCTCTGATGATCATGTTGAAAATACACCGATAACTAGTGAAAATGAAGCCCCTAGACAAAAAGGAAAATGTAAATTTCCTTGTAAACTGTGTGAAGGTGATCACGCCATCCACCATTGTCCCTTCTTAGATGAGGCTAAAAGAGTTTTGGACGACCGTCCGGTTTCACCGTTACGGCTTCCTCCTGGATATAAGAAACTCTTGCCGAGTCCATCACTAGTTGAAAATCCGACTGACATGCCATTGTGGTCGGCTGAGGCATCTATCATTGAAGATGAACCCTCTGAATCCACACCAGACGAAAGTCAAAAGGTCAAGATGGAAGTTGACCCAGTCTTGCCTTCATAAGGTCCATCTTCAGATGATACAGTCACCGGAGAGAACAAGAACGACACCGTTCAAATTTTCTTCGTAAGCACAGACTCCGATGAACATGGGGGTAGTCTACCCGTTCCTTTACCGCAGGAAGGAAGTTTGTCAGATTCATATCCGGCCGTCTATTCAGTCCCACCTCCAAGCAACCTAGTTGTTTCCTTCGATTGGAATCTACTAGGCAGACCACGTTTACCGGCCAGTGTACCATTTCGAATCATTGCTCAAATATATAGAATGGTCATAGCCGATACCATCATAGCTGAAGGGGCTTTTGTGAGTATCCTTTCCTCAACTGCTTGGAAAGTTCTTGGTTCGCCATCGCTTTTGCCTGAAATGAGAAATCTAACAGGCTTTGACAAAGGAACCAGTTGACCGTTAGGGATCCTTCCCAATGTGCCGATAACATTGAGAAGGAAAACCGTTCACATGAACGTAATGGTATTCCAAGGACCCCTGGATTATAATCTACTCCTTGGACGCGACTATATTTATTGCATGGGAGCCATTGTCTCCTCACTCTTTAGAGTAATGTGTTTTCCGCATGAAGGAAGAGTGGTCAAGATCGTAGACCAGCTTTCATTCCCCGGTTCACACATAGAAAATAGTCAAATACCATCCCTGAATGGTCTTTTCTTGCAAGGAATGTCTCATCAATCCCCAGTCCATCCACCTAATGAGCGTGAGTGATTCGGAGGACATGACTGAAACCCAGGGGGCATGCACCTTGGTCTGTTTCGACAGGAAAACCTTCGGTATATGGTAGGTTTCCGCGAAGGATATATGACTAGTTTATGAGATTATACTGGAATAAGATTCCTTCGTCAAAGTTATGTGAGTGGAGCCAGTTGCGCCACTCACCTTTGTTTATTTTGGTAGACATCGCCAAGGAATTGTTTTGTCCGCGGTGCGGTTAGAACAATCTTTGGTAACTTGGAAATTTTTCGCTATATCCGGGGGCATACAAACCTTTTGGCGTGCAAGCGAAGAGAGACCATTTATTTTTTAAATTTGTAGGTCCTCTAACCCTTTAAACTCGTAGGATTGGTCGTTTCCTAACTTGCATAAAGAAAGGATGTGGGGCAAAGCTTTGAAAAAATGCCATTTTAAATGAGACATCCTTATTATACGACTGGATCGAGCAGTTTTAACGCGAAATTCAAGCTCATTAAAAAATAAACATAAGCAATGAGCAGACATTCCCCCAGAGTTTAAGCTCATTAAAAAATGAACCAATTTCCGGTAAATAACCATCGTGAATGCATTATCATCAGCCTTTGAAGCCTTGGTCGTGTTCTCATCATCACCTCCACTCTGTATTGGCCGATCATTCACCTCCATTTGATTGTTTACCCTTTTTGAGGAACAGCTACGAAGAGTGATCCTGTTAGCCATCCTTGTGACACTGCCGTGATTGGAAAATTCCAAACCTTACCTGGAATTAGCTGCTACCCAAATTTATCACTCGTTCCTCAAAAAACGAGTCTCCTTTAAGCTCCTTTCAACTGAATCGTAAAATATGAAAAGATTGCCAAGTAATTGGCCTCTCCAACTCGTTAAAGTGACCACAAGTGCTATCCCTCCTTTAGATTTTAATCTCTTTGGAGTTGAGGGATTATTACACAAAAAGATCGAGCGCTTGTTTTGTTCGGCTCGTTAAAAGTATTGAAAATTCATCCCTTTTGTATTGTTTTATACTTTTTCGGACTCAAGGGATTATATGATGAAAAAGGATTATTGGAGTTTTCTTTACGTCCCTTTTCAGACTCTCTAAAACTAGAAAGGACCGAGTTATCTTTGTCGTTAAACTCGTTAAAATCGAATAGCGACAAACTTGTCCATACAAACAAGAACGAGTTTCACTATCACTAGGCTCGTTAAAACATAGCGATGGGTTTTCCCGAAGGAAAAATTATAGAAAAAGAATATGTTATCCTCCTCAAGCTTGACAAAAATAAAGAGGTACTGGTCAGCAATGACTGGGGAAAAAGTGGGAAGAAAACTTGAAGAAACTTTATTGGTAGCAAGTCGCTCTTGAACATGGCACTTTCACTCTGCATCCGAGTCGGGTTGGGCTGTTCCGTTCACTGGTCATATCACCATGGGTCCATCACACCATCCACATTTGGGGTTAAAGCTACTAATCCATCATGTCAGTGTCACCGATATTTTCAAGAGAAGTCGCTCAAAGAATTCACCTGCGTCTCATCCACTGCAATACATTTACGCTCCGTTCTTTCATGACCGCCACCCTGAACCTTATATCATCATATCGTTTTCACCTCCATTAAAATCATTTGCTCCGTTCCATGTCATTGATGTGGGATTCACTAAGGCCCTCCTATGACAGATCGCTTCTTGTTGACATCAGCTCATTATCCAGGAAGTCGATCTAGGAACAACCCTTTCAGTACTTTGAAGCTTGCATGCCTCAATGGCAAGTTTCTCACTTCCGGCGATAGATTTACATCAATAGCCTTCGACCGAAAGATTTTGCATGGTGTTCGACGCCAAGTCCCTTATTCACACCACGTGAATTGTACTGTAGTACCTTGAGGGTCATCATCATTATCGGTGATTCCTCTCGCACCTGTTAACAGCTTACATCATTTGCTGGTAATCAGGCGATGTCTTTCCATGTTCGACTCCAGAACATCTATCACATGGATCGACTTGTACTTTGAGTGAAGATCGAATGAGATTGAAGACCCCGGATCTAGTTTCATCCATCCAGGCTGTGATATATATTCAGGAAAATAAAGACATCAAATGTACATCATTACTGCACAGATAATCATCCAACATAAGGGATGATGGCTCTACCAGAATCATCAGTCTGCACCCAGACGATTTTCTATGCTATATACATGAAAATGAATTTATAAAGCTGAGCATGGGAATGCCCGCCTCAGCTAGATCATGAAAATATTATGAATATAATGTATTGTATTGTATCTTATTACAGGTCACCTTCCAGCTCGAAAAAACTTCGGATCCTCATGATAAAGCATTTCACCCGACATCAAAAAGATTAACGACCTCATGCTTTAAGGGGCAACTGTTATAGACATTTTTGGGCACTACAAACCCAATCATAAATGTCCATAAACCAAGGGCTCTTAAGTCCCTAAAAGTGTTGTTCTAACCCCTAAAATAACAAGGTCAGCTGATTACATCATCTCCCAGAAGTTCTCCATGAAAAACTACTCAGAACTGGTCAAAATTGGACAATCTCACCTACTCCATGGTCAAAGTGCGCTGCATCCCACCAAAATGCACACGAGAGGTGCGATGCATACTGAAAATCCCTTCTATGGTGTGCAATGGGTGAGTGTGGACAAATGGCAGGGTCAATCTGCAAGGTGGAGGATCATGGAATCTTCCAGAAACTTCTCCTGTGACACTTGCCTCTCTGCATTCGCCCAGGGATGAGTAAGAGATCATCAATCTCCAAGTGGAATCAAGAACTATCAGAGAGAGGACACTAATCAAATCTCAAAAGCTGACTCACCCCCCTTGCAAACATCTATATATGGATCCCTCATCCCAGAGATCCAGACTGGAATTTTGTATCTTGTAAGGAAGTGATGCTGGTTTCTTGGTGCAACATCATAGTGTTGGGTGTTCTAAGCTTCTCATGAGGTGAAGAAGGGCTTTCTTGCTGAGAGGATGGCGCTGGGTCAGAACAATTGGTTGTAATCCTCTTTGCTATTCTTGATTATTAATAAAGTTATTCAAGTTTTCCTCCACATTCTTGTATGATTGATGATATATGCATTTGTGTGGTCAATATATATCTGGTCCTATATTGTTTATGATAGTAGATCTCTGTTCTTGGATAGTATTATGCTGCTTTGATTCCACAGGTGCTCTTTGAAGCTGGGTAGACGAGGAAGTGAGTGGCAAAGATCTATCAGAAGGGAGAGGAATCAAGCAAGGAACCAAGCGCAAGACAGAGGTTGGTCTCCTTTATTCCCCTCTTATCTACTTCTCATAAAGGAAAACGAAAGTGGTTTTAGTTTGTTTGTTTCTAAGGTAGCTACCAGCCTTAGTGGGACTAGCAGCTCTGCATAGACACTAGATTTCCCAATAAAAATGACATTGTTATTACACAAGAACCAGCAATTGAGACGGAGTAGTTCAATCCTTGGGATGTCGTTACACCCCCAAGTGATAGTGCATGTAGAGGAACAAAGGGTCCTGAATCAGGATTTTGTTCTAAGGGAATTTTATTGATATCTAAGTTAAAGAAGTGGAAACAGCAGGCACTTCTGTTGCAAGATGAAGTGATCTCGTTGGTGGCACACAAAAATTTATAAACTCGCTAAAGGAGAAATGGGCTTAGAATGATTTGGAAGAAAAATTGGAAAGACAAGGGAAAGAGGTAGCTATGAAGAAGAAACAAGAGCAGCTGCAGCTGTTACAGGATCAGGTTTGGGATTTGACAAATGACAAAAAAAGCTACATGAACTCGCCCTAAATCTGTTAGGGTGTAGAATACACTCTCCGACCTACCCAATTTTTCTGTGGGAATGATTTTTCTTGTTTCAGTTGAATGCGGTCTATGAAAATATACCTTATTTAGGTAATTCTACCCGAACCTTTTTGTATGTTTTTCGTGCTTATAATTTCCAGGATCAAAGCTTGCTTTGCGAGCCTTTTCTTCATAACATGATTTGTGAACATATTAGCACACACATGGTTGTGAACATTCTTTCTTACATGGGCAATTTGCAGTTGCAAGCCTTTATTTCCTTTATGAAAAATCAGATAGATTTGCAGATGGCTATGAAGTCATTGGATGTGAACAAGGAGAAAGCAACACTGATGATCCGAACTGAACCAGGTATGGCTGCAGAACTGAGACGACTCTTTAGGAAATTTTTTAGTGTTCCATATGTCAAGGAGTAGGAAACCACCTATAGGAGGAGGATTGTGAAGATCTACCTAAACATATTTGTGCAAATGAAGATGCATGCACTAACAGGGTGCTACAAAAGCACAGAGGTTAGTAGTACAAGACTATAGGAGAGCGACCCATTTCTTTTTCAAAATTCTGTGGTTGTTGTTTCAGGAGTTCCAGAGTATGCCCGGTTTGTAGATCTATTAGGTGCCTTTTGGATATGACCCAGGTTCAAATATCATCTAATTTGGTTACCAGTGGAGGAATACCAACCTTAGTATCAACTGTGTGATTACAAGGAGGAATCTTGGCCACATCAGCTGATGGCTAGTCAAGGTTACAGGGCTATTGAGGAGGATACTGCTAATGCTTATAATTTGACAGAATTGCATATGAAGCATAACAGCAGGCTCTGAGGTATTTTGCATGAGGACATGCAATTGCTTCAGCTTGGGGGAGATGTTGGGTGCAGGATTTGTGCATATTTTGAGTACCTTTCCCCCCCATCCTTGACCATTTCACCTCCGAACCTGTGGACCTTACATCACAATTACCTTTTTCCTAGTTATAAGAATTCATTTTTTTCATAACATATTATTTTTCCATTTTTGTTAGATATGAATGAGGTGATATCCTTTTTTATGGCTAACCAAGGCAATTATGGAGAAAAGGCTCTATGGTTATGTTTCTTTTAGGTGATGCTTCCAAGACCACAACCAAAGGATGAACAACGGATTCTGAGTACTTGTTGTTACACCTTAAACACTGTTGTTACACTCCAAACTTATGTTACACCTCAGCCATCGTTGTTACACTGTAGAACATTGACTACTTTGCAACCGTCTAAGGACTGTGGGTACTATTCCATAGGACAGTTGTCACGAAGATTGTATTATCCATAGGAAGCTAGGGAATCAAGATAGTTGTGATTTTGAAGAATGATGTAATAGCAATAGGCTTTTTATTTAGAACTTGTTGTAACGATTCCTATTTTCTCTCTATATTGATCAACATGTGAATCGTTATATTCTCATGACTGGTCCGTTTCTTATTTTGGACATGTCAAACTTATAAAAGGAACTTGGTTCCATGTAAATAGGGAGGCATATTTTTATTTTTCTACTGTAATTCATGATCATTTTCTTAATACAAAGAATAGCATTTTTTATGCTTTCGTAACTATGGTGTTGAAGTTTTATTAATTCGTATTTCATCCCTGCGCCCTCCTAGGGAGGAAGGGCCCTCCTCTTTAGTAGGGATTGCAGTATCAGAAGTAGCATAGTGGTAAGTTAATTATTGGTTCTTTTCGACATGTGTTAAATTATTCTTGTCGCCCTGTAATTTGACTTTGCATGACAAATTTATTTATGTTTCCAAATTTCTAACATGTTGTCACACAGGATTGATTTAAGAATATTGTTCAGTTAGCTGGCTTTGTTAGTAGCTTGGTGTGTGGTGCACCTTTTCTTTGGTGACATGAAGTGTGATTTAATTTTTGAATAATATTTTTGATTTCTGCATCAATGATTACTTCTGCAATTAAGTTCAGCAAAAAAAAATTTTACTTGTGTTTACTCTTGGCTGAAGTGTATCAACAAAGATAGTGTTCATGCTCCTTTGCAATAAATAGACCTACCCTGGGTTGACAATTAATAGTTATGGTTTAGTCAATTAATGGTGATTAAATTGGTTGAACAAGCATCAATCTCCAAAGAAAAATGATAAAGGAAAACAACCACTGAATTTAGTCCCAACAGTCCAAGTCCATCAAGGAGAGAGTTCAAAGGGTAAGCAAGACAAGGGAGTGTTGCAGAAACCATCCCAAAAATCTATTGTCAGTTCACAAAATGTAATAAAGAAGAATTTAAATGAGGAGGAACAATTAAAAGTTGTGAAGGAGTCTCATTCTTTTAATTTGCAAAAAGAATTAGAGAAGATAAAAATTCCAATTCCATTAGCTGAATTAGTGAAGACACCTGATTACAAAAAGCAAGTTCCTAATTTTATAAATTTTTCTGAAGATAATCATTCAACTGATGCAGTTAATTTACAAGAAGAAAGCTCAGTGGTGATGTTTGGCCCTCATGTGGAAAATCAGGATTCTTCTACCCCTCCAATTTATATTTCTCTTTTGGTGCATTCTTTCAGTCTTCATAATTGCATGTTGGATTCAGGGGCTTCTCATAATTTAATGCCCTTCTCACTTATGAAGAAGCTTAATTTTCAAATTACAAAACCTTATAAGGAATTGTACTCTTTTGATTAAAAAAGGGTCAAATGTGTGGGACTCATTAAATATTTGGTGATTTCATTGGCCCATATTCTAGCTAGAAGTCTTGTAATGGATGTGATTGTTGCAGACATTCTAGCTCGATTTGGAATGTTAATTTTTAAATCCTATGGAGCCAATTTAGGAGGAGTGCTCAAATTAGATTTTACATATGCTATCATTCCAGTTTTTGGTGGGGAAGAAAGGAGGTTATATCAAGAGACCATATTTGTGAAAACCATTACCAAGGAAGGTTCAAGTAATTCTCCTGTTTACAGCTAGGAAAAGGATGATTTTTATTGTTTCATGTTACAAGAATCTCAGGAAATTGCTGAAGATACAAAAGTGCAGGTGCCTTCAGCAATTCAAAACAAAGAAGTAGTAGTAAGTGGACTTTGGAAACGCAATGTTGATGGTGCATATTAAAAAGAAGGGAATGGAGCTGGGGTTCTTCTTTTTTCCCCTAAAGTTCATATTATTCCCTTTCCTTATAAATTAGATTTTGACTCCACAAACAATATTACAGAATATGAGGCTCTCATTCTTGGTTTACAAGCTGCTAAAAACATAGGAATACAATGTATTTCTATTTTTGGAGATTCTGAATTGATTGTTAAATAAGTCAAGGATCAATGCCAAACCAAACATCCAAGGCTTAAAACCTATAGAAATGAAGTGTGGGATTTAGTGGATAATTTATTTTCTACTTTTAACATACAATTTTTACCTAAGGAAGGAAACTGAATAGTTGATTCATTGGCAGTTGCAGCTAGTACTTTTAAGCCTCCATTAAATCCTAGGCTTAGGTATGAAGTCGAAATCAGGAGTAGACCTTCCATTCCAAATAATATAAAGTATTGGCAGGTTTTTGAAGACTAAGAACATACTAAAATATTTCTGGAAATGGTAGGTGAATTTTCAAATCTAGAGATTGATCAAGAGATGGAATTGAAGAAGAAGAAGAAGAACCAAATAATGATCTACCTTTGAAGAATTTTGTAGGAGGTCAAAAGATAGTGCTACCAAAAAACAATGTGATCCCAAAAGGTTTAGTACCCCTAGAAAGGTTGTTCCATGAAAATGATGTTTTTGTTAATGCAAGAAAAACATATTTGGAAGATGATATTGAAGACTGCAATCTTGGAACATAACAGCAGCCAAAGTTGGTCAAGCTGGCAAAGGACATTCCAAAAGAATATAAGCAAAGGTATGTAGATCTTCTCAAAAAATATGTTGATGTGTTTGCATGGTCTTATGAAGACCTTAAAACTTATGATACCATCATTATTCAACATAAAATCCCTTTGAAGGTAGAAGTTAAGCCATATAATCAAAAATTGAGCCAAATAAATCCTTTATTGGTTCCATCAATTGAAAAAGAAGTCAAAAAGTTATTGCAAACAAAGATAATTGTTCCTCTTAGGTATTCCGATTGGGTGATTAATATGGTACTTGTAAGGAAGAAAAATGGAGAGGTTCGATTATCCATAGACTTTTGAAATTTGAATAGAGCATCATTGAAGGACAATTATCCTCTCCCAAAGATGGATCACATTTTACAATAAGTAATGGGGTCCTCCAGATTATCCATTATTGATGGATTTTCAGGTTACAATTAGATTTCAATGCAACCAGAAGACCAAAGGAAAACAGAATTCACAACCCCATGGGGAACCTTCATGTATGCAAATATTCCATTTGGGTTAATGAATTTTGGTGATACTTTCTAAAGGTCTATGGATACAGCTTTTGTAGGAGAGAAGGATAAGTTCTTGGTGATTTATTTAGATGATATTACATTTTTCTCCGAGTCTAATGAGGAGAATTTGAAACATATGCAACAAACTTTTGAAAAGTGTGGAAGGTATGGCCTCTCATTAAACCCCAAGAAGTCTCATTTTGGTTCGAAAGAGGGGAAATTACTTGGGCATATTGTATCCAGAGGAGTAAAGATTGATCCAAAATGGGTAGAAGCAATTAAGCATATACCTCTACTAAGGAATAAAAAGGAAATCCAAAGGTTTTTGGAAAAATAAATTTCCTCAAAATATTTATCCCAAATTATGCAAAGATCGTGAAAGAAATCATCGATATGTTGAAAAAGGATGCATAAGTCAAATGGACCACAAATTCCAGAGAATATTTTCAAGAAGCTCCAATATTGGTGAGTCCTGATTATAAGGAGCCTTTCAAAATATTTTCATTTGCTTCTCATTTTACTATTGCAGCAGTAATTTTGCAGAGAAATCGCGATAATAAGGAACAACCAGTAGCATTTTTTAGCAAGTTATTAAGGGATGCAGAGGTTAATTATAATATCCTGGAAAAGTAGGCCTATGCTCTGGTTAAAGCATTAAAATATTTTAGAGTTTATGTTCTCCTGTCTCAAATTACTGCTTATGTTCCTAATGTTGTTGTTAAGGATGTGTTCACTCAGAGTGATAGTGATGGGAAAAGTGGAAGTGTGTTGGACACCTAATCCTCTAAGGGTTAGTGTGGAAACCAAATAGACTAAGGAAGTCCAAGAGACCTTGGGATGTGGAACCCAAAGGTTAAACCATGTACTATAAATGTATATGTTTTGTTAATAAAAAATGTACTCTCATGTTTTATCTTTCAGATTCTGTTGTTGCCCATGTGTGTGTTTAACATGGTATCAGAGCCATGATGTGTGGCCAGTGTAGTTTTCTTCCTCACAGTTTATGCCTTAGGTAGAAAAAAAAAAAAAAAAAAAAAAAAAAAAAGCCCATGTTATTATTCCCTGCGCAGCTGGTCTGAGTTGCCATGAATAGTGTTGGCCTGGTCTTCATTACCTGTAATGTTCCATGCATACCTGATGCTCCTGAGCTCTTTGCCTTCTTGCGGCCTTCCTACGTGTCAAAACTATCATTCCTTAGCTTCGTATGCAACGATTTTTTCCTGAGATATTATGCCCTGACATGACATTCTACTGTGCCAATTGTGTTAGGTAGAAAGGAATCGAATGCTTATCCTTTGATATCTATTGTTAATATTCACCCTTTATGCCTTAGGTTTTCTACCCTGCAATTCCCTGCCAACTCTATCAATCCTGACATTTCCTCGGTGTTGTTGATTCTCTTTCTCCATGAATAAGGGTCAGTCTCTGTCCCATGCAATTTGTAAATAAATTCAAACAAAGAAAAAGGAAACGGTCCTTGCTCTTCTTCTCTTGCGAAGCCTTGATAAATGCTCGGTCATATGTCTCTCCAGTAACCACAATGACAAGATCCTTCATGTTATCCAAATCCCATATTTCAACCTAGTTCAAATATTTTATATGAATCAACACTAGGAGAGCATCAGCATGAGTACGGTATTTATTCTTGGCCGCCATAGAAAAAAAGAGTTCTAATTCTCTTCACTGATCTTTTTATGAAAACCTTAATATCAATA
This sequence comes from Pinus tabuliformis, assembly GCA_031772625.1. Taxonomy (NCBI): domain Eukaryota; kingdom Viridiplantae; phylum Streptophyta; class Pinopsida; order Pinales; family Pinaceae; genus Pinus; species Pinus tabuliformis. The sequence continues at coordinate 12,822,347 of CM062804.1, forward strand.
GGTACACCGCTAATCCCACTATTGGGTTTCATTTTTCTTCTTTTTCTTCTGTTTGCAACTCCTATTCTTGTATGTTTTTCATCATTTTCCTGGTTGAGGTGTTGGTATCCCATGTGTTGTCTGCTAGTTTTGAGCAGCCCGTAAAAAAATGGTATTATACCCGCGTATTTCTCCAAATCCAAATTCAAGATTTTCTCTGCTTCTTCTAATGCTATAAACATAAAATTACACTTATAACTCTGGGCGCATTCGACGAAAAGCATGCACAAAGATTCACTTGGAAGATAGTACCAAAAAATGTTAGAGATGGTACCTCATGCTCGAGAGCAAAGAGTTTCATAAAAAAGAAGTCGTTCAAAATCTCTGGAGACTCAATTCATGGCTAGAGTAACACCCATAGGTTGTTGAAAGTAAAATATCGGTGATGGTTGAGTTGTATACTCCATTGACAAGAATACTTCATGGAATGTTGCATTTAAAACTTGGTATGCAAACTGGTCAAGTTTGAATACAAAGCGTATGGAACATCCTGGTTGTTATCTTCACGTTGGTCATTGTTGAGAACGTGTTGAAAGAATGTGTTGAAACTCCTGCATGGTGATTTATGAGGTTTTTGTTTGAAGACTGTGACATAACTATTGTGCTCTCCATAAAGCCTGTATGTATTGGCAAGTTTGTGGCTAATACGTTCATATATGTGTGATGGCTCATGTTAAATGTTACACCATGAGTGAAGTGCTGAACTTCTGGAGGTACGTTAAAATTTGTTGAAAACAGTGCCTTATATGATGCGTAGAGTATTTTATGTACGCTGGTGACATATGTCTGTTATATGTGCATTGAACTGCCTTATGCATTGGGAGGTTGAACGTCTCTATGCGTTAAATATTAGTGAGATGGTTTATTTCTATTTTAGTGTACACCTGACATCTTCAAAAATTTTCTATTTTGGTGCATGGTGATGCTCTTTACTGTGTGTTACTTCTGCAAGTGTTCTACAATGCGTTGATGAATGCATTGAGTTTTGCATGATATATGATATGCATGGTATATGCGTTGAAGGCCGTATGGTATGCGTTGAGTTCTTGAATGGTGTGTCTGCCTGGTGCTGAAGGAGGTGTTGCAGGTGGAAGTATACTGAAGGGCGTTTTGAAGGTGAATCAAAAAAAAAAAAATTGAAGTTCGTCCAGGCATCGTTGTCAAGGACGAGGGTGACAACATCAAGTGTATGCCCATCTTTTCAAGAATAATTTCACTTTATGCTGAGCAAAACGAGTTGAAGTTTGTTGTTCCTGGCGGCCTTATTGGTGCAGGTACCACAATAGATCCCATGCTGACAGGCTTGTGGGGCAAGTCCTTGGAAAAGTTGGCGAGCTACCAGATGTGACAATCCCTCCTTTGGTGATGGAAATTTGATGTTAGCCATTGGTTTTAGTTTCTTGCTAGTGTTATATGTCTCACAATCGCATGATTCTGTAAAGGACAATTGAGCTTACCAAGCAAGTTTTGGAGCATGGTGTCTCGATTATGAACAAAATATAATTTTGTATCATGAGCTAAAATAAAATTGGGTTTGAAGTGGCGTGGAACAGTTAACTTTTGACACGATTTTCTACTCATATATTAGTCGCAACTATTTATCATTTTATAGGTGCATTTGTAGTTGAAGACAACACGGTTCCTCTGATTTTATTGTTTTGAAATGGACCGAATGGATGATGTATTAAAACTACTGAATAATCTAATACATTCCACTGTTGATGAGATGGTTAAGATCAACAAAACCTCTCTTTCCAATATTAAAATGTGTCTGCAAAATGCACAAGAGAATATTGAGTTTTTGCAGCTTGAATCTCAGCTACAGCAAGCAGAATTACAGCAATGGAGTCATCTTTCTGAACCTGTTTCTATTCAGAAGATTGAAACAAACTCCCATAAACAGCAAGACAATAATGTTACAATTGATTCAGATCTAGTGCCAAATAAAGCAGCAGTTGTACATGCAGATGCAGAAGTTCAGTTTGCACTTCCCAAGCCCATCATCAGACCTTGGGAAGAGCTTGTCCATAACAAGCACAGAACTGGTCTTGGATATGACAAGGACTTGTCCTTTCATATTCTAGACTACTCCAAACCAATCCAATTTCAAAGTGCTAGATTCATTCATGACAGTTCACCTGCTCCTCATGATAGTTCACCTCCAGCTGTTCCAGATTCTGCCCCTCTTCCATAGCAACAACAACAGATTGTGAAATTCCAACACTGTGACCGAGTTGGCCATCTAAAAGATCATTGTTTTGATCTTCATCCATGTATGCACTGTCATAAAACCAGTCATTCTTTAAATAGGTGCTTCAGAAACAAACCTCCTGCAAGAACAAAGATTCATCTTCGATGGATCACTTCTTGGCATTGGGCATCAACAGCCAAGAAGATATTTTAGTCACATATCCAAACTTGTTCTAGAGTATTGAACAATATTGCAGCAGAAGACTTCAGGTTCTTGCCAGTTTCGGAAGAATTCCAGGAATAGAATTGGGGACACTTCCTCTAGCAGAAGACTTCAGCTTCTTACCAGTTTCGGAAGAGTTCCAGGAATTGCATTAAGCATTCCAAAGTTGTTGGTCATCATTAAACCATCACAGGTTGAGACTTCCCTTTTCAGGTTGAAGTTCTCCCTTTTATGCGGGGTGAGACCTCCCTTTATTAGTTGAAGGTTTCCCCCTTCAAAACATCAAGAGCACTTCCTCTAGCAAAAGACCTGAGCTTCATGCCAGAATTGGAAGAGTTCCGGGAACTGCACTAAGCATTCCAGTGTTGTTGGTCATCCTTAAACCACTGCCCTTTATACCAACATTTCAGAGAGCACATTTATCCTAGTGCTGCCATGCATTTTTGCACATTTTGTATTACAGCTCTCTTCTTGGACTCATACATAACCCTTCGGATTAAGGGGGGGAATGTTGCACACCTAATCCTCTAAGGGCTAGTGTGGAAGCCAAATAGACTAAGGAAGTCCAAGAGACCTTGGGATGTGGAAGCCAACCGTCAAACCATGTACTATAAATGTATATTTTTTTTAATAAAAAATGTACTCTCATGTTTTATCTTTCAGATTCTATTGTTGCCCATGTGTGTGTTTAACAAAGTGGATAGCAAAGATTCAAGAATATGACATGGAAATTAAACCAACAAAGATGGTAAAGGGACAAGGACTAGCAAAAATCTTGACATAATCCAATTATCAAACTATGGGAATTAATTTACTAGTTGAAGTTTTTGAATTAGAAACTGTAGAAGAAAAAGGTAAGGATAAAGAACCTGATAACAAAATTCAATATAAGTACCTTTTTTCTCAATGGTATAAATATATTGTCCATTACCTATGTTTTCTTAGTTGTCCAACTTCCTTAGATAGAAAAAAATTCAAAGCTCTTATATTGAAGGCCCAGAAGTATGTAATAACAAATGGTAGGCTATATTGGAAGGATCATGTTGGGATTTTGTTGCTATGTCTAACAGAAGGGGAGAATGTAGAAATTTTTATGAGTATTATGGTAGTCCTTGTGGTGGCCATTATAGTTATAAAATTACAAAAAATAAAATTTTGAAATCTAGTTTCTACTGGCCCTCTTTATTTTTAGATATTTACATACTTGTAAGAATTTGTGAAAAATGCCAAATGTTTGCTGAAAAGAAGAAATTAGCACCCTTACCACTAATTCATGTTTTTTTTGAAGAACCATTTAGACAATGAGGTTTGGATTTTATAGGAGAAATAAATCCACCTTCCAGTGGAAAACACAAATGGATCCTAACAAGTACAAATTATTTTACTAAATGGGTGGAAGTTTCTCCAACAAGGAAGGCAACAGATGAAATGGTAATTAAATTTCTGGAGGATAATATTTTCACTAGATTTGGTTGTCCAAAGAATTTAGTGAAAGATAATTCCCAAGTGTTCAGGTCTGCAAATTTGATTTACTTTTTCTAGAGATATAATATAATACTCTCACATTCTACCACCTACCATCCTCAGGGAAAGGGGTTGGTAGAGTTAAAAAAAACTCTGGTAAGAATACTCAAGAAGACCATAGCATAAAATAGGAAAAGCTAGGATTCACAGCTAAAATTTTCTTTATGGGTAAACAGGGTGACTAATAAGAGGTCAACTAGAAAGTCACCTTTTGAATTGGTATATGGAGCAGCTGCCTCGTTTCCCAATCAATTAGAAAAACCAGTTATTGCAGTCATTCGGGATGTCAGAGAAGAGCCAAACGCAATAACTAGAAGGATGAACCAGTTATTGGAATTAAATGAAACTAGAGAGTAGGTAAAGGAGAATTTGATCAACTACCAAGAAAAGATGAAACTGATTTTTTACAAAAAAGCCAGAAATATTATTTTTCAAAATGGAGATTTGGTGCTCAAACGGGATGTAAGAAGAGAAGATAATACAAACATGGTAAATTTAATCCTCTATGGTTTGGTCCTTTCCGAATAGCATAAGTCAAAGCAAATAACACTTTTATGTTGGAGAACTTAGATGGTGAACTACTGTAGCTGCCTATCAATGGGTAGTATCTGAAGCACTATTTCCGGCATTTATCTTCTTTTATTTTCATCATTGTACATATCAATTTGACCATTATAAATACTTTGTGAGTTCTTCATTGTAATTTTCTAAGCTATAATATGAATCCATTATCGAGATGAAGGCACTGATCTATGGTTCTTAGTGCTTTGTCTTAAAGAACTATCCCCAGGTGGAGCTAGATGTTGTAGCTCGTTTTATTTTTCTCATATATTGAAAAAGGAAAAATGTATATTTCAAAAAAAACAAAAAAACAAAATCAAGTCAAGTTTTAGCTTTACGAGTTTTATTAAATGATAATGGTGGATTAGTTGTTGATTAACTCCAACATGCAGTATTAATTTGTAAATATAGTGGACCCAAGTACATTAAAATTGTATGCATATAAAGGTCAGACGACTTGTCAAGTGGAGTGAAGTGTGGTTGTCAGGTCCATGCGATGGCACAAACACGACAACACAACATGCACCCTGTTTACGCCATTGGGTGCCCTTGTATGCCCCCTTCAATGATCAAGGTTGACTGTAGATCAATGGTCAATATCCATTATAGGAGCACCACAGCAGGATTTCTCTGTATCAGTGAGTGCCCCCGTAGTGCCACAAAAAGCGAGTGTGTATTATATGTTGTCATTGCCTCGTCACTACTCCATCATCGCTACCTCACCCTTTCATCGCCATGTCACTACCAACTCATTCTTTCACATCATCCCATTACTTCATCGTGTCACCTGCCCCATGCCCATTTATTGTCATTTTCCCCTCATTTTTTTCGTTTCTCCATAAGTCACGTTACCCTCATTTCCCTCATTTTATCTTTTTTAGCTTACTGTATCCATAATACGTCGCACTTGTCCAAATCATACCTCAAGTCAGCATCAATTTTCTGGTAACCAGGTATTTACATGTCATTCCTATTTGCTTCAGTTGTAAAAATTTCAAAGAAAGCAGTGTTAGCAGGGTCTTCCTCTCATGGACACCGAGAGGGATTTTTTTTGACCCAATTTTCTCCCTGGATTTAATGGAACTTCACCAATTTATCCTAGTCAACCAAAAAGAATCCACAGTGTATACTGCAATCATCAGGTTTGGTCTTCTTGCTGCCATAATTCCCCAAACCTATGTCTTCCCCGAATTCATCTATTGGTTGGTCTCTGCTCTCTAGCCACATAAATGCTTTGTGATGAACAAATTAGGTGAACATATTTTCCAAGTGTCTTCTCTCCTAATTCAACAAGCCTTGGTTTTTTCCTCTTCAAATTCATACACATCATTTTCAAAGGAAATGTTTTTTCCAATCTTTTAAAACCTATCTACAAAAACTATGCACGAAGACAGTCTTGGAAACATGCATGAAGCTATTGCGCGACAGTAAGGCTGTAAAGGGACTACAAGAACTCGTTAACAGATGCGATGGGACCACACCAGGAGAACCGTGCATAGTCCGGAAGATTGGAAAACACAAGACTAGGACAAGGAGATAAATGAGGCTAACCACGCAGATTGGAGAATATGAGATTGACCAAGTAATTCTTGATTTAGGATCGGATGCAAACGTTCTACCGAAGTAGACATGGGAATGCATGGGGAGGCCTATGCTGCAGTGGTCTCCTATTCAGCTACGAATGGAAAACCAACAGAAGATAATACCCCTGGGGCAATTACAGGGAATCACCGTGGATATTAAGGGAGTGAGCGCGCTAGCAAACTTCGAACTGATAGAGATTGTTGATGACAGAAATCCCTACCATGAGCTCTTAGAAATTGATTGGTCCACTGACATGAACAGGGTGATTAATCTGAAGAAGCACAAGATGATTTTTGAGAAGAAGTCTTTGCGCGTAGTTATACCCTTAGACCCTGTTGAGGGATCGCGCTACACAGAGCCGGCACGCAACTATGAAAGCGACGATGATTTGGACTGCATCTACAAGATAACTGCACGAGAGTAAGACTAGGTAAATCCCACCGTGGACGTATGGATCTCATGGGAGTGCAAAAGCTCTTGTACATCGGATTCTAGTGAGGAGATAGAGTGACAGCACAACCGGTTACATGAGGTAACCACGCTGAATTGTAATATGATGACAAGGTCACTGCGCTGCATATCAATAAAAGTAATGGACCTGCCTACTTATTATTTGTTAAGTGAGGTAGATACCTTCTTGGATAGATTTGAAAGAGAAGTGTCAGAAACGCAACGTTTCCAGGCCTTGAATTCGGTACTGCACGCTACGCCCACGAGGTTGTGGGGTATGCATAAAGGAAGCTTTGAAGACTGGCACGCATGTAGGAGGATGATGCACACATGGTTTGGGAAGCCTAAAGTGCGATTGGCCGATAAATACAATGGAAGGGATGATCCGCGCGCACTTTTCCAAGTGGGTACAGGAATATGGCAAACAACCTACGCAAATGCACATTAACTTCACGTTGGGAGATATGGTCAATAAGCATGTGTTGGGGGGGGGGGGGAATGCGCAAATAGCTTCTCAAGTTGGAATGACAGAGTGTGGAGAGAACGATCAGGTAGAAGGCTATCCACGCGGAAGCATTTAACAAGGTGTGCAAAGCACTGAACAAGGTATGTAGTGCACAGCAAAGTGATTAGGACCTGCGCGTACCAGTAGTTTTATGGGCTTATAGGACAACGTGCAAGAAACTGATGGGATAGATGCCTTCTAGGCTGGCCTGTGGAGCGAATGTCGTAATGCCGATTTAGTATACCATGCCTAGCCTAACCATAGCAGTGCCCATGGATATGACGCAACGCGGAGCCTTGGAAGAAGAGATTGCGTAGTTGGAAGAGCTCGAAGAAGAACGCTTGGGACCTGATGAAGGGATCCAGCAGGATGATCTTAGGCTCCAAGAACTCATGAATGAAAGAGCTCGGTTGAGGGAGAAAAGTGCGCTGGCAGCAGCAGAAGTCTAGAAGCTTGAGGAAGAAATCAATAGGGACTTTCTTGAAAAAAACTGGTGATAGAACAGAATGAGCGCGATTACATTGACAAACATGGGGACTACAGCCGATAGTTTATCATTTTAATGCATTGGATGGGACTATATGTTACTAAGGAAATCACAGATGGCGGCACGGCACAGTTGGTAAAGTTAAATGGAGAACCTTTCCCAGGAAAAGTGAATGGCAATCGGTTGAAGCCATACACGGGTGGCCCAACTATCTAACTAGCTGACTGAAGCAAAGTCTCAGCACTCCAGGTAGCTGAAAGGAGGCGCGGGACTATAACCAGGTGTAGGGAAGCAGTTCAGGTATCGCGGTCTCTGAACAACGCGTCCAAGAGGTACAGCAGGCAGCTGCTCAGTGCGCTACCGACCTTGCAGCGGTCCGGGCAGATTTGGGAGGTCTCCACGTGAAGGTTTTCACACCGACAAAGTGACTCTAGGGCGAGTTGCGATGTTTGTGTTAGGGTCCTATTGGCCGCAGGATCCCCCAAGGGAAGTTTTTGGGCTTAAAGCCTAGATTTTGACTAAATCTGATGTAAAGACCCCACGTTTTTTGGGTGCAGAGCACGAGCTTGTAAATGAGTCATAGGGTTGTCCGCCCTCATTTTTGTAATGTAATGTCGACTTTAGAGATCTACCCATGGTCTACTGACCATGGGATTGTATAAATAGAGCGAGGCTCTAAGTTGTAAATAAGTAAGTAAGAGAATGATGATGAAATAGAAGAATTGAGTCTTATCTAAGTGTAGAGTCAAGTCTTGGGTCGTAGAGTAGGAGAAGGCTCTATAGCTGAGTGTGCAGAGGCCTAGTAGTCTGCAGATGAGTGCGCGGACCCCTGCAGCTGAGTGCATAGGGCAGGTTGAGTTTGTAATAGATTGAAGCATTAATAAAGAGAAGTTTTATACCATTCATGTGTATTTATTTATTGTTTTCTGCATTAAATGTATTGGGTATAAATTACATTTATGTTGTTTATATGATGCGTGAACTTAGATGATTGTGTTGATTAATAGAATATAAGATAAAGTATCTGTTTATGCGAAGTTAACTAACATTTATAAGGAGATAAGTAAGATCCACGGTGTAACTTGGGTAAATAGTGCAGATCGCTGCATTAGCAACGCGAAAGCACCTCAACCCCTGATTAGGGCTGCGCGAAGGTGATTATAATAGATCGTGGAGGCCTCGCAAGCTAGGGTAGTGCGTGAAGTGACCTATGCAAATCCATTCACAGTTGGACTAAAGCAACCCCTCAGACATCTCCAGGGTTCAAAAACTTGGTTCCGGCATCCCCCCATACTGCTTCAGGTGATACTTTAGTCCGCGCACCGCGGGCTGATGCCAAAAGGGCCAGTAGTGTAAGGATTTGTTTGGCTAATTAACTCTGAACCTGGGTCAGGCCCCCCACAAGCAAACACTTCTTTCTTATCAGTTTCTTATTCCATTATCAATAGATCTCCCATACCTTGTATTTTTCCAAAGGCTCAATCTCTCCTTGAACTTAGCAAATATGTTAAAGTGGGTGATTAGTTCTAGTTTGAAGATCATGCTGAGATTAAACTATATGGAGTTGAAGTTGCCCCTTACAGACTCCCTATATTTGTGCCTATGAGGTCGTTTTCTTTGGATTTCATCATGCAAATTTTAAATGTTGATCAAGTGCATTTTGTCCCAGCAAAGAAGGGGCATTTCTTAAAATTGCCAAAGACAGTGAGACCTTTTATTATGAACAACAAGCAATCCATGGAAGAAGTGCAAAATATTCTTGAAGGTATGAAGCTACATCTAGGTGAAAAATGGTCATATGACCCTCACCATATTATTTCTAATAGATGAATTGAAAATGCATATGCCCCTTATATACATGAACCTCATCCAGATCTAGAAAAAATGGCAAATGGAGGTCAGACAGGTGTACTAGGAGGAATGAAGGTGGAGACTCTTCATGCAATAAAACACAGGTGGACTAGAGAACTAAGACATAGTGATTTGAATAAAACATATTTGGCTTCCAGCAAACTTGAATTTTTTTTAGGGAAAGTGGTTAATCAATTGAATTTGGAAAAGGAAGATTCTAGACCTTTGACAACTCAAAATGAAGAGATGAAAAAGCTAATTGTGAAAATCGATGTGAACCCTGAGGACAGGAGTATTGTTCATAAACTTTTGTAGGGATCTTAAACTAAAATCCAAGTGCCAAGAAAGAAGTTAAAATTGCCTTTTGTGGAGCATGTTATGGCCCCAGAAGTAGCCTAGGTAGAGAAAGAAGAGGAAATTTTAACTAATGAACTCTTGTAGATGAATAATGAAATTGCAAATCTTAAGGAGATGAATTTTGTTTTACAACAGAAATTAGATTCACATGTTTGTACTATTTTAGTACAACCAAACTCTAAAGATCCTACAGAAAAGTTGACCAGAGTAATGACCGAGCTACAAATATCATAGAACGAAATGAAGAAGATTCAAATAAATTTTGAGGATTCACATAAAATTCTCAAGATAATAGAGAGGGAATTAGCCATGGCTCAAGAAACTGCTAATAAATATCAAAATTATTTTCAGGTTTCTTCTAATCAGATTAAGGAATTTACAGAAGGAGAAAGTGAACGGAAACATGTCCCTTATTCAAGCCCTAGAGATCATATGGAATGACATCATTCATACAGTGAGGAATATTTAGGAATTTTTATCAATCATTGCAGAAGAAAAGGTCATTGTAAGAGATCTGGAAAGCATACTTACTACCAACAAGAAAAAGCTTCAGCAATGTGCCCAATTTGCGAAGAAAATGAGTGGCTTCCTTAACTCTAAATCATCACAAGAGTTATAAGAAATGAAAGTTGAAGATATAACATAATTGGAATTATAAATAAACAAGATGATTTCGAAGAATTTGTAGAGGAAAAAAGTTGAAACTAAGCTGACAGAGGTTAAAGAATTTGTTTTAAAATTTAATACTAAATTTGACAAAAGAACCAGGGTAGGGTTGCCTTCTTGCTGGGATTAAAAGGAAAATTTTCTTCTCTAGGAGACCTATGAGACATTGTTGGTGGAAGCCAAGAGAAATATTGGCACTTCACATGAAAAGACAACGGTTCTAAAAGGAGCAACAATAGTAAATTATTTACATAGGGTTTTCAGTTCTTGTGGTTAATAAGGACTATGTTTACTAATCAGTTAAATTATAGCAGGATTACCAACTTTCAAATGGCTCATAGCAGGTTTGTCAAAAGCCAAATCTCAGATATGATAGTCTGGAAGAGATGTAGAGAATGGATGTCACCTACAGCAACAAGTACAAAAGTTGGGCCTTCAACTGCACCAGAATCTCAGTTGACTCAATGAGAAAATGCCACCTATTACTTCAGCAGAAATTTTGAAAAACATTTTTGTAAAATGATGTAATTTTTTTTTATTCTCTTCATGAATGTAGTTTCGAAGGACAAAGTAGTTTGTAGACAGTTTAAGTAGTTATGCAGTTTTTGACAGTTGACAGTTTCATAACTGTCCTTATTGTAATTATTCTATAAAAGACAATTTTGAAGGAGGAGGAAAGGTTTTGAGTTTTGGACCTCAGAAGCAAAAAATCTCTTTGTAATTTTGATCTTCTTGGTGATTTTTAATAAAGATTTCAAAGTGATTCCAGACATTTGTTGAGTGTGATATGTGTTTCTTGTTATCTTTAAGTTCAAATGTTATTCTGCTATAGAAGAGAGTAATGAAGTTGTTAGAGTCAGTATTTGCATACTGCCACCAGTGATCAAAATATCTCTTTTATATCATATTAGTGTCCCATTTGAATTTTTTTTCATTCCACTTAGGTCATCATGAAAAAAATTGTTCATTAATGGTAGTCCAAAGTCCAAAATCACTTTTCCCTCTCAAAAGTTTGTATTTGTTGGCCCTCCTTCATGTGTCTTCCAGGTTACCATTGAACATGAAGGATCGTTTTATCACATTTTATATCACTCAAATCCACCTAAGATTCAGTCATTTGAGGTTCCATTAGGTCACCTAGGTTTTATTTTTCCAAGGTCCAATAAATCACCTTCTCACTGCATAAGGTCGGAAAAATATGAAATTCAAGCAAATAACATCTTTTTCAGTTAAATAAAGCTTTCCAAAGCATGTAACCATAGTTACTAAAAGCCCTAAATTTGATTTCAAGAAGGGATTTTATTCCAAGTTTGTAAATTAAAACTGCAAACAGATGTAATAATTTTATTTTTGCTTATGTAATTTTATGTCTATTATATGTAATAAGTTACTTTTTAGCTACATACTCAAGTCCATTGCCAAAACCATCCCAAGCAGAAATTCAAAATCAGGATTACCAAAGCATCATCCACCTGTCAAGAGAAAAAAGGTCACAAAGTAAAAAAAACATTAATATGAGAATTTGGAAATGACAAGAAACATTAGAAAGTGGGTATGCAAAACTTATAAATTAAATTCCATTCAAGTATAAAGCCTCTCAAGACACTCATGAACCCTCATTTGCACTCTAGCACTCTCACAACTCCTCAGAAAAAGAAAATTGGTGATTTCAAGGTGAAATTGGGCAAAACAAAGCAATAGGACACGTTCAACAGGGTCATTGCACGTTTAGCGTGGTCGTTGCACTCCCGTAGAGGTTGTTGCACGTTTTCTAGATATCATATTGTTATTTATAACAGCATTGCACTCCTGTAGAGGTCGTTGCGCATTCGACCAGGTCACTGTGTCTTTGCCTGGGTCACTGCGCGTTCGCCTGGAAGGAGCCAAAACGTCCCAGAAACCCTCCATCGCCACCAAGTTTCCAAGTTGATCATCATTTACTTCAATGAATCAGGTTGGTGGAAAAATTACTCACTCCTTCCCTCCATTGTTCGCTTACATAGGGTTTAAGTCATTTGTTGTTTTTCTTAAGATCATACCCTAGTTTAGCATTCCCACCATCTCAAATCACATTTCCTAGTTTTCACCACTATTCTCCCTCACTTAAAAAATATTCCCTATCACCTCCCTCATTCCGCATATCCCCATCTCCTCCTCATCATCTCTCCTCACATAATTCCACATTTCCCATACCCACAGTCCACTCTACCATTCCCCTAGGGTTTTAAAAGCAACAAATCATGGCAGAAGAAGAACACACAAGTCAGAGTGATGGAGAAAAACAATAGAGGAGGAAATATAAAAAAGGAGGGAAAATCATCAGATATGAACCAACCAACACTAGAGAGCTCTTGGCATCTCCCATCACTGTCACAAGCTTCAAACATATGGGTTGTTTTGAGTTTTGTGAGAAGGTGGAAAGGACACAGGATCATTATGAATTGACCAGACAGTTCATTATCAACCTCCATGACAATCAATCAACCCTTGTCGGTGTCACCTTTACCATATCTTCTACTCTCATATCAGCTACTACTGGGATCCCAGATGTTAGGGAAAAATGGTTTAAACAAACAGATTTGGATTATTGCTACTATGAGCCATATCTTAAACCCAGCCACAAGAATGAAAGAAGGCATATTTTTCCTTTCTCTTACCTCCTAGACAAATATGTTCCTATGATGAAAATCATCATGAAGTACTTCACATGTGAGGGCGGGTTTTCTAGGCTCTATTCCTATCATATTTAGTTACTCATTCATTTTACAAGAGTCAGAATTCTCAATATGCCCTACTATATTTACCGGGATATTGACAAGATGTCATACATTGCCCGAAGGAAAGATCATGATCATCAACTGCATAGCATATTTCACCATTCTCTCATCAAAATGATAGTCCTACACTGCCTTGATCAACTTAACATTGAATGGGACACTTTCATATCCAATGAGGTTTTCACAGTCCCACCTATTTAGCATGGCCAAGAGGCACCTTCATCCTCTCATCCATCCACCTCCATTCCTCCACCTCAGGCCATACATCATTCATCTTCATATGATGAGTCAGACACACCATCACCTCCATCATCACCATTTCATGAGCCTATTCATTCATCTGGCAGAGATGAAGGCACTGAGCAGGATCATATTGAGCATGGTGACTGTTGGGAATGGAATCTCCCCCAAGGCATTTTTTTGGGCTTAAAGCCCAAGTTTTGACCGAATCTTGTCGTAAAGCTCCATGAATTGCGGGCGCGGAGTGCGAAGTCATAATAGAGTCACACGGTTGTCCGCCCTAGTTTTGTAATGTAATGTCGGCTGGATAGACCTACCCATGGTCTGCGGACCATGGGATTGTATAAATAGAGTGAGGCTCTAAGTGTATAAGATAAATAAGGGATAATGAAGGAATCATGAGAAGTCTGAGTGATTGAGTCACAGTGTGAAGTGTGTCTTTGGGCCGTAGAGTAGAAGGCTCTGTAGCTGAGTGCGCAGAGGCCTAGTTGTCCGCAGCTGAGTGCGCAGACCCCTGCAGCTGAGTGCGCAGGGCGAGTCAAGTCTGTAACCGGGGAAAGAATCAATAAAGAGAAGTTTTTCTATAATTATGTGTATCTGTTCTTGGTTTAATGCATGATTGACATAATTTGCAATTATATTGTTTATTTACTGCGCGCACTTGTATGAATGTTTTATGTGGTTAAGTATAACTTAAAGCACTCAAGTAGGCCAAGATAATTAACTAACATTGGAATATAAGCAAGGTCTTGGGTAATAATGCAGATCACGACGCTCAGCCCATGTGTAGGGCTACGCGAATGCAGTATATCAAGCCGCAAGGAACGAGAAAGTGCGCGAAGCAACCTGCGTGCAGGGACAAACCGTGGACCAGTTGAACTCATCAAACATCTCCAGGGTACAGAAACCTGGTTCTAGCACCCTCCCATACTACTTGAGGTGAGACTTTAGTCGACGCTCTGTGGATTGTTGCCGAAAGGGCCAGTAGTACCGGGATTTGTTTGGCTAATTAACTCTGAACCTAGGTCAGGGCCCAATAAGCCAACAAATGGTTCCATTGCCAGGACCAGGATCTACATAGATATGTATGATGTCATATAATTAGAATCCGACAAAGAAAGGAATTGAAGAGTGGTTGGACAGAAATATTTACGAGTTCGTGGCGCAGGAAAACAGGAATATATGAATGTCAAAGGAAGAGTGTGGTTATATTGTTACTTATATATGGAAATCCACGAAATTTTCTTTGCATCCTACCCTATTGAGTTGTACGAGTGGATCATGAGGCTAGCAGATAGCCAAGGAAGGTGTAAACTTGACAAACCTATTGTGTGGACTCCAAAATTGGTGTGCAAACTAGAAGCATTGGAAGATAAGATCACTCGCATTGTCGACCACTGGTTGGATTAGATCATAGGAGGGTTCATCACCGAATTCGTGGTAGATACTTTGGTCAGCTATAGTGAGGTAGAACAATGCTTCCTCAAGGGACCGTGAGGTAAGTATGTTAAATCTTTGAACACTTGGATTAAAATTCTACTACGTGAAAAGCGAGTTATGTGAATAAATTGATGTTTGGAGCTACGCGGAGTGGGAGGATCTACATAAACAAAGGTAGCACAAAACTAGAAACTAGCCCTTTGATTTCACCTCCACACGAAGGCGAGGAAGAAATCATGAAGGTTTCACCAAGAAGTGCGATCAATCTGATAAAGTAGAGGATTCCGCACATACCACCCCCACACACACCACCCTCCATTTCACCATCTTCACCCCCAACTTCGTGCATACCACCTTTGGCACCACCGCGAAGCAGTATGGCCAGCGTGAAAAGCTACCAGTGTTCAAGGGAGTAGGGAATGAAGATCCGAACCAATTTTGGTTCGTGGTAAAAGCGGTATGGGAAGCACAAGGTGTCACGTACGACAATATAAAGAAGGAAATGTTAGTCAGCGCTCTGCAGGATCGCGCGCTGACTTGGTACATTAAGCATTCCAATGACAATCTGAATGTGGGGATAGCGAATATCCATACTGCGCTAAACAAATAATTTAGCAGGTTGAAATCAGAGGCACAGTCGATCATTGGATTCAAGGAAATAGCAATGCTACCAGGCGAAACCCTGTGGGAGTTGGATCAAAGATTGAAGTGCAAAATTCATGAAGAAAACATGACCTTAACAGACGGGCAACAACGCGAATGGTTTGTAGCCTAATTAACACCGCATCTACGGAACGCGTTGTCACAACAAAGATTAACTACTCAGGCTAAAGCTTTGGAGTTCATGATGACATTGCACGAGACTCTGATACAAGATCCAAACTTGGGAGTCCAACAGATTCACACACAGCTGAAAACCTGTGCCTTGAGATGCAGATTTTGAAACAAGACAGGACGTCTCATCTAGAAGTGCACGACGAGGTATGGTGCGTAAAGTGCAAGGGCCAGGGACACAACAAGGACCACTACCCAGTGCTCATGAATTACCTCACGGGAGGAGGACCAATGCCATTGAGACCAAAGGCACAAGTAGGACCAAGCGCGACGCCTGCATTATGGTGCATGATTTTTCAGATAGGAAGGAAGCACGCTACATATAACTACCATCTATTACAGAAGTATATGCAGAATTCCCAGCAGTTGTTCTATAATTTCTACAGGTCAGTAGGCCATGATGAGCGCACCTATAGAAGTTATGAACTGATGATGGATCAGACTCCTACCTATAGAGTTTAGGCCGAAACACAGCCCCTTGATTAAAATGCAAGAATGGCGCACACTAGATTTCAGGGGTGTGGACGAGATCGAGGTGGAATGGGACCAGGAAGAGGTCGAGGATAGTTTATATGTTACAATTGCGAAGGACTGAAGCATTATGTCAACGACTGTACAAATCCAACGAGACCATCATGCTTATATTGTACACAGTTTGATCATGAGATGGAGGATTGTCCCACACTAATAGCAAGGTTGCGTGATAAAGGAACACTCCAACCTCCCCCGACTCAGAACCTACAAATGATGAGGTCTGAGCCATGCGAGGAAGACCCGAATGTAAATATCGTGCTCCGGAGTGGTATCACGACAGGGGATGACAAAGGCAAGTAGCCCAAAGAGAGTACCTAGGTTTGCAAGGCTCCAACAAAGGAACTAGAATTTGATTTGGAGTGCGGAGACATTCATGGAAGCTAAGAGGAGTTTCGCAGATGCCTCCACTTCGAGAAGTAAAGACAGACTAGAGCCGGAAATGGACGCATCAATGCTCACTACATTCTTGGAGACATGCGTGAAGCTGTTGCGCGATAGCAAAGCTATGAAGGGGATACAAGAACTCATCACTAGATGTGCTGGGACCGTGCCAAGAGAACCGTGCGTAGTCTGGAAGCTCGGAAAGCACACGATGCAAACAAGAAGGGAGATGAGATTGACCGCGCGGATCAGGGAATATGAGATGGATCAAGTGATTCTGGATCTAGGATCGGATGCGAACGTCCTACCAAAGTAGACATGGAAGCACATGGGCAAGCATGCATTGCAATGGTCTCCTATCTAACTGCTAATGGAAAACCAGCAGAAGATCCTAACTATGGCGAGATTGCATGGAATCATAGTAGATATCAAAGGAGCGAGTGCACTAGCAGATTTTGAAGTGATAGAGATTGTTGATGATAGCAATCCCTATCCCGCGTTACTAGGAATAGATTGGGCCACTGACATGAATGGAGTGATAAATCTAAAGAAGCGCAAGATGATTTTTGAGAAAAATTCCTTGCGCGTAATGGTACCTTTAGACCCGACAGAAGGATCGCGCTACACAAAACCAGTGTGTGACAATGACAGTGATGACGATCTAGACTGCATCTACAAGATAACCGCGTGGGAGAAAGACTGGGTAAATCCCATTGTGGATGGTCAAAACTCTTGGGAGCGCGAAAGCTCCTGCACATCAAATTCTGACGAAGATATAGAGCAATCGCAGAACCGGTTACACGAGGTAACCACGCTCAATTTTAACATGATGCAAGGTCATTGCGCTGCATAGCAATAGAGGTAAGGGATCTGCCTATGTATGATGGGTTCGGTGAAGTGGAGGAGTTCCTAAACAAATTTGAAGAGGAAGTGTCAGAACAACAGCGTTTCGACGCTCTGAAATGGGTACTGCGCGCTATGCCCGCAAGGTGGTGGGGTACGCACTAGAAGAGTTTTGAGGACTGGCGCGACTGCCGAAGGATGATGCACCTACGATTTGGGAAGCCTCAGATGCGGATAAAAGCCAAGTATGACGGACAAAATGGCCTGCGTGCCCACCTTTCCAGATGGATACAGGCATATGGTGCACAACCTGCACGAAGGCACACCGTCCTCGTGGTAGGAAACACGATCAGTAAGCAGGAGCGGGCAAGACAATGGCGTGAATGACCCCTTTGTTTGGGACCAGGAAGTATGGTAAGACCAAGCGTGCAAAAGCATATTCATGCAGAAGCTTTTGCCAAAGTACGCAAAGCACTAAACACGGTCCACCATGTGAAGCAGGCTAACTGGTACCTGCGCGTACCAACGATTCTCTGACATATAGGACCGTGTGCAAAACCCTGACCATGCAGGCACCACCAAGGCTGGAGTATGAAGCAACTAAAGTAAGCCCTATAATACTTGGAGAACTTAGGCCGCGCATGATCACACCAATAGATGCGACGGTTCGCGAAACCTTGGAAGCAGAAATCCAACAAGGAAATTTTAGGCTCCAAGAACTTGAAAAAGAAAGGGTGTGATTAAGGAGGAAAAACACTTTGGTAGAAGCGGGAGTCAAGAAGCTGGAAGACGAGATAAGGGATGAGTTTCTCGATAAGAAGACCATGGTGATAAAATAGGGTGCACGCAATCATGCTAACAAGCTTGAGGACTATCGCCGCGAATTAATCAGTTGGATGCCTTGGCTTGGACCGCATATTACTAAGAGAATTAACCAAGGTGATGCGTTGTAGAGGATAAGGTGGGCAACGCGGCTAGTAACAGTAAAAGGTAGGTATTTCCTAGAAAGAATGTTGGATCGGAGGAAACCTCACATAGGTGGCGCGGCCACTTGACTAGCCGAGGAAGAAACAGTCTTAGCACTCCAGGAAGTTGAAACGGAGTGTGGGACTATAAACTATTATGCCCGGGAGCTACGCGATATTGGAGATGCGCACAGAAGCAAAGAGTCAAGGTCTGCGACCACATGAGGGGCTGCACTACCACGCGGGTTGGCCAGAAAGTGACCATTGAAGTCACTATTCACGATGGGATCCTCGACTTGAGGCCAAATGGAACGGGCAACAGGCATTTAAGATGCGAGTTATGGGCAAGATTTGGAAAAATCTGCCGCCAAGGAAGCATTAATGAACCTGATTTAGGGGGAACGGCTGAATTCAAATTCAAAAAGAACTATAAAATAAAAAGGGTTGCCCAGCAAACAACACTTGGTCATTTGCAAATCAAGCGATTGAGTAGAGCCCCGAGTCTTGTGAGCCAAGCGTTGATTGAGCCCCTGAGTTCATGAGTGCTAGATTTCCAGACGAATAGGATGGAAACTGCTCAGGACGTTATGGAGATAACTGAAATAACCACCAGAGAGGCCGTGCAGGCCGTGGCTGTGGGAGATGCTCCGAAAGGAGCTGGCATTGTGGCAGAAATCATGAAATCACCATGCACACCATGACCCAAGAAGGACAAACAAGCAATGATACCCGTAAGTGTGTCCCCACGGAACCCGCTGCACACCAAACTGTCAATGGAGGAGAAGGGGAAAGACGTCACCATAGAAACGGATGAAGAAGAAGAAGATCTAGAGGATCTTATCATCACGGAGGAGGAGGATGAAGGCATGGAGGAGGACACTCAGCCTGCGTGCTCTGCAACAAAATTTCTCGCCTATGTCCCCCCGCGAAAAGGGAAGGTGAAAGTGCCCAAGGACCTGGATGAGACCAAGAGCTCCCTCTAGACCCCGCTCCTCCTAGGACGTGTGCCGAGCCTAAAATTTGAAGATTGGGATCTCGCTGACCACGAGAAGTTCCCTCACCTATAGACAAGAAACCTCATGAAGCCCAAGCAGAACACCACGGCGAGGGTTACAGAACTAGAGCCGCGGAAGTGGTTGTACGGAGTGGAGAAGGCTGGACTGCTAAATTTTCTTTGGGTGTCGCACTTCCACCGAGCCCCAATAACCATTTTCGTCATCAGGAAGTTGCTTTTCCTAGTGCATGATGGGCATTTATGGCTGGAGGATCCCATCCCCATCACGACAGACCTGATTCATCGCGTCTCCCGACTTCCATGCAAAGTAGAGGACCCCGCAGACATATCGGAAGGGAAGGGCAGTGACTTGGCCATCGCAGAGGCCATGAAGAAAAGTACAATCTGGAAAAGAAAAAAGGGGCTACATGATCTCCAGCATCAAGGAGAAAGTCGTGCGCGTAGCGACCCAAATCTTGGCAGGAAAGATCATGTCCAAGTGTCTCGCGGATGAAATCCCCACGCCGGTGCTAGCACTGGCTAAGCAGTGTGCGGAGGGGGTCCAGTTTAACTAGTCCAAGTTCCTCTGCAAGGAATTTTTAGAAAATTTCTGCGAAGCCCAGGAACAAGGAAAAACGTTCCACTATGCATGGTTGTTGCTATCCATAGTGCTCGTGGTTGGGGAGTTGCCGGAGGATAGTCAATTCCCCATAATTGACAGGGACCTACCAGAGGCCGTGAAGTATGCTTCGCTCTGGGCCACGAAGGATGCTAAGCAGATATGCGACAGCAAAATCTTCTGGGTGTTCATGGAAATGAACCTCAGAATGGGGATCAATCATAAACCACGGTTGTCACCCACTGTCTACAACATTCTGCACAGTTTTGTAGAATTCAAAGCGGACATGCATAACATTTACCTCAGGGCGTGTAAGGACTCGACCAAGTAGTGGGTAAAGCTACCCTTCATAGCCACTAACGATATCATTTTCAATGTCCTAGAGGCATGGCCGCTATAGTGGCACACCTCAAACATCACAAAAATTGAGAAGTCAGCGGCACAACAAAAGAGGGATGAAGCCAAGCTATGCATCGTACAGTTGTCTGAAAAGCGAGGAAAAGAAGCAGCGGCAACAGAAGTGTGGGCAGCGTAGGTTGTGACATAGAAAGTAGCTAAGCAGGAAAAGGCCACAGCAGCAACAGCAGCACAGGAAGCACATGTGACGGTGGGCGAGGGCCAAACAATGCCTTCGTGGGGGCAGGAAGCAAAGGAAGCAGAAACAGAAGAAGGAGGCGTAGACCCACAAACCGTGTCAACGCAGCTGAAACACTAGCACCAGGCCGAGCAGGCAGGATCGCGAAAGAAGGTCAAGGCCTCAAAATTGTCCATTAACTCGATCACCCTAACTGAGGGTGATCTGCACGACATCGGTGAAGTGATGCATGATGTCACCAATGAGGCTCTCCAAGATTTCATCCAGGACAACCAGATTGTGTTAGGGGCCCTCAAAGCACAATTTCAGGAATTACAGGTACACCCCCCTCAGGTTGGTACAGTCGGATCCTCGGCAGCAGAGCAGATGTTGAGTGCACGGATAACGAACACCATAGTGCTGCCGGAAGGGGCACTAGTGCCATCAAATGAGGCTAATAGGCCTTCGGTTGGTGCGCTAAAAGGTCTCGGTATCAATCTAGTTGCACTCCAGTGCGATACCTTATGTGTGTTGCAAGATGGGATAACTATAGAGCTACAAGCTAGGGAGAGTCGCGTGCTCCAAGTCCTCAGTGAGCAGAAAATAAATATGGAAAAACTAAGCTTGCAGGGCAACAAATTTGTGTCACATAATCAACAGCTGGTACAGGTGATAGACGACTCTTGTCAAAGCGTCCCAGAGCTGGCCATCCCAGTAGATCTACCAGAAGAGGCGCAGATCTACAGGTTAGCAGTAGGGGTCCGCGAGGCGAGGGAAGAAATGACAAAGTTTTAGCTAGAGCTCAACCTTCAGATCATGGAGCTATGGTTAAAGGCGCAACCATCCACTCCCTCGGAAGTCAGAGAACAATGTGTTAATGGTATCACAGTGGGATTGGAGGAAATTGGAAGTGCAGTGCGAGACTGCACCAATATGTTGGAGGAATCACTTGAGGTCCTCTAAAATTTGCAGGAGGACCCCAACATCCAATGCTTAGAGACAGAGGTAGGAGAAATCCAACAGCACTATGACAGTGTCTGAGGAACTGTGCAGACGGTGTTCCTCACTCAGAGGCCTACATGGATGTAGTAGGCTAAAGCATTGAAGGAGCAGGTGGATGCGGCACGACATAAGGAAGAAATCCTGAAGCTGCGCGTTCAACCTTGGATCAATGAGGCCATCACCATCATGGCAGAAATCAAAGGCAAGCTCGCACACATGCAGGTGATGCACACATTGATGCAGAGAAGCACTCCCGACACAAAGGTCTCGGAGCAGCATATGCAAAGGATCCAGCAGGAAGCAGCTCAGTGCAATGCTGACCTCCACACAGTTCGAGAACATTTGGAGGGACTCCGCGCCAAGATCATTGCGCCGACAAAGTCACTCAAGGGTGAGTCACGATGTTTTTTTTGGGGGCCTGTTGGGCATGAAATCCCCCCCGAGGCATGTTTTGGGGCTTAAAGCCCAAGTTTTGACCGAATCTTGTTGTAAAGCTCCGCGAATTGCAGGCGCGGAGCGCGAAGTCATAATAGAGTCACAAGGTTGTCTGCCCTAGTTTTGTAATGTAATGTCAGCTAGATAGACCTACCCATGGTCCGCGGACCATGGGATTGTATAAATAGAGCGAGGCTCTAAGTGTATAAGATAACTAAGGGATAATGAAGGAAGCATGAGAAGTCTGAGTGATTGAGTCGCAGTGTGAAGTGTGTCTTTGGGTCGTAGAGTAGGAGAAGGCTCTGCAACTGAGTGCACAGAGGCCTAGTTGTCCACAGCTGAGTGCATGGACCCCTGCAGCTGAGTGCGCAGGGTGAGTCAGGTCTGTAACTAGGGAAAGAATCAATAAAGAGAATTTTTGTTATAACCACCTATATGAATGTTTTATGTCGTTAATTATAACTTAAAGCACTCAAGTAGGCCAAGATGATTAACTAACATTGGAATATAATCAAGGTCTTGGGTAATAACACAGATCACAACGCTCAGCCCCTAGGTAGGGTTGTGCGAAGGCAGTATATCAGGCCGCGAGGAACGGGAAAGTGCGCGAAGCAACCTACGTGCAAGGACAAACAGCGGACCAGTCGAACTCATCAAACATATCTAGGGTGCGAAAAACTGGTTCTAACACTCTCCCATACTACTTCGTGTGAGACCTCAGTCCGCGCTCTGTGGACTGTTGCCGAAAGGGCCAGTAGTACCGGGATTTGTTTGGCTAATTAACTCTGAACCTGGGTCAGGCCCCAATAAGCCAAAAGTGAGAACAGCAAGCCCAAAAGGAATGGTTTAGGTACCTTGCCACATACCTATCAAAGAGGACATATGCAAGTGTTTTCCCCACTGATTGTGGGAGGTGCCTTGCCTTCTTCATCAACAAAGCAAGTACAGAAGTGTAAGGAAAAAGTTGTAGAGGCAGAGATCCAGCAGCAGGAGGAAGACCTCCATGAGATATAGCATGATTTTCAATTAGTTGACTTAGATGAGAATGATGATAGTAAAAGCACAACTATTGTCATCAAGGATAAGAATTCACTCATAGGCGAGCTTGAGGTCAACTTGCAAAGGGCCAAATGGATCATTTCCTACTATGAGCAGGAAAATAGGGAGTTTGAGGTCAAACATGAGCTCATGGAGATTCATCTCAGAAAGGAAAAGAGAGAGGCTGAAAGGGAAAAGGCCTTACTTGATGAGGCATATGGCCAGTATGGTGAGCCACTTGATGAATAGGTGCCAAGAAGAAGGCCAAGGACTAGAGGCCTAAAGAGAGCCTTGGAGAAAGAAAGGAAAAGGGAGGAAGAACTAGCCAATCAACTCACCTTGAATGAGCAATTTGCCAAGATGGTAAATGAAAACTGAGAATATTGTCTTGAGAAGGCAAATGATCATCTGGAGAACCTCCTAGACAAGGCAAAGAAGCAAAATGATATTCAAAGAAGGATGGCGAAGCACTATGCTATGAGAGACAAAATTGCAAGGGCCAAGCTCAAAAGAGCTCATGCAAAAATTGAGGCCTTGACCAAGAAAGAGGAGAAAAAGAGGTTGGATATCCTTTCCAAGACATCACTCCATGCCTCAAACACATAGCTAGCTGTGAGCCCACCAATTTTGGCCATTTTTGAACAATTTTAGCAAGATAGGTTTTGCTGTGTTTTTCAAAGAAATTTTGGCACAGTCAACATGGTCAAACGTGCAGCACCTAGGACGTTGCGCTTTTGTTTGGAACATCCAATGAGAAAATGGTCAGCATTTTTGGATTCAGAACGATGAAGACATGCACCTGTACTTTTTCTAAGAATTTGGAGCAAAACTGGTCAGTCAAAAGGGTCAAAAACTACCCAAAAATCACCTTTTTGCCTCTTTTCTGGCCTGGTCGCTGCGCATTTGAGTAGTCTTGGGATATTGCAATTTTGGAGGGGTAAATTAAGCCCATTTTGAAAACCAAGGGCTATTTTTGAAGCTAGACAGGATAATATTTCCAATGAGCTATCCTGGGCTAGATTTGGACATTGAGAAGGTGGTCAAAAGTCAACTTGAAGAGGACGTTGCATGTTTGACCAAGGTCATTGCGTGTTTAACCAAGTCGATGCACATTTGATAGTTTTCCACAATTTTCACTGTTTCATTCCAAGTTGACTTTTACCTATGGAAAATTCAAGCTTTACCTATGTAATTGATCTAGATGATGTAATTATTTTGTTTTTACTTTTATCTAGGGTAGATACATCAGTTAGGTGGCCTATGTGGCATGTAATGAATTAGTTTGCTAGAGTGAGGGATGAGTCACTTTGACAACCCTACACTCCAGCTATCAGTTCAGCCTTTCTTCCAATTACTCCTCTGCTCATGGATTCGACCCCTGAGCCTAGGATGAGTTGGTTGTTGGCCTATATTATGTATTTTCTTCGTCATATTACAGGTTGGATTCAGTAGGGATGCTAAACCTGTGATCAGAGACTATTATATTAAATTTTCGTAATTTTCAATAGATGAGTCGCAGTTATTTTTTTGGGATACATGTGGTATGAATTTTTATCATTGTTTCTTCTTTGTGATCATTTGTATGAATGTTTTATCAGTTAATAAACCATTCCATGTCTGTTATATGGTAATTTACAAGTTGATAGGCAGAATACATGTTTGCTCATGCTCTGTTTTAGGAAATTTATCATACTTTGTCCATTTTTCTTCAGTTTAGGATGAATACATCTCTTATGCTCTTCCTAACTCCTCATCAATCTTAAACCATCTCATCAAATCACCTTTTAAGTGTTAAGCTTCATACCTACCTTGCCCCTTTGAATGTCTGCAATCATATCTCATTTGCCCTGACCTAGTCCCTCTAACCTAAATCACTCATCCTTGCAACTACCCAACCAAATCAAATCAAACAACCCTCTACACTATACATCTAGCCTAAAATCCTAAACTATCTAGACCTCCTGGCTGTGATCCTTTGGAGAGAGCCCTTTTTAGGACCTCATATTGTCTCTTTTTGACCATACATTTTGCTATGATGTCATCCTTTTCCAACTTATATTTAAAGTCCTTGTTATTGTTTTAACCTAATTATTCCAAAGGTACACAATATTTCTTCTCATCACTATACATTTAACTATTTTACATATAATTATGCTATCTTCATTGTTAATCATTGAATTGATAGTTGCTGAACAGTTAAAGAACGATGTGTAGTCCACATTGCTGAAACTGCCTGGAGATTGCAAGATTACTTCTACAGTTGCTGAAACAGTGGGAACGATGCACAAATCTCGTGGTTGAAATAGTAGTGATTTGCATTCTATATTTAACAGCAACAGAAGAAGATCACCAAAGGAGCTGCTACACTGGATGTAACGACCATGATCTAAAGACAGTATTATTGTAACAGCATTTTGTTGATGGGAAACTAATTTCCCTATTTTTGTATATTGGGTTAAAATAGGACTTACAATGTAATCTTTTGTAATAGATGTCTCCTCTTTAAAAGGAGGAGACATCTACATTAGAGGGGGATGAACAGATTGTGGAAAAGGTCTAATTGAAGGAACAGAACAGGAATCCTTTTTTGTAACATGACATATTGATGGATGAATAAAATCTTGTTCTGAACATTTCTTTCTAGTTCTTGTCTCCTGGGGAATCTTGTGAGAAGGACAGGGCCCACCTTCATCACAAGATTCACCCATTATATTTCTGCAGTGTGTCAAGTGTGTCTTTTATCCATGCCTTGTTAACAATATTGTTTATTGAATATTGTTTATATGTTATTGTTGAAACTCTGTTTTCTTTCCAATTGATTGTTGCAACATTTAGTTTACCCACAGTTAATTCGGGAGTGTTTCATTGGCAATTGAGTTTACAGAGTGAGTTGGCAAGCTTGGTAATCAAAAACAGGTGCTGAAGATTCCTGCTCCAGGAATAGGGTCTTGTTCTCTATTACAGCATAACTAGTTCTTTTCTTTGCAGATTGATTCTTTTTCATTAGATTATTCCTTTAATGAAATTAAGCATTCTTTGGTAGCTGTCTGGAATATATTATTTTTGTTGTAACTCAGAGTGGAGCTTCAGTTTGCTTAAAGAAATGTGTGACTAGTTTTTACTACAACTTTTATTTCTTTTAAGATTGAGTATATATAGTACGTAGTTGCCTTTGAAATAAATAGACTTCCCTGGGTTGACAATTTATGTAGCACTTGGTTGTTTGAATCAATAAGCAATTAAAGTGACCAACATTTTGGCACCATTGCGGGGAAGGAAATCATAAATTTTAAAAGCATTAATGATTTTCTTTTAGATGTGCAGGATGCATGAGAGGACGCAAGAAAACTAATCCTACAGGTGGCAAGGGCAAAGGAAGAGGAGGAAGAAAAACTTTTATTGATGAGATTATTTCAAAAGTTGAAACTTCTCAGAGGCTAAGCTCTCGGAGGCCACAGACTCAGCACTCTCTCCAAACGGACTACGAAACAGAGGAAGTAGTGGGACTTGAAAGGGTTGAAGAGGTAGTAGAACATACTGAGGAACTAGTAGAGGACATTGAAGAACCAATAGAAGATATTGAGGGACCAATAGAAGTTGAGGAACCAGTTCAGGACATTGAGAGTCCAATGGAAAGCGCTGAAGACCGGGCAAGTGCAACAGGGGAACAACCAATGGATGGAAACAATGAAGGACTCTTTGGTGGGGGACATGGAGGAGGAGAAGGAAGAGGCGAGAATTCTCTCTCCACCTTGGAATTCCCTATTGGGGATCTTCCCAGAGGAGCAACTCCTATGAAGAACATCCCACTCTCAACCTTACCTAACTTCCATGGTTTATCCTCTAAAGACCCTGATGAGTTTCTTTTTGAGTTTGATATATTGTGTAGAAGTTATGATTATGTTACTAATGCTCAAAAGTTGAAGTTATTTCCAGCAACATTAAAAGGAAATGCACTGAGATGGTTTATGAGCCTGGGAGGTCATGTGATCACAACATGGGAACAGATGAAGGAGAAGTAGCCAAATATCAAGACTATTGCCGGATGAGAGAGAAAAGGGAGGAACTATTCAAGATGGTTCAGAAGGAGGATGAAAATCTGGAGGACTTTGTGGAAAGACTCCAGTATAATCTACAGAGATCCGATCACCCCAATGTAAGTAAAGATATTCTTAAGACAATATTATTGAAAGGGGTAAGGGATGACTGTTTAGACATGCTAAATATGCTTGGTAAAGGGGATATATCTAAAGAATCTTATGATGAAATCGTCAACCTCTGCAAGAGAGGTTCAAGAGGAGCTACAAATAGATCAAAAAGCAGGGACAATACATATTCAAGAGTCCAAAAATCAGCCAGTGGAGGAGCAACAAGAGCTGAAATAGGTAATCTACTTGAGGAATTCAAAACTGAAATGCTAAATTCTTTTGCTTCACAGATTGATACCTTGCAGGTTAAGAGGAAACAAGTAGAGGCAGAAGCTGCTTTGGCTATCTTCTGTCCTAAATTGAGAGAAAAACATCCACTAAGGGAATGCCCATTGGACAAGGTACCCATTTGCACCATTTGTGAGAAGGACCATGAAACTCAAAAATGCCCTTCTTTACCAGGGATAAAAGCAGCGTTGCAGCCAACTGAGGAGGAAGCTGAAGTAGTTTATTTGCTGACACAGAGGAGGCAATGGCAACCACGAGGACAAGGTACGAACTCTAATATGCCATTTAATCGTTGGAATAATTATCCTTCTTCTAATCAAGCAAACTACCCACCCTTCAACCAAATGCAATACCCACCCTTTAATCAAATGAACTTCCCACCCATGCAACAAACAAACCCTCCCTTTGTAGACCCTGCAATGTGGACTCCTTGGCCTCCACAGCAACCTTATTTTAATCAATGGAACCGAAACTTGGAGAGCTCAACAAATTCCGTTTCCAAACCAATTTCCTCAGTTTCAGCAACCACTCTCTCTGCCGTCAAGTGCTCCACCAAACAATCAGACAATAAGACCCCAGCTGCCTATACAACCGAACCCTAACCCTAATAATAATAAAGTTGTGCAAGTCATCGATATTCAGAACCTGCCTACATCTCTTGTGTAGTGTAATGATATTCATTTACGATCCAGGAGAGTAGTTGAGCCGATTATTGATGATATTACCTCTTCTGACTCTGATAAAGAAGAGACAGAAAAGAATAATTTACCTAATAAGGGTGCTGAAACAGTTGAGCCACCCTCTAATAAAATTGCTAAAATAGTAGAGCCACCATTCCCTGAGCATCTAGCTCTTACTAAGACACCTGAGCTGCCTGCTTTTAATCTTCTAGGGGAATTGTAGAATCTTTATGTTAAAATTCCACTTTTACAAGCACTCAGAGATGTACCAATTTATGCCAGAACCGTCAAAGACATTTGCATCAAGAAACCTGGTAGGAAAGCTAAAGATCCCCTTAAAGTTCATGTGATGGGTGATCTAGCTGCTTTAATGTCGGGAAAAACTCCTCCTGTAAAATATGGTGATCCCAGCCATCCTACGGTCACAATACAGGTTGGAAAAACTATTGTTTCAAAAGTTCTGGTAGACTTAGATGCTACTATAAATATTATGACCCTTGAAACTACACAACTTCTACAGCTGAAAAATGTAATTAGAGAGACACCAACCATCCTGGAATTAGCTGACCATTCCACAATCAAGCCAGAAGGGGTTATTGAAGACCTGATCATTTCAGTTGAATCTTGGAACTACCCAGTTGAATTTGTTGTATTATAGACTAAAACAAAGTTGGGGGGACATCCTCTGATTTTGGGGAGACCCTGGCTGGCTACAACGGATGCCTTTATCAGCTGTATATTAGGTTCAATGACAATTTCTAATGGATGGGAAACTAAGCAGCTTACTCTTTACCTTCATTCTACACCTATGATTAACAATGATGATTCTGTATGGTTAGACTATGAGGATAATGACACTCAACCCATTTTGACCATTGGACAATCCTTAACTCTTAAAGACACCACGGAAGATGAAGTAATTAGTAATTTTATTTCTGAACCCTCCTCGGTCACTTCCGAAACATATAATCAGTTAACTACAATTTTTGAACCTGAAACCCAGGAAAAGCTTAAATCTGAAAATTTACCTCAAACATCAATTGCTATCTCCTCTAAAAGCATAACAGTAGAAATCGAACCTGGAAAAACATTGAACATAAACCATAATTTGTCAGATGTTGAAACACAACAGCTAATGAAGTTACTTCATGAAAATAAGGAAGCATTCGCATGGGACTACAAAGATATGAAGGGGATCTCCCCTTAATTATGTACTCATCATATCTATATTAAGAAGGATGCCAACCAGTCTGCCAACCCCAGCAGCGAATGAATCCCAATCTGAGGGAAATTGTTAAAGAAGAACTTCAAAAATTGCTTAATGCAAGGTTTATATACCCCATATCTAACAGTGAATGGGTTTCTCCATTGTTGATAATACCTTAGAAAAACGGGAAATGGAGAGTATGTGTAGATTATAGAGCCTTAAACAAAGCCACTCAAAAAGATCATTTCCCCTTGCCATTTATTGATCAGGTGCTAGACAGCTTGTCAGGAAAGAGATTCTTTTCCTTTTTAGATGGTTTTAGCAGATATAATCAAATCAAAATTGCACCCCAAGACCAAGACAAGACCACTTTTACTATTCCTTGGGGAACTTTTGCCTATAGAGTCCTCCCCTTTGGACTGTGTAATGCTCCAGCAATGTTTCAAAGAGTAGTGATAGGAATCTTTTCTTATATTCTTAATGACTCTATGGAGATATTTATGGATGACTTTACTCCTTATGGTGTGACTTTTGAAGATGCATTACAAAACCTTGAGAAAGTACTTAAACGTTGTATACAATCTCACCTTTCCTTGAGCACTGAAAAATTTCATATGATGATGAACGAAGGAATTGTATTGGCACACTTCATTTCATTCCTAGGGATTCAAGTAGATCCATCCAAAGTACAGGTAATTCAGACCCTTCCTATCCATAAAACACAAACTGATGTAAGAAGTTTTTTAGGACATGCTGGATATTACAGAAGATTTATCAAAAAAAATTCTAAAATAACTTCTCCTTTGTTTGTGTTACTTATGAAAAATGTTGAATTTAAGTGGACTGATGCCTGTCAGAAATCATTTGATGAACTTAAGCATCAGTTGTCTACAGCTCCTATTCTAAGGGGACCTGATTGGGCACTTCCCTTTCATATATCCTCTGATGCTTCAGACACTGCAATTGGAGCTGTCTTGGGGCAAGAAGAAAATAATCTTCCTTATGCTATCTATTTCATTAATAATAATATGACCCCTGCTGAGCTTAATTACACAGTTACCGAAAAGTAATTTTTAGCAGTCATTTATGCTATTAATAAATTTCGACATTACATTACTGGTTACCCTACTTTTGTTCATACTGATCACTCGGCCATTAAGTATTTAATGAACAAATCTGTTACAAATGCCCGAGTTACCAAATTGTTAGTATTATTACAAGAATTTGATATTACAATTGTAGATCGACCAGGTAAAGAAAATGTAGTTGTTGATTTCCTTTCTTAGATAAAAACTGATGATAATACTCCAGTAGATGATTCCTTTCCTGATGAATACTTATTTGCAGTATCTGCTCACTCACCTTGGTATGCAGACATTGCCAATTATTTGGTTGTAGGAAAGTTACCATCACACCTATCACACTGGGAGAAAAGAAAGATCATTCAACAAATTGCTCGGTATAGCTGGATAAGTGGGTATCTTTTTCATACAGGACTTGATCAGGAAATTCAAAGATGCATCAAAGAAGATGAGGTTTATGATATACTGAAGGCTTGTCATGATGGCCCTTGTGGATTGCATTTTGCGGATAAGAGAACAGCACATAAAATTCTCAGGATGGGTTATTATTGGCCCTCACTTTTCAAGGATGCAAAGAGATATGTCAGGGCCTGTGATCGCTGTCAGAGAATGGGTCAACCTAATCATAGAGATGAAATGCCACTGAACCCCCAGGTAATACTTGAACCCTTTGAAAGAAGGGCTCTAGACTTTATAGGACCCATCAATCCTCCATCCAATCAAAGAGTTTATATATTGGTTTGTATAGATTATATGACTAAATGGGTGGAAGCTAAGGCACTTAATAGAGCTAATGAGGAATCTGTTTTAACCTTTTTATTTGAAGAAATCTTTGTTAGGTTTGGAGTGCCTATAGAACTAGTCACATATGGAGGACCACCTTTCAATTCTCATGGTTTTAAAGCTATGCTTCATAAATATCATATTAATCATAAAATGACTACACCTTACCACGCCCAAGCTAATGGTCCATTGGAAAGTACAAATAAAGTCATAGAGGCCATTTTAACAAAAACGGTGAAGGAGAATAGGAAGGATTGGTCTCAAAGGCTGCCTGAGGCATTATGGACTTACAGAACTACCTGGAGGAACACTACAGGTTTTTCACCCTATGAATTGGTTTATGGTAAAAGTGTTGTTTTTCCTGTGGAATTTGAAATTAAAACCTTAAGAACTGCTTTAGCTATTAACCTTGATTTGACTAATGCACAGACAGCTAGGTTGCAGCAGCTTCAGGAATTGGATGAAAAGAGGTTGGATGCCATCCATCAAAAAACTATGATTCAACAGCAAAGAACTAGGTGGCATGATAAAACTATTAAGCATAACCAGTTCCAAAAAGGTAATTGGGCTCTATTGTATGATTCCCAGATTGAAAATTTTCAAGGAAAATTACAAACAAGGTGGCTGGGACCTTACGAGATAGACATTGTTTTTCCCAACGGAACAGTAAGGCTCCTAACAATTGATGATTCTAGAACACAGTTGTTACTGAATGGGTATCGGCTCCATCCGTACCAGCAACCTATTTCTCAGGAAGATTTTAAGGCCACTTGCATGGAAGATTCACATTACATCTTTTTGGGGAGCCTGTTGCCCCTCATTGCATTTAATCTCTGCATTATATATATATTTTTTTTTATTAGATTAGATATTTTAACTAATAATCCCTGTCAAGGGTTTCCATGTTACAATTTATTATTTTGCAGGTCTCATATTGGGAGGCTGGTTGAAAAGAACAATTGTATTGCAAGCAGGATTAAGTTTCATTTTGGGAAACATTGTTGGCATTATGATACAAGTGTTGTCCTTGATGGCAACTCTCTCAAAGACAGGTACAGGTGATGGCAACTTGATCAGAGGACAGATCTCAGTACAGCAGGACAAGAAAGAGATATACGCAGGTTCATTAAGGAAAACCAGCGTGTACACGCAGGTTGGCTTCAGTAAATGCGCGTACATGTGAAAAGTACCTTTGGTCCGTGGCGGTTAGTCCTTGGAAGTTGTGCCTATGGTTTTGGACCATGGTGTCTCGACGGGCATGTCGATCCCTAGTTTTGAAGTTGATGGTATTGTGTTACTATGGTTTTGGTCCGTGGTATTGTGAAGTGCCTAAGGCTATATAAGGAGAAGATCATTAGGCAAAGTGGTGTAAGCAAGGTGTGTCTGATGAAGTGAGAAGATATGGTATTGTTGGTTATCTGTTCAGGACGCTTGGCAAGGGTCGGATCTGACAGCGAAGGTATAAGTAATTATTTCTAGATCTGCACGCGGGTTGCCTTTGGAGAAAGTGCGTATACACGCGGTTTTGGTATAGCGAAGTAGCGTATGCATAATAAGATTTGATATTTCAGGTTGCTGTTAATTCTGGTGGTTGTTGTAGAGTTCTGGGCTCTGGTTTGTGTTCTGTGTTCTTGATGACAGGGTTTCAGTGATTCAGTATTGGGTGATTTAGAGAATTATGATGCAAGTATAAGTTGATGATTGTATTGCAGCAGTGTTTGTTTTGTACTCATGGATCCAGTCTAAAAATTGATGAAACGTGGTCCCTGTAGGAAAGAAGGTTGTAGCCTTCTGTAGGGTCAGCACCTACGTACTAGTAAATGGATCGGCTAGTACAAGAGCTGAGGGGGTTGTAGCTCCCTTCCAGAAGTAGTTGGAAACTGAGAGAGGGTTGTAGCCCTCTGTAGGTTGTAGCCTGCGTGCTGGTAAAGGACTGCACCAGTACATTGTAAAAGAAGTTTCTTATTAAAGAAGAAAGAGACGAATTGCAGCAGGTGGTTTTCACCCACATTGGGTTTCCACCTTATATCATGGTGTTCATGTGTGTGGCTTTTATGTGATGATCTGTTCTGTTATACTGCACCTGTTTACTGTCAATGTGGTTAATAATGTTCTGATGCATTTACTGAAAATAAGCTAACTGAATCATAACATTTATGGATATACGCTAGTTGCTTTAGACACAGTAGCGTGTACATGCAGGTTCACTTAACTGAAGTAGCATATATGTTTCTAAGCATGAAATTTGAAAAGTATCATTGATCTGATAATACTGATTCACCCCCCCCCCCCTCTCAGTATTATTTCCAACAATTGGTATCAGAGCAGGTCCTTCAGAGGAAGCTTGATCGCTTGAAGGAAAAGATCCATCAGAATGGCTAATCCAGAAAGAGAGGCACACATCAGGCCACCAGTCTTTGACGGAAACAATTTTACCCACTGGAAGATAAGAACCACTGCATATCTACAATCACTTGGAGCAGAAGTTTGGGGAATCGTAGAAGGAGGATATAAATTCCCATCAGCAACTACTACAGATCCAGTAGAGAAAAAGCAATATGAGCTCAATGCCAAAGCCGTTATTGTCCTATTAAGTAGTTTGACACAATCAGAATTTATGAAGATCATGCATTTAAAATCAGCTAAGGAAATATGGGACAAAATCGTTACAAGCTACGAAGGAGATGATCTAGTAAAAAGAGCAAAGCTTCAAACTCTCAGAATCCGGTATGAAACTCTTAAGATGCATAGTAATGAAAGCATAGCTAATTATTTCCTGCGTATGGATGAGATTGTAAATTGTATGAGGGATCTGGGTGAAGAATTTGAGGAAGTTGTCTTAGTTGAAAAGGTTTTGAGATCTCTGTCTGCTAAATTTGATTCTAAAGTATCTGCCATAGAAGAAAAGGAGAATGTGAATAAAATCACCATGTCACAGCTTCACGGGATCTTAACTACTTTTGAAATGCGACAAGAGGTACCATCAGAAGCCGCATTCGAAGCGTCAGAGGAAGAAGATGAGGTAAATTTTGTCAAGAATCTTGAACGGGGAACTGGACGGTTCAAAGGTAAGCTACCTTTCAAATGTTTTCTATGTGGTAGAGTTGGTCACTATGCTGCTAGATGCCCTCATAACAAAGGAAAGATATCTGAAGAAGATGGTAGAAGCTATTATACTCATGTTAAAGGTAATGATTCATTCAATGATAGTGAAGATATTAGAAGTCTCATGGCACATGAAAAGAAGAATGCTTCATCCAATAATAGTGAAGATATTAGAAGTCTCATGGCACATGAAAAGAAGAATGCAGAAACTGAAGAAGTTATCAAATTAAACGAACAATTGGAGACAGAAACCAGGGTAAGGGAGCAATTGCAGGATATAGTAAAGGATCAGAGCATAACTATTCAGAGACTCGAATCAAAGATACTCTCTCTAAAAGAAGATCTTAAAAAATCAAGAGAACAGAATAGAGAAGCTCTTAAAGATCAAGAACATGAAGTGATCAAACTAAAGCGACAAGTGGAAGAAGGAAGAAAAGCTGAAGAAGACCTAACGAATCAGTATCTGAAAAAGGAAGAACAAAATCAAGTTGAGGTAAATATCTTGAAAGGTAAATTAGAAGAAAAGGATAAGCTTTTACGATTTCAAGATAGTACTAAAGTCTTGGACGATATTCTTAATAGTCAAAGGTCTCCTGCTATCAAAACTGGTCTTGGTTTTCATGAATATGTTGAAGGTGAATCTAGTTCACAAGGTGAGGCAAGAAACTCTAATGAGAAATCTGAAATTCTCAACAAGGAACAACCAAGGAAAGAAATTCCTCAAGGAAGATCCTTTACTCCTAACTATGGACGTGATAGACGATTATTTCCTCCACTGAATAATGTTGAATGTTATGTATGTCATAATCTTGGACATGTTGCAGCCAGATGTAGAAGTAGAATGGTTCAAGACCATTACAAAAGATCATCGCATCCCAAGTATTTCAGAGGATATTGCTTTGCCTGCAATGCATATGGACACAAAGCAATTGATTGCGATAGAAGGAACATGAAATATGTAAGATGTTATACATGCAACAAATATGGGCATAAAGCAAGGGAATGCAGGAGCATATTTCAAAATTCAAAACAAGAGGACCATACATCATCACAGTTCCAGGAATTGAAGAAGACAGAGACAGAAAGGTGTGGCATAACTCAGACAGCTGACATAACAGACACAGGGGAATCTGAAAGTGATGAATTTCAGTATTCCATCTTGCATACGCTGATATAATGAAGACAAGTCGTGTATATACGCGAGTTACAGGCTGCAAAGTCGCGTATATGTAGAAAGGGCAGCAGAACAGACCCAGGAAATGGTTCAGTCATGGTTGGCTCAGGCTCAGGGGGAGCATAAAGGGCAGCAGAACAGACTCAGGAAATGGTTCAGTCATGGTTGGCTCATGCTCAGGGGGAGCATATACTTCAAATAATTCATTGTTGGCATTATGGTTGGAAGTTGCTGATGAAACTAAATGATACATCTTGTTGTTTGATCAAAGGAATGGTATTGCAGGCTTATGCGTATGGTACAGATCATATATGATAAATGTTAGTTATTGTTGGTCTTAGAACCTGCATCTGCTCAGGGGGAGCATGGATAGATTGGTACACTTTGGCATACACAAAGGGGGAGCACATTTGGAGAATTCAGCAGGTACTCAGGGGGAGTATGGACAGCAGAAGGTATACCAAAGAAGAGAATATCTTGGTCCGCCCTTTGCCCTTGATGTCAAAGGGGGAGAGTGACTTGGTGTGGTGGTTGCCATCAAGTCCAAAGGGGGAGATTGTTGGTATTATGATACAAGTGTTGTCCTTGATGGCAACTCTCTCAGAGACAGGTACAAGTGATGGCAACTTGATCAGAGGACATATCTCAGTACAGCAGGACAAGAAAGAGATATACGCAGGTTCATTAAGGAAAACCAGTGTGTACACGCAGGTTGGCTTCAGTAAAAGCGCGTACATGTGAAAAGTACCTTTGGTCCGTGGCGGTTAGTCCTTGGAAGTTGTGCCTATGGTTTTGGACCATGGTGTCTCGACGCGCATGTCGATCCCTAGTTTTGAAGTTGATGGTATTGTGTTACTATGGTTTTGGTCTGTGGTATTGTGAAGTGCCTAAGGC
Source organism: Pinus tabuliformis (assembly GCA_031772625.1). Lineage (NCBI taxonomy): Eukaryota > Viridiplantae > Streptophyta > Pinopsida > Pinales > Pinaceae > Pinus > Pinus tabuliformis. The sequence continues at coordinate 12,858,821 of CM062804.1, forward strand.
TATATAAGGAGAAGATCATTAGGCAAAGTGGTGTAAGCAAGGTGTGTTTGATGAAGTGAGAAGATCTGGTATTGTTGGTTATCTGTTCGGGACGCTTGGCAAGGGTCGGATCTGACAGCGAAGGTATAAGTAATTATTTCTAGATCTGCACGTGGGTTGCCTTTGGAGAAAGTGCGTATACACGCGGTTTTGGTATAGCGAAGTAGCGTATGCATAATAAGATTTGATATTTCAGGTTGCTGTTGATTCTGGTGGTTGTTGCAGAGTTCTGGGCTCTGGTTTGTGTTTTGTGTTCTTGATGACAGGGTTTCAGTGATTCAGTATTGGGTGATTTAGAGAATTATGATGCAAGTATAAGTTGATGATTGTATTGCAGCAGTGTTTGTTTTGTACTCATGGATCCAGTCTGAAAATTGATGAAACGTAGTCCTTGTAGGAAAGAAGGTTGTAGCCTTCTGTAGGGTCAGCACCTACGTACTAGTAAATGGATCGGCTAGTACAAGAGCTGAGGGGGTTGTAGCTCCCTTCCAGAAGTAGTTGGAAAACGAGAGAGGGTTGTAGCCCTCTGCAGGTTGTAGCCTGTGTGCTGGTAAAGGACTGCACCAGTACATTGTAAAAGAAGTTTCTTATTAAAGAAGAAAGAGACGAATTGCAGCAGGTGGTTTTCACCCACATTGGGTTTCCACCTTATATCATGGTGTTCATGTGTGTGGCTTTTATGTGATGATCTGTTCTGTTATACTGCACCTGTTTACTGTCAATGTGGTTAATAATGTTCTGATGCATTTACTGAAAATAAGCTAACTGAATCATAAGATTTCTGGATATACGCTAGTTGCTTTAGACATAGTAGCGTGTACACGCAGGTTCACTTAACTGAAGTAGCGTATATGTTTCTGAGCATGAAATTTGAAAAGTATCATTGATCTGATAATACTGATTCACCCCCCCCCCCCCCCCCTCTCAGTATTATTTCCAACAAACATTGTCATCTCACCTCAATTCATAGCTCATTCCCCCACATTACCTCTCAGCAACATTTTCCTATTTTTCTTTACAGCAACATCTCTCTTTATTTTCCCGTTGCTGAAACACCAATTTTTCCCATTCTCCCCATTGCTGAAACACCAACTTTTCCCATTTTTCCCATAATTGAAACATCAATTCTTCTCAAAAGGATGAATACATATTACTTTCCATTGTGAGAACTATCTATTGATCCTTATAACTTTGTTCTTTCACTACCTCCTCCTATGTTTATAAAATCCTTTCATATAAATACCCTCATATTTCAAACCCTTTTCCATAACCATTGGTGATCTATTAACAATGACATTATATTTTCAAAATATCGATCAAAGGTAAGCATGAGGTATGCGTTTTTTATGTGTAAATTTTATTAAACTATAGTTAATGAGAAGATTATGACATGATTACCACAATCTCCGTACATTCAAACTCATCATTTTAGCCGCAGTTGGGGGGGAATATCAAAATTATGCAATCATTTCGCGATATGCCAATCACGTCGTTTTTTACCATGATCATGTCTTGTCACCCCATCTCTATCCTATTATGTCACGATCTCATTTGTAAAATTTACTTTGTTTCGAGTGCGGTAACTTAGCTTTGTACTGTGCATTTTACTGAAGTTAGTAACTATGGGAGGTTCTGCTATTCAAAATGAACCTGGCTCAACAGCTCTATTGGAATTACACCCAGAAGTATATCAGATTTTTCAGCAGGCAAGCTAGGTAGATTATTTTTGGAGGCTCCAGGGATTCGATCCTCAGCAAGTCCTTGAATTTGCACGTAATTTACGGGAAGGCTACTCTATTGTTCAAGGAGTCTGAATTCCAGTTTTAGAAGATGATATAGCATAGGTTTCAAGCCTACCAACCATTGGCATTCGATGGTTCAGTCATAAACACATCATTTTGAATGCACAGTAGGACTTCCTTCTACCAGGAGAGCGGGTCAAGCCTAAAGGCAGGGGTGTGGCACTTCATTCATTACCACTTCCATGGCCGATGGTTTCCGAATTTATCAAGAACTATCTCACCTGTAAAGGACATTACCAGGTAGTTTATCAGCATGATTTTGTCCTGTTGAATCATTTGAGACATGGTCGACTATTAAATATTCCATATTATCTACTTGGGTGTCTAAAGAATATGTCACATTATTGTTTGAATGCAAAGTACCCACACCTTTCCCTCACCCATCATCATCTTGTCCAGCTTTTAATTCAGAGGGTTTTTGCCCAGCAGAATCCCCCTCCCCTTAACAACCAACCCCCAAAACCCCAAGAAGCTGTTGAAATTCCTCAAGTTGCAGCCGAAAATCCTCAGGAAACTACTGAAATTCCTAAAATAGCAGCCGAAACTCCCCAATTATATGCTAAAAATCCTCAACAAACCCCTGGAATCCCTCAGAAAATTGAAAATCCTTCTGCACAACAACCAGGGAGCATCTTTGATTCCCCACCACCTACAGTAGTTAATCCAATTCACCCCTCCACTGCATTGACCCCACCCCATAATTTAGCTGAATCATCCATTCCCACTGTCCATATCCCTAGTGATGATTCTGATGACAACATTCCCATTGCTAAGCTAAAAAGAAAAAGGCAAGAAAAGGTTGCACCCCTACCAAAAAGACGAACAAGGGCCTCAACTAAAGAAGCTATCACTCCTGATGACCCTCCTACCCCAGAGAAAGCTACTCATAAAAGAAAAACCACTGTTCTTCCTGCCTTTTTACCTCGAAGATGAATGAGGACATCTTCTAAAGCAGCAACTGAGACCACCACCCTAAATTCCCCACCTATTATCCTAAAATCCCATAACCCACCACAGCCCCAAGGCCCTGAATCTTTACCTACCTCACCCTTGGGTACTGAAATGCAAAATGCCCAAGATTTTGTGACATCATTCCTTTCAGAAAACGTAGCTGCCACACAAGAACCAGCTACTGATCCATTAAATGTAGATACCCAAGATGATGTACAACATGTAGCTGCCCCACAAGAACTAGCTACTGACGCAGCAGTTGCTACACAAGAACCACCTGTTGATGACCATAAAACAGATGACCAGGACGTAGCTACTCCACAAGAACCAGCTACTGACTCAGCAGTTGCTACACAAGAACCACCTGCTGATGACCATAAAACAGATGATCAAGATGTAGCTGCCCCACAAGAACCAGCTACTGATTCAGTAGTTGATACACAAGAACCACCTGCTGATGAACAAAATATAGATAACTAGGATATTGCACAAACTGTAGCTGTTACACAAGAACCAGCTACTCAGTCAGCAGCTACCACATAAGAACCATCTGCTGATATGCAAAATTTGGATGCTCAAGATGATATAGTTGTTATAGAACTAGTTGATGATTCAGCAGATGTCACACAAAAACCACCTGCTGAGGCTATAGATAATGAAGTTGCTACGGAGCAACATCCCTTCCATCCACTGGAATCAGCTACTGAGATTGTGACTGCTACACAAAGCCCAGTCACCTTGGCTTCCCTTCTACAAGAAAACGAGTTTCTAAAATCAGAGCTCGAGGTTTATAAGCAGGAATTAATAATGGTGAGGGAAGCCTATGAAAGAGAGCTTAATTTGTATACCTTAGCTCATGCAGCATCCGCAGCTGAGAAAAGTGTAGAGAAAGATTGATATAATGAATACATGTGCAGCCAATGTGGTAATATTTATCATCAAGCTGGTTATAAGATAGTTGAAGTTCCATTGCCTGGAGCCACTCCTGCATCTACTTCTGTTACAATTAAAAAGGAACGCCCTGCTATTACACAAGAACCAACAGGGCCTTCAAATATTTTTGAAAAAGAAATTAAACCACAAATATCTCGGCCTACTCTGGTTTTTAAAACTGAAAGTCCTGTACCAAGGCCTACAAAGACTGCGTTTACTCAGACTGAACCTCGGTGTTCAAAGACTGTCTTCACTCAAACCACAAGCACTCAAGCACAAATGGATATATGGAAGAAGGAATATGTTATGTTACAAGAAAGGATCTTGCAGGAACACAAATTATCTTGGAAAAATCATATATATGCAAATTGGGAAGTTTTGGAACAGTATCGAGCGCGGAACAAGGAGAATAAACAGTTAAAAACTAGATTGTCTCTCATGTTCGATCCGGTACAAAGACTACTGGCCACCAGGAAACCATCCTTTAATTATTTTGTGTTTCTTGCAGAACACTTAGCATTCTTCCAAGTAAAGGAAATCAGTGATGGACGACCTCATGAGGTATCTACACCTCAACAGTTTGTCAAAACATTCACAGAGGCATCAATCAGTGAACAGAATTTACTCTGTGAACTGTACCTCCATAATGAATCCATGCCTGAAGATAGAAAGCTTAATCTGATCCCTCTGGTTGGGGACATTTAGATTAGAGCCTTTGTCTCTTTCCTGGCCAATCAACTCGCGTGGCAACTTGCCTTCCTTTCAGCAAAACGTAATGAAGATAATCGCCTTCTGTGGATTCAATCCGAGCCACAGAATGTTGTTGTTTTCGTTGCTGAATATCGTCGGTTTTTAAGGGAACCAGGAATGACCGAGCATATCAGAGAATTACAGGCAGCAGTCTTAAAAGATTTCCAACATTATGTCAAAGCCAAGGGAGCTCTTGCCTTACAGGCAAACAATCTATTTTGGGAACACTGCCCTAAGGAGAGAAAGGAATATCATCCCTTTAACCCTCTTAATCTTCAAACAGCAATTTCACGGCTACCTAACTATGTCAAATGCATTCAACAGTGTGCCAAAAAATGGTTAGGATATCATTTTCACTTCCCTCTTCTATGGCTGCCAGCATAGCAATATAAGGCTTATTTCAGGTTGTCCAAAAAGGAGGAGCTCGCAGCATGGCAGAGATTACAGAATGTCCAGGGTTTCAGAGATTTGGTTGATAGCACCTTCTATACTTACTGTCTAAGTAATTTTCACTGTACAACCCAATACTCGAACTCAGACTCAGAGTAAAAGTTGCATGAGGACATGCAACCCTTTCAGTTGGGGGGATGTTAGGACCTCATATTGTCTCTTTTTGACCATACATTTTGCTATGATGTCATCCTTTTTCAACTTATATTTAAAGTCCTTGTTATTGTTTTAACCCAATTATTCCAAAGGTACACAATATTTCTTCTCATCACTATACGTTTAATTATTTTACATATAATTACGATATCTTCATTGTCAATCATTGAATTGATAGTTGTTGAACGATTAAAGAACGATGTGTAGTCCACGTTGCTGAAACTGCCTGGAGATTGCAAGATTACTTCTATAGTTGCTGAAACAATAGGAATGACACACAAATCTCATGGCTAAAATAGTTGTGATTTTCATTCTAGATTTAACAACAACAGAAGAAGATCACCAAAGGAGCCGCTACACTGGATGTAACGACCATGATCCAAAGACAGCATTACTGTAACAGCATTTTGTTGATGGGAAACTGATTTCCCTATTTTTGTATATTGGTTTAAAATAGGACTTACAATGTAATCTGTTGTAATAGATGTCTCCTCTTTAAAGGAGGAGACATCTACATTAGAGGGGGATGAACAGACTGCGGAAAAGGTCTAGTTGAAGGAACAGAACAGGAATCCTTTTTTGGAACATGACATATTGATGGATGAATAAAATCTTGTTCTGAACATTTCTTTCTAGTTCTTGTCTACTGAGGAATCTTGTGAGAAGGACAGGGCCCACCTTCATCACAAGATTCACCCATTATATTTATGCAGCATGTCAAGTGTGTATTTTATCCATGCCTTGTTAACAGTGTTTTTTACTGAATATTTTTTATACGTTATTGTTGAAACTCTATTTTCTTTCCAATTGATTGTTGCATCATTTAGTTTACCCACAGTTAATTCAGGAGTGTTTCATTGGCAATTGAGTTTACAGAGTGAGTTGGCAAGCTTGGTAATCAGAAACAGGTGCTGAAGATTCCCGCTGCGGGAATAGGGTCCTGTTCTCTGTTACAGCATAACTAGAGCTTTTCTTTGCAGATTGATTCTTTTTCATTAGATTATTCCTTTAATTAAATTAAGCATTCTTTGTTCGCTGTCTGCAATAGATTGTTTTTGTTGTAACTCAGAGTGGAGCTTCAGTTTGCTTAAAGAAAGGTGTGACTAGTTTTTACTACAACTTTTATTGCTTTTAAGATTGAGTATATATAGTATGTAGTTGCCTTTGAAATAAACAGACTTCCCTGGGTTGACAATAGCACTTGGTTGTTTGAATCAATAAGCAATTAAAGTGACCAACATCCCTCTCCAGCTTGGTAGGGCTAGCTACCAAGCTAAAATACTAGTATGTGGTTACCTCACCTGGACTCTTCCTCAGCCTTGGAGATCCAGAGGAGTGATAACATATTGGCACTATTGCAGGGTAACAAAAGGTTCATTTTCCTTAGGTGTATGAATAATTCTCATTAAAGTTTGGTCCTTTGGATGATGGGACTAAGCTTTACAAAGGTTGGTTCAGAAATTGCAATGCCTAGATTGTAGAAGCTGGCCTCAAGGAGACAACGAGGAAAATTCTGCATCCTGGTCTAGTTGACTCATATCTTTCTGACCCAAAATCATTGTTTAACCAACCTTCTATTGCTTCTCAATATTTAAAACTTGAGCACGAGGTTTGCTCAAATTTTGACAAACTTCAAAGCCTAGCGGATCAGTTACAAATCACTGCTGAAAAGGCTTATATCCAATATCAACTTGAGCTCTTATCTTCTATCATACCCTCAAATTCATCTCTGAAAACATCCACTTCATTCCCTTCATCTTCCTCACAACCAACACAACCCATTGCAGTTCCCATCCACCATTATCTGGGAGTTATGGAAAAGTTTGCACCTTTGGTGTTACCAGGTCAGTTGGCAGCATTACCTCATACCTATTGTCATGCGGAAAGAGTCAATAGTGCGGACACAACCGACCTCCCTAGAAGCAAAGGCTTTCTAGTGACAAACAAGACAAATAAACACTACCTTTCTCTAAACATGCATTGAAAATACAAGTAATCAGGTGATTTTAACATACCTTTAGTCCAACGCTTTGTAGTAGTCCAGCCTCGCCAATCCGGATGAGCTCCTCCTTCTCTTCGAAACCTGCATTCACTAACAAGACAAAAGATTAAATAGCACCTGATAAACTCATAAAACAATACATATCCATCATACAGACCAAGGAGTATATGAAACAAATCATGAATAACAATCTGTTGAGAAAAATGAGTTCATTTGTATTAAGTGGAAACAAAAGAAACCATTACAACCTGAGCCTTGGTGTTGTGCAGGTCCCTCCTAGGGTCCAGCAAGAGTTTTCCTTTACTTTGATCAGCTCACCCACTCTCCAATAAGGTTAGGAAAGGATGGGAATCTCTCCTCTCAAGCTTTACAAGGGAGTCCTAATTCCAGCAGCATCTACCCTTAGGAATGTTCAGCTTTCAACCTCCCCTACCTCTGGCCCAATGCCTGTATTTATAGTTCTCTAGAGGAAGTTATTCAGGTCCACCATCAATGGGATAAGCCCCTCTTTGGATGGGATAGCTCCCCTCTTGATGGGATAAGTTCCTCTTTGATAGGGATACATGAACCATCTGGAGGCGCTCCATACACATCAAACAAGCTTCTAGAATGCTCTAGAAATGACCACAAGTAACTTTTTTGGAGTGAAACTTGCGTCTTTTGACCTTTACAGGAGTACGCACCCATTGCTTTACATACAGAGCGTACAAGTACGCAGGTATTGTGAACTTGGGGTTCGTACACGCAGGTAAGGCTAAGAGAAACTGCGTACACAGAGATACATAGATTTTTAATGACTTTCTCTCTTTCTTGGAGTTTAACATGGAGAGCAGAGGTATGAGGCTTGCCAAGGAGGATAGTATGACAGTTGATGGAGCCATACGAACTGTAAATAGTCATGGTGACAAATTTTAGTGTAACAGATTGCCCCCTAAAGTGCGAAGCCTGTAGTAGATAAGGGTTTCCCCAGTGGAGTCGCCATTTTGTCATGCGGAAAGAGTCGATAGTGCGGACACAACTGACCTCCCTAGAAGCAAATGCTTTCTAGTGACAAACAAGACAAATAAACACTACCTTTCTCTAAACATGCATTGAAAATACAAGTAATCAGGTGATTTTAACATACCTTTAGTCCAACGCTTTGTAGTAGTCCAGCCTCGCCGATCCGGATGAGCTCCTCCTTCTCTTCGAAACCTGCATTCACTAACAAGCCAAAAGATTAAATAGCACCTGATAAACTCATAAAACAATACATATCCATCATACAGACCAAGGAGTATATGAAACAAATCATGAATAACAATCTGTTGAGAAAAATGAGTTCATTTGTATTAAGTGGAAACAAAAGAAACCATTACAACCTGAGCCTTGGTGTTGTGCAGGTCCCTCCTAGGGTCTAGCAAGAGTTTTCCTTTACTTTGATCAGCTCACCCACTCTCCAATAAGGCTAGGAAAGGATGGGAATCTCTCCTCTCAAGCTTTACAAGGGAGTCATAATTCCAGCATCATCTACACTTAGGAATGTTCAGCTTTCAACCTCCCCTCCCTCTGGCCTAATGCCTGTATTTATAGTGCTCTAGAGGAAGTTATTCAGGTCCACCATCAATGGGATAAGCCCCTCTTTGGATGGGATAGCTCCCCTCTTGATGGGATAAGTTCCTCTTTGATAGGGATACATGAACCATCTGGAGGCGCTCCATACACGTCAAACAAGCTTCTAGAATGCTCTAGAAATGACCACAAGTAACTTTTTTGGAGTGAAACTTGCACCTTTTGACCTTTATAGGAGTATGCACCCATTGCTTTACATACAGAGCGTACAAGTACACAGGTATTGTGAACTTGGGGTGCGTACACGCAGGTAAGGCTAAGAGAAACTGCGTACCCAGAGATACATAGATTTTTAATGACTTTCTCTCTTTGTTGGAGTTTGACATGGAGAGCAGAGGTATGAGGCTTGCCAAGGAGGATAGTATGACAGTTGATGGAGCCATACTAACTGTAAATAGTCATGGTGACAAATTTTAGTGTAACACCTATGGTCAAAGGTTTCCTCTATTTGACAGTAGCCCAGGAGTAATAGCCCAGAAGCATATTGATAAGATGGTTGAATTCATTGAATTAGAGGAATCTGATGAAGATGATGCTAAAATGAGGTTGATAGCTCAAAGTTTTTCGGGAGACGTGAAGAAATGGTTCCGTGGTTTGGCAGTAGGCTCTATTAATTCTTTAGCCAGGTTCAATGAGTTGTTTTTAGCTATATGGCGGGAAAAGAAGAATCTGTTGCAGATCTTAGCGAATATAACACCTTGAAGAGGAATCCTAATGAGACATTTTAGGAATTCACCATAATATTCAATCAGGTGTACAATTCTATTCCGGACAATATGAAACCTCCACCGGATTTGGCACTTCAGCATTACCCGGATGCTTTTTATCTAGAAATGTCTTATCATTTGAGGGAAATGGATCCCACAACTCTCGAAGATAAGCAAAACAATGCGATAAGTGTGGAAGCAAACGTGATGATCAAGAAATCTCAATTGAAACATGAGCAACCGGAAAAGAGAGTGACCATTAAAGAAGAACCTTCCACTTCTACCAATATGAAACTTGATGCATTAATCAAAACCCTGGATAGAATGTTCGACCTGATGATAAATTCAGCTAGATCTCCGGAGCCACAAGTCAAAAATCCTAACTTCAAAAATCAACAACAACCTCAGTATAGGATAAAACAAAGAGATCCTAAGGCTTCCGAGGCATCGACATCTTAGCATCCTATTCAGACTCCTTTGCAGCAAAATTATGCCCAAGGTGAATATGATGATGAAACAGAACCAATTGTTGATGAAAATCACTTCTTTAGGGAAGATCACCATCCCATTTTGTTGTGGAGGTAAAACCCCTCTGCGGACAGAGGCGATCCCTACTAGCCCAGACCGGGTCTAGCAACAATCAAACAATGCTATCACGCAAGTTCCTAATTGAAAATTAAAGGTGGATGATGAGAACCTACTTGGATTCCAACGCTAATATTCGTAGAAGAGACGTCGCTCTCGTTCCTTTGCTTCGGCCGGTCACGATCCCCATGATCTCCGTGATTGGACACCTGCACATGCAAAGAACAACACAAATACAAGCATAAAATCCAATAGTTGCAATTATATATCAGTCAGATAAGATATAACTCAAAATCAATCATTACAAAGGACAATGAGAGTGGAACCATAATGATAGTCATCTATTATTGATAAATAACAAAGAATAATACAACCATAGTTCTGACGTCAAATCCTCCTTTGGCTAGGTGATCAGCTACACAAGTCTTGCAAAGCTTGTTGGGATAGGAAACAAGCCTCTCTCTCCTTGGTGACAAGAATCTCCTCACTTAGATTTGGCCTTATGGATGCAAAGAAGGCTCTTGCAACTTCAATCTCTTGAACTCCTGGAATTCTCACTATCACTAGCACTCTGTTGGAACCAGCTTGCTCAAGGCAAAAGAACAAGCTTTTATAGATAGAGGGGAAGGAGATAGGATCAACCACAATTTCCATGGGATTTGCTTTATCACTTAGAAGCTTCCATGAAAGGTGGCAAACCACTTCCCTTCTATGGAGATTCGAAGCCAAACCATCCTAACTCAACATGGATTCCGTTGGTGAATGGGTTAAGGAGAACCTTCGGAAGTTTGTTCGTTAAAAACTTTACCCAACTGGGTTGGCGCGAGTGCGACTCTGAGACAGAGCGCCAACTGGCGCACCCTCTTTAGAGGATTTCCCCCATTGGCACGGGAAGTACACTGCGGACCCGCGCTAATGCAAAAAGGGTTGTTTTTATGGGTATACTGCATGAGATGTCTACAGGGCATATGAAGCTCACACTTAGAAGAATATAATGCAAGTGGTTTCAGGTCATGTCACTTCTCACAGGTCCCAGAATGAGTCCTCCAGTGTGCGGGAGAGGGGTAACAGGGACGGTGACAAACGGTGACAAATTACTATGTAACAGATGCCCCCTAAAGCATGAGGCCCGAGAGAGAGGGGTGAAATGCTTTTACAAGAACATGCGTAACTGAAAACACTGCCGCCGGAGAACCTGTGTAAAGAAGTACAACTGATATCTCAAGTACATGATATATGTGGTATGGGCGCAGCCATCCATAACAGAGCACACAAGAATCTAGATCCAAGGTATGGGCACAGCCATCCAGTGAGGATCGATAAATAGACTCAAGCATGGTCGCAGCCATCCAGTGAATGAGTCATGTAATGATCATAATAAGCCACAAATCGCAGCCTGGATTCCAACAAACAAAATCCAGGGTCTTGTGCTCCATCTCGACCCGAACAGAGTACAAGTTTAGGCATGCGAATACATGAGTTGGAGTCGAACATGCATGAACATCGTCTGATTACCAGGCAATAGTGAAAACTGTTAACAGACGCGAGAGGTACCACCAATAATGACAATAGTCCTCAAGGTACTATAGGTACAATCTACGGCGTGCGAATGAGTGAGCTGGCGTCGAACACCCGTAGAGTCATTCGATCGGAGGCCAATGATGAAAACCTCACGTCGAACACAAAGAACCTGCCATTGAGGCATGCAGGCTCCAAGGCACTGGAAGGGAGTCTCTAGATCAGCTTCCTAGATAATGAGTTGAAGTCGTGTTGAGGGGCCCGAAGTCGGGTCGACAACAAGGGGGATACCCACCCGGTCCGGAACCTGGTTGGCGGCTCCTTTCCCGTTAGGAGTAGCAGGTCCGACTAGGGGTAATGGGACCAGTTTCCCAATGTGATGGGTGTGTGTGTGTGCGTAGAGTCTGATGATATTAATCTAGAGGTTTTTCTAAACTAGTCTCAATTCTAACTGCTAAACTAACTCTATGCTAATGTAATCTAATGAAGAGAAATACATCTGATCTATGCTAACCCGGGGTGTTTTTCTTTTGTTTATGCGATCTAGAAAGATTTCTAACAGCAGCTGGTAATAAAGATCATTCAACTGATATCAGAATATAAACCAATAAAGATAAACCATTCTGCATAAGAAGTTAGGCAGAATAGTTGTGAACAGCATATCGCATAATCTGTCTTCTATATGTTAAGCATGATTAAATGATCCCACCGTACAGAAGTGCCAAATGGTAATGCAAACATTCATACAATAACATATAAAGAACTCAGCTACATATCACTTTAGGGATACTAGCAGAATCTAGTCAAGAGATAAAAGTACCATTTATGACTAACTTCACCAATAAACTTCAAGTAATAATGATTTATTTCTACTTGTTCTAACATCTGCTAAGAGTACAGAAGTGCAACATCAGTAACAGATATTAAAATGCAAACATAAATAAATCTTGATCCATCTATTCATCAAAAACCTCCTCTGAGGGTGCAGAAGTGCATGTTCTGAGGATAAGTTTTTTGACAGATTTCCGGACCCTTCTCCAAAAACCATGAGAAGGGTTAAATACTACTAACTAATCAATCTTAATTACATGAAATTAGGGAATCGGCTTCAAATGACCGCCCTTTTACTAAAAGCAAATTTATTTCTAAACTTAAAATCTAATTTCTGACCGTTTCTATATATTTTCTTTAGTGCTGTCAACAGTGCAACGTTTTCCTGGGAAGAGTCGGCTAGCCGCTTTCTTCTTTCGCTCTGGAGATAAAAGTGGAAATAACAGGAGCTGGCACTTCCTTCCGGCAGACCAGAAGATATTTTCGAAAACCTTTCTCTAGCTGGGTGTATTCGCCACGTGTATACTTAGCATAACCCAGGTTCTTCTCGAACTGATTTTGCTGTTGCTGTTTTCGGTTTCCGGTTGTGCGAATGACTAAGTGGGTTAGGAGTCGTGCTGTATGGACATCCCCCTATTTTAAGAATTGTTTCCGTTCTTTGTTCCAGGTTTTCCTGAAGCGTCTTCCTTCTCATGCGCTTCTTTCTCTGCTTTACCAAGTCTGAGCTTCAGGATCTTTTCTGAACACGCTGCTTTTGTGCGCCTTTGACTCTGAGTCCTGAATAGTCTAATTTCATCAGTGTCGGTTGGCTGATAGTCTGGAATCCGCGGTTCTGCTACATGCGGCATCCGTTTGCGAAGGCATTCTCTCTTTACTATCTGATTGGCGCTTTCCTCTTTCCCTCAAATGTTTCCTGCATATAAACTTATATTAGTTGCGTGTCTTGCAGTCTACGCAAAGAAGAAGGGAAATGAAAAGATTTGACGTGAAAGTATTAATCTCTAATGAATGCATAACCCTGACATTCATCATGACTTGACTCTTCGATAAATGTAATGCAATCATTCCTAGATACTCAAGCATGCGGTCATTAAATTCCTTTAAGGCGCGCACTTAATCCTGGGTTTATCGTGTGATAAGTCTTTTCAGATCGCAAATCGCTGCCATCGCAGATCGCAAATCGCAGATATCGCAAATTTTGTTTAATGGTTATGCCGTATAGCGCGATGCTTGTGATTTGCGATATCGCATATCGGCGATCGGCATTTCTCGAAGGTCTTCTTTTAAAGGGGCGCGTGTGATGTATGCGACGCGATGAACTTCGCATCGCTCCTTCGCAGTCTTGCTTTTCGCGCTCGAGCAATGCTTCGGCCTTTCTTTGCGATGCGATTTAAGCCTTAGGGAGAGAAATACAAAAACTTTAGAAAAATATTTTTTGGGATTTTTGTTCAGGGTCCCCTCTTTGCTTGACGTTATTGCTAATGTCAAGTGAAGAAGGGGCGTTGTTAGTGACCACAACAATGGCGATTCACTGTGAAGAACCAGTTATCTCTGCTTGTTCTATTGCATTTTCACTTCCAAAACAGAAAAGTTTTCTTATGCCTAAATTTTGTTATGGACAGATAGAGTATTACCTTTTATCCTGTCAATGATGCTTCGTCACTACTTCTTATTTCATTCTGATTGTTTGTTTCCTCTGGGTTATTTCTTGTATTCATACCTAGTCATTACTCAGTCTTTTCAAAGACAAAATAAGGTCTTCTCTGCGTACTGGCTTTGTAAAGTATGCTCCTTTGTCGTAGGTAGAGCCTCTGCTGCCCGCAAGCGTCCATAGCCTCGACAGGGTTACCATGTTATCCAGCAATGATCCTTTTTCCTGCTTGAGGTTATTTACAACATTCCAGAGAAAAACCCTTTTGACACTTTTTCTTTCTTTTTTAATTTTTTATTCTCTAAAGAACAATGTCTTGGTTTGGTGGCCAAATTATGACACAGTCATCCACTTGATTTACACTTTTGCTGAACAAGCTGGCTCGTGATGAGACCCCTTGTCTTTCGATTGCAACAATCTTGAGTCGTTACCCTGTTTTGATAGACAGTAGTGGCAAAGTCAGCAAGTTACAATATCTGTGATCATGATAAGCCGGCTCGCGATGAGACCTCTTATTCTTTGAGATATAGTGTTTTCTTGGATTGTTTCTCTGGATGCTGCGATTCTCCTTAGCAGGGAGGAAGTCATTGTTTTTCCTTAAGAAAGCTCTGGACGACAATAATAGAGTTTAAGAACAGCAGTTTTGCAGAGAATACTTATTTTGCTATCGATGATACTTTTCATTGCATTGGCATAAAACAATTTTTTGCCAAAAGTTACTTTCATCCCAGATTTCTTTGTAAAGTTGAAACTAACATCACATTCAGGCTAAAGTTAACTCTACCTGTCAATAATAAAAGTCAGATTTTTCGAAAAGTTTTGTTATTTATACAAGTGAAATCAAAATCTGATAGAGAAATGGTATGTTTATTCATGAATACTATTTATGATCGTTCACAACCAACCCTATTTATGAAAAAAAATGGAAAACTAACGTAAAAAAAAAAAAAAAAAAAAAAAAAAAAAAAAAAAATTAAAATTATCCTACAAAAACAGAAGGATGACCTTCTATGGGAAATACATTTTGAGGATTTGTCCGTTTACAGGCAGAGAATCTCTCCTGCCTGTCAAGTCCTGCAACACAAAATTCGATGGGCCTATGACTTCTACGATTTGAAATAGCTTCTGGAATTTCGTATGTTTGCCCTTTTCTTCATGAGCCTTATCCCACTTCAGAACTAAATCACCCATCTGAAAGTTTTTTCTGGTCATTATGTTCGAATCAAAAGAGGATTTTATCAGCGCTTGGTGGTGAGCATGGGTTTTCTTGGCCTGCTCTCGTCGTTCTTCTAACTTGATTATTTCCATTTGCCTTAGTTGTAAGGGAGAAGTAGGTACTTCATCAATGTATTGTACTAAGGACAAGGAGGGAATGAGTAAGTGAGTAGGAAGAACTGCTTCTCTCCCGTAAACCAAATTAAAGGGAGAAGTCCTGATAGAGGCTTTCTTGGTAATTTTGTCTGCCCATAAGGCGTTTACCAGCGCTTTGTGCCAATTCTTTTGGTTTTGGTCGACTGTCTTTTTGATGATCCTGATTAGGTTCTTGTTCGTTGATTCAGCCAACCCATTACCTTGTGGATAGTAGTTGGCGGAATACTTCAGTTTGAACCCTCTTTTCAGTGCGAACTCAGTCATGGTATTTCCAGAAAAATATGAAGCGTTATCAAATATTAAGGCCGTTGGCAATCCAAACCTAGTAATGATGAACTGATCTATGAATTCAACAATGTTTTCAGAATTAGCTGTCTTGAGAGGAACTGCCTCTACCCATTTAGTAAAATAGCCAGTTGCAGTGAGGATATACCTATGCTGTTTAGAGGAGTGAGGAACGATCTCACCTATTATGTCCAGGCCCCATTGGCTGAACGGTTGTTCGATGTTAACCGGCTGCAGTGGCATGGAAGACTTCTTTTGTTTCCCTGCAGCCGTTTGGCAGACTTGGCATTTTCTCACGTGATTGTACGATTCTTTGAACAGCGTGGGCCAGTAGTATCCTGCACGTAAGATTTTGTGTGCGGTGGCTTCTCCAGCATAGTGTCCACCTGCTGGTCCATCGTGGAGTTCCTGCAAAACCTTTTCGGCTTTAGTTTTCTCAAGACATCTAAGAAGCACAGAATCATAGTTTCTTTTAAACAAGACATCATCTACGAGTTGATATTGTTTAGCTTTCAACCTCAGGGCTCTCTTTTTGATGTGATCCAGGTGAAATGGAGCATATCCGTTTTTCAGGAAATAAATGATGTCAGCATAAAATGATTCTGCGTCGTTTAGGCTTACCTCATACGTGTGTACCTCTTCAGGCGATTCTTCGGGGATTTGCGATGCTCCGGCTAACATCTTGCAGAAGCCTTGGCCTCTAATGATGTGTGCCGGCTTGATTTCCAGGTTGTATTCTTGCAAGGCGGTGATCCAATTTGCTCTCTTTTCACCCACGTCTTTCTGAATCAGGAGGTTTCTTACCGCTGGGAATGGTACTATGACCTTGGTATGGGCCTTTAGCAAGAAGGGTCTGAAATATTTGACCGCTTTGAAAACGGCATACGCCTGTTTCTCTACGTCCGAATATTTCAGCTCATCACCTTGTAAGTTTGAGCTAAAGAATGCGATTGGGGCTTCTGCCTTTTCTTGGTTTGCCTGGGTCAAGATCGCAGCATAAGAATTTTCTGAGGCAAATGTGTATAAGATGAATGGTTCTGAAAAATTTGGGGTTGCTAGGGATGGAGCGTTGATGATGGCTTGTTTGATTAAGTTAAACGCTTCGTGCTCGTCTAGACCCCATTTAAAGTTTGAATTCTTTTTTATCATTTTTTGTAAAGGAGAAATAATATGTGAAAAATTTGGGACAAATCTTTTCACAAAATTTATCTGTCCTAGGAAAGATTGCATGGTCTTTTTGTTATGGGGCATGGATATCTCGGAAATTTCTTTGATTCTGTCAGGTTCAATGTGAATGCCCGATTTGGACACTATGAACCCTAGCAATTTTCCTTCACTCAACGCGAAAAAAGATTTCTTCGGGTTAAGCGAGATTCCATACCTTAAACATCTTTGAAAGATTTGCTTCAAATCTTTGAGATGGTCGCTTCGGTTCTTGGAGTACACAGTTATATCATCTAGGTAAATCACTACTGATTTATTGACTAACCCTTTGAACGCAATGTCCATAGCTCTTTGAAAAGTAGCGTCGGCGTTGATCAGACCGAACGGCATCTTCCGATACGCGTAGGTACCCCATTTAGTTCGGAAGGTGGTTTTTAGCTGATTGTCTGGGTGTACCAGCACTTGATTATATCCTGAAAATCCATCTAGGAAAGACATCAATTATGAGCCTGCTACAGCCTGTAATATTTGCTCCATAGGTGGGAGGGGAAAATTGTCTTTCTGACAGGCTTTGTTGAGATTCCGGAAGTCGATGCAGATTCTAATATCTCCGTTTTTCTTCCTAACAGGTACCATATTGGGTACCCATTTGGAATGTCTGACCGGGAAAATTATTCTGGCTCTCAACAACTTATTCAGCTCAGTTTTTATCTGATTTTCCAGGTTGGGGTGGATTTTCCTGAGCTTCTGTTGGACGGGTTTCTCGTTGTCAATCATAGGGATAGTGCGCTGAATGATAGAAGTGTTATAAGTTTTCAGCTCATCGTAGTTCCAGGCAAAGATGTTTTTGTACTGTCATAGAAGACGGATGTATGCTGACTTTTCTTCAGGAGCCAGGCCTTGGCCTAGATTGACGTTTTGGGGTTTCTCTTCGGTTCCTAAGTTCACTGATTCGTAGTTCAGAGTTGAACTGTAAAGTTTGGCGTTAGCTGACCTTTTGAACCGACTTTTTAAGTCATACAAATCTTCTAATTTGACCACTGATTTGGGTATAGCATTATCAGTGCCATTTTGTTGTATTTGGTGGTCATGACAGTCTTCGTCGATTATCTGGTTTGAGTAGGATCCTTCAGAGGTAAGGAAACTTACGATGTTTGGGTCATCGTTGAATACTCTCCAGTTGGTGATGTTGTCAGGGATAGACGGTTTAAAAATTAATTCTATGGAAAACCTATCTGGACTAAAGTCTTCGGAGGGGATGAGTCTGGAGGCTACGTTTGCTAGCAGGTCTGCGCTTGCATTGTGAAGTCTTGGGATTGATGAAATATTGAATGTTGTAAAATGCGCAGTGAGATCTTGCACTAAAGATTGATAGTGCTTTAAATGACTAGACAGGCAGTGTATGGTGTTACGTACCTGTTTGACGACGATCTCGGAATCTCCAAAGACTTGAAGATATTTGACGTTGCAGCCGATTGCTTTGTATAGGCCTTGCACCAAGGCTTCGTATTCCGCTGTGTTGTTCGTGCAATCGAACTCCAGCCTGCATGTGAGCATGGTCTTATTTCCGTCCGGGCTAATCAAGACGCATCCTGCTCCCGCTCCCTCATTGGACTTAGAGCCATCAAAATATAATTTCCAAAATAAAGAAGTATTTACAGGGTCATCTAAGAAACTAACACATTTTGAATCATCAGTCTGGGAAAAGTTTTCTACTTGGGACACGACTGAATTTTCTAAATATGGTGATATGTGAGCATTGAAATTTCCAAGGAAAGAGTCTACCGAGTAGTTGCCTATGATGCTGCTGTTGTATGCTATGGCTTCGTTCTCTCCCTCCAAATCCGTCACTATGTACTTTTGGTGCAGTTCTCGTTCAACCTTTATTTGATTTGGCTTCCCGTTGAAGGGTAACCACATGTGTGATCAGTCAGTCGAAAAGTATCCGTGGAGCTTCTCGGACCAATCCCTGCTAAGAATTAGACCATAAAATTCAGGGATGTCAGCAACTAGAATATCGATGACCTGGCATACCTTGGGGTTGGACGACAGTCTTATGTTCACTTGATTAAGTTCGCCTATCACTTCGACTTGTGATCGACCAAGTTGAACTATGCGCACTGCGGATTTTTGCGGTTGAACATTAAGTTTGGCACATATTGACTTGGGTAGAATATTGGTTGAAGCACCAGAATCAACCAAGCAGTTATGCACGTTTCTGTTAAAGATCTCATAAGTGAGGAGGAAAGGAGGAGTGTGAGATCTAGACCTCCCTCCAATCAAAGCGATGTCATTTGGATCGATTTTATTGATCGCGTTGATTGGGGGTCTTCCTATATTATGGGAAGCTATAGCTGTAGGTAGAGGTGCAGTAGGTACGGCGTGTAACTCTTTCATCATGATCTTCTGTTGGTGTTTAAATTTGCTCAACTCGTACAGGGTGATATTAGCCCTAGTCTTCTTCATGTCGTCGATGATGTTATACTCCATTTCATCCGACACTATTAGTGTCTTTGATGGAGGCGATTGCTCTGATTGGACTGGACTAAATGAGGTCGCTTTAGGGGTTTTCTTCTTTGTTGCGACCTTTTCTTTCGCTGGAGGGCTTGCGCCCTTCTATTTTGGGGTAGTCTGGGGAGGATCAAGTTGATTTCTGCTTCGTGTGCTAACCGGAAGTGCTTCTTGATCTTCCTCTTGTGGGAGGATGAAATCCCACATTCCTTGCAGTTCCACCACTTCTTCATCGTCAGTCTGCGTTTCGATGGTTCTCTCTTCTTCTTCTTCTTCAGATTCCACATTTGAGACCACGTTGGGTGGCTTCGTCTCCATAGGGGGATTTCTTTTGAAATTCCTAAAAGGCTTTCTTGGGGACGATTTTGCTACTTGCTTTCTTATGTCAATCATCTCATTAGACATGGCTTTCAAGACTTTTTGTAATCCTTCCATGTCGAAAGGATCCTTCGTTTGCTTCTTCTTGGTTTCTTCTTTGAAAGAGATTTTCTTAGATTTACACTCTTCGATTATAGATCTCTTTTCTAGGGCTACTACGCGTCTTTCGACTACCAATGCCTCAGCCAAGTTTTCGACTAAGGTTGTCTTGCTTGCCCTATCTACGAAGATGGCCAAGTTTGAAGGTAAGGCCGTGATGTACCATTCGCATCTTACTTCCTCGCTGAGCTGGGAAGCAGCGGGGATTTTATTGAGGATCTTGTTGAACCGTAAGTTAAAATCTTTAATGGGTTCCCTAGCCTCAGCTTTAAGATTGGACAGATCGTTGATTAGTGTCGTTGTCGATCTATCATCGCCGAATTTGGTGAGAAATTGATTTTGAAAAATATCCCAGCTGGTGATAGATCCGGAGGGTAGCGAAAAGTACCATGACCCGGCTGTCCCTTGTATCGTATAGGGGAAGAGTCGGACCACGGCATCTTCGTTGGTGACCCTGTTGAGATTAACAGAAAGCATGAAATTATTGATATGTTCTTCAGCAAGCATTCCAGTTTCTGGATTGAACTTTGGTAACCACTTCTCAGGATGGGCAGGTATTGGACTCAGGGGTGGAGGCATTAAAACCGCCCCATGGTTGTTCCATGGAGATTGTGCCATCGCTGAGTTGCTGGTTAATAAAAGTGCAGAAGATGATCTTTGAGGTTGAGAAGATAGAGATGTTACGATCTTTGACGATTGTGGAGGAAGGGTTGCGAAAGATGGATGAGTGATTTGAGGTGGAGATGTGGGTGGTTGACTTCGCGGAGAGGGAGTTGAAATGGACGAGGTGGATGAAAGAGTCTCTCTGTCAGACTCTTGAAGTGCTTTCCTTGCTCTTTTCCTAGTGGGGAGAGGGATTTCAGTTGGTTGAATGCCAAACTTTTCACTCTTCAATCGGGTCAAGGGATGAGCAGGGTTGTATTGCGAAGTCAAGCTGCCTTTAGATTTATCAGATTTCTGGTTAAAAATAGAGAATCCCTGGAGTTTACGGATCAAGGTTTGAACTTCAGGGGGATCGACAATAAGTTGTTCTGATGTATCGGGATGTATAGCAGCGGTGGATCTCCGAGCAACTTCCAGTTCTGAGTTTAGTCGTACCGGGGAAGTCGGGGAAGTTGGTGAGGGTGATTTGCTCTTAGAATGGTATTTGAATTTTGAATTATGCGCCATTCATAGCTCGGCCCTCCTTCTAGCGCCAGAAATGTTGAGGGGCCCGAAGTCGGGTCGACAACAAGGGGGATACCCACCCGGTCCGGAACCTGGTTGGCGGCTCCTTGCCCGTTTGGAATAGCAGGTCCGACTGGGGGTAATGGGACCAGTTTCCCAATGTGATGGGTGTGTGTGTGTGCGTAGAGTCTGATGATATTAATCTAGAGGTTTTTATAAACTAGTCTCGATTCTAACTGCTAAACTAACTCTATGCTAATGTAATCTAATGAAGAGAAATACATCTGATCTATGCTAACCCGGGGTGTTTTTCTTTTGTTTATGCGATCTAGAAAGATTTCTAACAGCAGCTGGTAATAAATATCATTCAACTGATATCAGAAGATAAACCAATAAAGATAAACCATTTTGCATAAGAAGTTAGGCAGAATAGTTGTGAATAGCATATCGCATAGTCAGTCTTCTATATGTTAAGCATGATTAAATGATCCCACCGTACAGAAGTGCCAAATGGTAATGCAGACATTCATACAATAACATATAAAGAACTCAGCTACATATCACTTTAGGGATACTAGCAGAATCTAGTCAAGAGATAAAAGTACCATTTATGACTAACTTCACCAATAAACTTCAAGTAATAATGATTTATTTCTACTTGTTCTAACATCTGCTAAGAGTACAGAAGTGCAACATCAGTAACAGATATTAAAATGCAAACATAAATAAATCTTGATCCATCTATTCATCAAAAACCTCCTCTGAGGGTGCAGAAGTGCATGTTCTGAGGATAAGTTTTTTGACAGATTTCCGGACCCTTCTCCAAAAACCATGAGAAGGGTTAAATACTACTAACTAATCAATCTTAATTACATGAAATTAGGGAATCGGCTTCAAATGACCACCCTTTTACTAAAAGAAACTTTATTTCTAAACTTAAAATCTAATTTCTGACCGTTTCTGTATATTCTCTTTAGTGCTGTCAACAGTGCAACGTTTTCCTGGGAAGAGTCGGCTGGCCGCTTTCTTCTTTCGCTCTGGAGATAAAAGTGGAAATAACAGGAGCTGGCACTTCCTTCCGGCAGACCAGAAGATATTTTCGAAAACCTTTCTCTAGCTGGGTGTATTCTCCACGTGTATACTTAGCATAACCCAGGTTCTTCTCGAACTGATTTTGCTGTTGCTGTTTTCGGTTTCCGGTCGTGCGAATGACTGAGTGGGTTAGGAGTCGTGTTGTATGGACATCCCCCTGTTTTAAGAATTGTTTCCGTTCTTTGTTCCAGGTTTTCCTGAAGCGTCTTCCTTCTCATGCGCTTCTTTCTCTGCTTTACCAAGTCTAAGCTTCAGGATCTTTTCTGAACACGCTGCTTTTGTGCGCCTTTGACTCTGAGTCCTGAATAGTCTAATTTCATCAGTGCTGGTTGGCTGATAGTCTGGAATCCACGGTTCTGCTGCATGCGGCATCCATTTGTGGAGGCATTCTCTCTTTACTATCTGATTGGCGCTTTCCTCTTTCCCTCAAATGTTTCCTGCATATAAACTTATATTAGTTGCGTGTCTTGCAGTCTACGCAAAGAAGAAGGGAAATGAAAAGATTTGACGTGAAAGTATTAATCTCTAATGAATGCATAACCCTGACATTCATCATGACTTGACTCTTCGATAAATGTAATGCAATCATTCCTAGATACTCAAGCATGCGGTCATTAAATTCCTTCAAGGCGCGCACTTAATCCTGGGTTTATCGTGTGATAAGTCTTTTCAGATCGCAAATCGCTTCCATCGCAGATCGCAAATCGCAGATATCGCAAATTTTGTTTAATGGTTATGCCGTATAGCGCGATGCTTGCGATTTGCGATATCGCATATCGGTGATCGGCATTTCTCGAAGGTCTTGTTTTAAAGGGGCGCGTGTGATGTATGCGACGCGATGAACTTCGCATCGCTCCTTCGCAGTCTTGCTTTTCGCGCTCGAGCAATGCTTCGGCCTTTCTTTGCGATGCGATTTAAGCCTTAGGGAGAGAAATACAAAAACTTTAGAAAAATATTTTTTGGGATTTTTGTTCAGGGTCCCCTCTTTGCTTGACGTTATTGCTAATGTCAAGTGAAGAAGGGGGGTTGTTGGTGACCACAACAAGTCGACAGGAAGTGACCTTGATCAAAGGTGGGCCATAGTGTTTCCCACATCATTGACACGAGACAGAGGATGAATGTTGTGGTGAATCAGAATTATGTGAGGTATCAGAGGGAGGTTGTAATTCTGCAGAGGTCAACTTCTCTTGAACATATTGGCGACACGACAGTGGACTTTGCAGTATTTGACATCAACGGATCAAAGGTCATGGTGACGAGGCAATGAGTAGATGAGAGGTCAAACAGGATCACCCAAAACCCACGGAGGCTAGTGTAAAACAAGATGAGAGGTTCCCACCCAGACACGAATGCAGACAAGTGCCATGTTCAAGAGCGACATACTGCCGACACGACAATAATTATGGGTCCATTTTCCCCACCATTTCTGGTGAGTACCCCAGTTATTTTTATCAACAAGCTTGACGGGGATATCATATGCTTGTGAGTGTCATTTCGACGGAATCCGATGTCATTAGGTTTTAACGAGTCTGACAAAGGAAGAACTCGGCGTCTTTTCATGTTTAGAGGGTTTGAAAAGACAGCAGAAAAGGAAACTCCAGGGGTGTCCTTTTTCGTAAAGTTGTGTCTCTCGAGCCTAAAAAAGTATAAAACAATGCTCGAAAGAACCGCCCGATCATTACGATCGAGGAGTACTTTTCATGAGTAGTGACATCAACCTGAAAAAGTAAAAAAGCGATCGATATCACGTCGTTTCGTAACCATTAACGAGCCTGAAACGACAAGGGCCTGACAATCTTTTCGTCTTTACACGGTCAGAAAAGAGTTTAAAGACGATCGCCTCTTATTTACGTTTAACGAGTCAAGAGGGATAACTCGGCAATATTTTCGTCTTTAAACGGTCGGAAAAGAGCTGAAAGCAGACCTCCATTTTTATTCTCTTTAACGAGTCAAAAAGGGAAAAAATACTCGGCAATCTTTTCATATTTTACGAGTCAGAAAAGAGCTTAAAGGTGACTCATCCTAGAGGAATGAGTGGTATAATGGGTAGCAACTGGTTCCGGCAATGGTGGAACTACTCAAAACATGTAATGGTTAAGAGGTTGGATAACAAAACCACTCATCGCTGTGGTTCCTCAAGAAAGGATAAACAACCAAGTGAAAGCATATGATCGGCCAAAGAGATGGTGGCGATGGAATGAAACAACCAAGGCTCATCTAGCAGAATTCAGCGGATAAAAATGGCAATCACGAGATGTAAATCGAGTATGGGTTCATTTTTACACAAGCTTGAACCATGGAGAACTTTGCTTGGATTCGGTTTCATTTTTACACAAGCTTGAAACGAAAAACTATGCTTGTTATAAGTTCGCATGCCCCCTAGCATAATAACACACATGCCCCCCAAGCTTCATTACGTTCAACGAGGTGGATGGAATGAAGGTTCACTCTCGAGATCGATGAAAGACTCGACTTGTATTTTACGAGATCTTAATCAAAAGACTCGATTTGGAAGGGGAGTTGTTTCATTTGTTAATGAGGTTGACACAGTAAAAGAACTATCCTCATAACCCTTGTTTTATTTTTTAACGAGGTCGACATAATATCAAAACTATCCTCGTAACGCATGTTTTCATTTTTTAACGAGCTTGACACAAGATCAGGAACTATGCTCCGACCAAGCCTAGTTTCATTTTTTAAGGAGCTTGACATAGGAAAGAAACTATGCTCCAACCAAACCTAGTTTCATTTTTTAAGGAGCTTGACACCGGAAAGGAACTATGCTCCACCCGAACTTCATTAGAATGAACAGGAAGTCGGGGCTTCCAAGAGTGCCACTCCTGATGGAAGGGTGTTCACACCTAATCTTCAAACGGTTGGGTAAACAGGAACGTGAATAGTCATCAAGAAGATGAACTGATCCGTCCATTTTATGTATATAAACAATAGTTATCTAATGAAATAATCAGTCAGTTTTTCTTCTACCCATTCTGGAGTTACCCTGGCCTGACATGGTATCAGAGCACAGGTCCCCGGTTCTAAAAATAGTTGTAACTCCTGCCTCTGTCCTGAGCGCTGCTCAGTCCTGAGCGTTGCTCAGTCCTGAGCGCTGCTCTGCCCTGAGCGCTGCATCTGTCATGATGTTGATTCTCTGCGAATGAATGTGGGGGTTATACCTTGACTGGTTATACCAAGAAACTTTATTCCTAGGTGATCCTCAACGCCTCCAGGTGTCAGTAAACAAATACGTTCAATATCAGGCTTTGTGATTTCACCGGTTGCCCATTCAACTTTGAAAATGCAATCACAAATATTGTTCGGTTCATTTCTGTGGAGAGACGGGTAAACCTGTCTGAGAATGGCATCGTAAAATCTTCGATCATCACCCTGTTCGTATGATGCACATATTTTCATTCCCTCTTCCACCGTGTGGCACTTTGAATCCTGTAATTGTAGGGACACCCGCCGAAGGTTTCTTCTCATTCATCACCGATCCATCTGCTTCCATGATCTTTATCCGACGACGACCATCCACTCCTCTTCGCAGCAGCACATTACCCATCCGGCTCTCTTCCTATTCCTTTGTACGCTCTCCCTTTTAATCTCTGTATCACATTCCTTGTACCCTTGTTGATAATACTATTTTATGCGCACACCTCTTGGCTCTTTGGGATTTATGGTTTGTGGTGACAGAGAAGCCATCGAATTCCCCACTCGTTGCGCTTCTGGACGCTCACAGAGTTCGCTTAGGTAGCAACTCCCAACTCTTCTGCCGTTGCTTAAGTGCCTCTGCCTTGGATGCGAAGACTGCCGCCTGTTGAAGAGCCCGGAGCCCTCAAAACTTCCGTCCAGACAAAGGAGAAGTCGTAGCGGTATTAAGAGGCAGCGGTATTAAGAGAGCACGTTGGAGCAGTTTTTGAATCATTGTTTGGTATTGTTTTAGTGCCTAATGTAACGAATCTATTGTTATTTTTTTTATAAGCTTCAGTGGTGGTAGTTGCCTGATTTGATGCGATCCCCAGCCAGAGACTCAAGAGACTCACTATGTTGTAACAGTGAAGACTGTGAAGATTAAAACGCGCAGTATCATTCAAAAGTTTTACATATTGCGCTGCTTTCATAATAGTTTTGCATTGATATATATTGAAGTAATATATATTGAAGTAATATATCCCTTATGCGTTTTGCATTGATATATATATTGAAGTGATATATCCCTTGCGCATTTTTTTCAATTGCATAATATATTGATATATTGAAGTGATATATTAATAGAATGAAGTGATATATTGAAGTGATCCATTGCGCATTTTTCAAAACATAGTAATATTTCAGTGATATAAGAAACGATGATGCTTCTATCAAACGTTAGAAGAAAATAAAGTGCATAAGGCTGTGGCATAAGGATTTTTTCAGCAGAAGTTTTTTTCAACAGAAGTTTTTTTTTAGCAGAGACATTCTTTTACAGAATGCATTCAATCATTTCTATGGTAGGAATAGTTCTCACTGGCAAGGAGAACTATCCTGAATGGTCCCGGATGGTAAAACATACCCTCATCTACAATGAGTTGTGGAAGGGAGTGTGTGTCGGAGAAGAAGACAAAGACCCTGTGTAGCCTACATCAGATAAAGAACTTGTCATTTGGGAAAACAAGAACAGCAAAGCCTATGCATTGATCGCAGCATCTGTAAATGAAGAAGTAAGTCGTCATATTTCATCCTATTCCACTGCCTTTGAAGCTTTACAAAAGCTGAAAGAACTCTATGATTCACATTCTGCACTTGAAGTTGTTCAGCTCATGATTAAACTCTTCACTCTTGAACTGAAAAATAATGATCCTGTTGCTCTTGCATCTGAAATAAAGTCTATAATGCATGATATTAAATCCACTAAGGTTGAGCTGGATATCTCTCTTATTGCCTTTCTCAAAGCACTCTATCCTACCTACTCCAATTATCTTGAGTCATTACAAGAAAATGGAAATCTTAAAGACATAACCTTTGACTCTCTTGTGAAAAAGTTTGCTGAAAGAGAGAAATCCTTTGGAAAGAAGACAGTCCCTGAATCTTCTGAAGAGACTGTTTGCCTTGCTCATAAAGAAAAGCATCCTGCTCAAGATTCTACAAGAGGAAGAGGGGGACGAAGAGGAAGAGGAAGATACTTCAGAGGCAGGGGGGGCAGACATTCTCAAGGAGAAAGGCAGATCTGCATTGCATTCGCTGCAAACGAAATGGATCACATGATGCTTCTACATGCAAGCTACCATGGGACAAAATTGAGCAGAGAAGAAACCAGCAGAAAGGTAAAACTGATGACACAGACAAAGGTAAAGCACCTGAATCCACTCACTATATTGAGGCACAATGTAACATTGGAGTAAATGAAGATTTGTTTAATGCTTCACTTGCTTCTTCGAAAAATGATTGGTTGCTTGATTCAGGAGCAACCTGTCATATGACTCATAGGAAAGATTTTTTTGAAGATTTCACTGACAATGTTGATGGAGCAGTATACTTTGCAGATCAGTCAAAAATCAAGCCATCAGGGCTTGGCACAATCAGGCTTAAATTGCCTGGTCTTCCAGACTTTCTTCTGGATCATGTTCTATATCTCCCACAGCTCAAGAGAAACTTGCTGTCCCTGGTCCACATCCGCCAACAAGGTCACTCCATTCATATGTTTGATGGAAAGCTTGAGGTAAGAAAGGCATCTGACCACTCACTTGTCATGAGGGGTATAGAAGAAGAAAGACTTCTTAAACTGCAAGGAACCTCTGCTCAAGCACAACATTTCTCATATATTTCTCATCATGAAGAAGGTACACTTCCGTCAAGTTTATTATGGCATACTAGATTTGGACATTTAAACTATGATAGTCTCCGCTTGTTGAAGAAAAATGGTGTTGTTGGTTTGCCTACAATTCCTAGAAAACATAAGCAATGTGATGCTTGCATTCTAGGAAAGCATAGCAAACAGTCTTTTCATGATTCACATTCAAGAGCACATAGGAAGCTTGAACTCATTCATTCAGATTTATGTGGTCCAATGCCTGTTCCTTTTGCAAATGGAAATAAATATATCATGACATTTATTAATGATTACACCAGAATGTGTTGGGTTTATTTATTGAAGAACAAATCTGATGCTTTTCAAACATTCAAGAATTTTCATAAGTGGATTGAAAATGATGCACAATCTCATATTGGGTCTATTCGCACTGATAATGGAAAAGAATATACATCAAATGAATTTGAAACTATCTTCGCCAACATGGGATCAAACATCAAACAATTGTACCTTATAATCCCCAACAGAATGGTGTAGCACAAAGAATGAATAGAACAATTTTGAATATGGTACGATCCATGCTTTTCTTCAAAAATGTAAAGATAATGTTTTGGGCTGATGTTGTTCTATGTGCTGCATATATAAAGAATAGATTTCCATCTAGTGCTATAAGAAACAAGACTCCTTATGAATTGTGGTATAGACATGTTCCTTCGGTAAAACATCTCAGGATTTTTGGTTCCACCTGTTATGCTTTAATACCAAAGGTACATAGAAACAAACTTGGTGCTAGAAGTCGTAAGTGTATCTTCCTGGGGTATTCAAACACCTCTAAAGCATACCGTCTCTATGATGAAGTACATAAAAAGTTTGTTGTATCTAGAGATGTCATTTTTCTTGAATCATCCAAATCTGACAGTGTTGTTGAGCGGCAACTTGATCGCTTGGATAAATTCACAAAAACGAAATCATTTCAAGAGTTTGATAATCAGATTCCACATCTTGAAGGGGGGATTCCTATACTAGATCAACATGTGGAATCTTCTTCTGAAGAACAATCTCCCTTGCATGAAACTCCAACACTGGATGATCCTTTAAGTGATGTAATTGATAGAATTGGGAGACTCAATCTTGATTCAGTCCCAACTCAATCAACAAAGCAGCCTGGACCATCTCAGAAAGGTCCCCCAAAGTGGTTGACAAAGACACTTGAAAGTGTTCATCCTGATGAAATTGGAAAAACGGGAACCAGAAATACAAACCGACAAGATGGAGGTGATGTAGATAACTCTAATTCACCTGTTGTTATGGATGTTACTTATGATTGTGAATTGAACTTGTCTACAGATTTTGAACCAACTTCCTTCAAAGAAGCTGCTTCTCATGATGAATGGAAAGAAGCGATGCAGAAGGAGTATGATGCCCTCATAAAGAATGGCACTTGGAAGCTGGTTGATCCTCCATTTGGAACCAAACCAATTGGCTGCAAGTGGGTCTACAAGAACAAGTACAAAGCTGATGGCTCACTTGACAAGCACAAAGCTAGGCTTGTGGAAAAAGGTTTTGCACAGAAGGAAGGGGTCGATTATGAGGAAACTTTTTCCCCCACAGCAAAATGGGCCACCATCCGGACACTCTTTGCACTAGCTGCTCAGAACGGTTGGAAAGTCCATCAAATGGATGTAAAAACTACATTCTTGAATGGAGATCTAAAAGAAAATGTTTTTATGTCCCAGCTTGAAGGATTTGCTATGAAAGGACATGAACATAAAGTATGCAAACTTGTGAAGTCCTTGTATGGCCTCAAACAAGCACCATGAGCCTGGTATGAAAAACTAACTGAGCATCTTCTGAAACTCAACTTCAAACATTTTGATCTTGATGATGCAACTTTATTTGTCAAGAAAGTTGGCAAAACATTTGAATATCTTGTGGTATATGTAGATGATCTTTTAATGACAAGGAACAATGAAAGCTATATTGCATCCATAAAGAAAGAATTAGGAAAAAGTTTTGAAATGACTGATTTGGGCTATGTTCATTACTATCTTGGCATTGAGGTAACCCAACATCCAAAATCCATATTTCTTTCTCAAAAGAAATACATTGGAGATTTGTTAAACAGATTTGGCATGACAGAGTGCAATCCTCTTTCTACTCCAATGGAACAAAACTTGAAGCTCACATCTATTGAAGGAAAGGAATTTGAGGATGCAACAAAGTATAGACAGCTTGTAGGAAGTCTCATCTACCTCACTACTACCAGACCAGACATTTCATTTGCTGTTGGAATCCTCTCCAGGTTTATGCAAAAGCCTTGTGAGGGACATTGGTCTGCTACAAAAAGAGTTCTAAGGTACTTGAAGGGAACTCAAGACCTTGGAATCAAGTATACATAGGTGGACGACTTCAGCTTGATTGGATACTCTGATTCAGACTTCGATGGAGACAAAGAAACTGGGGTATCTACTTCAGGATATTCTATGAGTCTTGGATCAGGAGTTGTCTCCTGGAGATCACGCAAACAATCAGTTCCAGCAGATTCCACAATAGAAGCAGAATACGTGGCAGCAGTTGAAGCAACGAAAGAAATTGTGTGGCTCAGGAAAATTCTTGAAGATTTGTAGGTAAAACAAGTACAATCAACTCCACTCATGATTGATAACACCTCTGCAATAAAGTTGGCCAAGAACCCAAAGTTCCATGATCGTACTAAGCACATCAATACTAAATATCATCTGATCCGACATCATGTTGAGGCCAAAACAATCCATCTCCGTCATTGTTCCACAAATGAGCAAATTGCAGACATCTTCACCAAAGCGCTTGGAAGAGAAAAGCTTGAAAGATTCAGAACGATGCTTGGACTCACCAACATCCCTTCAGATTAAGGGGGGGAATGTTCACACCTAATCTTCAAACAGTTGGGTAAACAGGAACGTGAACAGTCATCAAGAAGATGAACTGATCCGTCCATTTTATGCATATAAACAATAGTTATCTAATGAAATAATCAGTCAGTTTTTCTTCTGCCCATTCTGGAGTTACCCTGGCCTGACAAAGGGAAACATCTTGGAAGTCAAGGCCCAATGCCCCTAGGACACTATGCAAGATGGTGGCATCACTGGATCCAGGCATGGGATAGGTGGCCACGTAGTTGATCTGTGGTGGGGTAGATGCAACTGGTGGATGAAAACTAGGAGGGGACAACAACGGCGCAGGAGGCATTGGGGGACTAACGAATGACACTTGATCGATAGTCACAATTCTTCCATCGTGCGGAAAGCAAACCACACGGAAAAGCGAAGAAACGAGGGCCCCCATGGCGTAAACATAGTCGCGACCAAGGAGAAGACTAAAGTCTAAAACACCTTGGGTAACCAAGATGTCTATATAAACGATTTTGCCTCCCAAAGTAATAGGGAACTTCGGGAGAACTCCTAGAGATGGATAGGCTCCTCCGTCGAAGGCCAACAGATTCTGAGTGACTGGCCCAAGCTGCGGGGAACCTAAAGCTTGCCAAGTAGTGTACGGCATAAGACTGACAGACGCCCCTTCATCCAAAACAGTGCCAGGTACTACCTTAGCACAGGCATGTACTGTGATCTGGAAAGGCATATGGGATGGAAGGCGACTGGTGATCAGGCGATTCCAATGAAAGGAAGCGACTAGACTACTTGGTGGGGGAATTGTATGATTTCCCCCATGTGCTAAAGGAACCGAAGGAGAACCTTCGAGAGCAGCTGGGTTAGGAGAGTCATTTCGGGACTCAGGAGAATCTGAAGAGACGAGAAGAACATGGGCGTGATTCTCTTCCGAAATAGAGTGAGCGAGCGGCGGACTCGAGTCGACACTCTTTCCGACCAATGGTTGGTCTGGAACAGGCTGGGGATGGCCAGGTTCGGGAAGAGGGTCCTGGACAAGAGAAGAATTTGAAGAAATCTCTTTGTCAGCAGGGGGACGATTTGCAGCTGCAAAGAGACGTTAATAACCAACGGGAAGTTGGGGTGAATGGACTGTAAGACTTTCCAAGACAACGGAGGCTTTATCCATGAGTGGACAAAGATGAAGGGGATGATTGCCTTCACAAAGTCTACAGGGGATTCGAATCTTCCCTTTTCCCTTACCATTCCCGACTGATAAGGTAGTAGCGTCGTGAGCTTCAGAGGATGATGAGGGGCGGGCCGGATCGCGAGACCATACTTCTAGTACCCAGGGAATGCCAGGACAATCACGAAGAAGATGGTCCTCCTTGCATAATTGACAAGGAAACTTGACCTTCCGCGGAGGAGCGGAAAGGGGCCTGACTTCAGGTGTACTCGAGGGGGTAGCTATACTTGTAACCTCTCCCTTAGGAGCCTTCTTCTTCTGCGTCTTCTTCTTCTTCTTCTTATCCACCTGGTTACTCGAACCTAGACTTTCACCAGGTGAAGTAGAAGATGAGGACGTAGAAGTGGGCATAGAAGGGGAGAGATCCACCTTAGAATCAACATGATGTTGTTCAAGTGGAGGGACGGATTGACTAGACGGTGAGACGGCAGGGACCAAAGAGGTTGAGAACAACCAAACCGGCAACCCAACAGTTAACCCTGGGAGGGACAACGTCGCCATATAAGGAGCACCAACATTTCCAAAAGGAGCGAAATGACCAGGGTTCCCGTCAGAGGGGATCCCTGGGTTGGTGAACCCCGGAAAAGTTGCCATCGAGAACGAAAAGAAGCCTACTCAAGCTAATGCAAACAAGATCTAACCAGGTAATGTTAATCGCGGCCAAATAAATTTTAAGATGCAAGGACACAACTTGACCTTTTCATGTTTTAAGAGTCGAGAAAAGGACAAAAAGATGACTCTAGTCTCCTTCGAATGTTTAGTGAGCCCGAAGTGACAAATGCTCAGATGAGCCTTTTCGTTTAAGGAGTCTGAAAAGGATCAAAAGTGACTACTCTGGAGAACTAGGCAAAAGGGTTTACCAAACAAATTCGTAAAACTACATATACACCTTGGCAGCCATATGAAAACCAAGGACTTCCCGTACGGCAGTCAATCTTCCCGAATGCTGTGTTCGGTGCGTTAAGGCTTGTAAGGCGGCAGACACAGCTTCCTGTGGATAAGGATGATAACCTAGTGGGGTCTCCCCATATACTTGATGGTACGTGGGAGCTCAAGTCCCTGCTAGACCACTTGTTGTGTCACGGAAGGAGGAATCACCCAACCTTAAGTGAAACAAAATTGACTAGGTTTAACGACGCCGGAGCACGTCTCTAGCCTAGACCTCTAAACAGTGAGCGTGATGTTCCAATGCATTTTTTAAGTTCATTCAGTTCATTTTACAGTTGATCTTTGATTAGTTTTCGATTTCCAGGTCCTACCGTATGTAATCTCTCACAATTCCCTAAATGCAAGCTATATGCCAAAAAGTATCATTTCATTTGATGAACACTAACTACGAGAGAGTTGAGAACTTTTCAATCAAACAAAATGACCATAAACAATCAAGAACCACTCTAATGCAGCTAATGGCAATAAACGAAACTTTTCTTTAAAGTCACTAATCAATGAAAAGCTCTAATTTCCATTAACTAATTCAACGCAAAAGAGACTGTTCGTTTTCTTTTCAATGGCAAAGTGCACTAAACAAATTTTGAGAGACAATAACAAAGAGTAAAAAGACAAATTTCACTCAATGAAAATACAATCAAGTCCGTAAATACCAAGGTAGTCCTTCAGAACCAAGAGAAGATCTCAAAGACCTCAATGGGCCATGTAATCTAAGCCCAAAACGAAGCCAAACGAAATCCAAGCGAAAAGAAGAGAATCACTCGAATAACGCAATAAAAAGTTTAACAATCATTGAACAAGTGCAAGAGAGTAACCAAAAGGTTGACTGGACCAACAGAAGACCAAAACTCCTAAGGAAGGTTCGATGCACAAAGCCACTAGATGCCCTAGGGCTAAAATGTGAAATCGGTGGAAAAATGGCAAACACCCAAAGTATGCAAATGTAATCTATGCACACTTTTCATTCATATCCTGAAAATGAGAATTCTAATTATGCAAGTGTGATCTATGCAAGAGAATTCTCAAACACACGATGATTCTAATGTAATCTAAGAACCAATCAAGTGCAAATCAAGAAAAACGGGTGTGAGTTCCAAAGATCATAAACTAAAAACACTCAAAGGCGATTAACACTCATACACAATTTAGCTAAAAACAAAAGCAAAAAGATGCAAAATTGTGAAAAGACTGAGACAAATCTCCAAGTAATGATCAAAGGAAATCAAATTAATAATTTGCCAAAAAAAACTCAAAACCAGTCAAACAAGACTCTGACACACTCAAGTGATTGAAAAAGGTGTAGCTAGACACAAAACCCAAGCTTGGAAGGCTGCAAACAAGCAAACTGGAAAAGTTCACAGGCCTGGCGTGACTGTCAGGCGGAAAACTTGTGCCAATTGAGGATTGGCACGGTCTGTACAAAGAAGGCTCTTGCAACTTCAATCTCTTGAACTCCTGGAATTCTCACTATCACTAGCACTCTGCTGGAACCAGCTTGCTCAAGGAAAAAGAACAAGCTTTTATAGATAGAGGGGAAGGAGATAGGATCAACCACAATTTCCATGGGATTGGCTTTATCACTTAGAAGCTTCCATGAAAGGTGGCAAACCACTTCGCTTCTATGGAGATTCGAAGCCAAACCATCCTAACTCAACATGGATTCCGTTGGTGAATGGGTTAAGGAGAACCTTCGGAAGTTTGTTCGTTAAAAACTTTACCCAACTGGGTTGGTGAGAGTGCGACTCTGAGACAGAGCGCCAACTGGCGCGCCCTCTTTAGAGGATTTCCCCCATTGGCACGGGAAGTACACTGCGGACCCGCGCTAATGCAAAAAGGGTTGTTTTTATGGGTATACTTCAAGAGATGTCTACAGGGCATATGAAGCTCACACTTAGAGGAATATAATGCAAGTGGTTTCAGGTCATGTCACTTCTCACAGGTCCCGGAATGAGTCCTCCAGTGTGCGGGAGAGGGGTAACAGGGACGGTGACAAACGGTGACAAATTACTGTGTAACACATTTTCTTGACTAAAGATGAGAAGTATGTCGAGAAAGTGGAGGAACCTAAACATGAGGACTACATACTGGCAAGCGATAATGCATTGGAAACCCAAACCAATGATTATCAAAGAGGATATTTGAATGCTCTCAGTTCTCAGTAGAATCAATATTCTTTGAGGAATAGAGATGTCCTAATCACTTAGAAAAGGACATCATAGCAGAAAGACATCCAACAGAAATCAACTCCTCAAGGAGGTCAAAGCAAAGGTAAAGAGATGGAAGCAAATGATCAAAGTAGAACAAAGTAGCCATCTACAAGCATTCCGAACAAGGATCATGACAGCCAAAGAAAGGATCAGCTACCGAGAGATAATGTCCAAAAAGAGGTAGATAAAACTAGTTCTTTCAATCTAGAAACTGAAATTTCAAATTTGAAAGTGTCAATCCCTCTTACTGAACTTGTCAAAAATAGCCATTACAAGTTTGACATAGTTAAAATTCTTAAATTTTATCCTACGTCTGACATGGTTAATATTAAATATGACCAACCTAAATTGATTTTTGGTCCAGCCATAGATGGTCAGTCAGGTGACAGTGATGTTCCTCCGTTTTATCACGGTTTAAGAATTCACCAATTCATTCTTCATAACTCCATGCTTTATTCTAGAACCTCTCATAACTTAATGCCAAAAGCCATCATGGAGAGACTAGGTCTACATATAACTCGTGAGTATCATGACTTTTATTCTTTTGATTTCGAAAAAGTCTGCTATCTTGGTCTAATCAAAGACTTGGTAGTATCTCTAGATCAAATCCCTGCTAAGAATGTTTTAATGGACGTGGCAGTAGCTGATATACTGCCTCATTTTGGCATTCTATTGTCGAGATCTTGGGGAGAAAAATTAAGAGGCACACTGCAATTAGATTTCTTCTATGCCACTATCCCAGTTTTTGGGCAATTGAGAAAGTTGTACCCTGAAAACAAAATGAAGTTTATGATAACTGGCAAGGAGAAACCCAACGATCATCCCATAAACGTTGTACATATAGATTTAGAGTCATTTATTTTTTATAACAATAGTGTATTGAATGATGTAAATAGCCAGCTTGTACAGATTAAAGATGTACCAGATATTTTCAATACTATAAGGGAAGTTTCAGACCAAGAAATAGGTGTGCTGCCACACTCATCCTAAAAGTCGTCAGACAAGGTAGAAAATGGTCCAGATCAGCCATCAGAGAAGGTAATGGAAACTTCTGAAGAGCCTGAAGTGAAATTTCAGAAAATGGACCCAAAACAGCAAAAAGATGAACAACTCTTGGAAGAAGAAAATGGCCTTTGGACCATGGATTTTGATGGTGCACTTGGGAAAGATGGAGCAAGTATTGGTATTTGGATTAGAATTCCACATCATCATCAGCAAGCTAATCTCCCTCAGCATGTTAGATTATGCTCATACAAGTTAGCTTTTGATTGCACTAACAATGAGGTGGAGTATGAAGCACTCATCACAAGTTTGAAGATCTTGAAGAGGTTAGGTGCCCGCAGAATTTCCGTGTATGGTGATTCAGAACTTGTAATTAAGAAAGTTAAAGGTGAATATCAAGCTCACCATCCATGAATGAAACAGTATAGAAATTTCATTTTAGATATTCTTAGAATGTTTCCCAAATATACACTTTCAGTTGTACCAAGGACTCAAAATCTTATGGCGGATTCATTAGCTAAAGCTGCAAGTAGCTTTAAAAATCCATTTTTTTCTAACAAGAAATTTGAGATTCATGTCAAGCATCGGCCCTCAGTTCCTAAAAACTTGTGATACTAGCAAGTATTCTGGGATGACAAACATGTGAATAACTTCCTTTAGAGTGAAGGAGAGTTTGAAAATTGTTCTATGGACGAAGTCTATGATGAAGATGATCAAGTCATGAGGCAGCTCAGGTTGATATACTACAGCTGAAAGATAACAATATTCTGAAAGGTCTCATACCTTTGGAAGACTTATTTGATCAGGATGATGTAGAAAGGAAGCCTACATTGGTTCCTATAGAGAAAGGTGTCGAAGATGTGAACATTGGGATAGTAGACAAACCAAAAATGATCAAGTTGTCCAAATCATTATCTCCCGAAGCAAAGGAAAAATACATTCATTTATTGTCTGAGTTTTTTGATGTCTTTGCTTCGGATTATGTATATTTGAAGGAATATGATAAGAAGATAATTCAGCACACAATACCAATCAAGCCTGATCAAAAGCCCTTCAGGCAAAAGTTAAGAAGGATCAATCCGAGATTGCTTCCATCCATATAAAAGGAAGTTAATAGACTTTAAAGGGCGAGCATTATTGTTCCATTCAGATTTTCCGACTAGATATCAAATCTAGTTCCGATGAGAAAGAAGAATGGGGAGATAAGACTTTGCATAGACTTCCAAAACTTGAATAAAGTATTGCTGAAAGACAATTGCCCCCTTCCAAAAATGGACCATATTCTTCAAAGATTTGTTGGCACTTCCCGGCTTTCACTTTTGGATGGCTATTCCAGTTACAATCAAGTTTTAGTGCATGAGGATGATCAAGCTAAGACGGCATTCACCACACCTTGGGGCATATTCAAATATGCCAAGATGACATTTGGTCTCAAAACTGCAGGGGCCACTTTTCAGTGTGCCATGGACATAGCATTTTCAGACGAAAAGGATGTTTTCCTAGTTGTATACTTAGATTATGTAACCATATATTGACATTCAGATGATGAACATTTGCATCATTTAAGAATCATTTTTTACAAGTGTAGAAAGTTCGGAATCTTTCTTAATCCAAATAAAAGTATGTTTGCCATGGAAGAAGGCAAACTCCTTGGCCACATCATTTCGAAAGATGGTATACGAATCGACCCTTCAAGAGTGGAAGTCATTCAGCAAATTGATTTCCCTCGCAGCAAAAAGGAGATCCAAGCTTTCAATGGTAAGATGAATTTCTTACGAAGATTTATTCCTAATTTGGCTGAACATCTTAGAGAAATGACCAATATGTTGAAAAAAGATAATGAGGTAAAATGGTTTGAGGAATCCCATAAGTCTTTTCATGCGGTCAAGCTTGCCTTAACCACTGCCCCTATTTTGATTAGTCCTGATTACACCAATGATTTTATCATATTTTCTTTTGCTTCCAAGCATACTATGGCAATGATACTAATGCAGAAAAGGGACAAAACCGAGCTGGCAATTACATTTTTCAGTCACAACATCAGGGATGCAACTCTTAAGTACAATATCATTGAGAAACAGACCTTGGCTTTGGTAAAGGCAATCAAAGATTTCAGAGTTTACATATTACATTTGCATACTCTTGCTTATGTGCCTAATGCAGTGGTAAAAGAATTCCTTGTGCAGAATGACCCGGAAGGTAGAAGAGGTAGATGGATAGCAGCACTATTAGAGTATGATCTTGAGATCAAGCCTACAAAGTTGATCAAGGGTCAAGGCTTAGCCAAACTCATGGCTGAGTCAAACCTTCATGCTCTAGACATCAACCTTGTGGCAACATTATCAGATAATCAAGAAGAAGTGGATCTCATTCAGGTATCTGAAATCTTTCTCTCATCTCCACGATATTCTGATATCATTTATGTACTTCAGCATCTAAATCCCCCTCTAGGCATGTCTAAGGCTAAGACCAGGTCTTTGAAGTTGAAAGCTTCTAAATATTGTATCATGAACAGTGCGCTCTATTGGAAAGATCCAGGAGGTGTATTACTGAACTGTTTGACTGAAGATGAGTCCAAAGAAGTAATAAATGACTTCCACAAAGGAGATTGTGGGGGTCACTTGTATTGGAAAACTACGTGTTGGCTTGTTGGGGCCTGACCCAGGTTCGGAGTTAATTAGCCAAACAAATCCCTGTACTACTGGCCCTTTCAGTAACAGTCCATGGAGTGTGGACTGAGGTCTCACCCAAAGTAATATGGGAGGGTGATGGAACTAGGTTTCCTCACCCTTGAGTTGTCTGAGAGGTTCGACTGGTCCAACTATGCATCCCAGCACGCAGGTCACTTCATGTACGCCCCTGTTTCTCCCGCCCTGATATACTGCCTTCGTGCAACCCTAACCAGGGGCTGTGGAGCTTCTACGCTTCTAGGGCAACGCTCCGCGCTATTCCCCGAGACCTTACTTATCTTCCCATACCAGTTAATTACCTTCGCGTACTTGGATGTCTTACGTTATATTTATTTATACAAGGCATTCATATGAGTTCACGCAACAAATAAAAAATATACTTGCAAATTATACCCAATCATACAATAAAACAGGAAAAGATACACAGAAATATGGTAAACTTCTCTTTATTGATTCTTTCGACGGTTACAGACTTGACCTGCCCTTCACACTCAGCTGCAGGGGTCCGCGCACTCAGCTGCGGACTACTAGGCCTCTGCGCACTCAACTGCGGAGCCTTCTCCTATTCTACTACCCAATGTAGGTTTTAACCCTGTATAGAAATTACCTGCATATGAATTCTAAAACACAGAAAATAAACAATGTGAGAGCATAACACATAAAACACATATACACAGAGATTTTCCCCTGGATCCCAAAACCGGGACTACCAGCTTGACTTTTCATTATGTTCCTTTCAATGTTACAATACATACTTATACATGCTGAAGCATCCAATACCATGGACTGAAAACCATCGCATCCAAAACCGTGGACCGAAAAACATCGCATCCAAAACCATGTGCGAAAAATCATGCATAAAACCATAGGTAGGTCCGCCCAACCTAATATAGGGTCCAAAAACAAAATTTTCGGGGTGCTACCCTGAACTCCATAGAGTTGGGTTACCTGCACCCCTCAAACCCCCTATGACCCGACCCCCCCCCCCCCCGCTATGCAATCGACGCAACGAAGGGGGGGGTTCTACCCCCTTCTAACACCCCAGTTAACTATGTGGGCTAGTTGTGGAAAGAATATAACACAACCCAACATTCTCCCACTTGTTGTTTTCTTTCCACAAGGGGCCACAAGAGAGCTTAGTCATTTATCTAGCCCTACAATGCCCATTGTTTCTCTACACCAAGAGAACTTCCCAGAGCTCACAGATTTTGTCAATACATCTACAGTATTCTTCAAGTCTCCACCTTTACCAATAACACCTTTTTTTCTTCTATCACATCCCTCACAAAGTGATACTGAACATCAATGTGCTTTGTCTTTGAATGATAAGCAAGGTTCTTTGCCAATAAAATTGCACTTTGGCTGTCACAGTCTATCCTTATAGCTCCCTGTACTAACCCCATACTTGAACACAATCTCTGCAACCAAACTGCTTCCTTGCTTGCATGAGTGGCTGCCATGTATTATGCCTCTGTAGTTGATAGTGCCACTACTGTTTCTTACTCATCCAACTTACCGCACCTCCAAATAGGTTAAACACATACCCACTTGTAGATCTTCTCTAATCTAGATCTCCAACCCAGTCTACATCAACAAAGCTACAAATATCCAACACTCTGTCCAATCCTGGTCTTCCTTGGTAGCACAAACCATAATCACTAGTGCCACGCAAATACCTGAAAACCCACTTCATTGTTGTTCAGTGCTCCTTCCCTAGTTTTGACATAAACCTGCTCAATACTCCCACTGCATGTGCAATGTCTGGTCTAGTACAGACCATTGCATACATCAGGCTACCGATTGCACTTGCATATGGAACACAGGACATGTCCTCTTCCTCTTCTTGTGTCTTGGGACATTGTTCAGCGGATAACCTCACACCTATAGGAATAGGAACCTTCACCGATTTACTATCTTGCATATTAAACCTCTGCAGTATTGTCTCGACATACATCCTCTGGTTTAACCAGAGCTTCTTCTTTTCCTAGTCTCTTTTAATCATGCCCTAAATATAGTTTGCAGCACCAAGATCTTTCATGTCAAATTTGGAAGACAATTGGGTCTTCAAATCCTGGATAATTTCTTTGTCATTTCCAACCAGCAACATATCATCCACGTACAAGACTAGATAAATAACAAGGTCACCAATTAATTTAAAATACACATAGTGATAAGCTTTGCTTCTGGTGAATCCAAGTCCCCATATAAATGTATCAAATTTTTTATACCACATCCTTGGTGATTGTGTTAACCCATACAGAGACTTCTTTAATTTGCATACCAGTTCTTTCTTACCCTTCACCGCAAAGCCTTCAGGTTGTTTCATGTAGATCTCTTCTTCCAAATCCCCATCAAGAAATGATGTCTTCACATCCATTTGTTCTACCTCAAAATTAAAAGAAGCAACAACGGATAAAAGTAATCTAATAGAAGCTACCTTGGCAATAGGAGAAAAAATATCACCAAAATAAATTCCCAGCACCTGGGAATAACATTTTTCTACCAACCGAGATTTGTATTTCTCCACCTTTCCTTCTGCATTTGTCTTCTTCTTGAATACCCATTTGCTGCCAATGGGTTTCCTTCCAGCCGGCAACTCCACTAGAGATCAAGCCTTATTTTTGTGCAAAGATGCCATTTCATCAACCATGGCTTCTTTCCAGAGATTTCCATCCTCTGAATCTACTGCTTCCTTCATAGTTCTGGGATCATCATCACTAACAGATAAAGAAAAATTTGAATAAAAAGCAGATGGACTATACCTTTCCGGCTGCCTTCTTTCTCGAACTGATCTTCTCACACCCGGAGTTTGTGGCTCTTCATCTTCTGATTCCTCTTCTGCTGTAGAATCTGATTCTTCCTCCTTAAGCTCAAACTCTATCTTCTCCGGTTCCTTTGGTTAGACTTCATGTTTAATAACATCTTTCACATCTCTAAACACCACATCTCGGTTGTACACAACCTTCCTTTTTATTGGGTTCCAAAGCTTATAACCCTTTAAACCATCCGTATACCCAATAAAGATGCACTTTTCAGATTTACTATCCAACTTGGTTCTTTTCTCCTTTGGAACATGTACATATGCATCACATCCAAATACCCTCAGATGTGAAAGAGACGGTTTCTTACCAGTCCATACCTCTTGTGGATTCTTATCTTCCAATGTTGATGAAGGTGATTTGTTGACCAGGTAACATGCAGTCTCCACTGCCTCTGCCCAGAATTCTTGTCCTAACCCGGCACCACTGAGCATGCTTCTTGCCCTTTCCATCAACATCTTGTTCGTTCTTTCTGCAAGTCCATTTTGTTGAGGTGTATATGAAGTAGTCTTCTATCATGCTATGTCACACTTCTTACAAAATTATTCAAATTCCTTACTTCAAAACTCTCCACCGTTATCTGTCCTCAGCACCTTTATCTTCTTCTCTGTCTAGTTTTCCACGAGAGCCTTAAATTCTTTAAACCTTTCAAAGACTTCAGATTTCTTCTTAAGGAAATATATCCATGTATTCCTTGAGAAGTCATCTATAAATGATACATAGTACACAGACTTACCCATTGATGGAACCTTCATAGGTCCAAACACATCACTGTGCAAAAGCTCTAATATATGTTTCCCCCTCTTACCACCAGAGGGGAAACTCACCTGATTCTGCTTCCCATATACACAATTTTCACAGAAATCAAAATCTAGAGAGCTATTACTCATACCTTCTACCATACCTTTACCATGAAGTATTCAAAGGCCCTTCTCTCCAATATGTCCAAACCTTTGATGCCACAGCATGGTCTTCTC
The DNA here is from genome assembly GCA_031772625.1 of Pinus tabuliformis. Classification (NCBI taxonomy): domain Eukaryota; kingdom Viridiplantae; phylum Streptophyta; class Pinopsida; order Pinales; family Pinaceae; genus Pinus; species Pinus tabuliformis. The sequence goes on from CM062804.1 coordinate 12,901,415, forward strand.
TCCAGAAACCACTAGATTTTCTGCTCCACTTTCAGGAACCACAGAACTATTGCACCCATCAATAACAGTGCTACCTTGCAGCTTGCACAAAGTTCCAATTCGAACTCCCCGCATCAATACCAGTGCTCCTTGAACCATCTTGCAGGTATCCTTCTCGAACACTGTTTTTACACCTGCATCATCCAGCTTACTTATAGAAATCAGATTTCTAGCTAATGCAAGAATATGTAGAACACTCGGAAGTGTTCTAACCCTTCCACCTTTCAACTTCAACTTTACTTTTCCGCAACCAATGATTCTAGCCTTCCTATCATCCCCCAAGAAGACATCACCACCATCATATTTCTCATACTCGCAGAACCACTCTCTATGGGGAGCGAAGTGAAAGGATGCACCTGAGTCAATCAACCATGCCTCATGATCTACATGTGTACTTGAAGAAGCCAAGTACACATCCCCACCTTCATCTAAGGTGATTTTCACCTCTGCAAAAGGAGCATCATCAGTTCCCTTTCCTCTATCAGGAGCTTTAGATTTACAATCCCTTTTGTAGTGCCCTTCCTTTCTGCATTTCCAGTACACCACCTTTACAGGTTTTCCTAGAGATTTAGATCTCCTTCTATATTTAGATCTCCCACTCGATGACTTATTTTTGTTTATGTTCTGGGACCGTCCTCATACAGACAAGGCATCACCATTCTGGCTCTCCATATTTTTCCATCTCATCTCCTCCATCAGCAAGGATGAGACTATTTCATCAAACTGCAAGGCAGTTGCATTGCTACCTATTGCAATAACCAGACTATCCCACGAATCTGGTAGAGAACACAACAAACTGATGCACTTATCTTCATCTGAAATTTTAATATCAATAGATAATAACTTACTTACCACAGTATTAAATGTGTTCAAATGCTCTGTCACCGAGTCTCCATCTTTCATCCTCAGGTTATACAGCTTTTTCCACAGGAACAGTTTATTCACCAGAGACTTAGATTGGTACAAAGTCCCTAACTTGTCCCACAAATCCTTCATTGTAGCTTACCCTGATACATTCAACAATATTGAAACTGAGATGCACAATCGTATTGTTCTCTTTTCCTTCCGATCCAACTTCTTCCATTCTTCATCGGACACTCCCGTTGGTTTAGTACCGAGATCTACCATGATACACTGATCTTTATCCACCAACAGATCCTCCATCTTGAGTTTCCACAACTCAAAACTCTAACCATTAAACTTCTCGATCTATATCTTTCCATTGCTCACCATCTTCTTTCACCACCAGAATTGATCTCGCAGATATCCCACAGAACAGGGTCTACCACAAGCCCAAGTGAAACCCCTCAGCAACAAAGGCGTCCCCTTGAAGCCAAAACAGCTCTGATACCAAATGTAGGTTTTAACCCCATACAAAAATTACCTGCATACGAATTCTAAAACATAGAAAATAAACAATGCGAGATCATAACTCATAAAACACATATACACAGAGATTTTCCCCTGGATCCCAAAACCGGGACTACCAGTTTGATTTTTCATTATGTTCCTTTCAATGTTACAATACATATTTATACATGCCAAAGCATCCAATACCATGGGTTACCTGCACCCCTCAAACCCCTTGTGACCCCCCCCTCTCCCGCTACGCAATTGGCACAACGAAGGGGTGGGCTCCACCCCCCTTCTAACCCCCCGGTTAACTACGTGGGCTAGTCGTGGAAAGAATATAACACAACCCAACACCCAAAGGCCCACTTTACACTTTGACTCAATCACTTAGACTCATCATGCTCTTATGCTATTCTCATCTTTTCTACACTTAGAGCCTCGCTCTATTTATATAATCCCATGGTCTGCAGACCATGGGTAGGTCTATCCAACCGACATTACATTACAAAAACTAGGACGGAAAACCCTATGACTCTATTATGATTTCGCTCTCCGCGCCTGCAATTCACGGAGTCTTTACAAAAGGATTTGGTCTAAACTTAGGCTTTAAGCTACAAAATGTGCCTTGTGGGGATTCCATGCCCAACAGGCCCCCAACACAAACATCATGACTCGCCCTCGAGGCACTCTGTCGGTACGAAGATCCTTGCGCAGAGTCCTTCCAACTCTACTCGAACTATTGCAAGGTTGGAAGCGCACTGAGCTGCTACCTGCTGGATCTACTGTACGCGTTGTTCTGAGACCATGGTGTTGAAACTGCTTCTCTACATCTGTGCATGTATCCCCTGTAGTTGTTTATAGTCCTACGCCTTCATCCAGATCCTTGGAGCAAAAAGACTGTGCTTCTATCGACTAGTCAGATAGTCGAGCCACCCATGTAGGGCTTTAATCGGCTGCCATTCACTTTTCCTGGGAAAGGCTCTCCATTTAGTTTGACTAGTTGTACCACACCTCCATTTGTGACCTCCTTAACAATGTATGGTCCCAGCCAATGCATTTTGAACTTTCCTGGGAATTTATCAAACTTACTGTCATATAGCAGCACTAAATTATTTACCTTGAAGGTGTGCAACTTAATATGGCGATCACGCTACTTTTGCACCTGCTGATGAAATCCAGCTAGGATCCATTCCTCCTCAAGTTCTTCCAACTGCGTGAGCCTCTCTTCCAGGGCTTCATGGTCCTTCATACCTATGACCACTACTATGCACAGACTCGGTACAATATACTTCATTGGCATGACAACTTCCACGCCATAAACCAACCGGAAAGGTGTATGCCCCGTCAGTTTCTTGCACATTGTCCTATAAGCCCATAGTACTGTAGGCACACGCAGGTCCCAATCGCTCCACTATGCATTGCATACTTTGGTTAGCACAGTCTCCAATATTTTGTTGAATGATTCTACTATCCCATTGGCTTGTGGGTGATACGGTGTGCTTTTCTGATGATACACCGGGAACACTTCTGTTAGCACATTGATGTTTTCGTTTAGGAAATGTGTACCGTGATCACTAATTAAGATTTTCGGATAGCCAAATCAAGTCAACACGTGTTCAAACAAAAACTTCGTAGTCGTGGCAGCCATGCAGTCTTTGACCGACTGCACTTCTGCCCAATGAGTCAGGTACTCTATCGCAGTGATAATGTATCGTGTGCCCATTTTTCCCTGAGGTTTGATAGGTCCTACAAAGTCGATTGCCCACTTTTCGAAGGGTTGTAGTGTCATTTGTGGATTCAAAGGCATCTCATTCCTCTGCGATGGTTTACCTATCCTTTGACATATATCACAGGCCTTACAGTGTGCTTTTGAATCCTGATGAAGGGTTGGCCACCACAACCCTGCGTAGAGAATATTTTGTGCAGTCGCTCGTCCTGCATAGTGTCCTCCTATAGTGCCCCCATGTGCTTCCACGAGGATCTGACTTCGTTCAAATTCAGGTACATACCTTCGCAGTATCTCATTATTTCCCATTTTATGTAGGTGCCCCGCGATGACATAAAAATCAATCGTGTGCACCACCAGTTCCTTCTTTTGTTGGACGGAGTATTCCTTCGACGCAGTCCCTATTGTCAGAAAGTGGATTATATCTTCAAAGTGTCTATCTACTACATGCACAGCAAAGAGCTGTGTGTCAGGTAATCCTTCCTCTAAACTAGTAGGCTCCTCTCCTGTCTCAATACGTGACAAGTGATCCGGTCCCGCGTTCAGACGTCCAGGCTTCACCACGACCTCAAAGTCATATTCTTGGAACAATAAGAGCCACCTACATATGTGCCCCCCTAACAAAGACTTGTTGCCCAAGTATTTTAGCACGGAATGGTCTATATACATCTTGAAATGTCTTCATAGAAAATAGTGCCGATATTTTTGTAGCGCGTACACCATAGCGAACCCCTCGCGTTCGGTTGTGGAATAGTTATTTTCTTCTTTAGACAACCTACGACTCGCGAACATGATAGGGTGATCCAAGCCCTCTCCAACCTCTTGTGTTAGCACCACTCCCAGTACTATACATGACGCGTCAACATGGACATGAAACTCCACATCCTATTTTGGGAAGACCAAGATTGGGGTGGAGGCTAATTTATCTTTTAGTATATCCAGGCTCTTCATGCAATCACCATTCCAACAGAGTGTGACATCCTTTTTCAACATTTTTTCATTGGCACGGTGATCTAGGATTAGCTTTTGATGAACTTCCTATAATTAGCCGTATGTCCCAAGGTAGCGCGCAACTGTTTAACACTTTGTGGTGCTTCCAAATTCAGGATTACTACAATCTTCACGGGGTCTACCATTAGTCCCTGTTTGCATACCACATGTCCTAACAGGTTCCCAAAGGGAAAGAGGAACGTACACTTTTTGAGGTTCAACGTGATTTGGTGTCATCAGCAAGTATCCAGCATCAAGCGTAAGATCGCTACATGGTGCTTAACCAATCCAAATATAGTCCAATCAGATAGACCTCCAGGAATTTGTGGATATATTCTTTGAATATTGCAACAACTATACGTGAAAAGATGGTCTGCGCGTTCTTTAACACAAACGGCATAACAGTGTATTGAAAGCAAACCCACTCAGTTGCGAAGGTGGTCTTGCTCCTGTCTTCCGACGCGATTTTGATCTGGTGGTACCCTGAGAACCCATCAGTAAAAGAATATGCTTCTTGCCCGTAGACATTTTCCAATACTTCATTTGTGAATGAATTCGGGAATGGGTCGTGCACACAGGGATCATTCAATTTCCTGAGGTCCACGCATATTTTTATATCGCCCTTCTTCTTCTTCTCCTGCACTACCATAGGGCTTACCCAGTCGAATTCTTCTACTGGCTCAATGATTCCAGCTATGAGTATTTTGTCTAGTTCTACATGGACCATTTCCTTGTATTTCGGGTTCAAGCGGTAAGGCCTTTGCTTAACCAGCTTCGCGTCAAGTTTTAGGGTGATCTTCATCATCCCTAAATCACCAACGATCCCCTTTAAGTCCGTGATCTTGGTCGGGAATAAGTCTTGGTACTCACAGAGTAACTCAGCAACCTTATCCATCATGGCATCATCCCAGTAATCGTCGAGCGTTGCATACTTCAGTTCGGCCTCCGTACCAATGTTTAACTACTTTGTCTTTATCGACGCGGTTATGTCAGGGTCTTCAATCAATGGCCCTTGAACCTCGCGATAGCCTTCAGTTTCTGGAATGTTAACTTTTCACGAATCTTTGTCGTCTTCTTCAATATTTACGTTGTAACACTCTAGCACGTAGCTCAGCTGGGTCGCCCATTCAGGCTGAAGCACTTCCATTGGCTCCTGGGGTATTTTAAAGATAGTTGCTTTTACTGCTTGTAGCGCATCATCAACAATATCCAACCAATGATCCTCAAACATGAAGGTTAACATGAATCCCTCACACAAGATATCCCATTCATTTGTGCCATGGCGGAGCTCCGTCTCTATATACCAATTCATGGGTATAATATCCAGGGTATGATAGAACAGGTGCACCCACTAAGGTTGTGGCTCTTCCCCATAGACCTTTTTCCATTTTGCGAGGTGTGCATGTGGATCATCCTATCCCTCATACTTGTCTTTTAACTACATATGAGGCTTCCCAAACCAAATGCGCATCATCCTTTTGCATTCACGCCGGTCCTCAAAACTTCTTTGGTGCATACCCCACCACCTTGCAAGCGTAGCTCGCAGTACCCATTTCAGAACGTCGAAGCATTTTTGTTCTGACACTTCTCTTTCAAATCTATTCAGGAAGTCATCCACACCGCTTAATGATCTGAATTGGATCCATGAAGAATTATCAAAGTGCCATGACTGTATCAAATCAAGACAGACCTCAGAAATTTATGAACAAAGAGCGATCAGGAAGACCTCTGGACAGTGGCAGTTTGCAGCCAACAAGGAACGACGAGGACCTCAGTCAAAGTACGTTGACTGAGGCCCATGGAGACCGCACAAGAGGCAAAACTGGCAGTTGGGAAGCCCGAATCGGGAAACGGAGGCCATTTCTGATGCGTGATTCATGCATCGCTGGGCAAAACCCCTCGAGAAGGAAAGGCCCCGAGCGCTCGGTCACATGGGAAGCCGGGAAACCGTGGGGAAAGCGCTAAGGTGAAAGGTGGGTCCCGTACTCCAAAACCGGCGGTATATTGGGGGAATCCTTAGGTAGTAAGCGGATTTGGCAGAAAACGAGCGATTCCATTCAGCGCATGACGCATGTTTGGTGGATGAGAGAGAAAACCACCTCTCATCGCATGCTAACGGTCGAGCAAGTCAACCGCGCGAAATGAGCGAACACCGTAGGATCTAGGGGCTCCAGATCTGACAGCAGAGAGTGCACCTAATGGAGAAACCGGATTTGAAATGGGAATTAAGCCATGACATGTAAAATTCTGAATTCCGATTTGACTGCTCAGTTGGTGGATGAGTCATACCACAGTTTAACTGAATTACCAAACTGTCGAGGAAGAGCTGGCGCAGTTCGTGGGAAGACAAGTGGCTACTTCCCTGTGGACGATGGCGATGACGCAGAGGTAGGGAACTCCAAATGAACAACAGCAGGCGATCCGAAGGGGCAGAAGAGGAAGCGAACAGTCAAGGACAGATTAACTTTAAGCCATGAATAGACAGAGAACAGAACAGAGAAGAAAACGAAGACAGAGAGAGTGAGAGCGAAGAAAAGATAGTGAAGCAAGAAGCAGAAAACAGAGAGCCGAGCTAACATAAGGCAGTATTGAGCAGACAGAAAGCTTGAGAGGTTCAAGCAATCCCTATGAGGATCTGTCGGGAATTGAGTACCACATTGGGCTCCTCCCATTAAAGACCAGAGAGGTCAAGATTTGGTAAGGAAAGAGTCTGTGCACTCTAGTGGCTTGGGGAATCTAAGAACCACCCTACCAAGTATTATCTATTTCAGGAGACTCAAATTGAGCTCCTCATTGTAAATCTCTGCTTTAAGGACACAATAAAAGAAGGCCAGCACTGAAAGGGGGACCAGAGATGTAGCCCTGGAGGATAGGGTGAACTCCTTATTAATTTGTTGTGTTCTTGTATTTGCTTACTGTGTTTCTCCTACTGTTTTCCATCTTTCCAGTTTCTGTGTATTTTGCAATCTGATCGATCCGTTGCCTAAAAAGACATAGACACACACCAGCACATGAGTCTATAATACCTTCATTCAATAATTATTTAACTGCGATCACTCAAGAGTGATTTTCAGATCAAGTGGTATCAGAGCTTTAGGCTGTTAAGGTTAGACAAGCTTGTGTTGGTTTAGCTGTTGAATGCTAACTAGATCAAAGCTCAAATTAGGAGAAGGAGAGTTGGTCGAAACTAATCCTGAAATTGGGAGAGTTTATCCTCGGAAGACAATGTCAGAAAAGGGTTCTATGGGGCCAGACCCTCAATTCATAGATAGTTTCCTAGCCATAAATTCCATGGTAGAAGAAATGTATAGGGACTTTAGAAAACATAAGGATGAAGATTCATCAAGCTCTAAGCAAGACAAAGGAGAAGATGAGTCACATTCCCATGACCACTCAAAAGGCAAAGGGAAAGAGGAAAGCTTTCTCACACCTCCTAATAGCCCTAAAAAGAAAGCATCTTTGACCAAACTAGATGCTAAATTTGATTTACCTATATATGATGGAGAGTTGAATGTAGAAAAGCTAGACAATTAGATCAGACAAATTGATGTTTATTGCAGAGTACAGAATATCGATTGAGACAAGAGCAAGATTCAACTAGAAAGCCTACGCGTTGGAGGCACTACCTTGGTTTGGTGGGAAGGAAAAACCCAAGCTGACATGAAAAGACATGGTAAGACCATCTCTGTCTAGAGTGAATTTGTTTCTGCAATAAAAAAGCAGTTCTATCCATTGGCATACATGCAACAAGCCATGATGAGTTGGCAAACTCTTCGACAGTTGAAAGGGCAAAGTGTGCAATCGTACACTCAAGAATTTAGAAAGAGAGAATTGATTCTAGGAATCTCATTAAACTCACCTGAGACTTTGTTAAAGTACATTGGTGGTCTACACAGCTACATGAGGCACACTATCCTCATGTTTAATCCCACTAGTATAGATGAGGTATATGTACAAGCTACTCATCTAGAAGCTAGAGGAAAGAATGGAAGTCCAGAAATTGGGGGATCATCCCAACCCACTGCAAGCAAGAATAAGGAGAAAAGAAAGCAAAAATGGAAATCCAGGAAGGCTAACACTGCACAGAAAAGCAAGGCTTCATGCACTCACTATAAAAAGGATGGGCATGATGATGAGCATTGTTGGATTCTGCATCCAGAGCTGAGACCTAAGAAGTTCGAGGGAAAGAAGAAGAAGACTGCTACAGCTATTCAGAAATATTTGGGGTCAGACTCAGGAGATGAAACAACCATTGCAGCCACAGGTATAAGAGGTAAGAATTCTGAAGCATCTACTAGTAATTCTGCACAATCTACTATTGATGAAGAAAATGAGAGAAAAAGACATGAGCTTTTCCATATTCGAGTTATTTCCAAACATCAAAAGATTGATACTTTGTTTGATAGTGGCTCACAAGTAAATTTAATTTATGAAGCAATTGTAAATAAGTTGGGATTAGTAACTACACCTCACAAGAAACCATACCCATTAGGATGGTTGAATGATAAAGCACAACTACAAGTGACTAGACAATGCAAACTCAAGTTTTCTTTTGGGTCAGCATTTGTAGATGAGGTTGAGTTAGACATAATTCCTTTGGATATATGTGGAATTGTTTTAGGAAGTCCTTACTTGTATGACAGAAAAGCTATTTTCTATAGAGCTGAGAACAAGTATCTACTTGTTAAAGATGGAATTGAATACTTTGTAAGAGCTCATAAGCTCAAGAATAATTATACTCTCATAAACTCAGGGCAGATGAAAAGAATGATAAACTCATGCAAACAATTCTTACTGATGGTTGTAAAGGAAAAGAAACCTGATAAAACCAATGTATTTGAGGGTTGTAATGCTAAACAGCAAGCTGATTTAGAAAAGGTTGTTTCAGAGTATGATATCTTGTTTCAAGAACCTAAAGGTCTGCCACCCAAAAAGGAAATAGTGCATGATATTATTTTGCAGCAAGATGCTCCATTGCCTAACATTGGAATGTACAGGTTTTCCACTTTAGAGAATGTTGAAATCAAGAAGCAGGTGCAGGAGTTGCTCGAGAAAGGGTTCATCAGACCTAGCACATCACCATGTGGGTCACCAATCGTTTTGGTGAGAAAGAAATATGGTTCGTGGAGAATGTGTATTGATTACCAAGCATTGAATAAGATAACAATCAAAAATCGTTATCCCCTTCCTCACATAGATGATCTTTTAGATCAATTGAAGGAATCTGTTTATTTCTCCAAGCTAGACTTGCATAGTGGATACCATCAGGTCAGATTTGCAGAACAAGATGCATGGAAGACTGCTTTCAAAAAAAAGCAGGGATTGTATGAGTGGCTGGTTATGCCTTTTGGCTTAACTAATGCTCCTACTACTTTCATGAGATAAATGAATGATGTACTCAGACCTTTTCTTGATGATTTTGTTATTGTGTATCTGGATGACATTCTAATTTTCAGTAAAACATGGGAAGAACACTTAAAGCATGTTAAGCAGACATTAGATGTTTTGAAAAGAGAAAAACTTCCTGTTAAACTCTCAAATTTTGAATTTGGCAAAACATCTCTGAATTATTTGGGTCATATAGTAGGGGGTGGTGAATTGAAGATAGATCCCTCTAAGGTGGTAGTCATTGTAAACTGGCCTAAACCCAAATCTACTACAGAAGTTAGAAGCTTCTTAGGATCAGAACAATATTGGAGGAAGTTCATTTCTAACTTTTCCTTAATTGCAGCTCCCTTACATGCTTTAATAGGATTGAACAAGGTGTTTCATTGGGGAGGCAAATAGCAGAAATCCTTCGACACCTTGAAAGAAAAGATTAGTACAACACTTGTACTAGCACTGCCTGATCTTCAAAGACCATTTAAGATCCAAACAGATGCTAGTGACTATGCCATGGGAGTAGTGTTGACATAGAACGGTAAACCCATATGTTATCATTCTGAGACTTTTAATCCTACAGTAGTTAACTATCCTACATATGATAAAGAATTGTATGCATTAGTACAGAGTGTGAAAAAGTGGAAACATTACTTAATGGGTAAAGAGATAGTAATACATACTGATCATCAACCACTTCAATATCTACACTCCCAAACTAAGTTGCAGCAATCAAGGCACTATAGATGGATGGGTTTTCTACAACAGTTTCATTTAGTCATCAGATATAAAAAGGGCATACACAATAAAGTTGCAGACATGTTATCTAGACCCATTATAAATGCATCTACTATACTTAAGCATAATTCTGTGCTACATGAAAGCTACATTGAACAATATGCTCAAGATATAGACTTTAAGGATGTATATGCAACTTTAAGTCAAGGAAAACAAGTAGAAGAATTGGATTATCATATAAAGGATCGACTCTTATACCATTGTGGGAAGTTATGCATTCCACAAACTTAAAGAGTAAAGATAATTAGAAAAGCACACACTTCTCTAATATTAGGTCACTTTGGGGTAAGTAAAACAGTTGCACAGCTGCAAAGATTTTGCTATTGGCCAAAAATGAACGAGATAGTTTCTAGATATGTAAGAGGGTGTACTGTGTGTGCTAAAAGAAAGCCTGGCAATAGAAAACTAGGCTTGTACACTCCATTACCAATTCCTTCTCACCCTTGGGAAAGTGTTTCCATGGATTTTGTTGGAGGACTGCCTAAATCTAGGAAAAGTCATGATTATCTATATGTTTTTGTGGATAGGTTCAACAAAATGTGTATTTTGATACCTTGTAATAAGCATATTACAACTGAACAAACTACAAAACTATTCTTTGAACATGTATGGGTTCATTTTTGATTACCCACTTCCATTGTATCTGATCGAGACACCCGATTTATGGGGAAGTTTTGTTCAAGTCTGTGGGAACTGATGGACACCAAACTGAAGAAAAGCACAACTTTTCATCCACAAACTAATGGCCAGACAGAAGTAGTTAACAGGACAGTGATCCAGTTACTCAGAGGATATTGCAGCAAACATCCTAAGCTTTGGGATGAACATTTGTGTTATGTGCAGCATGCTTACAACAAAGAAAAACATTCTTCTACACAGAGATCTCGTTTTGAGACCTGTTTTGGTTTCACACCAAGGTCTCCTTTGGATTTTGTCTTTGGTAAAGACACCACAGTTGAGGGACACGGTGATGTGGATAGGGAAACTAGGTTCATTGAACAAATCCAAGAGATCCACCAGGCAGTACAGGAACAGCTGGAAAAGAACCAAGCCAAATACAAGGCAAGGCATGAAAAGCATCAGATGGAGCATAGTTTCCAAGTTGGTGACCAAGTCTGTCTGTATATCAGCAAGGACAGGATGTAAGGTGAAGGTAAAAAGCTAAAGCCTATCAGGTATGGACCCTTCAATATACTTGAGAAGATTGGTGAGAATGCTTTTCGCCTTGATCTACCAGCTTACATGCACATCTACTCAGTGGTAAATGCAGATGGCTTGAGGCTATTTGAACCTTCATTAATTGAGGATCCCGAAGAGCAGAGTCAATTGCCTTCTATTGATGACCTGCTACCTGAATATCTTAATGAATTGCAGGAAGACACAGTTCTGGACAGGAAGGTGAGGACAACGCATAGAGGATATGTTGAGTACCTCAGAGTTGGGCTCAAGGGTTCAAAGCCAAGCAGTGCAAAGTGGATAGAGATTGGAAAAGTGAGACAATTGTACCCTCACTTAGTCGATGCTTGAACACCAACTTTTGGTGGTCCAAAATATTTTTCGGTGGGATGGTCGTGATCCGAATTGGATCCATGAAGAATTATCAAAGTGCCATGACTGTATCAAATCAGGACAGACCTTAGAAATTTATGAACAAAGAGTGATCAATAAGACCTCTATACAGTGGCAGTTTGCAGCCAGCAAGGAACGACGAGGACCTTGGTCAAAGCGCACTGACTGAGGCCCATGGAGACCGCCCAGGAGGAAAAATTGGCAGTTGGGAAGCTCGAATCGGGAAATGGAGGCCATTTCTGATATGCACTAATTGCGCATCGCTGGGAAAAACCCCTCGAGAAGGAAAGGCCCTGAGCGCTCGGTCACATGGGAAGCTGAGAAACCGTGGGGAAAGCGCTAAGGCAAAAGGCGAGTCCCGCGCTCCAAACCGGTGGTATATCAGCGGCATCCTTGGGCAGTGAGTGCATTTGGTAGAAAACGAGTGATTCCATTCAGCGCACGACGCATGTCTGGCAGATGAGAGAGAAAACTGCCTCTCATCACGCGCTAATGGTCGAGCAAGCCAACCGCGTGAAATGAGCAAACACCATAGGATCTGGGGGCTCCAGATCTGACGATGGAGAGTGCGACCGATGGAGAAACTGGATTTGACAGGGGAATTAAGCCACGGCATGTAAAATTCTGAAGTCCAATTTGACCGCTCAGTTGGCGAATGAGTCATTCCACAGTTTAACTGAATTACTGAACTGTCGAGGAAGAGATGGCGCCGTTCGTGAGAAGACAAGTGGCTACTTCCCTGTGGACAATGGCGATGACACAGAGGCAGGGAACTCCAAACGAACAACAGCAAGTGATCCAAAGGGGCGGAAGAGGAAGCGAACTGTCAAGGACAGATTGGCTTTAAGCCATGAACGGACAAAGAAAAAAACAGAGAAGAAAATGATGACAGAGAGAGCTTGAGCGAAGAAAAGATAGTGATGCAAGAAGCAGAAAATAGAGAGCTGAGCTGACCTAAGGCAGCATCGAGCAGACAGAAAGCTTGAGAGGTTCAAGCAATCCTTGTGAGGATCTGTCAGGAATTGAGTACCACATTGAGCTCCTCCCATTAAAGACCAGAGAGGTCAAGATTTGGTAAGGAAAGAGTCTGTGCACTCTAGTGGCTTGGGGAATCCAAGAACCACCCTACCAAGTATTATCTATTTCAGGAGACTCAAATTGAGCTCCTCATTGTAAATCTCTGCTTTAAAAACACAATAAAAGAAGGCCAGCATTGAAAGTTGGACCGAAGACGTAGCCCTGGAGGATAGGGTGAACTCCTTATTTTTTTTTTCACAAAATCGGTTGCTGGCTTATATTCAAAAGAAAAAAGGAGGGAGACGGATCTCCAGTTTTACAAAATGATGTTGGAATATGATGATCCAACAGCAGATGCAGTTGTTGATTGAGTCAGCATTACAACTTGTTTCCGTCGCTGTGAAGAAGCGAAATGTTGTATAAACTCTGACAAACTGTAATAAAATATAACAGGTTTTGCACTTCATTTTTAATTTTTGCAGATGTGTCGAGATTGCCGCCCACTGAGGTTACGATCTTCCCGCAAGCCACCATATTTGAAAACTAGATCACCCATAGCTGCAGCAGCATGATGACAGCGCCTTGTGAGATCGAGCGATGCTTCCCAACCAGCAGCATCTACACTGTATCTTCCTGTCCGAGGACTAATAATCACTGACTTTCTGTCGCACCAGACTCCAGCTGCTGAATCCAGAACTAATAAGCAAGCAGTGCAATTATAATGGAAAGTGCGTAAAAGAGTTATGCCACTTGTGCAGGCAAAATGGACTAGACAAGGACACATCAGAACCTCCTGTGAAGCGGACTCGGAGGAATACAAGATTGCCAGAGGACTGAATTTGGGAGAGATATGCTCTGTCTGGGGGAGCTGAAGTGCTGTATTCGTAAAGCCATGTTCAATATGCGCCTGAAACCGATAGACTGGAGGAAGGAAGAGGTCAACAGGAGTAGGAAAACAATTGATTGAGCGCGAAATGTTGGAACCGCTGAGATCGCAGAGCTTTGAGGAATTTGAAAGGGCGGTCCAGAGAGAGTCCGAGTTTGGTGCTGAAGAGGTTAAATCTGTGGTGGCCAATGCCATTGGATAGGAGGCAGAGGTTTGGTTCTTCATAGAGAGGCAGGGCAGAGAGCTTCGGAAACCACGAACAGTGATCTGTTGTGGGGTGGATCTACAAATGGGATGGAGCCTGATCATGGCAAGAAAAAGTAATGGTCAGTGTCATTGCACCGAAGGTTGCCAACAGGGTGAGAGCAGGCTTTATTTGCCAATTTATCTGCAGTTTTGTTAAGAGATCGAAGGACGTGGTAATAAAGATTGCCTTTCATTTGTTGGTCCAGAGTATGGCATCGCTCGATGATTTGCTGTAGACTCAGATTTTGGGCTTTTCTGTTGCTTATCATCAGACCAATGACAATGGTAGAGTCTCCAATAATAGTAGCCTTGGATATACCAAGTTTCTGAAGCTGGAGCAGACCTTGGAGGAGGGCGAAAGCTTCAGCCCTGTTGTTTGAAGCATGGCCCAGACCCCATTCATATTCAGTTAACACATCTCCATTACCGTTGCATATAAGACCTCCAGCCCCAGCCATTCCTGGGTTGGATTTGGAGGCTCCATCGAAAAAAAGATAATGAGTATTGTTGTTCCTGAGCCACCGAGCAAATTCTTCATCTTTCATCCTGATTTTCCAGCTGCATCTGGGCCTGTCTCTGCTATTGGGATCACGTCTTTTTTGTTCTATGCTGCTTCTGTCCAGAATATGCCCTATGTAATTCCTTTCTTCGACTGTTAGGTCCAGCACCTTCAGATTCCCATGACATTTTGTGGATAGAGTTTCCAAGTTGAGATTCCAAGCTTTGTTGTAGAGCTTTCTAACATTAGTTTCTGTGCCTTTGAAGATCATTCTGTTTCTTGCTAGCCAGATGTTCCAGAGAAGTGTACAGGGCAGGGCATTCCAGACCCTTCGAGCTGTATTGTTTGCTTTTCTTCCCCACGGGTAGCTCTTTTTCCATATGTGCAACACTTCAAATATACTAGTGCCAGGCACCCAGGGGGGATTGTGACTCCGAAAGGCTTCCTTCCAGCAGGCTGAAGCAAAGGAACAATCTATAAATAGATGCTGGATTGTCTCTTCTTCGTTTTGGCAGTTTGGACAGCGTGATGGTCCAATTATTCCTCGCTTTCTGAGGTTCTCAGCAGTGAGGACTTTCCCTCTTAAGAGGATCCATAAGAAGAATTTGATTTTTGGAAGGGTTTCTGCCTTCCAAACAAGTCTCCAATGTGCCCAGATTGCCGTGGGATACTCGTTGGTGCAGATCTGATGATAAGCAGCCTTAATAGTGTAGATAGTGCCTGAAGGATCCCATCGAAATTCATCAGCAAGGTAGCGTTTGGTGGGCGCTATACCATGAAGATAAGTTTTCAGGTTGTTGAGACTAATTTCTACATCTGCTGGTATATGAGGGAAACTCCAACCTTTCCAGATTTGGGAGTGGGCTTCCCATTGAGAGATCTGGGCCAGAGTTTGAATACCTACACTGCTGAAAAGAGCTAGAACCTGTTGAGTACCAGGCCGTTGGCTTATGGGCTGTTGCCCCATTATTTTGTCTTCTCCAATTCTTATGTAGCTGCCTCCTTTGGGCACTTTGGAAGTGTTTTGGTCAAGAAAAGGTATTGCTTTTTTACACATCCTCCAGATTTTAGAGCATGCTCTGTTGGGGAGCTCATGATCCAAAAGATGGTGCCTTGGGTGGCTGAGATATTTTTTTTCGAGAACAGTTTTCCACCAAGCATTCCTTCCAGTTATGAGTCTCCAAACCAGCTTGCCAGCAAAGGCGAGGTTTAGGAATTTAGATGATCTGATTCCCAGCCCTCCATTCTCACATGGCTGAGTGACCTGCTTCCAGCTTACCAAGTTGTATTTTTTTTTTCATTTCTCCCTCCTTGCCAAAGAAAGTGACGAAGGAGAGCATCCATTTTAAAATGGAAGTTAGCGGGGGCTTGTATAAGTGTAAAGCAGTACAAGGGCAGGGAGGAGAGGCCTGCTTTCAGAAGAGTTATGCGCCCTGCAGGGTTAAGCCAAGAAGTGCCCCAATGCTGAATCTTCCTTTTCATTTTGTCAATAATAACTTCCCAAGTTGTAGCTTTCAAGTTGCCAGCACTTACGGGCATGCCCAAATAGGTAAATTGCTCCCAATTCAGCTTACAAGGAACCCCAAGAGTACGAGCAATCCTATGGAGAACATGTGCCGAAGTGTTCCACCCATATATACAGCTCTTAAGATAATTTATCAGACCTCCAGAGTAGCTCATGTATTTGTCTAGGAGGGTTTTAAAACGACGGGCTATGATGTTTGAAGCTCCCCCCATTAGAAGAGTATCGTCGGCAAACTGAGAGTGATTGATGTTTTTGACTCCATTGTCAAATTTGATCCCGGTGATGAGGCCCATGCGACGATTGTAATCCAGAGCTCTACTAAAAGACTCAGCCATTAATATAAAGAGATAAGGTGAGAGAGGGCAGCCTTGTCTAAGGCCTCGAGAGGATTGGAAGGAAGGTCCAGGTCTACCATTTAGAAGAGGGGATATCCAAGGTCCTGTAATGCAGGCTTTGATAAGGCTAATAAAGGATGTGGCAAATCCCATTTTTTCAAGCACAACAAACAGGAAGGAATGTCTGACACGGTCAAAGGCATTGGCTAAGTCTAACTTTAAGATGAAGCCTTTCTCATTTCGGGTTTGACTGGAGTGTATGGCCTCTTGGACAAGAAGGATGGAGTCCGTAATTTGCCTATTGGCCAAAAAACCCCCTTGATTTTCAGATATGAGAGTGGGGAGGATAGGCTTTAGACGAGTAGCCAAGATTTTTGTCAAAATTTTATATGATGAGTTACACAAGGATATTGGGCGAAAGCGAGAGAAAGTCAAAGGTCGATTTTCTTTAGGGATAAGGGCAAGATGGGTGGCATTAGTGAATCCTCCAATTTTGCATTTACGTTGGACCCATCTTAGCATTTTGACAAGATCTTTTTTTATTACTCCCCAGTATGTTCTATAGAAACAGATAGGAAAGCCATCTGGACCTGGGGCTTTATCTGGCTGGAGAGCCCAGATGGCATCATGTATTTCTTCTTCATTGATCTCCTTAGTCAAGTCTGCATTAATATCCTCACTGACTCCTTTGGGCATATGCTGTAGAAAGTCTGAATAATCCTCTGTTTCCTTTATCTCAGTTAGAAGAGTGCTGTAATAGGCTGAGGCAGTTTGCTTGATAGCTTCTTGGGTTTTTTGAGGGCGGCCTTCCTCATCGTTGATCATGGTGACATTATTTCTGACTTTCCGGACAGTTGCTTGCTTATGGAAGAATGTTGTATTTTTGTCTCCTCCATGAAGCCAAAGCTGTCTTGACTTAATTCTCCATTTCTGCTCTTCTTCTCTATTAACCCGGTACAGCTGATAATATATATCACTTTCTAATGCTTTGTCCTCTTGGGACAGCCCATTTTCCTCAATTTTTCTGTGAGTTTCTTTCAATTTATTTTTCAGCTCGTCTTTGACATTTTCTGGTTCTTTGTAATGCTGCTTCACCCATTCCTTCAGGGCGTGTTTTGTATTCTTCAGCTTGCATTCCCAAATGAATCCCGGTGATCCTTCTATATGATGGTGCAAGGCTGTTTGGACAATCTAATCCATAATAGGATTGCTACGCCAAAGAGAATTGTATTTAAAAGGCAACGGCCCCAATGGACAGTGTGCTTCAAGAACAATGCTAATGGGATAGTGATCGGATGTTGAATAAGGCAGAATATCAGCATGAGCAGTGGAAAAATCAGAAAGGAAAGAAGTGTTTACCAAAATTCTGTCAAGGCGCTCCAGAATGTTATCTCTACCCAACTTGCGGTTGTTCCAAGTGAACCTCCGATTTTTTGGGATGATGTCTACTAAATCACACTCTTGCATGATGTTTTCTAGCTTTTCTCCATAAGGATCATGAGTAAAAATGCCTCCTCTTTTTTCATTGGAGTGTAATATAAGATTTAGATCTCCCCCAAAGATGATATTTCTGTTGTCTTCAGTTTGGATGTCTTCCTGAAGTGTGGCCCAGCACTGATCTTTATCTCTGAAATGGTTTGGAGCATAAATGTTATAAAGGACTATTTGCTTATCCTCTGCTTGTTTTTCTAGAGTGACTTTGATCCAATATGGATTGATAGTTTTGGATGTGCATTTCCAAAAAAAATTGTTCCACATTGTGGTGATACCGCCAGAAGCTCCTCTTGCTTCACATATTTGTCCCTCATAATGCCTGAGCTGTTCTATAATTCTTGTCATCTCTTGCAGTCTTTGCTTTGTTTCCTGAATCATTACAATTCCTGGCTTCTCATGTGCTGTGAGGTCTTTCAGGGCAGCAATTTTTGAGGGGTGCCCTAGTCCCCTACAGTTCCATGATATGACTTTAATCATTGAGTACTTGGGGTTCGGAGGGATGCTCGTCCCCCTTGCTCCTTATGTGTTGTTTCATTGCTATTTTGCCCCAATATATAAGTTTCTATGGGATTTTGAGTTCCCATGGTGATTCCTTTTTGAGCATTTTCGTTCCTTTGTTGTTTACTTGATTTCCTACCAGGTCCTTTTTTTTTAGATTTTTGATTGATTCCATGCTCTTTCGAGGAGCTTCTAGTAGATCGGGGTGGGGGTGGGGTGAGGGAATGGGAGGGGGAGGATTGAGAAAGAGAAAGAAGGATGGGGGGGTCAATTTCAATGGGAATCAGGGGGTCATTATCAGGGAGAGAGAGGGCGCCAAAGGGATTTGAAGAGATCAAGGGAGAGCCAGTGGATGGCCCCGAGGAGGGGAAGATGGGTGGACCAAGAGGAGAGGAGGGGGAAGGGACAGCTGAGGAGGAGGCTTTGGGCGGATCTGAAGGGGGATTAGGCTTAGGAGGGGCAGTTTTGGGAGGATCTTCAAAGTTTGCTTTCAAGCCAGAGGCAGTCTTCTTTTTCTTTACAGTTTCCCATTGTTCTTCTGATTGAGCAGGTTCAACATTAACAATTTTAGAACAGCGATTGGAAAAATGGCCGTATTCGTGGCATACCTTGCATTTGAAAGGAATTTGTTCGTAGTCCAGTTGCTGAATATGCGTCCAATCGTCCACTTTTAGTTTGATTGCTTCTGGAAGACCCTTGCCGAGATCAACTTCAACGCATATCCGCGCACATGCCTGCATATTATCCTTGGGCTCACATCGATCAATGTATTTTCCAACAGCATTTCCGATGGCTCGCACCGAGTCATCTCCCCAGCAGTGGAGCGGGAGGTGCGGTAGACGAACCCAGACCGGAACAGCATTAGGGACATCCAGCTCAGGATCGAAATCTGGAGTCCATTTGTTCAGGTACAGACCATGAGAGTCCATGAAGTACGACCCATTTCTGAAGATTAGGTCCTTGTCTGCTCTAGATTCAAAGTGGAAAGTATAATAACCTTTTCCACAGAAACGAATGGAGATTTTGCCATTAACTTTGTCGGCCCAGTTTCTTTCGATCCATCGTTGAACAGTTTTCGGGGAAGGCCATAGGCCAGTGAACTGTCCGATGAGCCCCCGCTCAGCTAAAGAGAGAGCAGCCATTCGAGGTATCGAAGGAGGAAGGACAACCTCTTGCAACCCATCCAGTTTCTTGACAAACTTGGACAGCGCAGGGCGAGCTCTCTGAGGCTGAAGAGATTTGACTAAGGCGGAAAACGCATCTGCAGCAGATTGGAGGCACGCATCTGCATCGGTCTGAACAGGGCCCTCCGTGGCAGGGATCGGAGAGGCCATGGAAGGCCAGAGGCCAGAGGCCTCGCGCTGCAAAGAAAGGACCAGCAGTCGGCTGCTAGGTCAGGGGAACGCGCAGGAGAACTCCTTATTAATTTGTTGTGTTCTTGTATTTGCTTACTGTTTTCCATCTTTCCAGTGTCTGTGTATTTTGCAATCCGATCGATCCGTTGCCTAAAATAACATAAACACACACCAGCACATGAGTCTGTAATACCTTCATTCAATAATTATTTAACTGCGATCACTCAAGAGTGATTTTCAGATCACTTAACCCATCATATGTAGGCAGATCTCTTACCTCTGTTGCTACGCAGCGTAGTGATCTCATCACCATGTTACAGTTGAGCGTGGTTACCTCATGTAATCAGTTCTGCCATCATTCTACCTCTTCGTTAGAATCTAATGTGCAGGATCTTTCGCGCTCCCATGAGATTCAGCCATCCATGGTTGAATTTACCTAGTCTTGCTCCCTCAAGGTTATCTTATAGATGCAGTCCAGATCGTCATCATTGTCATAGTCGCGCATTGATTCCATGTAGCACGATCCTTCTGCAGGGTCTAAAGGTACCACTATGTGCATAGACTTTTTCTCAAAAATCATCCTATGCTTCTTCATATTTATCACTCCATTCATGTCAATGGCCCAATCTATTCCCAATAGCGCAGGGTAGGGATTGTTGTCATCAACAATCTCTATCACTTCAAAATCTACTAGCGCGCTTGCTCCTTCAATATCTACTGTGATTCCCTGCAATCTCCCCATAGGTAGGATCTTTTGTTGGTTTTCCATTCACAGTTGGATAGGAGACCATTGAAGCGCAGGCCTGCCCATGCGCTCCCATGTCTGCTTTGGCAAGACATTCGCATCTGATCCTAGATCCAAAATCACTTAGTCTATCTCATATTCCCCAATCTGCATGGTCAATCTCATTTCCCTTCATGTTTGCGTCGTGTGCTTCCCAAGCTTCTGGACTATGTGTGGTTCTCCTGGCGTGGTCCCAGTGCATCTAGTTATGAGTTCTTGCAGCCCCTTTACAGCCTTGTTGTCGCGCAATAACTTCATGCATGTCTCCAAGAACATAGTGAGCATCGATGGGTCCATTTCCAGCTCCAGTCTGTCTTTACTTCCTGAAGTGGAGGCATCAACGAAGCTCCTCTTAGCTTCCATGAAGGTCTCCTTAGCGCGCTCCAAATCAAATTCTGGTTCCTTCATTGGAGCCTTGCGAACCCAGGTACTTTCTTTAGGCTTCTTGCCTTTGTCATCCCCTGTCGTAATTCCACTTCGGAGCATGATATTTACATTAGGGTCTTCCTCATGCGGCTCAGACCTCATCATTTGTAGGTTCTGAGTCGAGGGAGGTTGGAGTGCTCCTTTATTGCGCAACCTCGCTATCAGTGTGGGACAATCCTCCATCTCATGATCAAACAACATACAATACAAGCATGATGGTCGCGTTGGATTCGTACAATCGCGGGCATAATGCCTTGGCCCTCCGCAATTGTAACATATCAGCTGTCTGCAACCTCTTCCTAGTCCCCCTCCACCTCGACCTCGTCCGCGCCCCTAAAATCCGGTGCGCACCATTCCTGCGTTTTGATCGAGGGGCCGTGTTTCAGCCTAAACTCTATAGGTAGGAGTTCGATCCATCTTCATCTCATAACTTCTACAGGTGCACTCATCACGTCCCACTGACCTACAAAAATTATAGAACAACTGTTGTGAATTCTACGTATACTTCTATAATATATGGCAATTATTTGTAGCATGCTTTCCTCCTATCTGACAAATCATGCACCATAGTGTAGGTGCCACACTCGGTCCTACTTGTGTCTCCGGTCTTAATGGCATTGGCCCTCCTCCCGCAAGGTAATTCACGAACACCAGGCAGTGGTCCTTATCGTTCCCCTGGCCCTTGCATTTTATGCACCATACCTCATCGTGCATCTCTAGGTGGGTTGTCCTGTCTTGTTTCAAACTCTGCATATCAAGGCACAAGTTTTTCAACTGCGAGTGAATCTGTTGAACTCCCAGGTTGGGATCTTGTATCGGGGTCTCATGCAATCTCATCGCGACCTCCAAGGCCTTGGCCTAAGTGGTTAGCCTCTGTTGTGACAGCACATTACGTAGACGATGCTACAAACCATTCGCGATGTTGCCCATCTATTAACGTCATGTTAGCTCCACGAATTGTGCTCTTCAGTCTCTGATACAACTCCCAAGGGGTATCACCTGGTAGCATTATGATTTCCTTGAACTCGATGATCAACTGTGCCTCTGACTTTGGCCTGTTAAATTCTTTGTTTAGCGTAGCTTGGATATCCGCAATCCCCGCATTCGGATTGTCATTGGAATGCTTAATGTACCAGATCAGCACGTGATCTTGCACAGCGCTGACCAACGTTGCCTTCTTTATATTGTCATCCATGACTTCTTGTGCTTCCCATACAGCTTTTATCACAAACCAAAGTTGGTCCAGATCTTCATTTCCTACTCCCTTGAGCACTGGTAGCTTTATCACGCTTGCCATAATTCTTTGCGGTGGTGGTGGAGGTTGTATGGGCGAAGATGGGGGTGAAGACTCTGAAATTGGCAGTGGTGTGGGTGGGGGTGGTATGCATAGAATTCTCTACCTTATCAGATTGATCTCATTTCTTGGCAAGACCTGCGCGAGCTCTTCTTCGCCCCCTCACGGAGGTGAAATCAAGGGGCTAGTTTCTAGTTCTGTGCTACCTTCGTTTCTGTAGATTCTCCCACTTTGCGTAGCCCCAAACATCAATTTAATTGCATGACCCATTTTTCACACAGTAGCATTTTAATCCAAGTGTTCAAAGATTTAATGTACCTACCTCGTGGTCCTTTGAGGAAGCATCGTTCTTCCTCGTTATAACTGACTGAAGTATCTATCGTGAATTCGGTGATGAATCCTCTTATGATTCGATTGAGCCAGTGGTCAAAAGCGTGCGCGATCTTATCTTCCGATGCTTCCAGTCTGCGCACCAATTCAAGAGTCCACACAATAGTTCTATCGAGTTTACACCTTCCTTGGCTACCTACTAGCTTCACAATCCACTTGTATAACTTAGTGGGGAAAGATGCGAAGAAAATTTCATGGATCTGTGTATATAAGTTGCAGTCTAACCACTCTTCCTTTGATAGTCGCAGATTCTTGTTTTCCTGCACCGCGAACTCATGATTCTTCCTATCCAATCAACCTTCAACTCCTTTATTTATCGAATTCCAATGATACGACATTAGACATCTCTATGCAGATCCTGGTGCCAGCAACGGAACCATTTGTTGGCTTGTTGGGGCCTGACCCAAGTTCGGAGTTAATTATCCAAACATATCCCTGTACTACTGGCCCTTTCGGTAACAATCCGCGGAGTGCGGACTGAGGTCTCACCCAAAGTAGTATGGGAGGGTGTTGGATCTAGGTTTCCACACCCTTGAGATGTCTGAGAGGTTTGATTGGTCCAACTGTGCATCCCAACGCGCAGGACACTTCGCGCACTCCCCTGTTTCTCTCGCCCTGATATACTGCTTTCGCACAACCCTAACCAGGGGCTGTGGAGCTTCTACGCTGCTAGGGCAGTGCTCCGCGCTATTCCCCAATACCTTACTTATCTTCCTATACCAGTTAATTACCTTCGCATTCTTGGATGTCTTACGTTATATTTATTTATACAAAGCATTCATATGAGTTCGCGCAACAAATAAACAGTATACTTGCAAATTATACCCAATCATACATTAAAATAGGGAAAGATACACAGAAATATGGTAAAATTCTCTTTATTGATTCTTCTGACGGTTACAGACTCGACCTGCCCTGCGCACTCAACTACAGGGGTCCACACACTTAGTTGCGGACTACTAGGCCTCTGCGCACTCAGCTGCAGAGCCTTCTCCTATTCTACTACCCAAAGACCCACTTTACACTTCGACTCAATCACTTAGACTCATCATGCTCTTATTCTATTCTCCTCTTTCCTACACTTAGACCCTCGCTCTATTTATACAATCCCATGGTCTATGGACCATGGGTAGGTCTATCTAGCTGACATTACATTACAAAAACTAGGGCGAACAACCCTTTGACTCTATTATGATTTTGTGCTCCACTTCCACAATTCGTGGAGTATTTACAAAAGGATTTGATCAAAACTTGGGCTTTAAGCCCCAAAACATGCCTTGGGGGGATTCCATGCCCAACACTATAGCCAAAAAAGTACTGAGAGTGGGTTACTATTGGCCTACGCTTTTTGCATATATCTACAAGGCAGTGATGAGTTGTCATGAGTGTCAAGTTTTTCAAGGTAAAAGAAAGCTTATTCCTTTACCTCTACAACCAATATTAGTGAATGCACCTTTTTAGTGGTGGGGCCTAGATTTCATAGCTGAGATCAATCCATCATCATCCACACAACACAAGTGGATACTCACAGCTACGGACTAATTCACAAAGTGGATCAAAGAAATCCCAACTAGGAAAGCAACTAATTCAGTTATCATTCAGTTTTTGGAAACTAACATTTTGTCCCATTTTGGTTGTCCTCATAAGATAATCACAGACAATGCAGCAACACTTAAGTCCAAAAAGATGACTGAGCTTTGGGACAAGTACAACATCAAGTGGGGACATTCTACAACATACTATCTACAAGGTAATGGTTTGGCGGAGTCCTCCAATAAGTCTTAAAGAACATCATCAAGAAACTATTGGAGGCCAATAAAAAGAATTGGCACAAAAAGTTGATCAATGCATTGTGGGCAGATTGGGTGAGTAGTAAGAAATCTCTTGGGCTTTCACCTTTTCAGATTGTGTATGTAGTATATATTGTTTTCCCTACATCATTTGCAGTCCCAGTCATCAAATTGTTACAAGAAACGGGAAGTGAAGAGAATGATATGCAATGCTGAATCAATCAAATGATTCACTTAGAGCAGACATGGGAAGAGGTATTTCAGAACACCTCCAAGCTACACGAGATGATAAAAATGATTTATGACCGGAAAAGAAAGGAAGATGATTTCAAAATCAGAGATGTGGTACTTCGTTGGGATGCTAGAAACGAGGACAAGGGCAAGCATGGTAAATTTGAAAATTTATGGAAATGCCCTTATCAGATTTCAGCTTTCCGAGGACAAAATGCTTTCTTGTTGGAAGAAATGAATGGAGAATCATTCTTTGGAGGACCAGTCAATGGTAGGCTCCTGAAGCATTATCTTTTCTAAATTTTCCTTGGTTTCATTGTACATACATTTTAAATTTTATGCAAGTGTGAAGCTGAAGATCACTGGAGTTCGAAGCCCAAAGTGAAGGCCATGGAGCTTCACTGATTTTCTGTTATTTTGATAATTCAATCCTTAGTCATGTAAGTCAATTTTGAGTTAGTTTCAAGTCAGTTTCACATCAGTTTTGAACCAATTTTGAGTTTTTTTTACCGTATTGGCCCCTCCAAGGAGCTGCCATCCCCAAATAAGGCCAATGTTAGAGTCAGTATTTGCATACTGCCACCAGTGATCAAAATCTCTCTTTTATATCATATTAGAGTCTCGTTTGAAATTTTTTTCATTCCACTTAGGTCATCATGAAAAAATTTGTTCACTGATGGTAGTCCAAAGTCCAAAATCACTTTTCCCTCTCAAAAGTTTGTATTTGTTGGCCCTCCTTCATGTGTCTTTTGGGTTACCATTGAACATGAAGGCTTGTTTCATCACATTTTATATCAGTCAAATCCACCTGAGATTCAGTCATTTGAGGTTCCATTAGGTCACCTAGGTTTTATTTTTCCAAGGTCCAATAAATCACCATCTCACTACATAAGGTCGGAAAAATATGAAAATCAAGCAAATAATATATTTTTCAGTTAAATAAAGCTTTCCAAAGCATGTAACCATAGTTACTGAAAGCCCTAAATTTGATTTCAAGAAGGGATTTTATTCCAAATTTGTAAATTAAAACTATAAACAGATGTAGTAATTTTATTTTTGCTTATGTAATTTTATGTCTATTATATGTAATAAGTTACTTTTTAGCTACATACTCAAGTCCATTGCCAAAAGCATCCCATGCAGAAAGTCAAAATCAGGATTGCCAAAGCATCATCCACCTGTCAAGAGAAAAAAGGTCACAAAGTAAAAAAAGCATTAATATGAGAATTTGGAAATGACAAGAAACATTAGAAAGTGGGTATTCAAAACTCATTAATTAAAGTCCATTCAAGTATAAAGCCTCTCAACACACTCATGAAGCCTCATTTGCACTCTAGCACTCGCACAACTCCTCAGCAAAAGAAAATTGGTGATTTTAAGGCGAAATTGGGCAAAACAGAGCAAGAGGACATGTTCAACAAGGTTGCTACGTTCCTGTAGAGGTCATTGCACGTTTTCCAGATATCCCAGTGTTATTTATAACAACATTGCGCTCCTATAGAGGTCATTGCGCGTTTGACCAGGTCGCTGCACCTTTACCCAGGTCGATGCACATTTGCCTGGAAGGAGACAAAACGTCCTAGAAACCTTCCATCGCCACCAAGTTTCCAAGTTGATCATCATTTACTTCAGAAAATCAGGTTGGTGGAAAAATTACTCACTCCTTCCCTCCATTGTTTGGCTACATAGGGTTTAAGTTGTTTGTTGTTTTTCCTAAGATCAAACCCTAGTTTAGCATTCCCACCATCTCAAATCACATTTCCTAGTTTTCATCACTATTCCCCCTCACTTAAAAACTATTCCCTATCACCTCCCTCATTCCACATATCCCCATCTCCTCCTCATCGTCTCTCCTCACATCATTCCACCTTTCGCATATCCACATTCCATTCTACCATTCCCCTAGGGTTTTAAAAGCAACAAATCATGGCAGAAGAAGAACACACAAGTCAAAGTGATGGAGAAAAACAACAGAGGAGGAAATATAAAAAAGGATGGAAAATCATCAGATATGAACCAACCAACACTAGAGAGCTCATGGCATCTCCCATCATTGTCACAAGCTTCAAACATATGGGCTGTTTTGAGTTTTGTGAGAAGGTGGAAAGGACACAGCATCATTCTGAATTTACCAGATAGTTCATTATTATCCTCCACGACAATAAAGAAACCCTTGCTGGTGTCACCTTTACCATATCTTCTACTATCATATCAGCTGCTACTGGGATCCCAGATGTTGGGGAAAAATGGTTTAAACAGGCAGATTTGGATTATTGCTACTATGAGCCATATCTTAAACCCAGCCACAAGAATGAAAGGAGGATTTTTCCTTTCTCTTACCTCCTAGATAGATATGTTCCTATGATGAAAATCATCATGAAGTACTTCACATGTGAGGGCAAGTTTTCTAGGCTCTATTCCTATCATATTCGGTTACTCATGCATTTTACAAGAGTCAGAATGCTCAATTTTCCCTACTATCTTTACCGAGATATTGATAAGATGTCATACATTGCCTGAAGGAAAGATCATGATCATCAAATGCATAGCATATTTCACCATTCTCTCATCAAAATGATAGTCCTACACTGCCTTGATCAGCTTAACATTGAATGGGACAATTTCATATCCAATGAGGTTTTCACAGTCCCACCTATTCAGCATGGCCAAGAGGCACCTTCATCCTCTCATCCATCCACCTCCATTCCTCCACCTCAGTCCATACATCATTCATCTTCATCTGATGAGTTAGCCACACCATTACCTCCTATTGGCTTGAGAAGGCCTGACTCAGGGTCAGTGTTAGTTAGCCAAACAAATCCCTACACTACTGGCCCTTTCGACATCAGCCCGCGGAGCGCGGACTGAAGTCTCACCCGACGTAGTATGGGGGGATTTTGGAACCAAGTTTCTGCACCCTTGAGATGGTTGTGATGTCAGTATATTGCAGCTATACCTGCTAGCACGCAGGTTGCTTAGCCCTCTGTTCCACCCTTTAGTACCTTCGCGAAATAATACAATCGGCTTTCGCGCAGCCCTAACCAGGGGCTGGTATACTTTTGCGCTGCTAGGGCAATGAACTGTGATATTTCCCCAACTACGCTAAGTATCTTACTTATCTTATTAAGAAATCTTAGTTAGCTTCACGTAAATAGATGTTCTTACTTGCATTCACTAAACCAACACATTTACATATATTCGCACATCATATGAGAATTAGAAATGAAATTCATACCCAACATAACAGATGCATAAACAGGAAATAAAGATGTAGAAATTATAGAATACTTCTCTTTATTGATAATTCCAGATGATTACAGACTCGACTCACCCTGCGCACTCTGCTGCAAGGGTTCGCGCACTCAGCTGCGGACTTCTAGGCCTCTATGCACTCAGCTGCAAAGCCTCTACCTACGCTATGACCCAAGACTTAAACTTTACTTCAGAGCCATCTCTTATACATGTTTGATCTTCATTCCATTTTTGTCTTTAAACTACTTAGAGCTTAGTTCTATTTATAGAATCCCATGGTCCACAGACCATGGGTAGATCTTCTACAACCAACATTACATTATCAAAATAAGGGCAGACAACCCTATGACTCTTTAACATCTACGCGCTCCGCGACCACAAATATGAAGTCTTTATATTTGGATTACAAAATTGCACCAAAATATGGGTTTTTAGCCCCAAAACTTCCCTTGGGGGATATCGCACCCAACAGGCTCCCAACACAAACATTGTGACTCGCCCTCGAGTCACTTTACAAGTGTAGAGATCTTAGCGTGAAGACCTCCCAGCTCTTTTTGGATCACCGCAACTTCAGCAGCGCACTGAGCGACCGCCTGCTGGTCTTGTTCCATGCGTTGTTCGGTGACTACTGCTGCTGAACTACTGCCCTGAATATTTTGTTGAGTTGCCTACAATTGTGCAAGCTTTCCTTCAATGGAGGTTGTGATCGCATAAGCCTCAAAGTTCGTAAGGTCCATACACACTTGATAGCACAACAACTAAATTTTCAAAATACCAAGTGCTTTTCGTTGGACAGCCAATTGTAATTTATAGGGATTTTTTAATTCAACCATTCCCCCCACATTCGACCCATTAATGCTAGATTGGTAGCAGATTTTCAAGAATATAACCCATAAATTTCGCCTTAAATTCCTGGAGCACTAAGGCTGTGCCACTTTCATATAGTCACATGGCCAGATCGTCGATGTATGGCTTCAAGTAACTACCATTCACCTTTCTTGGGAAAGGTTCTCCATTTAACTTGACCAGATGTACTGCGCCTCCATCGGTAATCTCCTTAATAACATACAGCCCTAACCAGTGCATCCTGAACTTTCCGAGTAATTTACCAAACTTAGTATCATACAAAAAAACTAGATCGTTTACCTTGAATGTGCGCAGCTTGATGTGTCGGTCGTGCCATGCCTTTTCACGCTACTTTTGGACCTACTGGTGAAATCCAGCCAAAATCGCTCTTCTTTGAGCTCATCCAGCTGTGCGAGCCTCTCTTCTAGGGCTCCGCAATCTGTCATACATGTGAGCGCTGCTATGCACAGACTAGGCACGATGTATTCTATAGGCATCACGGCTTCAACCCCGTATACCAACCTAAAGGTTGTCTGTCTCGTCATCTTTTTTGCATGTTGTCTGATAAGCCCATAACACTGCAATTATGTGTAGGTTCCAATCACTTCGTTGAGCATTGCATACCTTGGTTAGCGCGTTACAAGCACTTTGTTGAACACCTTCATTGTCATGTTATCCTATGGGTGATAAGGTGTGATCTTTTGGTGATAAAACTGAAGTTCCTCCATTAGTGTGCTGATTGTCTCATTCAGGAAGTGCGTACCACGATCGCTCATTAAGATCTTTAGACATCCAAATCATGTCCGTACATGTTCAAATAGAAACTTTGCGACAGTTGCACCCCTGCAATCCTTCATCAGCTGCGCTTCTGCCCAATGAGTCAAATACTCCGTCGCGGTGATAATATACCTCACGTCTGTCTTCCCTTGATGTTAAATGGGTCCTACAAAATCTATTGCCCACTTTTTGAAAGGTTGCAATGTAATTTGTGGATTCAAAGGCATTTCATCCCTTCATGATGGCCTTCCTGTTCTTTGACATACATCACACACCTTGCAATATTGTTTTGAATCCTAATGAAGGGTTGGCCACCACAACCCTGTGCATAGAATCTTCTACACGATTGTTCTTCCTGCATAATGTCCTCCTGCGACGCCCCCATGAGCTTCTGCGAGGATGCTGCTTCGTTAAAACTCAAGTACATACCTCTGTAGTATTTCATCATTCCCCATCTTGTATAAATGCCCAGCAATGACAGAGAAGTTTGTCATGCGCACCACTAATTCCTTCTTTTGCTAGACAGAGTATCCTTCTAACACAATTCTAGTTGTTAGAAAGTGTATTATATCCTAGAAATGTCCATCCACAATGCGCACAGCAAAGAGTTGTGCATAAGGTAATCCTTCCTCCAAATTAGTAGGTTCCTCCCTTGTCTCGATGTGCGACAGGTGATCTGGTCCCGCGTTCAATCTTCCAAGCTTCACAACAACTTCAAAATCATACTCTTGGAACAAAAAGAGACATCTACAAATTCACCCCCCTAACACAGGTTTATTGACCAGGTACTTCAACACTGGGTACAGGTGCACCTGCTTAGGTTAGGGCTTTTCTCCATAGGCCTGTGTCCATTTGGCCAGATGTGTGTGCGGATCATCTTTCCCATCATACTTGTTTGTTAGTTGCATCTTAGGCTTCCCAAATCGTGCTCGCATCATTCTCCTACATTCGCACCAATCATCAAAGTTTCCTTTGTGCGTACCCCGCCATCTTGCAGGCGTAGTGCGTAGTACCCAGTCTAAGGCTCGGAAGCATTTCTTTTCTAGCACCTCCCTTTCAAATGCATCCAAGAAGGTATCTACCTTAGTTAGACCATCATAAGTAGGTAGATTTCTTACTTCTAACAACACGCAACGCATAAACCGGGTCATCATGTTGCAATTCAGCGTAGTTACTTCATATAACTAATTCTGCCAACGTTCAATTTCTTCATCAGAACTCGAAGTGCAGGAACTCTCGCGCTCCCATGTAATCCGCCCATCCGCGGTGGGATTCACCCAGTCTTGGTCTCGCGCTGTTATCTTATAGATGTAGTCCATATCATCATCACTTTCATGGTCGCGGACTAGTTTTGTATAGCGCAATCCTTCAGCAAGATCCAATGGTATTATTATGCACAGTGATTTCTTCTCAAATATCGTCTTCTACTTCATCAGATTGATTACCCCATTCATATCAGTAGCCCAGTCAATTCCCAGGAGCGCAGGGTACGGATTGTTGTCATCAACAATCTCTATTACTTCAAAATCTTCCAGCGCGCTTTCTCCCTCAATATCCATGGTTACTCCCTGTGGTTGCCCCATGGGTATGATTTTCTACTAATTTTCCATCCTCAGCTGAATCAGAGACCATTGCAGCGCAGGTCTCCCCATTCGCTCCCATGTTTTTTCGGTAAAACATTCGCATCTAATCCCAAATCCAGAATGACTTGATCCATCTCGTATTCTCTGATCTACGCAGTGAGTCTCATTTCATGCCCCGTCCTTGTTTTATGCTTTCCAATCTTGCAAACTACGTGTGATTCACCTAGAACGATCCCAGCACATCTATTGATAAGTTCATCTAACCCTTTCACAGCCTTACTGTCGCGCAGTAACTTCATACATGCTTCCAACAAAGTAGTGAGCATAGAGGGGTCCATCTCCGGCTCAGGCTTATCTTTGCTTCCTGAAGTGGAGACCTCAGCAAAGCTCTTCTTAGCTTCCATGAAGGTTTCCCAAGCACGCTCCAAATAAAACTCAGCCTCTTTCATCGGGGCTTTGTGAACCCAGGTACTATCTTCTGGTTGTTTCCCATTGTCATCTCTCGTCGCGAATCCACTTCGGACGACCATATTTACGTTCGGATCTTCCTCGCATGGCTCAGACCTCATCATCTACAGGTTCTAAGTTGGGGGAGGTGGTAGCGCTCCTTTGTCATGTATCCTGGCTATCAGCGTAGGACAATCTTCTATTTCATGATTAAACAGTGTGCAATACTTTCACGATGGACTCGTTGGATTAGTGCAATCATGGTCATAGTGTCCTCGTCCTCTGCAATTGTAGCAAATCAACTGTTCGCGACCTATACTAGGTCCTCCTCCGCCTCGGCCTCGTCCACACCCTTGAAACCCTATCCGCACCATCCCTGCATTCTAGTCAAGGGGCCGCGTTTTGGCCTAAACTCTGTAGGCGGGTGTTCTATCCATCATCAGTTCATAGTTCCTACAATTACGCTCATCATGTCCCACCAATCTACAAAAGTTGCAGAACAACTATTGCGAAGTTTGTGCATACTTCTGTAACAAGTGGCAGTTATCTGTGGCATGTTTTCCTGCTATTTGACAGATAGCACACCATAAAGTAGGTGTCGCGCTAGGTCCTACTTGAGCTTCTGGCCTTAAAGGCATTGGTCCTCCTCCTGCAAGGTAATTTGTAAAGACCGGGAAGTGGTCTTTGTCATGACCCTGACTCTTGCATTTCACGCACCATACTTCTTCGCGTACCTTTGGCCGAACCGTCCTATCCTGCTTCAAGCTTTGCATCTCAAGGCATAGATTCTTTAGCTGCGCATGGATCTGCTGAACTCCTAGATTAGGATCTTGCATCAGGGTCTCATGTAGTCTCATAGCAATCTCCAAGGCCTCTGCCTGAGTTGTTATCTTCTGCTGCGACAACGCACTTCTTAAGTGTGGTAGTAGCGAAGCCACAAACCATTCGTGACGCTGTCCATCTCTCAGATTCATGTTGGCTTCTCGGATCGTACATTTTAGCCTCTGATCTAGTTCCCAAGGCATCTCGCCTGGTAGCATCGTGATCTATTTGAATCCCATAATCGACTGTGCTTTAGATTTAGGCCTACTAAATTCCTTATTCAGTGTTGCTTGGATGTCTGCTACTCTAGCATTCGGGTTATCGTTGGAGTACTTAATATACCAAGTCAGCGCACGATCCTGCAGGGCGCTAACCAGTGTTGCTTTCTTTATATGGTCATTTATAACACCTTGAGCTTCCCAAGCCTTTTAACAAAGGCAACTTCACTATGTTCGCCATACTGAATCGTAGTGGAGGTGGAGGTGGTATGGGTGAATTTGGAGGCGATGGCGATGAAGCCGGTCATGGTGTGGGCAGAGGTGGTATTCGTCGAAATCCTTATTTTATCAACTAAATAGCACTTCGCAGAGAGACCTTTGCGATCCCTTCTTCATCTCTTCGCGGAGGTGAAATCAAGGGGCTATACTTTGGACCCTTATTTCCTTCGTTTCTGTAAACCTTTCCACTTTGCATAACCCTAAACATCAAGGTAGCTGCATAACCCATTGTTCACGCAACAACATTTTAATCCAAGCATTCAAATATTTTACGTACTTACCTCACGGTCCTTTAAAAAAGCGTCGCTCTGCCTCACTATAGGTGATTGAGGTGTCGACCGCGAATTCAGTCACAAATCCTCCTATGAGGTGATCGAGCCAATGATCGATGGCGCGTGTGATCTTATCCTCTGATGCTTCCAACCTTCACACTAGCTCTAGGGTCCACATAATAGGACCGTCAAGTTTCCACCTTCCTTGGCTATCTGCTAGCTTCGCGATCCACTCATATAGATCAGTAGGGAAGGACATGAAAAGGATTTCATGGATCTCCATATATAGGTATCGGTCCAACCACTGTTCTTTTAGCAGTCATGGGTTTCTATTTTCTTGTGCCGCGAACTCGTGAATCCTTTTGTCCAACCAGTCATCCATTTCTTTCTTAGTTAGATTCTAATGATACGACATCACACATCTCTATGCAGATTCTGATCCTGGCAACATAACCATTTATTTGCTTGAGGGGGCCTAACCTAGGTTCAGCGTTAGTTAGCCAAACAAATCCCTACACTATTGGCCCTTTCGGCATCAGCCCGTAGAGTGCAGACTGAAGTCTCACCCGAAGCAGTATGGGGGGATATTGGAACCAAGTTTCTGCACCCTTGAGATGGTTGTGATATCGGTTTATTACAGCTATACCTACCAGCGCGCAGATTGCTTAACCCTCGGTTCCACCCTTCAGTACCTTCGTGAAAGAATACAATCAACTTTTGCGTAGCTCTAACCAGGGGCTGGTATACTTTCACGCTACTAGGGTAGTGAACTATGATATTTCCCCAACTACGCTAAGTATCTTACTCATCTTATTAACATATCTTAGTTAGCTTTACATAAATAGATGTTCTTACTTGCGTTCACTTAACCAACACATTTACATATATTCGCGCATCATATAAGCATTAGAAGTGAAATTCATACCCAATATAACATATGCATAAACAGGAAATAAAGACGCAGAAATTATAGAATACTTCTCTTTATTGATAATTCCATATGATTACAGACTCGACTTGCCCTGCGCACTCAGCTGCAGGGGTTCCTGCACTCAGCTGCGGACTTCTAGGCCTTTGCGCACTCAGTTGCAGAGCCTCTACCTACGCTACAACCCAAGACTTAAACTTCTACTTCAGAGCTATCTCTCATACATGTTCGATCTTGATTCCATTCTTGTCTTTAAACTACTTAGATCTTAGCTCTATTTATACAATCCCATGGTCTGCGGACCATGGGTAGATCTTCTACAACTGACATTACATTATCAAAATAAGGGCAGACAACCCTATGACTCTTTAACATCTACGCGCTCTGCAACCACAAAATGCAAAGTCTTTATATTTAGATTACAAAATTGGACCAAAATATAGGATTTTAGCCCCAAAACTGCCCTTGGGGGATCCCACACCCAACACCTCCATCATCACCATTTCATGAGCCTATTCATTCATCTGGCAAAGATGAAGGCACTGAGCAGGAGCACATTGAGCATGGTGAGAGCAGCAAGCCAAAAAGGGTTGGTTTAGGTACCTTGGCACATACCTATCATAGAGGAAATAGGGAAGTATTTGCCCCACTGGTTTTGGGAGGGGCCTTGCCTTCTTCATTGACAAAGCAGGTACAGAAGGGTAAGGAAAATGTTGTAGAGGCAGAGATCCAGCAGTAGGAGGAAGACCTCCATGAGATAGAGCATGATTTTCAATTAGTTGACTCAGATAAGAATGATGACAGTAAAAGCACAGCTATTGTCATCAAGGAGAAGCATGCACTCATAGGTGAGCTCAAGGTCAGCTTGCAAATGGCCAAATGGATAATTTCCTACTATGAGCAGGAAAATAGGCAGTTTGAGGTCAAACATGAGCTCATGGAGATTCAGCTCAAAAAGGCAAAGAGAGAGGCTGAAAGGGAAAAGAGAGAGGCTGAAAGGGCAAAGGCCTTACTTGATGAGGCATATAGGCAGTAGGGTGAGCCACTTGATGAACAGGTACCAAGAAGAAGGCCAATGACTAGAGGCCTAAAGAGAGCCTTGGAGCAATAAAGGAAAAGGGAGAAAGAACTAGCCAATCAGCTCACCTTGAATGAACAATTTGCCAAGATGGTAAATGAAAACCAAGAATATTGGCTTGAGAAGATAAATGATCATCTAGAGAACCTCCTAGACAAGGCCAAGAAGGAAAATGATATTCAAACAAGGATGGAGAAGCACTATGCTATGAGAGACAAAATTTCAAGGGCCAAGCTCAAAAGAGCTCATGAAAAAATTGAGGCCTTGACAAAGCAAGAGGAGAAAAAGAGGCTGGATATCCTTGCCGAGGCATCACTCCATGCCTCAAACATATAGCTATCTGTCATCCCACCAATTTTGGCCATTTTTGAACAATTTTGGAGAGATAGGGTTTGTTGTGTTTTCTTAAGAAATTTTGGCACAGTCAGCATGGTCAAATGCGCAACACCTAGGACGTTGCGCTTTTGTTTGGAGCAACCAATGAGAAAATGGTCATCATCTTTGGATATAGGATGATGAAGATATGCACCATGTATTTTTTCTAAGAATTTGGAGCAAAACTGACCAGTCAAAAGGGTCAAAAACTACCAAAAAATCACATTTCTGCCTCTTTTTTGGCCTAGTCGTTGTGTATTTGAGTAGTCTTGGGAGATTGAAATTTTGGAGGGGTAAATGAAGCCCATTTTGAAATCCCAAGGTGTTTTTGGAAACTAGATAGGATAAGCTTTCAAATGAGATATCCTGGAATAGATTTGGACATCGGGGAGGTGAACAAAAGTCGACTTGAAGAGGACGTTGCGCGTTTGAACAGGGTCGCTGCGCGTTTAACTAGGTCGCTACGTGTTTGACAGTTTTCCACAATTTTCACTATTTCATTCCAAGTTGACTTTTACCTATGGAAAATTTAAGTTTTACCTATGTAATTGATCTAGATGATGTGATTATTATGTTTTTACTTTTATCTAGGGTAGATACATCAGTTAGATGCCTATGCGGCATGTACTGAATCAGTTTGCTAGAGTGAGGGACGAGTCACATTGACCACCCTACACTCCAACTATCAGTTCAACCTTTCTTGAAACTGCTCCTCCACTCATGGATTCGACCCCTAAGCATAGGATGAGTTGGTTTTTGGCCTATATTATGTATTTTATTAGTCATTTTACAAGTTGGATTCAGTAGGGATGCTATACTTGTGATCAGAGACTATTATATCAGATTTTGGCAATTTTCAATATCCCTCTTACCTAAATCACTCATCCTCATGACTACCCAACAAAATCAAATCAAACAACCCTCTACACTATACATCTAGCCTAAAATCCTAAACTATCCAACCCTCATGGCTGTGACCCTTTGGAGAGAGCCCTCTCCAGCTTGGTAAGGCTAGCTACCAAGCTAAAAGACTGGTATGTGGTTACATGAGTCAAGCTGTTCCTCAACCTTGGAGATCCGAAGGATTGATAACAAAAGCTACTAGCCTTTAGCATTATAGTTTCACTGAAATTTTGATATATGTAAGTTAAATTTATATATCCTTAATATGCACTCCTCTTTTTTGGTTTCCATTTCATCTTACTTCCATATTTCTACTAAAGTTTAAGACAAGAGATTTTGCTTCAAGTAACCTATTGTTTAAATGTTTCTTCAAAATGTTTCACTCGTTGTACTACAACTTAAAATCACATTCATCATTAGAAGGACACTTTCAAAGAGTGTTGTTTCCCCAAGAAAGATTTAATGGCATTATCTGTAAAACAAATATTTATGGGGTTCTAAAAAATCAGACAACAAATTGATAATTTCATAGCCTTGAATAAATTTCTTGAGCATTGACCTATTCTCAGCCAGAGGTTTTCTTCCAAGGTACAACATTCGGCATGTCTTGATCCCTTTCCTACCATAGTGTGGTCTATTTTATGCATTTATCTTCATAGAACCTGATAGGGTAATATTGTTCCTTAACAATATCTCAGAAATAATTCCAAGAGGGTGCAGCGAAAAGTAGTGAGGGTTCCTCCTTGTCCCTTTTCTCATAGTAAATTTCCCAACAATCCTTGATATGGGGGGTGGCTTTGAGGAGTACAAAAGTAATATTTTCCCTATCGGAAAATTTATGGACTGAAACATATCCTTCCAACATATTTAACCATCTATCAAAAGCATATTCATCTATCTAGCCTTCAAATATAAGAATGTGAAATTTAAATTGTACCTTAAATTGGGTGATGCATCCGAAGTGACTATTGGATGAAGATGCTTAACCCGTTGATACTCGCCAAAGGATATAGGAAGAATTATCCATCATCTCGTTCATTTGTCACTCAAGGGACTCTTCGAACAACAATTTTAAAGTATCTCCCACTCCCTCGTGTTTCTTTTCTTCCACCATTGGAGGTCATCGAGGTCGACGAGGCCTATCTTGCAAGTGTTCAACTAGTTCAAGTCCCCTCTGCTTATACCCCGGCCTCATTGGGGACATGCACATAAAAATGGAGAAAGAGGAGAATGCTCTGATACCACTAATCTGGATTTATGAAGGAACGAAAACAAATACAAATTTAAACAAAAACATAGAGATACAGTGAAACATAACTTTAATTAATAGATAGTAGTTTTTGAAAACTATTTACATGTAGAAAGGAAACAAACTAGCTCAGACGATGGTAGCTTATCTCTAAGAAGAGATGTGATGGCTACATGCCTTCTAAATTGTGTTACAATGAGGCTCAAAGGCCTTTTTATCATGAAGAAACATTGAGAAACCCTAAACATCCAAAAACCTAACCCTAGGAGATGAAGCGCAAAAAGGTATGGCCCCCGATGGGGTTAGCTGGAACGTTAGCTTCCTGGGGTCATAACGTTGACATACGATCTTTATTTGGTGCGCACAATAGCCTGTTAGAAAGTTCTATCCAAGGAAAAAAACATCGACTACAAATGTCAATTGAAGACTCAAATTTTCCTGTTTCCCTAAAAAATGTTGTTTAGCGCCTCAAAACGGCTCTAGAAGTTCAGGACCCAAAAGGCTACCAAAAATAGAAAATTGTCGAAATAGGAAAGTATGTTGAAATTAGGAAATTGAAAGGAAGCAATGTTGGGGGTCCAAGTGGAATAGGCAAGTGCCCACCAATATCCACTGCATCATGGTCCCTCCTGATTTGAAAGATGAAGAAGGCCCAGATCAGGACCCTTCAAAGAAAACTTCCATAGTGGACAAGTTTTATCCAAAGGTTCCTCTTGAATTGAATGATGAAGAAGTTGGTAAGGTGGCCGAGAAGAATCCATCCTTTTCTTCCCCTTCCTATTCATATGTTCTTAAAAAATAGTGGTTTCCCCTCCAATAACAAGAAGTAGAAAGATCATAGAAGAAAGAACTTTGGTCCTGGACCCTATATTGCACCTCTTGGGTCTAGCGGTGGGTTATATTTCAGCAATATATATAAATTTTTTGTTTCTCCATTTTCTTATGCAAGCAATTTGTTAGAATTTACTCCTCCTCCCATGAAGCGGTAGGAATAAAAATTCAAAGATTTAGTTTTGGACCTTTGCCCCCTGCTCTCACTAGGAGGAGGCTAGTTTTTAGCCTTTTTAGAAATTTGTGAGGCAAAAGAAATGTAACTCCAAATGTACTTGACGTCATCGAGGGGGAAATTCTCAATATAATCTATATAATTCTTGTTAAAAAAGAAAGAATAATGAGAAAAAAATATTATAATGAATGTGGCAGAGTCATGTCCCAAGAAGAGAAGAAGGGGAGTTACTTGAATTAAGAAGGGAATTCCTTCAAGTTACTTGATATATTTTGAATTTCATGTGAGTTTAAAGGATGTGAAATAGTTAATGTGTATCATACAAAGAAAAAAATTATAAAATGCAATGGTTAATGTGTACTTGTAGGGCCGCAGGGAGAAAAAATGAGCCAAAAAGTCAGAGTATTTGGGCCTGAAACACTAATTCTATAATATTAGATCCTCCAAAAGCTTCTTAACAAAAATAAAATTTACAATACATAAGTCACCGGTCTATTTTTTAGGCTCTGTTGCATTGAATTCCTAGTTGTTCTCTAGACTATTATGCTCTTCTATTGGCTAGTTGAGGTATGGGAGCTCCTAGTTCTCCTCGTTGACGGAGGTAGCTAACAAAGGGGAGTCCATATATTTTTTGGCTAGGTGCTAGTATATTTCTTCCATTGTATCTCTTAAGTATCCAAGTTCATCCTTAATTATACCCATCTAAGTTTTGGGGCAATGAGCTATTCCATAGAAATTGTAAGTGAAGAGGGAAGTTAATTATGACAATTTTACAGAGTTAGAATGGATGTATTTGGATCTTCCTGCCCCTTGCATCTTTACATCCGACTTTAACAGTAAATCCTAGAATTTCCTAAAATTCTCCCCATATTCATGCTTGTAATCATTAGCAATCTCTTTGTTTAGATGTTAAGTTTAACATAGGGAGTCAAAATCATCTTGAAGAGAAGGAAAATTATATTAATTGAAGGGGACCATCATTAATGTTTATCTGATTTCTTACAATCGTTGATGATCAAACAACTTGATGTGCCTATTGTACTAAAAATGGGAAATCACATTCATGAGAAATGTTTTGGAATGAGACTTCCAATGTCATTACCAAAGCTATACATCATCATACACCATGTCTTCATCCTCCACCTATGTGGAAACGTACAAATTTTAGGCTTTACAGTTAATAGTCTAAGCTTCCTCATTTTATTTTGCTTCACCCTGGTACCACACTTCTTCTCATGCCTTAACTCATTAATTCGATCTGTGCTCATTATATGCCTACAATCCAACCATGGGGTTCATGGGGACGAGACATAATGCATGGTGTGTGCTGCCCAATTTCCAACGCATGAATTTAGCCATGTTCCCCCCATATGCCTGTCTATTTATGCCTTCTCCCATTTGATGACATGTTACCTTTAATTTGTTATGACGTTGGGTGGGGCCATTATTTTTCCCTTTTAAGGAATCACACATTTTTGTATAGTATTGTTTATCAATATTTTTCCTTTACTCTATTTGGTTCCATGGGTTGCTAATTGATTCACCTCTCCATTGCTTTTCCTTAGTATATGGAAGGCTTCATAGTGCAAAAACTTATGTATCAATCATCTTATTCTTTTCATTAGACTCTTTAGTTTCAAGCTATCAAGCGAAGTTTCTTTTTGTACATAAGAAATGAGAAGGGAGGAGACCTCTACCACAATTTGCTTGGAAACTTTTTGAGATGAAACTTGGAAAGTACCTTGCAATAGATTGTAAAATTCTACATTGTTATTTGAAGTTATTTCTAGGCCCCAAGAATACATTATTTATCTTTTTACACAAGGGTAATAGATTACACCCCTACCCGTGGCTACTGTCACCCCTAGATTATGTTTAAACTACAACAAAATATTCTAAAGAAATTGGGAATGACACTAGTGAAACTAATAGCAAAACCATGCATTAATAAAAATAAAAATAATAATTAGGAAGTATTATTACTAAGCATGTATAATGGGTATATACCGAACCAAAAAATAATAAATTAATTCCTTCATTTTTACCATCCATATATATATAAACTAAAGAGATCAAATGAGATGATATCTAAAACTTTCTAGTATGGATGTCAAGAAAAGTGAACAAGGATATGGTTAGAGAGATAAGAATAATTGAATATTGGTAAAATCTATTCTGATAACAACAATCATAAAACATATGAACTCATTAATTGTCTTCCAAATATAATAAATGAGTTTTATCACACCAAATACTCAATTTTAATTATTTTATTGTTGTATAAAAGAAATAAAATGGAACCTATTCTTCACATAAGATGGGACAACAATGTTAAAAAAAGGTTGATCACAATGATTACATAGATATTCCTTCACTAACATTTCATATTCATATTTGTTGTGATTTTTATATTTAGTCTATAACCATCTTTGGATGTTTTCTACAAGGTGCCACCTACAAAGAAGAGACATTCAAACATTTTTTAAACAATTTGTAAGTAGATATGTCGTTTTATATTTCCTATTATATAAATATTTAAATAACAATAAATGTTTACTTATAACTAAATGTCACCATGAAATATAAAACTCATAGGAAACAAAGTATGGAATGGACCCAACAAAATATGTGTTGCAAGATAGAATGGTGCATTACTTCAAAAGGATATATGTTGTTCATAAATCAGTCACTACTATTTTAATTTTATTGATTCCTAGAATCGCATATATTATATTATAAATGTAAATAACTTATTACATTTTATTCCTCTGTTTCTAGATGGAAGATGTAAAGGCCAAACAAATCAAGTAAATCTACAACAAAACATTGCAATAACCCAAGTACAACATACCCTACAAGTCATGAAGAAATGAGGAATGGAAGCATCTTAAGCATTGACAAAAACTAGAGTTGGAATGAATGATGATAAATACATTAAATGTTACACATTTTATATTTTGGAATTTGTTTGTATAAATAAAACATTGTGTTTAATATAGACCATATTATTGTCCCATTTTCTATGACAATGGATTACCAATATTATAACAATTATTTTTGGCATACTATTTATCTCGAACATTTGTGTTGTCTCATTTTGTATGATGAAGGGTTCATTATTCTTATAAAATAAAATGGGTTCCTAATTTTATTACAATGCATGTTTTTGTAAAATTTTATGTGTCGATTGGGTCTAGCTTGGGTAATTGTGAGAAGGATCATTACCCTCCCCACCCAAGTTCAATTCCCGCAAGTAACATGTTCAAATCTTAAAGAGCGTATTGTTGTAGTCGCCTTGAGCTCTATAGTGACAAAATTGTTGGCTCAGGTTGGGCTGACCCAGGTTCAACTTTTACTGCGCACCATCAAAACCCTCAACCACAGGCCCTATCAGAAGTGACCTACAAGCAAGTCGCAGTCTCACCCGAAGTGATTATGGTAGGTTGCAGAACTAGGTTCCGGAAACGTGAGGGATGTTGTGATGTGGCACTTTTGTATTTCCTTTAAGTTGAATACTTATGAATTGCTTCACATACTTCAATTAATTCGCACTTATATATTACTTCACAAAATTACATTCATCTCTTAGACATATAATAAACATCCATAAACTTCACAGTATTGAAATAAAGTGAAGATATTAATCAAATAAACACATGTAGACACAAATTTTACCATGGTTCATCCCAATGTGGGACTACATCCACAAGAACTATTGCTTATAATATAGAATTTGTACAATAAACAGTTCTTCCCTACGCACATAGCTATAGGATGTCTACGAACTAAGTTTCAGATGGTCTGCGCACTCAACTGCAGACCTGTTGACAGTGTTGAACCCGCCAATATATCAGGGGATCTCCCCAGTAAGAATTCCCAACTAGACCTCAGACCATTTGGTGTAGGAGTCCCAGCAGTGGGTCATACGATATTGCCTTAACCACGGTTCCGCACAGAGGCAAGCATGATGTCCTTGTTGGTAGCAAGGGTGTGACCAGCGCAACAAGCCAAGGAAGGTGCATGAAGGGTTCTAACACATGGAAAGTGGAATGAGTGCGCCCCTTGGAAACTTGTGGAAACACGCAGCTTGGAAGGGAACACACGAGAAAAGATACATCACAAGATGGAAGGCAGGTGAACCAACAATCCAAAGTGATGGTTAAACCAACAACACATCTCAACAAGATTCGTACATACATATATAGAAAGATTACATACATACATGCGTAAGCAAACATATACATATATCATTAGTGTAACCAAGACAGCTGAAATACAATAACAACATATGCATGAAACGTGTTGGCTTTATTATATTAAGAAAGTGAAAGTTCCAATCATACATGCAACCATGACCAACCACTAGTTCCAACAGCAGAACGTTACAGTCACTGCCACCTGCTCCTCCAAAGAGATATACTAGCTCTGCACTGTGGAGAAGCCAAGGCTCGTTACAATACACTCCAAGCTTTCTCTAAGATACTCCTATAGGAAGCTTGGCTCCCAAAATCCTGTACAATGAGTTATGAGGTTCTATAAATAGAAAAGGGTGGGGTGACCCTTGACATTCCCCTTTGTGACTCTTCACCTACCCTCATGGCTCTTCAACTACTACATTCTGTTACATTCGACTATCGACACTTGGTCTTTCACTTTTACAAGATGTTACATTACAATCTGCACATGTACCCATGTGAGACAAAATAGGCTTGAGCAAGCCATGCAAGATATCACTAAGACTCAGAAAACTGTGGGAAAACAAACTCTTCGACATCCTCACGATGATTGACGATGGTGAACTGATGAAAATCTTGGTAGTTCGTGACGGTGTCTGCGTGCTCAATGGTGACATCTTGTTGAAAGTGAACTCTCACCTC
Source organism: Pinus tabuliformis (assembly GCA_031772625.1). Taxonomy (NCBI): domain Eukaryota; kingdom Viridiplantae; phylum Streptophyta; class Pinopsida; order Pinales; family Pinaceae; genus Pinus; species Pinus tabuliformis. The sequence goes on from CM062804.1 coordinate 12,944,951, forward strand.
CGTTGCATATGGGTACACTGATGTGGTACCTCTCTCCAACTTGTCTGCTAACATGCACATCATCGTCTTGAGTGTAGTCGGACCAGCAAGATATTGATGCATAGTGTGTGCACTTATCTCCAAGTCTGTGTTGGTGGCTACATGCATCAATTCATCAAAGTACATGTCCAACTCCGTTTGGACTTGGTTCTTCGACTTCGCCTTGGTGAGTATTCCAATAGATGGGATCATGTGCGCGTGCACATTGACATCCATGCTTATGAACATGTGTGCATGCGAAGTCTGCAAACTGGTGATGAGTTACGGGAGTTCCTCATAGTTTCGGATGTGGCTCCGGATGTGTGCCTTCAACTCTACCACCTTTTGCTTCATCATCTTTGGAAAATGCAATGGGGCTCCTTTGTATCTCATTGTCCATGTCTACATGCAGTCAATAACAGTGTGCAGATTTGACAAGGTGCATGCTCTCCTTGCACATCATTGTTGTCAACCGTTGAGATGGACAACTACCTTATGCACGGTGCTGAATCAGGAATACAACATCTGCATGACTATTTTGAGGGACAATACTTCATCCAGTATTTCTCTCTTCAACTCTGCTCTGGAGGATGATGTAACTTGTTCTCCTCCCTGGTTGGCCACTTGTAACTCCTTGGTCATGCGCTCATTCTCTGCTATCAAGAATCGAACACTCAAGCTGGTGGCCTCGGCATATTCTCTTGTAACATCGGCCAATGCATCTAGATTCTTGCGCACATTAGATACAATCACCCTTTCTTCAAACTATGCAGGATATGTATGGACATCCAGAGTAGACACTTTATGCGACTGCATAACTCTGTGTTGGAACTCGTTGAAAGATATGTTGTGCATTTCCGCTTCTAGATTGTCTTCAAGGATCTCTGTGTCTCCTTGATCGCTTGGTACTTGCTCTACTTCCATATTTGGTGAAGCTAGTGGGGTGACCTCTTAGTTATGAGGCATGAGGTCTATGTCCTGATCTAACTCTGGTAGCACCACATCTGTATCCATCTGCTCTAGCATCTATTCAATCTCTTGAGCTAAGTACTGCTCCTGTGACTTCTCACCCCATCTGCTCTGTGCCAGCTGCTTAGATGAGTCTATAACCTATATGGGCACATTTTTGTCAATATGTGCATGTTGTGCCTCCTGTTGTGTCTGTCCATGTTGTGCTTCCTTCTCTCTTCTGCACAGATCCCGTTCTTTCCGGAGTTGTTGCTTCAACTCTTGCAACTCCTTCTCTGCTTCCTCCATCCTATGTTTATCTCTTTGCCTGTGCACATTCCTCTTGTCACGTTGTCGCCTTTTAGCCTCAATCTCCAAAGCTGATTTCATCATGAGCGGATCTGCTTTGAAATTGCAATTTTGTTCAACCTCTGTGTTGTTATCAACCTTTCTTTTGCCTTTGTCATGTGCAAGGCTATTACCCTCTGTTGTTGTTGATGATGGTGCTCTCTGAGATAATGCTTCGCATTGCTTTACTAACCATTTCACAGCTTATGTCGACTAGTTCATTGAACCTGGAGAAGCTCTGAAAATATCTCCATGGGTCTTCCTCGAGCCAATGACACACCCTGTGGACCCACGGAAATTGCACTCTTGCGCAGTGGTCCTTTACAAAGCAATGTGGGTCATATGGATTAAAACTTCTAATGTCGAAAGTGAATCTTTTGAACTGTTGAAATGTGGCAACAAAAATATTCCAATTTAATTTTTCCTTGAATTAAATTGTGAATTAAAATTGAATTTAGTCTTAAAAACTACTTGGAAATAATAAATTGATTCATTTTGGATTAATTAGTTGGAGAAATTCAATTTATAAGTCTTTTTGAAGTCATGCAAGAGTTATCCCTTAAATTAAGGAGATAATATTGAGTTATATTTGAGTTGTAATTAGTTAAATCAGTTTACTGAGTTATGTCTAGTTAAATTAGTTCCAAACTGTTTGAGGAACTAATTATGAGTTATCAGTCAATTGATGCATGCATGCATCAAACTAGTGTACTCCAGTTAAATGAAGATTCCCTCATCAGAAACTCATGCATTTTTGTTTTGAGAAAGACCCAGTTGAGTTAAATGTCAAGGACAGTGTACTGTCATTTGCATGGTTTTACTTATAAAGGAAACTCATGCATGCAGCAAGGAATCATTCTTGATTCCTTGAGGATTGCGCAGTTCTGACAGTGCATGAGAGTAGTGTTACAATTGGTTGGAGGAGATCATCCACTTGGTAACAGAAGAATCATCCTAGAGGAACAACGCAAGGAAATAGGAGCTTGGAGAGCAGAGAGGAAGGCTGAGGAGAGCAGCCAAGATTTCCTGTGAGCATCTGTGAGGATTGTACTAAGAGCTAGCTAGCTGTGAGAGCTAGGGGTTTTTATAATTCCTATGTATTTCCACCTTGTATGATAATACAGATAGTGCGGTTTTTAGCTGAGGCTTTCCCCGAAGTATTTTCATGTGTATTGTGCATTGATTATTCTTCTTCTAGTTATATGTGTTTAGCTCGATCTTTAAGCTTCCGTAAACTTGATAGTAGAAGTAGGTTATAGTATTCTGCTTTGATTTATATTGAATTATTAGGTTAACCTACAGCAGATTTTCTACATGGTAGCAGAGAGCTAGATTTGTAGGAAATTTCTACATGGTATTAGAGCTGTGAACAGTATACTGAGAATAGAATTCAAATTTTGAAGTTCAGGGTTGTAGGTGCAAATCGAATTCATATCATACTTCAAGGTTGGCCAATGGCGTTCTATGGCTTGAGACTCGAGTATGCCTTGGAAGTTAGCTCGAATGACATAGCATGGAAACATAGAATGGAGGCTGCATTAGAAGACAATGGCTTGAAGGAATTCATTGATCAAGAAATCGCAAAGCCAGCTTCAACTAATGCATAAGATTTGGTTGAGTGGAAGAAGTGTGTGGCAAATGCGAGATAGATCATCTTTGAGGGAGTTCGAGACCATATTGTCTCGAGTCTCCATGGGAAGGATACTCCATTTTCAATGTAGAAGCAATTGAAGGACCTCTACTAGAATAGCAGTGACCAAAGGAAATTGGCGCTCAAGGATAAGCTTCGAAGAATCAAGATGGAGAAGGGAAATATTATTTCCACATATCTGAACAAGCTCACCACCTACAGAGATGAGCTTGGAAGTGTGGGAATAATTTTTGTCGATGATGATATGGTGAGCCTCGCTCTCCTTGGCCTTCCAAAGAGTTGGAATAGCTACTAGGACTCTGTGAATGGAAGGGAGAAACTACTGGATTGGGAACAACTATGGTTAGATATTATGCAGGAGGAGCACACGAGATGGTTCTTCATCCAAGAATGATGATGAAGAAAATCTAGCCTTAGCAAGTAAGGCAAGGAAAGGGAAGGGGAAGGCTTCCCATTCCAAATCGAATTCTTCTCATGGAGGGAAGAAGGGTGACATGTCTAAAGTGAGATGCTTTAATTGTCATGAGATGGGACATTATGCGACTAAATGCCCATCGAAGAAGTCCAAGAAGGGATCCTTGGTAGGATCGAAAGGTGAGGCATTAGCCTCTCAGTTCGAAATGGACTTTACCCTCATCGTATGCATGGTGTCATCGATGATGGGTTGTGTCTGGTATATTGACAGTGGAGCCTCATTCCACATGACCGGTGAAAAAAATTTATTGAGTACCTTGGAGGAGAAACACCTCAAGATGTGCATAGAGATGGAGGACGATGGAATGTATAGTGTTTCAGGAGCAGGCACGTTGCTTTTTAGAGGGAGCATGGACCTCCTATCACCTTGATAGATGTGAAATATGTGCCTAGACTGAAGAAGAACATGGTATCAATCGCGATGTTGGAGGACAAAGGATGTTGTCTTCAGTAAAGGAAAGGCGTTCCTAAGACACATAGCCACGGGTCAAACCAAGAGGATATGCATTCGGGGGAAGAATATTTATAAACTAGAGGTAGATGATTGTGTAGCATTGAGTATGAAAGAAGAATTGGTGCAAAGCCAAGACATTGGTGAGTCGTGCAAAGGCAGTTGGGACATTTTCATCATGGGGCTTTGAAGATAATGCAGCAGATATCTACAGGACTTCCCAAAGGTAAAATTGAGCAAGTTGACACATGCAAAGGTTGTACCTTGGGAAAGTACACCAAGTCTTCATTTCATGATCGAGATAGTCGAGCAAAGGCTATCTTAGAGCGAGTTCACACTGATGTGTGTGGACCATTCTCGATGGCATCCACAGCGAAGCAAAGGTATTTTGTGATTTTCATTGATGACTATTCTCGTACATGCTGGATTTATTTCATGCAGAAGAATGACCAAACCTTCACAAAGTTTTGTGAAGTCAAAGCTTTGGTCAAGAAATAGTCAGGGAAGAAGATCAAGGCCTTCAGAAGTGACAACGGTGGAGAATATATCTCTCAAGAGTTTAAGGACTTCTGTGTAGCGGAAGGAATTAAACAAGAGTTGATGGCACCTCATAACCCACAGCAGAATGGGGTGGTCGAGAGGAAGAACAGAACTATTGTAGAGGCAACATGGGCAATGTTTCATGACTAAGGCCTACAACTTCACTTGTGGGATGAGGCATGCAACACAACAGTCTATTTGTAGAATAGAAGCCCGCATCACATACTTGGGATGAAGACACCAGAGGAAGCTTTCTCCAGTAAGAGACCAGATGTGGATCACTTCAGGATCTTTGACTCATCAGTATATTGCCATGTGACAAAGGATGCACGTAAGAAGCTTGAGCCAACAGAAGAGTTGGGGATACTTGTGGGGTACACTGATACACCTCACAACTATCAGGTGTACTTGCCTACCGGTCGGAGGACAGTGGTTCTCTGAGATCTCAAGTTTGATGGGCAGAAGGCCATGCGAGTTTCCCTTGAGAGGGATCTCCAACTACAGGCTATGGAGGAACTATTGGTTCCTAAGGAGGAGGAGCCTCATACTGATGTGTAGCAGCCGCATGCAGAGGTTCCAGGAGTGGAGACATCCACTCAAGCAGAGTTTTCCAAAGATGGATGGAAGCGCACAAGAGAATCTAACAGATTGTTGCAGGATGTGAGAGAGAATGTGGGAGCACCATTTTCTCAACATAGACAAAGGAGGTCACCTGAGAGGTACACTGGATACATGGCCCTTGCTGGGGAATGTGTTGAGACCGAGCCATCTTCCTTTGAGGAAGCAGTGCAACAGCTAATTTGGGTTGATGATATGGTGGAGGAGTATGACTCCATAGTTCATAACAGTGTTTAGGACGTGGTTTCGAGACTGGAGAACAAGTCAGTTGTGAGTTCTCATTGGATTTACAAGGTAAAGCAAGTTGCTAATGGTAGTGTGGAGAAGCATAAGGCAAGATTTGTTGCCCGTGGCTTTTCACAAATCAAGAGGATCATGTTGTTACAGTATATTTCGACAGAGGAGCAAGATTCTGACATTTTGACAAAGGCATTGTCAAAGTGTAAATTCTAGTTCCATAGAGACGGGATTGGGGTGCCAGATAATCCCTTTCTTGTTGAGAGGGAGTGTTGAAATGTGGCAACAAGAATATTCCAATTTAATTTTTCCTTGAATTAAATTGTGAATTAAAATCGAATTTAGTCTTAACAGCTACTTGGAAATAATCAATTAATTCATTTTGGATTAATTAGTTGGAGAAATTCAAGTTAGAAGTCTTTCTAAAGTCATGCAAGATTTATCCCTTAAATTAAGGAGATAAGATTGAGTTATATTTGAGTTGTAATTAGTTAACTCATTTTACTGAGTTAAGTCCAATTAAATTAGTTCCAAACTGTTTGAGGAACTAATTGTGAGTTATCAGTCAGTTGATGCATGCATGCATCCAACTAGTGTACTCTAGTTAACTAAATATTCCCTCATCAGAAACTCATGCATGTCTATTCTGAGAAAGACCCAGTTGAGTTAAATGTCAAGCACAGTGTACTATCAGTTGCATGTGTTTACTTATAAAGGAAACTCATGCATGCAGCAAGGAATCATTCCTTGAGGATTGCGCAATCTTGACAGTGTGTGAGAGCAGTGTTACACTTGGTTGGAGGAGATCATCCACTTGGTAAAAGGAGAATCATCCTAGAGGAACAGCGCAAGGAAATAGGAGCTTGGAGGGCAAAGAGGAAGGTTGAGGAGAGCAGCCAATATTGTCTGTGAGCATCTGTGAGGATTGTACTGAGAGCTGGCTAGTTGTGAGAGCTAAGGCTTTGTATAATTCCTATGTATTTCCACCTTGTATGATAATACAGATAATGGGGTTTTTAGCTGAGGCTTTCCCCAAAGTATTTTCATGTGTATTGTGCATTGATTCTTCTTCTTCTGGTTATATGTTTTCAACTCGATCTTTAAGCTTCCACAAACTTGATAGTAGAAGTAGGTTATAGTATTTTGCTTTGATTTATATTGCATTATCGGGTTAACCTACAAAAAAATTTCTAAATGGTAGCAGAGAGCTAGATTTGTAGGAAATTTCTACATGAACTCCTCTGTCTCGGCATCCGCATGCTTGAGATTCTGTATCTCGTATAACCTGATCTGTAAAGGAAGAGCGTGCCAAGTTTCCTTCTTCTTCCTATGCAGTCTAGCTGACAACCCAGTCGAGATGTGATATGACACTTCTTGCATGACGAGCTTGTCCATGGAAAACTTTGATAAAACATGCGGAGCCTTCTCCACGTTGTACATTCGTATGAAGGTTCCAAGGGGTTAGGCATGCCAATCTACTATGTCAATCAATGCTTCCATCACTTCCTGCGACATGCAAGGTGGATCCTTCTCAAATATCATTTTGTACACTGGGGTGGCAAAGTGGTCTAACAAGTATGTGATGACTCCACGAAAGCTGCATTCGCAGAATAATCTAGAATAAGTGTGAACAGAGGTTTCTGAAGGTGTCCATGCCCACTTCAAACCTAGGAACTGCTAACGGGCATAGATTGCATCCAGAATATAAGCAGACATGTATATCTCTACTTGTTGACCTTTGGGTAGATGTCGATATCCTATCACCTGTTCCTTCAACCTGAGAGCCAACATGTTGGACCAGTTCCATGGCCTTCCTTCACTGGCTAGTTGATCCAACGCAATCACCCAGCTCTGCAGGAAGGTCTCTGTGCTCTCTTGGCCATATAAGCGGCATGCAAAGATGACCAAGTACTGATATGCCTTCCACAATATCTTCGTCTTGTAAACTAGACTGCGTGTTATCCTAAATTTGGTTGGTTCTTTCACCCAACTCTTCAAGATATCTCTATAGTTTTCATTATTACATGTGTTAACGGGTTTCTCCATTGTGATCATCGGCTGTGGTAAGTGATACATCTCCTGATAGTCCTTCACCCTGAAGGTAGTAAGATTTGTCCCACTAACATTGCTCAACATCATCGTCTCAAGATCAGTGTGTGAAACAATCCAATGTATCATGTCCGCACATGGAAATGCGGGATACCTGCCCGCAATCCGATACAAGCCAGATTTGTGGATGTTGAGATAAACCCTATGGTCTTCTAGGTCTTCCTCAAATGTGCCTAAGAATGTATCATTGATGTCTTTCCATTTCATCTTGATGTCTCTATCTATGACCAGCTTGGTGTCTTCGTAAATGGGCAGGCCCATAGACACTTGTTCAATTGCATCTCCAGTTTCACTTCCAACGGTGTCCTTTGACCCTGCTCTCTTAGAGGCCATTATACCTAAACTATTGAGAGATGGATGAAGACCTACTATACCTGGAGACATAGAAACACTCATGGAAATCAATCTGTTAGTTGAAAACCAAAACAAATCTGAGGACTGACATGCAACACACCTGGGTGACTGGCAGTAAAGATTGCGCAATTTTTACCGGGAGGCTGGGAGACTGACTGCCAAAAATCCTCAAAGCACAATATGAGATTTCAGGAGGCTAACTGACTGCTTGAACTACGTAATGCACAATATAGCCTACCTACTAAGGACTCAAACTACACAATGCACCATTTCAGTCAGCAAGGACATGCATGCTCGGAGACTACATTGTGCAATTTTTTGGGTCGGCATGGCACTGCGTCCCATAATTGTGCAATGCAAGCCTAGAGGCCAGTGCTAGGCCAGATTTATGCAATTTCTGGAGGGAAGGCAAAGCCTGCACTTCCATAAATGTGCATTTTTATCCGAGTGAGGCAAGGTCTGGGCCAAGGCAGCCCAGACCCGTCGACGGGTGACTGAAAACATGAAAAGGTTTGAATGCATGGCGATACTGAGTGTAAGCAAGAGTGAATGATCATGCATGCAAACAGTGAATGTAGGATTCAGAAAATGGGAACGCATGCATCTGTGTGAAATGAGTCGCCGCAATAGCGACCATTAGTGCAAAATAGTGTCATGCATGCGACAGTAGCGAGATGCTAACAAAAACTAAAATGGTGCTTCAACAAGCTAATGTACATTAAAACGACAGTGGGCATTCAACAAAACCAAGCAAACAACATTTGTACAAAGCGAAATATGAAAAGCGAACATAAAATCAGCAAATGACATGAAAAGCATACTTACCCGAAAAAAGCTAAGCTGAATGTGCCGAAGACTCCTAGATGTGTTGTGGGATGTCAAAGCTCCAAGATCAATGTGAGGAATGAGATCTGTAGCGTCGAATAAATAAGTTTGAGGCTTATGACGCGCATGCCACAAATCTAGGAAAAAGCGACACTTGGAGGGAATTTTCTAACAAGATCTTTGCATGTAACCTCCAACTGTTAAAAACATATCCCTAAAATTTAGGGATACTTTTTGCATGCTGCTTTTTACTATTTCGGAAAAAAGCAGCTCATGCATGAAAATTAGGATTGCTCAATCCCGAAGGGAACCGATCAACCTGAATGCACATGTAGTGGTATGTAAGCCTGGGAAAGGGATTTGCGCAATTTTTGGGATGATCAGGGCTAGATGTCCTTCAGGAATTGTGCAATTTCTAGGGTCCGCAGGTCACTACCTACCAGAATTACGCAATTTTTGGGCTGAAACCCAGTGACTGGCTGGATTTCACAATTTTCTGACGGAGAGCTGCCTCACTGGATTGCGCAATTCTTGAGCCTAGCAAGCATCCTAGCAGGATTGTCCAATTTCTGGAGGGAAGGTTAGTTTCCCTCTAGAATTGCGCAAATTTCTGAGTGAACCTCTCAGCCAGAAAATACCCTAAGTTTGAAAAGGTAGCATGTGATGGGAGACAAGCAAGTTGACATGAACAAGCTGGCAAGCCTTTGAAACTGAGCTAAATCCTATGTACTTGACAGTGCAAGACATGTTGCTAAGGATGGTTGGTAGGGAGGCTCCAAAACGAAGCTAAGGAAAAATTTTGGAGGGTGGTTAGCCGCTAAAACACTTGGCAACACACTGGTAGTACTCCAGCTCTCTACACGGAACTTGTTTTGAGAAAAGCAATTCTAACACCTCTAGAAGTATTCTTCAGTTCTCTGATCGTCTTGAATCCCACACTAGCTTGAATGAAAAATGTAGCACCTGTCATGCTCTTGGTCAATCAGCACACATTCTCAACCAAGTCAACCCAGTTGTTTCGATTGGGATGAGGGGTATATTTTTACACAAGCAATATGATAGTCAGAGTTTAAGTTTCATCTTTGGTGTTGCTCCGCTGCCAGCGGACCTGGACAGTACCCCAGAGGAGTCATGCAGGAACACAAGCATCTCTTTGCTGCCAGCGAACCTAGTCAGTATCCCGGTAGAGTTACTTGCATCACCTCTCTGCGTAGGAAGCCTTTCTCTTCTTTTGCCTTATTCATTTTTCATTTTTCAAAATTTTTCACATTTTCTTTTTTTTTCACTTTTCATTTTTCATAACTGTGCATAACACTTATTCATTTCAGAGGTGGAAGAGGGATCCCGACTTATTGAGAGCAGAAGAGGTTGTTCCTTTAGAGAATTATTTTGTATATACCTCTAACATGCTTGTTAAGGTTTTCCCCCTCACCTTAATCTAATTGACTGAGCTGACAAGGGTTAACCCAACACAACTGACTAGAGTAGGTGATACTAGTTAGCACGCAAGCATTGTGTTTTCATCAAGGTTCAATTCGAACAACACATATTTTCCATTGGCGTATCATGGATTGAAGATAACAAGTTCTACATACAGAGACAAGACGACAGATAACCAAGTATTGATAACTACACAAGTCCTCTTGTACTTTACATTCGCTTGTTTCTAGAGTCACACACGGTTCATGCAAAACTAACCTACAAACATAAACAAGCAAACAAACAACTAAAAGAGTGAAAGAGCAGAGGCAAAAATGTGAAAGAAAAGCGAGTAAGAAAACAAGAAAGCAAACAAACAAACACAAGGC